>OW387137.1:49923892-50606963 GCA_936440205.1 Lepidonotus clava
ACGTTTTAGAGGAAGTGGTTTCAGACAAGCCCGAGCCTGTCGAATGTATGAGTTCAAATTCTTCCCGTGACTGATTGGTGAAAAGTGGCCGACTTTTACTTATTCCCTTAGCTAGTCCCAATGTTCTAAGAAGGTATAGTGAGGGTTTTTACTCGATAGGCGCCAAAAGAGTTGATTCTTAGCTATTTGCCCTTGGATTTGGATAATGCTTTGAGATATTGAATTAGGCTATGCAGAGGCATTGTGCTATGAGACCAATTTACTGATCTGTGTTTTAGAGTTAGCGATAGGTTTATTGGGACGCCGATTTATCTTTCCTGCCTGGAACAGTGAGAAGTTATTGATGAACGGCGTTGCTTTCTGTTGATTCATTCAGCACGTGAACATTATAGACTTATTTATACAAATTTCTCTGTGATTTTGATATATATAATTACTGATCCTTCAAAATGACTATTATGAGAGACTATGTCCAGTCGGTCAGATTCTGAGGAAGACATCTATCACAGTCCCTCCACACACACACAGTTTATTTCGGAAGAAGAACCAGTTGATAACCCGTCTGGGACGGTTCCCCCTTCTATATTAAGGACTCATACGAGATCACAGGGACCAATCCCGGGGATACAATTGGAATCTGAACGTTTAAGAACTTTCTCTATTCATGGAAAAGTCTTCACAGCTGAAGAAGTAGCTGAGAGGACTGGTTGGCCTCCTGAGGTAGAACATACCTTGCCTGGTTTTCGCTCAGCAAGTCCCCCTGCTCAGCATCGGGACAGCCGAACTGTTCGTTTTGACTCGCCCTCTGCTTGTCGCGCTAGTGTCTCGGTCCCAGAAGTGAGACAGTTTCTATCACCGGAGGGTAGGACATTACGCCCTATTTTCCACGCTGCAAGTTCTGGTGCTGGGAGGCTTCCTCCACGGCCCGGAAAAGCCGGAACTTCAGGTCAGCAAGGGGCCGCGGATCTCTTTCCGACAGATGATTCTCGGTTAGCCTCTGATTTATTAACTGTTTCGCGCATCCTCTTCCCACACTCTGAAGGGGAGCCCTCAGCAAAGGGCAACGCTGGGACCTTAATTCAGCGGTCCGGGGATCCTCCATCATCACCTTTATCTATACGGCTTCAGGGACAACAGGGTCAGGGAGCTGATCCTGCATTTCTTAGAGACGAAAGTGGATCGTCTACCGCTGCAAAGTCTGTGGAAACACCTGCAGACAATCTGAACAATCTATCCGAACAGGATCCCACCGCTCAAGGACAAGGAGCCGAATCTCCTCCGTCCTCACCACAACGACGGGTCAATCCTCTACCTGTCCAGCTCGTACCAGCTGGGCAAATTCCCCAGGATATACCTGTCCTCCCACAAATACCAATTAATCAACCAAATTTCAACATGGCAGCAAAACAACCCGCTCTAAAATTACCCACTTTTTCTGGAGAAAGTGATGAATTTATTAATGCTTATTTTGACGAAATTGATTCGTTTGCAGTCCTTTGTGAATGGTCTGCCGCGAATAAGCTTGCTATGGCCAAACACCAACTTAAGGCCCAAGCTCGTGACTGGGTTTCTTCATTAGATCCCACTGACGTAGACACTTATGCTAAATTAAAAGCTCGTCTTACAGACATTTATGGAGATGTCAGGGCAGCCTGGCAAAAGCATCAAGATTTCTTTAATTATAAACAAGGTAAAGATCAGACTGTCAGGCAGTTTGCTGGAATCTTGCGACAGGCGCAGGCTCGATCTGGGGTGGACGCAGGTGTCCTCCTCGCCGCCTATATTAGGGGTCTAAAGGCTCCTATGTCAAGAGAGGTGGCAATTCAAAACCCTGCAAACTTCGAGCAGGCAGTTAGCATTGCATCGAGGATGGAATCAGTGGACAGGCCCCAAAGGGCCCTGGCCGCTCTGCAACCATCTGAGCCTGAAAGCATGTTGAAACCCCCGGCAGCGGCCGGAGGGGACAGCACTCCTGACAACGTTCGTGAACTGAGAAGGATGACCGATACAATTCTGGCTGCGATTGCAACTCAAAATTCACGCCAACAATGGACGCCTCCGAGAGGAAACGGTAGGCCTTTCAACAACAGCCCCAATTATAACAACCGCTCTGGCTTTGGTCGTGGTCAGGCAGTGCGTACAACACCTGGCCGGGAAACGCGCTTTCCGGGGCCGAACGCCTGGACCCACGCCCGACAGACCAGAGCCGAGGACGGAACACCGTGGTGTGTAGCCCACCAACGGTTTGGCCACGATACAAATTCGTGCAGATTCTTACAGGATATTTTGCGTACTAATAGACCACCATCTTTTGGTCAAGCTCAACAAAAATATTTTCCAAATAGAAACCAATATCCTCCAAAAAACTAGATAGCCTGCATGGTGAGATTCGCGTTTCACTGTGCACGATAAAAGCAAATCTTCAAGAGTCCCACTCTAGAGTTGATCCAATAGCAATTGATCTCTTATTCAATAATGTCCAAATTAATTCAATTATCGATAGTGGAGCTAGTCACTGTTTTATAAGACAGGATGTTTTCGAACGAATTCCTAAAGAAAATATATTACATACATCATTCCCAACCTCAAGTTCTATAACATTGGGAGACTCTTCTGAAATTAAAGTTATTGCAGACGTACGAATTAGATTTACACTCGCTAACGTTGAAGTTGATTTTAACTTTCAAGTTCTATCGGACCTTATCTATGATATAGTTATGGGCCGCGACTTTCTAGCGGCAACTCAAGCTCATATTAACTTCCAAGATAATACAATAACATTCTTTAGGAATAACACTGTTACACCCATGGGATCAGAGGAAATTATGCCTATGAGTGAGGTTATAATCCCCGTGAATGTAAAGGATGTGACGGACGGCCAGCCATGGATCCTGGAACCGGCTGTGACAGCACCAGTCTTGGCGGAATGCTGCACATTCGCTGGAAAAGGTTTGGCATGGCTGAAAGTCATGAACCCTACAGATTCTCCTGTTAAGCTTTCAAAATCAACTGTGTTAGCATTTGCTACTGATGAATATTATATACCCCCTATTCAAAATTCTGAAGTGTCCGCAGTTTTCAAACAAACCGATACTCCTCAACCAATATTGACATTACTTGAAAACAAAATTTGCCCAGAAACAACACGTTCTGCTAATCAAAATTATGACACTAAAGTCAAGGATAGAGAGCTAATTGATTCAATTGATCTATCAAAATCTTCCTTGATTGAGGTTCAAAAGGAACAACTTCATGAACTGTTATTGAAAAATAGAGCAGCTTTGGCTTTTTCTATGGAAGAAATGGGAAAATGTTACCGAGAGGGTGAGCTCCTCAACGGGTAGCATTTAACAGGCGGCAGTGGACCTGCAAGGGTCCGGGGACACGTTAAACTTCCCATATAGTGCAGGGGAGAGAACTACTGAAGGCCCCCGTGTCTAGCGAAGGATGAATTAACATCCTACTGTGGTACCGTCTAGTCGGCGCACATATCGGGCTGCTGGATTTTGTCCATCTTACCAGTAAGTGGTATGTGTGTGGTACGGGGTTGACAGACCCCACCTAGCTCCTGACAGTAGTAACATCACTCAGGAGTGAACAGGCAAGGCTAGTGAAAACGGTCAAAGTTCAGTGTGGGTCGGCAAGATTCGCCTGGATCAGACCGTCGGTGACCACCCAGGGTGACCTGGGACCGGTAATCGCTATCGACTGGGTCACTGGCCGGTCGTCTCTGCACTGCGGGTAGGCACGTCAGTGTTAGAGAGGGCTCAATGTACAGTCAGGCCATGGTAAAGCTAAATACTACATGTCTGATATTCCATCACAGACATGATAGGTTCGGTTGAGCCATGCTCTCTGTGATCAGAAAAGATCAGGTTTGAAAAGAACATTCTGGGAAGCAGAGAGAGCCACTAAGGCTGGAAAGGGTTCTAGCTCGGGCTGCACTCCACTATGTCTGATGACATAAGGGAAGGCCGAAGGAATCAAGCGGACATTGCTCCAATGAGTATTAAAGTAGACGAAACCAAAGGTCCTGTAGCTTCTAGACCTTACAGGTATTCACCACAAAAGATGGACATAATAGATGAACAAATCAAACAACTTTTAGACCTTGGTATTATAGAACCTTCTTCATCTGCATGGAGAAGCCCACTAGTTGTTGTTCAAAAGAAGAATGGAAAACCGCGTTTATGCACTGACTTTAGGCTACTGAATGCGATAACTTATAAGGATAAATTCCCAATGCCTACAGCCCGTTCTTTGTTTCTATATAATGGCATATAAAAAACCAACAATTTGGTCTGCATTGGATCTCTTAAGTGGTTACCACCAATGCAGTATTGATGAAAAATCAAGACATTACACCGCTTTTGAGTCACCAATGGGTCTATTCCATTATGCAAGGATACCATTTGGCCTCGTCGGAGCGCCTTGGCAGTTCACCCGGATCTTAGCACTTGCTCTTAGAGGGCTTGTGCCGAGAGTTTGTTTGGCATACCTTGATGACATTATTGTCTACGATTCTACATTTGAAGAACATTTGGCTAGCTTGCAACTAGTGCTACAAGCTCTTATTAAAGCAAACTTGAAACTTAAACCTGAAAAGTGTGACTGGTGCAGGGATGAGATCGATTTCCTGGGCCATACGATTAATGCAGAAGGACTTAAAACGCAACCTCATATTATTACTAAAATTCACCATTTTGGAAAACCACATAATGTGAAAACAACTCAAGCCTTTCTGGGACTCTGTAACTATTACAGGGCTTTTATCAGTAAGTTCTCTGACATTGCAAAACCGCTGTACGAGTTGACTAAAAAAGGAAGGAAATTCCAGTGGACTAAAGAAGCTGACGATGCATTTTTGACATTGAAAAGATCTTTTACAACAGATCAAATTTTGATTCATCCAAATTTTAGCCTCGACTTTTACTTGTTGACAGACTCTTCTGATGTAGCTGGTGGTGCTGCTTTGTGCCACAAGATTGATGAACTCTATCGCCCTATATCATTCTGGGGTTCAGTGCTTAATGATCGCGAACGTAATTATACTGTCTCCGAGAAAGAAGCTTTAGCAGTGATACAAGCACTACGTAGTTTTGAAGACATAGTACAAGGTTATTAAACAATTATTGTGACAGACCATAAACTACTTTTGACACTTTTGAAAAACGCTAATAAGAGCCCGACTCCGAGAATCAGGAGATGGGGCCTTTATCTATCAGCTTTTGACGTTGACATTATTTATGAAGCAGGCAAGACACACTTTCTAGCGGATTACCTATCACGCACACAAACAGGTGAACCAAATGCAGAGGAGTTTCTCCCTTCTGTAGGTGGCGAACTAATGCCACTGGCACTTGAGGACGATACCAATGACCCACTCTCATTGGAAAGTATCCGCAAACATCAAAAGAAAGACGCTGAGTGTGTTACTTTGTACCAATACCTGAAAAACCAAATTGTACCAGAAGACCCAGACCAAGCTCGGTCTGTGGTCGCTCAAGCTAATTTTCTTGACATTATGAAACCAGAAATTATTTGTCATTTTAAAAACATTAAGTCAAAGAAGACATCTAATGATATTTATTGCCCAAAACCACAAATTCTAATACCAGTTACATTAGTGTATCATGTGTTATCACGCTTACATGACGACATTCTCTCAGGAGGTCATGTCGGACAAAACGCTCTAGCTGCTAAAGTGACGGACAGATATTACTGGAAAAACATGCATCGTGACATTGTTAACTATGTGAGATCTTGTGATAGTTGTGCACTACGGAAACGTGTGCCCCATCCTAAAGCATTAGCAAGGTCATGGGATGAGCCTACTCGCCCTTGGGAAGTTGTTTCCTGTGACTTTGTAGGACCTTTGACACCTGCTAAGGATGGCTCGCGCTATATTATGACGTTCATCGACCTGGCTACAGGATGGCCAGAAGCATTTGCAACTAAAGACTCTACAGGGTCAACAGCTGCATTTGCCTTTCTAACTGGTATAGTCGCCAGGTATGGAAGGGTTTCCAGAATACATTCGGATAGAGGACAATCGTTCTTATCAAAATTCCTAAAAGCTGTCACTCAGAGATTAAACTGTCATCATACTTTCACTTCTGGTAGAATGCCTACAGGCAATGCCAGGGTGGAAAGGTTGCATCGTACCCTGGAAGATGTGATCGCATGTTATGTCACTCAGGACCACAAAGACTGGCCACAGCTGTTGCCAATTGCCTTGTGGGCAGTGCGTTCAACTAATTCGGCACGTACAGGTTTTTCTCCCTATCAATTACTTTTTGGCCGTGAACCTGTTTCTATGGGACTTTCTGATATACCCATCGATGTTGCAACACCTGAAACAGACAATGAGAAATATGCTTTAGCAATGAAACTAGTTAACATGTTTACCAAATCAGCAAAGCATGTCACCGAACGATATAATAAAGACATGCGTGAACGATTGGACAAAAAGGCTAAACCACTGGACCTACAGGTAGGCGATCTGGTGCATATTTATGATCCTACATGTGCCGATAACCGACGATCCAAATTTTCTGCTAAATATAAAGGTCCATTTAGAGTGATTGAAACAAAAGGTGATCATTTAGCAAGATTACTTTCTATACATAACCAAAAAGAAATTCCTCATTTAGTTAATGTTTCTAAACTTAAAAGAGCTTATGATTCTTGGAGTCCGGTCAATGCTCCTATACAGGATCTAAATCAATCTGATGCTGACCATGAACATGAAAACTCTGTCCCTAACGAAGCTATGATTAAAACTACCACTGAAGTAAAGGCGCCTGCAGGTCTAGAGGAAGCATTACCCTCACATACTCAACCTGACCAAAGAGTCGACACTTTGGTTCAGGGTCCTCGTGGACGTAGTCACACGGGGAATGCGTCGCGACGGATTAACAAAAGCAAAACGGTACAGTTTGATATTCCTAGGGTCACCCCAGAGGGACCCGCACCATCGCCTAACTCATCAAAGCCCTCTTCTGAGGCACATATACCAGTGGTAAAGCCCACCAAAAAGGTGGCAAATTTCCCTGCTGACCGTGCCACTACGGATCAGGGAGCCGCTAAGGTGCAAGCGGTACAGGTTGGTAAATCCGACCCAACCAGTGACTTAAGCCACGGGAAGTCGGATCCTGTGCATTCCTCTAATTATTCATGCGGGAAAGTCGGATCCCAAGATGCTACACCGGACATTAACATTACACATAAGAAGAGGTGTGGATCAACCGACGGTGGCAGATTGCAGCCTGCTGCCGACGTGCCCACATCTTCTTCTACAACTACACCTGATGCTGAGACTGGAGATTACTACAGCATTAGGCACATCTCAGGAAAAAGAACTTTACCATCTGGAGAGGTGAGATACCTCACCAAATGGGTTGGTGTCAAAAGGAAGAGTTGGGTTCCTGCATCTGACTTCCACCCATCAATTGACCCTGAGGACGTATACTTACAATACAAAAACCGGAACAATTCATAGTTGATGCTTTCCAACTCTTGTAGCATAAAGGACTATTGATGCCTTCCGTTAGCCCTACACAATTAGTAGTTGATGTCTTCCGACTACTTTAACATAAAAGACTGTTGATGCCTTCCGACAGTACCACATAAACATTTCACGACCCTACTAGAAGCGGATCAAACACTAACTCTCCCCATATTGTGAATCCCTTACATTTGCTGACACCTCTTGGCAGGAGATACTTACAATGTTGACTGAGTGAGTTGTCCTGGACTTCCTTCTATTTGGGAGGAGGACTTATGTCCATCTCACTACATAGGTTACGCCATACGTCATCATGGTTGGTGGCGAGACTCAGTGACACTGGATCAGGTGACGACGGATCAGTTAACGCCTTGAACAGTATAGGATGTTGAGGATGGCTGCCCAACAAAGGGTCAGCGTACCTTGACACCGTAATGTCCATCGTCTCGACTACGTGCTGTGGAGTTGCAGTTTCATCACCTAGCTCATCCATTAAGGGTGTGTTGGGTCCCTGACAATCGATGCTGGATGGATCTCTAAAAATCGCCACCGGTAAAGTTGTTGGTGTCTCCGGAAGGACCGGGGACGTCTCTGTGCTCCATGCTGACAGCCAGACTTGGTGATTCCTGACAGTCTTCTGCGTAATGGTGTGTTTCCTGACAATCTTCAGGTAAAGCGAGTGTGGGAATCTCTTCATCATTATGACCAGTGGAGTTGCTGGTGGACAGCGGCTGGCTGGTCGCAGGACTTATCGGGGATAATACGAGCATTCCCTGCTTGTCATAGGAACAGTCATCTTTACACAGGACGGTGGTGACGGCCTCCCCGCTGGGCCCAGCAGACCTGGCCCCACGGACATCGGCCGGAGAACGCCCCGACACACCTGGAGACGCAGGCCGGCTTGATACGAGCCAGCCCTCCGTGTTGACGGCCCCTTGGTCAAATTGGCCATCCACCCCTGAGCCACCCCCCACCGCCCCCCGACCACCACGGCCGTCCCCACTCTCATCATCTGGTCTGTCACTATCATCAGAATCATCATCATTTGTGCTTCTTCCATCTTCCCCATTATTATTCCCGTCAGTTATCACACGAAAACCAAAACTGTGAGTACAGATAGGTATTCCCGATAGAGGTAACGGTCCGGCTTGAGACGTTACATTATGAAGTATCACACTTCCATCGGCAAAGTCGCCATTTACCACTAGTACGTGGGTAACTCCTCCAATTCGTATAGTTGTACAAGTTATACCTTCACTAGCCATCTTCACTCTCTGCCACACAGTACACAAATGTAAACCGATATACATTAGGTACATACAAAACCCAGATATTCCCCAACAGACAAATTTTTATTTCTCTTTTTTACGTTTCCATCCATTGGGACTGCTTCCCCATCTTCTCATCATAAAATAGTAAACACAACACAGAAGACATAAACATGTCTGTAAATTTTCCCTACGCTTCGGGTTGGCCACCTGGCTTGGTGCCCCTCCTTGTTCTGTGCGTCGCTGGCCAAGCGGCTTCACATGGACAGGGAGTGCTACATGCAAAGCCTATTATGAGAGAACAATACGGCGTGGTGTTCCTGCCAGGTAGGCTCATAAGTACCGCTGACTCAGACCACGTTTATAGCGGGTTTAGGGTTCACGTCCCGTGGCTGAATGAGTCACTCTCCCTAAACAACCCGATGGCTTTTTGTGATAGGACGCGTCATTTCACCACGAGACACGCACAAAGGGCACATCATGACATCTGTGCTCATACTAAAGAAATAATTGATGTATTGCACAGCATCATTGCTGAGCTTTACAAACTCCAAAAATCACAAATTAAAGAAATACTCGAATCAATCCCAGGTAGTGCCTATGTCTTAGATCCGGCAAGGCAAAGACGAGGTCTTCTTGACTTCGTGGGTGAGATCTCATATCACTTATTTGGGACAGCAAAAGCCTCGGACGTAGATGCAAATAAATTGCTTGTCTTAACGGCACAGCAAGGAGTTAATCTCAATGCTGAAAATCTTGCAAAATTGGCTAACATAACTGCAGTTAATTTTGATCATGTGGATTCATCTCTTACCAAATTACAGACAGATATAAAACGCATACAACAGAACGCACTTAATTTGCGTTCTGCTCTGAATGACATGGCTAATGATATGGAAAGACAAAAATTATTGCAAATTTTAACGACAACCATTCTCACAAATCATCTTTCCCTTATGGCATACATGCAAAACATGTTACGAAAAACATCTGACTTCGCAGATGGCATACAAAACCTTCTGCGCGGTCAACTTACACAAGCAATAATACCCCCTCAAGATATAAAAAATTCTTTGGCTGAACTAGCTGATACACTAAGAAAAGACTTTCCAAGATTCAAAATCGCTTTCCAATCTCCAAGTTTCTATTATGATAATAGTAAACCGCATTTTATGATTGCGGATAACCAACTGATTGTTTATGTCAAGGTTCCTGTCACAAGTGATGTTCATAAATTTCAAGTGTACAGAACCAAAAATTTTCATGTTCCAGTGCATATGCACAATTCGTCTTTCACAGACGCGACAATTATGAATAACTTACCATCGGAAATTGCACTTTCTTTAGACAATAGATACTATATCCCTTTGGAATCTTACTCATATCACGATTGCACAGGTGACGAAATTCTCATCTGTCCACATATCCCTTTTAGGAAACCAATAACGAGTGCGACATGCATAGCTGCACTGATTAGAAATGATAGGGAAGACATAGGAAAACTTTGTGTTTCTACTTATGTAGCAAACCCAGTCTTTCAAGAATTTGCAGTTTACCTTGATGAGACGGATCTCTTGCTTGCTAGTAACAGCAAGAAGGCAGATATAATATGTAAAAATAGAAAGCCGGAAACACTTTACATACATCACTTTGCAGTGGTAAAATTATGTTGTCAGTGCTCGCTTCAATCATCAGATCTTTGGCTCCCATATCAACTGAAGGGATGTGCACGGACAACAACAGACATAACTGTGAGATTTCCTGTTAATGATGCTTTTTTAATGGCGTTTAATCTTTCAAGTAAACTTAAAGCAGCAATAGGTATGGAACCATGGCGAGTTCCAAATCCAATTCCAGACACGAAAAGAAATCAAATTTTACAAAATTCGGCAAATAATCAGCCTTTGATTGACTTGAAATCTTTGGCTGGAAAGATTCAGGAAGACGCTTTCAAACCCAAGAGTCCGGTCACGAGCCAGTGGCTTAGTGACGTGGCTCAGTGGGGAAAACAAACTTGGACAGTGTGTATTTCATTTTTGGCTATGCTTGCATTTCTGTTCATCCTATGCGTCATCTGGCGCAAATACAAATCGGCATTGATTGCCCTTGCATTACCCAATCCACAACCTGCCTCAGCAGCGGAAATTCCCAATCCATTAGTTCTTGAAGCAGATAACAACATTTCTATCTCTGGTTTGATTTTGGTGCTAATGTTAGCTATAATGGCTATTACTTTTGCCACTTTGATCATTATTCAGATTTGCAAAATTTACAGAGAAGAACTTAAGGATGGATTGTACCTACAAATAGTTATGCCAAATGACCACTACTCTGTTTTCCTGACAAGAATTGATTTTACTGGAGATTGTACATTTACACATACAGGACCGATCATTTCATCTTGTGAACTGAAAACTAAACTGACAAAAGCCATACTAAAAATTAACTGGGGTATACAGATCATGGTTATTACACCGGGTGGCACAGAAATTATTAAGATTCGATTGCCAGCAAAGGTCGTCATACATTTAGCTTTGGCTAGGGAAATGACCTCCACTACTGAAAGAATCAAGGTCAGGGTCGTTCGCATGGCCCATAACTTCCCAGTCCCCATTCGAAAGTATATGAACCCACCCTCTGACTTGGGGTGGTCATTCATCAAACCGACTCAGCCCACTTCACATGGTAGGCTGGAGTTGCTACCAATCAACAATCAGGATCCTAATATAGATAGTGGCTACAACACTTCTAATACACAACCTCATCCCATCATACACTCATCCCAAGATAACATTACCCATTTGCCCTTACCTCCTGATCCCGATCAGACTGTGGTTGAACGCCACACTTCGTCGTAGAGCTACCATGATGTCTCTACTGCTAAATGAACATTCATCTCTTAATTCGGCAACACCTTCTTCCAATTCTACAACTGCTGAAGATCGATGCCCTACTTGGCGCCCCACTCCGCCTTGTGGGGCAGACTATTCCACCAACGGAGGGGCAGGGACTGGCCACGGCACCCCCTGCCCACCTGTACCCTGCCCAAGCGCAGGCAATGCCTATGGTACGATGCCAACAAATCCTGTTCTGCCCGCATTTACCAGGCCCGCTTTCCAAAATGTTAGTTCAGCGGGACAGAACCAGTGGGCAACGTTAACAACAAATCATCAGAGGAGGGAGCCCACCCCCCTCACACCGACCCCGCCGCAGAACATTCTACCAACGTACGGCCGGGGCGCGATGATCGCTCAGACGGCAACTTGGACATCCTTCCGGCCACCGCGGCCCATGCCCCCAACGACAACCATGTCCCGTGCGGGACGAGGAAGGGGGGCCCTGGGACTGCAGCCGTCGGCGACTCAGCCGCCGCCGGGCTTCCTACGCGCGGATCCACCAAAGGATACGCTGTCGCCGGCGGAAACCTGGAGGATGAACCACAGGTTTGCCTGTACAGTGTGTCACCGCCGCTACAGGTACGGCGCCAGGTTGGTGCGCCACATGGACACATGCCACACTATCGGCATATTTAAGTGCTTGCCCTGCTCTGCAATCTTTACAACAATACAACAATTCTTATTGCATAGGGCGCAGGTACACCCACGGGCGCTTACACCTGATTAGAAGTGACAGTAAGCTAACTGTCTCCTGACTATCTATTCACCTTGCCCCTGGGCTTGTATCTTAGTGTATATAATCTAGTATCTTTGAACTCGTCGATCAGTGCACATCAGGGCCGACTACAGTCAACATGTCCCTGGACTGCCCTCTCTGCACCACAATGGACTCGTTGTCTCTCGAAGATGCTCCTCGAGTCCGGCCGCCTGGAAACCCTGGCTGCTGGGCAACACCTTTACGGCACCAACTTGTACGAGAGAGGCCTGCACCGAGACCCAAGGTCAGGTTCTCCCGTCGTCCCGTTGCCCTGCCGGCGGTTATCCGTAGGAGACACAGGACAATCCCACCAGCCTGGCTATTCTACGTCCAGGCCCAGTCCTATGGATTTGAGCGTCCGGCCATAGAGTCTGTGTGGTTGCGGATGAGTGACAGTCTACGCTCCCCTTGGAAGATAAGGAGCTGTTCCCTACGTGACAACATAGCGCCCTCTAAAGCAAAGGATCCTCCTATCGAGGGTCGGGTGCTCAAGATGCTGAAAGAACAATCTAATGAGGAACGGACACGACGCGATGAGGTGCTGGAACTGGCCCTCAGAGACTGTAAAGAACATCAAGGATCTGACTATACTTTATCTGATTTTGTAGATCAAGTTGCTAAGAGACGTTATACTCTGTCTCGTTTTTCTTCACTGTAGAATGCCCAACTTTATATTGTAACTAATCTTTAAGGGGATCAATAGGTGGATTTCCCCGCGCAAAAATTACACACACACGTACAATGTAACTCTTTTGAAAAAAGTAATGCACATGAAACTGAAGTTTAGAACTAGCAAAGGAAAAGACACTGAAACAGAAATTGTAAGAAGAAGTTGTAAGAAATTCTATGCCAAGTGGCGGTGTCACTTGTCAAAGAAAACCCCGGCGAGTGTTGCGAAACACAACATTGTATTTTATAAATGTCTATTGATATTTTCTCTACATATTGTACTGAACGCTATTTCTCAATGCGTCTCATTTGGACGCTACATAAAAACGTCAGACCGCCCTTAAGGCAATCCCGTTAGGTGTGTTTTATGATCATGGCGCCCGCCCCCTGCTCAGGTCGCGGGCGTTCAGAGGTCGCCTGAGGTGAGCCAACCCCACGCGCACCGGAGCGACTGACGTCACACCGGACGCACCAGCTCACCGGACGCGCCGGACGCGCATATCCGCCAGCAGCGCGTCCTCCTGTTAATAGTCTCAGCTCGGCCCGCAACAGTCATTCATTGGTGCGCGGTGGAGGACGATGAACGTGTTTGGTGGCTGAAGCGAAGCTAGGCTTATTGGACCAACCAGATTATATTGTATCTGTTGTGTGTGACTTGTACTAAAACCAGGAGTTGGACTTGGAAATATTCTAGGAACATTTGGACTTAATTCTAGGACTTGGAAACCCCTCTACAGGCATTGTGTTAGAAATTAGAATCATTCATATCACAGGACTCAATTAGGCAAAGGAACATTTAGGACAGTTTAGGACTTCTAGTTTAGAATTATTGAAAGGTTTGTACGAAAGATTCTCTGGAAATTACTTATTCATTTGTGCCACTGGTTCAATATCAATAAAGGACGTACCTAATCACTGCAAATTTACACAGCGAGTTAAGCTTTACCCTCATTCCAATTCGTCTCCCCAACACGTTGTTTAATGTAACCATTTACCCCTAGATTTACCATTCATAGTTCTGGTTAGGACTTCTCCCCTTCTTTATTAGACCAAACTTTATTTAATGTGAGGAGCCTGTGTTTGGGAACATTCTAAACCCCGGGCATAAGGTTTCCTCACAGCATCTTTCAGAATTCTTGAAATCAATCCATCCACCCCACTTGATTTGGTTTTACTAATTTCCCTTACCACTGCCTTTACTCTCTCTTTAGATATCCACTCAAAATGGAAAGTCCAACCATAGTCCATCTTCCAATGTTCCCTCACATTCCAAGAGTCACTCATATGTTTTGATAAATTGGGGCCTGCATTCACATACTAATCATTTAAGTATTCAGCAGCTGCGTCATCTATTAATTCTTTACCATTTGGATCTATTATAGAATCAAATTTTCTATTAGATTTTGCCTTCTGCAATCAATCCCACATAAAACATATTTTTGAAGAGATTTTTATTTTGACCCATATTCCATATTAATTGTTTGTTCATACGTGATATTAGGCATGATAAGAGTGCGATATTTGCCTTTCATACACACTATAATTCCCCAAAAAAGATTATTACTTTTTTCACTTTTTGGCATTCAAATCAGCATAGAGATTTTACCCCAATTTCTTATCCTGATTCATAAGCTGTCTGTCTAGTTTGTCTTGCTAACTCAGAGTTGGACAATGGCAGATCTAGAAAGACAGCTACTCTTGAGTGCCAATCGATTAAGTCTCTTTGACAATTTGACACAGATCCTCAAATCATGATCAGTCATCTCAGTCAGTGCAAAAGAAGTTGGCTAGTGGGTATGGGACTTTAGACTGTATAGAAAAGGTCAATTTTGTCACAACATAATTCAGACAGTTTTTGACAGTTTAGACTCATGTTCTGTATACTTCTACTTGGTTATAATTTATTTGATAGGTGTAGAGTCCAATTCTCATAAACCTTATGTGCCCATTATTTGAATGTTATGCACCTTAATACCTGTGAATTGTTTGATCATGCATCTATGCAGTATTTCACCATGTTAGATAATCAAAGCACATTATCAAACCAAGCTGGATGAATGTGTTTTAGAGATTAGTATTAGCAATTTAGGTTTGAATGTACATGTTTATAGATTTTTAATTCATTTTTGTGTGCATAATTACATTTCTAAAGTCTGATTGTATGCTGCTCAAACAACAATACACAGTTAATTGATTCTAAATGATACACATTTTACCCTTTTAAATATGAAAAAGACTGGTACATGCTAACATTTAGATTACATGGAATGATCAAGCATGCTTGACCAGAAATTTGTGGTAAATGCAACTCAGAATAGCTGAGGGCATCCATATCGTAGTAAACATTTTACTGACAGCATATCTTATTTTGTTGTATGTAATGGGATAATAATTATATATAGTATGACCAATCACTTTTGGCCAAGTGATGTATATTACCATGAATACCTCTTTAAGTTGAAATGGACTAAGTAAACAACAGCAATCTGCTGCTTGCCTATTGTATTTCTGAGTGGTTGCCTGTCAGTGTTATTCAATTTGTTAAACCTCTTCTATTTGTAGAAATTGCTATCATGATTGTCAAAATTGTGTACCATTTAAAAGAGCAAGATTGTAAACTGTTATTGTATCATAGTTGTGTATGAATATAAATTTCTACTTGCATTGATTGTGCTCGATGTACCTTGCACATTGAATACATATTTCAATAAAGAATTTATCATGGACCTTTAAAAGTCCATTTAACTTTTTTTTTATGAATCCCATAGTAAACTACACAATCTGGGCTCTGATATTGGTGAAACATGACAATATTACAGATAATTCAAATGCAGTGATAATCTGTTAAAGTTAAAATTGTGGGGGTGTTTTTTACATATATTTGTAACGAAAAACTTTATCTCCAATTCATGCAACTTCTCTGTTATATTGCTGAGTGACAGCTCAAGCCTACAGGTTGCACAAGTGTACACACTACAATAACACTGGAGGAATCACGGATAAATATTAAGCGACAACATGGTATGCAATCAGCATGTGTTAACCACACAAACCACCTATACTTGAGTACAAGGGTTTCTGTGTGTTTAACCAACACAGAGTCTCTAGCAAATGATACACTCTCCACTTGATGTTGTAACAGAGTCAACTCAATCAATAGGTCACCTTATTCCTTGTCTACCTGTGCCAACAACAGGGTTACCAAAGGCCCCTGGGCCACCGGCTGTGTATGGCCCTGCCTATGGGACCAGGCACATTAACAAACACCTGCCTGGGTAAAAGTGTAGGGGTAAGGTCTCTGCCTTCTCATAGTTTCAATCACCATCACCACCCTTGATATGACCCTTGCAGTTAATTAATAACCAATAACCAACCAACCTTAATCCTTGTTCCAAACCAAACTTGTTTTGAATTAAGCTTGGACCTGACTGATTGTTTCAACTAAGAGTCTGGTTAAATTAGAGACCACTAGCGACTGATATGTAAAATTAATATTGTTTTAAAATGATTAACTACTTTCTGGTAGATTTCTAGTCAAATTTCTCAATGGGAACTCTGCCTCTGGGAATCTTGAGGGTTCTTATTGTTTTCTACTAGTCCTCATCGCCAGTTGAAATGTAAAATATGTACCTCCCATTTAGTTGCAATTTACCTGTACTGGGTTTGGCAAAATTGGATAGTCTATATACACTCCCGCCCACTAACTTAAGGGGGTACTTAGAAGGGTTCATAATTATAGGAGCAAATACCACAGGACTTACAAACATCAAAGGTTACCTTAAAGTAACACAAAACCAATCCAACTACATAAATTGTTACAGATTCATGAAAATGTATAAACATTTCTAATCAACAAAGTTTTGGGTTTGTTTTTGTTTGCTTCAGGACTAAAATACTTCCGGGAAATACCCAAATTTAAGTGACCAAGTCATGCCCAAGAAATGATGATGTCATTAAATTTTGACAAAGTATTTGCAGAACATACTCACTCTAACAGAAGGGGGTAGTGGGTTGCATTTTGTAAATATGGTCCATATGACTTCTATAGTTTGGAAGACCATTTCCATCCCATAAATACAGCGTATTCCAGAAACTATTTATTAAAGTACGTTAAGCATTTTAATGATACATTACTAAAGAAGCAGGGCACTCAAGTTGATTGATACATAAGTGCTCCGCTGCCATCAATGGACTGGTCCTGAGTTACTCACAATGTGCACTGAGCCAGAACTGGGTCAAGTGAAATATACATGGTAGAGAACAGTATCATGTAGATTTCACTGGTGGAGCCAGGTAAAGATTCTGGCATATAAGTGATGCATCTCATTCTAATACCATAACCTTATGAGACAAATTTCTTCTACAAACTTATTGGTTATATAGACAAATTGATCAGTAATCCTATGGTATCAATCTACTAGAAGACTTAGAGAGATCCCTGTTTGAAATAAATACAAAGTGAATTAATTATGAAGTGGGTTAAAGTAAAGCTTGCACAAAAATTCACAAAGTGCATTTTTGTGTGTGATTAATTTGATTTAAGTCTTTAGAGATATTTGGATAGTAAAAACTTGAAAATGTTATGGTCTTAGGGAATAATTCAGGAAAGGAATTTACTTTTGGGAATTCTGTGAGTGTTGGGCTGCTCAGTATTCCCCTTGCTACATCCCAACTATGGGAATTCCTTCTAAAGTTACTGTGGGATTAATGAATGGTTGTAGGCAGATACATATTTTAGTTCATCATGAGTTGCATTTGGTTAAATATATATACATTAGGTTAGAGGGCATAATTTTTATTACAAATTCTACACCGATGGGGATTCCCTTCTAAGTGTATGTGGGATTCCCCAAGAACTCCCCTTGCTATGTCATGAATTGGGGGATTTCACTTAAAAATTGTAATTAAATGCAAGTTTTTAATGTCCCATAATTGTGTGTAAACTAAATCTTTTTCATCCATCTTGCTTACATTTTATAGTGCAAGTTGTGAATAACATTCTGCATTGATTTTATTGAAATATTACTAGCCTGCAGTTAAGTGTATTGTTTCCTGTAAAGTGGTTCGGCGGGGGGGGAATCCTATCATAATTATCACCATAGTCATCAATTTTTGTGAAGTGTATTGCAAAAACAAGAAAGCACGAAAGTACGAATATATTGTAAACCAAATATAGCGTCAGAATAGTCACATGATCGAAAGTGACCAATCAGAGTCGAGTGATAGAGTATAAAAGTGGGCAGTGAGGCCCGAAATTTGGTACTCCTTATGTTCAAATTTGTCTATTTCTAGTAGCATGACCCTCGAAGGGGTTTAAGACTAAGATCTGACAAAATAGCAGCTAATTGGCCAGTCAAACTCAAGCAATTAGGTTTAAGTTGGTATATAATCAGAGCATAATTACAACACGAGAACAGGGTACTGAAAGACTGAAAGATAGCATGACAGCCCAAAATGGCCCGAAGAGTGACCCAGGAGCGTAAGACCAGACAGATACGGGTGGTGTGAGTGGCCGTCCAGTGACAGTGGAATCGGTATTCCTCAAGTTTGGAGGTGTGTACCGGTCTGTTGGGCCTGGAGCGTTCTGGACATCGGGCACAGGTTGACCAGGGGTTCAGTGGGATGGATTCTGGTCGTTCCTAATCTTCTGTAGGGGTCGGGCCTACGCTTGCCTAGTGGTTGGTAGTGTTGGGCTAAGCGGGTCACGCATTTGTCCCGGTGGTCACATGTCGGCCACTCACAATTTCTCGGTTCCGTATCTGTCTGGTCTTCCCTTCCCGGGTTGATCTTCAGACCATTCCGGGCTGCCATACCATCCTTTGGTCTTTCGGTCCCCTCGTTCCGATTGTACACTAAACTTAGAGCATATTACTTGAGTTTGAGTTTGAAACTACAAGAGAAGTCAAATTATACGTTAAACTTTTGTTAAAGTGTAGTGCAATACAAGTTGTGATGAAATGAAATGAGATGTTGTGCATTGGTTCGGTAATGTTGTAAAGATCAAGTAAAGCAAATTCACAGGAAATCTGGTTAAGGGAACAGCCTCTAGATGTCTGGAAAGCCTCACTAAAAAAAAGAACACAATTTTTTTAGAGGATTTATAAATTGTGGAATGATTTCACTAGTTCCAAATACAACGCACATGTCATGATAGCAAAAAAGTGAGGAAGTAAAGCAAGGAAGGGTTTACAAAACTTGGAAAAAATTCAGTCAGACTGATGGAAGGAGTTAAAAAATGTGTGATAGTTTAGTTTACAAGGACTAAATTCCTTTTTAAAGTGGACATTGTTTTCTATTTGTCTCAAGTTCAGAACCTCTGCATTCCACAATTGAGCACCATAGAAAAAGGGGGATTTTTTAATAGTCATGTTTGTAGGGACTGGTGAGGCAATTTTCCATCCATTGTTGTACCTCGTAGCACGATCATGAGAAACGAGATCAACTTTTTAAACCTGAAACTTTTCCAGACTTGAACCAGTAAATGAACAGTTTGTCTAAAATACAGTTTCTTTCTATCAACTGCTGTATGCAAATCATCTATGTGCTTGTCCTAGGGGTATAGGAGCTCTAGGCAAAGCCTTACGGCTTCGTTTTGTAACACCTGTAGGTTGTTCAAACAATGAAGTGGTACAGTTGTTAAGAAAACCCAACAATAGTTCAGGACCTTCATAAACTTGCTCTTCATAATACAAGTGGCTGCATTCAACCTGTAAATCGATTTCAATGTAATATGGTACCAACGTTTTTCACCTAATGAAATTGTGCTCCCCTGGTGCAACTCGTATTACAGGAAGATTTATTGTAAAAATATATATTAACTGTGTATTTTCAAATTTAGGGTAATCTTACAGGAGGTTAAAATGTACATTTTTTGATAGTATTGTTATTGGACTACAACATTTTCTGTAAAACTACATTTACCTTTTAAAGTATTGGCTTATATAGCAACTTTTGCTGCTAATTTACAGTGGTCCCCTCTTACAATATATCATGAGCACTGTTCTGATATTGCTTCTAATTCATTGTGGACAAGTGGTCTATATCTAGAACTCTCCAAATCCTAGTTTGGTGTATAAAAATAGATATAATTATATGCTTTTTCTTGCTTATGAACTGCAGTTCTTGGGATGATAGTTTTTAGTAAACCTTAAATACTTTGAATTGCGTACCAATATGATTTTAAGAGCCAGCTAATAGTACTGTTACTGTGCCTAGCCCCATCTAAATACAGTAAAGTCATATAAATACGACCGTAGAGGTTAAATATAGCAGTCCACTGTTTTGTGTAGGCAGGGCATTGGGTTGGTGCATTACGAGGTTTACATTTCTCATTCCGACACTAGGCAAATACTACAGCAATGTACCCACACTACATGTGCCTTATTCAGTCAATTCGATCCCCACTCAAAGGTTTCAGTCTACCATACAGGTGCAACACTGGCTGAAAGGATACTTTTTCCTCAAGGGTACACTTTTTGAGAGATCACAGACACGAGGTTCCATTTTTGACGTGCAGTTATTCAAGAAACATCAAAATAAGCCAAAATGCCTGCTATAGATGTGGCTGAAGCACCTAAAAGTGACATTATATATGGGAACCTCCAAGCTGAAAAAAAGACTGATACAAATTACAACCAGCGTAACTACAATGACTCAGCGAAAAAGGGCAATGAACTTTATCAAACACTGCGTCCATTGCTAATGACAATGAAAGTGTTTGGATTATATTTTCTTAATGAGGCTGGTTTAGGAAAAGAATGGATGTGCAAGATCTCGTTTGGATACTCCATTTTAGTTCTGATTTTACTGTGGGTACAATCAGGTATGAATATGGTCCTAATGTCAACATATAACTCATTAGATGAATTCATCGTGAGTGGTGTTTTTCGTCTCTGGGAGGTCTACATTGGAGCCCAAGGAATTGTAATGTTTATTATGTGTTGGAGAAGGAAGGCCTGGAGACAATTGTTCACTATGTATGATGATATATATAACTCTCATGGTAGCATTTGGAAGATTGATGGACACTTACAACTGAGGAATCGCATATATCTTTACACGATAGGCTGCTGGTCAGCTATGATAATTAATGTGTCTTTGAGTATCTACATGCTTTTTTGGACACAGGCAGTTCATCATTATCTGTTTACTTTGGCAAAAGATGACACACTACTCCTCATTACAAAATTTATTTTTGTAATTCTTCTTTTGTTTCTCACTGGCACATGGGTCATTCCTGTTTTTCTGTCAGTTGTCATTAATGATCTCTTGGCAACAAATTTCAAGGTTTTCAATGAGAAACTTACATCGGAGGCAGAAAGATGCCCAATGAACCTTTGCAACTCTCTTGGCAAAATAAAAGACCTGCATCAGAGACTGATAAACCTTACACAAACTGCCGACAACCTTACCTCTGGACTTGCTGGTACAGTCATAGTCTTCAATGTCATAATCATTTGCTGCTTTGTATATGCCCTGATCTTCAACCCTTTCAATTTCTCTGACCCACTTATAACATTTGTTCAGGCATTCTGGACTACCACCTCACTGATCATCATATTTCTCAACACAATTACAGGGGCATGGGTCAATACCGAGGTAAGGATCTATGATAGCTTGTCTCCAAAATAAATACATTAGTTTAAATAACTTTGTATGCTTTTAATATTACTCCTCTATTACTTCTGAATAATTGAACATCACTTTTAGATGGTTGTTCTTCCAAATTGAATTCAAAATAGAGAGAAAAACACACAATGCTCCTCTTTATAGATTGTTACACATACTTCATCATTCTAATAACATTATCTTTACACTTAAAGATTGAGTTTTATTACCTTCTCAATTTATATTGTGTCATGACCTTTGAAAACATATATGCTTAAATCTTGTGACTAATCAACATATTTATTGGCATGAACCTTGTTTTAGACCAATCTGCAAGTGTAATATTATGGGAAAAGAAGGTATCACTAACTGGCATAATTACTTGAATATGGTTTGTTTTGAACTGCAATTTTATGGATATGCATTAATTGAAAATTGCATTGAAAAGAGTCAGTTCATTTTTTCATTTTTGGATCAAATACATTTGGTCAGAAAGGTGCATTGAAGATATTTCTCTAATCATATGATTTTAAAAATTCTAACATAATTAAAAATTGCAGTGCTTTCCTTCGTGACGATATTAATATATAGACATTAGACTAATCAGTGGCATTCAACTCTTATTCTTTTTGATTTAACATCTTTCTTTTTTCAGGCCCATGGTTCCTTTGATGTGCTTCAGGATCTGAAAGTTCAGAAGGTTACCGAAGAATTTACTCTACATGTATGTGAGATATAAAATATCATATCCATCAAAATGTCTTTCTGATATCCTTGATGCATACAAAAGGATCTTCTTGAAAGATCTTCTAAACTTAATCAGCACTTTTTATGAATGTTGTTTATCAAAAATTATTACAGCTTAATGTCATAATCATTTTGATGAACTTGAAAAAAGTCATATAACATGCTACATGTGGCAAGTAATATGTTTTCATAACATTATTGTTATTTTCATTACAAGTACAACTTATAACTTGTTTTCTGCTTTCAGATGAACATGTTTCTATCAAAACTGACAGGCTCATCCATAGGGATCACAGCTGCAGGCATGTTTACAGTTGATAAAAGTGCCATATTAACTGTGAGTATAGACAAGTTCCTACATGTCCCCCACCCCTACTTGCTGCAACTGCATGTTGGTTGCCAGGACGTTTTAATACTTTCAAAACAGCCATCATGGTCCAGTTGCTAGTCCTTTTGAGCTACTAATTAAGGAAGAGTAACAGATGATACTGACATATTGAAAATGTGTTCTTATGTAGCAACCCTGATTGACATAACATGCAGGGTAATTGAAATATCCAAATAATAAGGGGGAAATAGAGTGGGGCACTGTTGATCTTTCTTCTCAAGGCTCCAGTAAATATTAACAGATATCAAAATCACAAGGATTGTAGAAGGATTGTGGTTAAATAATAAAAATAATGTTTCAGGTTTTTCTTATTCAAAGGAACTTGGTTGTGTTCAGTCTTATTTTTATTGATGAGTCTAATCTATTTTTTGTTTATCGAAGCTAATATCTATGGAAGAAATTAGAAACTTAAATTTCCATTTTTTACCATATAAGAAAAAAGTTACAGACGGAATAAAAAAATCCCCTTTACCATTGTTTTCAATAGGCACAATAAGCTCTTGTGAAATTACAATAAAACTACCAGTGCTTTTCTCACCAAACTCTGTATATATAGCAAGTATAGATAATATACGAATGTTAGGAGGAAATCAACAATATTTACCATTTGTGAGATTAGTTATAGTGAATAGATTTAAAAATGTGAGCATTTGAGCTCTATTTTACTGGATCATTTTAGCAAATATTACTCAATTTAAAGAGAAATTATGTTTATTGTATTCTCCTGAGTGACCAAATGCATAAAATAACATTGAACTAATTTTAATAACATAATATTATTTGTTAGTTCTTAACACACCTCCCAGGTGGCACCATGAACAGTAGTGAGTACCTTTAACCATGAACCAAAATGAAATATCCTCCAGATCACTCTCCCATACTGTCTCTTTCAGGTTGTTGGCATGCTGATAACCTACGTGATCCTTCTGTACCAGTCCAGGCCAACTGGATCAACTTGTGGCTGCAGCTCAGCAGTCACTAATCTCACTGTATCAGCCACTTCCAACGTAACCTTGATATGAGACTATAACCCTCTCGTTGGTGAAACTACATATACTAATTTTTGTCTCAAAAGTACATGGTATTCTGAGGGGTAGTCACAAATGTGAATGCTCTCCAAGCAAAGTTACTGACCGCATAACATGCACTGCAAAAGCAAGGTTGTTCTTGGAAAGCAGCGGCCTGCTTTTGGCAATGGCAGCATGCACTCTCTAAGCACAAACACTTACTGCACAGCAAGCATCGCAGAAAAAAATGTTCTGCTTAGAAAGGGAAGTCACATCACAATTTGTATTGCTGCACACAAAATACCATCTACCACCAAGTAGTGCTGTATTACTTTCACTGTATCTTTAATATTTAGGATATTTCCTAGGAAATGAAGCATAAAAGACCTTTAGGTCTTGTCCATGGCGTATCAGTTGACTCCTGAGGGCCCAGATTTATTGTTATCATACAGTGTCAATTTAAATGGCTTAAGAATTATCCTGAAGCCTTTTCACACCTTAGTCTACTCTCCTGCAGACTTCAGTAAACTTCAGCAAATCGCGTATTTATAATTCTATCAGATTGTTTGATGATTTAACAGATATAACAATTAGTTCTTGTGTACTAACATGATGTTCTCCCTGTATGTTGTTGATGACATGAGATGAATATAATGTTTTATTTAGACACAAAATTGATATGAGATGTTAGGATATGTAATATCGTACAACATGTACCTGAAGGTGAGATCCCATACAATGTGACTAGAGTTCTGGTTAAATTAGAGATCACTAGCAACCAATATTTAACATGGATAGATATGTTACTTGTGATTGATCATTTTTGGATATGATTTTGGCTTAAAGGTTCAAAGGAAACACACTTTTGTTTTGTCGATTTTGAATAGTGCTGGTCATTTTAATTCAAGACTACAACCAAAATTTATTTTTAGTTGATAGTTTAATGCACATGTATATATAAGGATATGATGCCTGTTCATTTAACCAACATATCTCATATGAGATTATTCATGAGAATTCTATATTCATAGACAGTTATAGCTGCTGTATTATGATATTTTGTGCTCTTTGGTCATAATAAATCATAAATTGAAACAATTTCATGCAGTTTTGTGAATCTTTTATTTCTTGACATAGTTAGCCTAGAAGTGATGTCCAATTTAATGCACTAGGTTCATGAAATGCCAGAACAGAAATGGAACAGAATACAATGGTGGGAATCTACAAGAATTAAAATGCATTTGAAACCCTCAGTAACTCATGCCTAGGTATGATCATTTATGAAAACTCTAGGATGTAGTTTTTGTTTAACTATAGATGATTTAGTAACATGCAGTTCAATGTCTGCAAAGGGGTATGCATAACTATCTACATCTGAACTAGATATTTAAAAAGAACTGTTTAAACATTGACTGCTTAGGGGTAGTCAGTTGTTCATATACAATAAAATGGGGTATACGTGGAGTGGAGGGTCAAGTGCTTTAGCAATATTCTTGTGGAAGCTTTTTACAGTCAGTTTCCATGTCATACATAAGACACTGTGAAACAAAGACACAACTGATGAATGAGAAGAACAAGTAAATATTAGACATTTAGGTTTAAATGTGAAGTTAGGCAAGCTAAATACACATATTGTTTGGTATGAAGTGCAGCTGGGTTCTTGACTGTTTAGGAAATGTTTACTTAATGGCTGTTAGGTATGCTATTATTGCCCATTTTAGGTTACGCATTTCATCCGTGTACGGGTGGTCAAATGGATTGCAAAGGGGATTTCTGAGTAATGGGCCCAGGTTTGATTCCCCAAGATCTTTCCTTGCTGTTGTTCTTAGGTCCATAGATTTGGTCATAAGTATTTTGGACAAACCAGGATGTGGGTTGGTCTTCATAAAGTTGGAACTTTGCTGAATGGACTGCAACACATCTAAACAGTGATGGCTAACTCTTGCACTCTAGTTTTATTATTATTTGATTATGAGGATTTCACTATGCTTATATTGATATTTTATTCCACTTAAAAGCTTGACCAAAAATTTATTATGCTGATGAAAATATTTATTTTGAAAACATCAAATAAATCATCCTGCTTTGAAAGCATAAGGTTAATGGCAAGTAACACGAATGAGGCGATGAAATTGATTATCTTACATGTATGCTGCCTTGAGCAACAATGTGCACACCATTAAGTGCTTTAGTGGTTTACTTAATGCCAGCCAAATATAATGGAGAACAGCTCATGCAAATAACTCTCCATTACCCATGCACAAAGGGTACAAAATTGTGCATGTTAAACTAACAAAGATACTGGTAGGATGTTAGCACTAGCTATACCATGTCCTATGAAATGAAACATGTATGAATGCATATAGCAAACACACTTAGTCCGTTCCATTATGTCCAGCTATTCTCCTTTGAAAGGTTCAGTTCTGCTCTGCACACTTTATCAGGAGTCTTTGCAGTAGAACATATCAGAGACATTTATAACCAAGAGTTACAGTCTGACTCCAAATGCAGCTAGGAGGCCTCGAGTTTACAACCTTATGAAATTGATGGGTATGTGTCAGAAGAATACATCCCTTTAAAGGTACCTGGTATATGATATATGCATGATAGTTGTCTTTCACCTCCCCTCCCCGCACATCAGAATACATTTATATACTGAACAAACATGGATGCTGAAGCTGTGGCTGAAGGTCATGTAAGTTATAGTTATGACAGAAGCGCCCTATGGAACAAAAAAGAGGTACTATCCAAGATAGAAGAAAACAACTTTGAACCACCAAAAAGAAATAATGAACTTCACAAGATGTTATGCCCACTTCTTATCACAATGATGCTTTTTGGGCTATAATTATTTTGTTGCTGAGCCAGGTCTGGAAAACAAATGGCTTTGCAAAATGTCATTTTATACCCAATTTTTGTTCTGGTTGTACTCTGGGGCCAGACCAGAACCAATCTGCCACATTTAATGACATACCGATCATTTGATGATATTGTGGTGAATGTTGTTTTTCTACTCTGGGACATCTACATTGCATCTCAAGCTGTGTCAATGTTTTTGATGTGGTGGAGAAAGTAAGCCTGGAAAGGTTTTTATACCAATTATGAATGTTCCCAAGATGACTTTTGGAAAGTTAATGGACACATAAAAGCAAGGAGACGCATATACCTGTACACAATAGACTGCTGGTTGGCTATGATTATTAGTATGAGCTTATTTATAACATTACATTTTTACTTCAGTACAGGATGAGACACAATGCCTCATGGCCAAAATTTGTTATACAATATATATATATTTCATAACAGGGACATGGATCGTTCCTAATGTGCTATTACTTGTTATCAATGATCTCTTAGCTACAAATTTTAAGGTTTTCAATGAGAAACTTGTCTCAGAGAAAAGAAAAAAAGCCCAACTAACCTGTGCAACTCTCTTGGCCAAATAAAGGAGCTGCATCAGTGATTAACAAACCTTACAGAAACAGCAGACAATCTTATTTCTGGACTCGCTGGTATGGCCATAGTCTTCCACGGTATCATCAATTCCTGTTGGGGGTATATCATCATCTTAAACCTTTACAACTATACTTACCAAATTTTCGCCTTTGCAAATGCATATTGGATCAGCACTTTCTTTATTACAATGATATGTGTGTGGGTGAATGGAGAGGTGAGAATCAGTTTACCATTCTCTTTTCTTTTAACCAAAACACAATTTCTGTATAATATGTAAGATGTTCATACTTTCCCTACTAACAGTTCCTGCCATTTTTATCATTAAGGTTGAGGATGGTTAAGACAATAAATATATATAAAAAAATAGCTATTTGAATTTCATCTATATCATATGAGGCCTTGTATATGACCTGTAATTCTAACTTAACCTATACTAACTAATATGAAATATCGTATTCATCATATTTTGAATTACATCATCATATCAAAACCTTTACTTGAATTATATAAATTAATTTTGTTGCAAGTTTTCAAGTTAAGATTCTGTTAGAAAATAATGTGAAAACTTTCAGGGCCATGCTTCATTTGCCATCCTTCTAAAAAATGAAAGTCAAGAGAGTGAAGGATGACTCCACCCTCCATGTAAGCTTTGGATGAAAATAGGGGGGAAAAAACTCTCATATTAAAACAAAGATACTCGAAGATCTAAGGTGAATGCTAACTCTTCCAAAAGTTTTATGAGAATTCCATGGGTAGATTTTTCCACAGGGCAAAAAAACTGATATTCTGCATTCAAATCAATGGTGAAGATCAATTTCTTTATCAGGCTCTAGCTCTTATCACAAACGGTGGAAACTATTCATATTGTTTCTATGTAAACCTCTATATAGAAGCTATATTGATTTCAAATTTGCAGAAGATTGCATGGGTAATAAGAATTTAAACTAAACACCCCCAGGTATCTTTAAGGGCCAACATAGCGTGCAATCAGCCTGTGTTAACCATACATAGTTGAGTAGAAATGTTTCTGCATGCTTAACTAGCGGAGAGCGTTTTATGGTACATTAATAACCTGTTGCTGTAACAGAATGCTGGGAACTAACTGACTGATGCAACTAAAATTCTGGTCAAACTAGAGAGTGCTAGCAACTAAAATCTGATATTTTCTGGGCGGGAACCTGTCAACTAACTAAGTGAATAAGATTGTGTGACTTTTATTCACATTAAGCGTGCCTCCTTAGTTAGGGCTTTAGATTATGTTGGAATACCAGAGTACAAATTCTTGTTCTCAAAATAGAAAAAAAGAAAATGTTATTATATGGATATTGGACATGCCACATATTACCACTTCATCCTTGAGCCTCCATTTCATTTGTCCAGTATATTTCATTTTGCATTCCATACGTTTGATGCAGTATATTGCAGGTCATGGCTTGTTTACAATTAACATTCAATATTTTCTGTTTTTAATTTTCCAGACTTGTCAAGTATTTTGCAATATTTGCAGTTCTTTGCTTTGCACAAATTTCTGGCCTGGCAGTTGTTCTGTTTTTTCATAAAAAAGCCATGAGCCAGAATACTTTCACACATAGGATGCCACTAGTATTCCCATAGTCGTCTGCTTCAACTACAGTGGAACCCTCTGTTAGGTTTCTCATACAATTTATTTATAGACAACCCGCCACCCCCCATAAGAGAGTGGACCAACCCATGGACAGACCTCAACCAATGACACTGAGGGTATTGGGAGAGTCCAAGTTGGCTTAGCAACAATGCACACGAACCCCTTACAATAGGGCCCCACATGGTATTTCCTAAAAAGACATTCCACCCATTTTAGTGTTAGCACCAGTCAACCACAGCCACGTCCACTACACACTGGAATACCAGAGTACACCATTTTGTCTGCTGTCTGTTGCCAATCAATAGACATATAATGGTTTTCTTCTTGGTCTGCTTCCATGACACCAACTAGTCTACATAAAGAGCTGTCTGTTTCAGCTGATATGGTGCTAGGCCTAAAAGCATAGCATTGGTGGCTAGTTCTTTAAGTCATGTTTGTTATAGATTCAAAGTAGTAAAGTTTCTGCCTATTTATTCACATTTAATAACACTAGTTTTGCCTCATTCGGTCTCTTTATTCACTGTCAAAAGGTTGAAGTCTGCCATCCAAGTACAACGCTGGATCAAAGAATACCTTTTCCACGAAGGTACAACTTTTGGAAGATCATAGATACTTTGGGTCTCATTTTCAACTTGGAGACATTTCTAAGTGAGGCAAAATGCCTGTAATAGAGGTCCCTGAAGCACCTCAGTTTGATATTATGCATGGGAAATGCCTGGCAGGAAAAAAGGTGGATACAAATCGCAATCAGCATAACTACTATAAATCAGCAAAAAAGGACAATGAACTGTATCAAACACTGCGTCCATTGCTACTGACAATGAAAGTGTTTGGATTATATTTTCTTAATGATGCTGGTTCAGGTAAAAAATGGATGTGTAAGATCTCATTTGGATACTCCATTTCAATTCTCATTATACTTTGGACACTATTGGGTATGAATATGAGCCGTATATCAACCTACAACTCATTAGACTATTTTATCATGGTTGGAACTTTCCTGCTTTGGGACATTTACGTTTTGGCTCAAGGAGTTGTAATGTTTATTATAATTATGTTGGAGAAGGAAGGCCTGGAGACAGTTATTTGCTATGTATGATGATGTATATTACTCTCAAGATAACATCTGGAAGATTGATGGACACTTACAACTGAAGAAACGCATATACCTTTACACAATAGGCTGCTGGTCAACTATGATAATTAGTATGGGTTTGAGTATCTACATGCTTTTTTGGACACAGCCTACTGAATATTATCTGTTTGATTTGGCAAAGGATGATATATCGCTACTCATTGCAAAATGTTTTTACATTGTTGTTGTTTGGTTCATCTCAGGCGCATGGGTCATTCCTGTTTTTCTTTCAGTTGTCATTAATGATCTCTTAGCTTCAAATTTCAAGGTTTTCAATGAGAAACTTGAGTCAGAGGCTGAAAGATGCCCAATGAACCTATGCAACTCTCTTGGCAAAATAAAGGACCTTCATCAGAGACTGATAAACCTTACACAAACTGCCAATAACCTTACCTCTGGACTTTCTGGTATAGTCATAGTCTTCAACGTTATGATCATTTGCTGCTTTGCATATGCCCTGATCTTCAACCCTTTCAATTTCTCTGACCCACTTATAACATTTGTTCAGGCATTTTGGACTACCACCTCACTGATCATCATATTTCTCAACACAATTACAGGGGCATGGGTCAACACAGAGGTAAGAAACTATTATGACAGCTTGTTTAAAAAATAAGCACATTAGTTAAAGTAACTTTGTATGACTTTAATACTACTCCTCTATTACTCATCATTAATTACTTACCATTTATAGATGGTTGTTTGTACAAATTAAGTTCAAAACACAGAGAAAAACACATTCAGAAAGACACATAATGTTCCTTTCACTAAAATATTACACATACTTCAGAATTCTAATTATCACATCTTGAAATATAAAGATGGAATATTGTTTCCTACTCAACTTACACTCAATCATGTCTTACTTCCTTTTGATTGACTTTTGTAATTATGTTTGTCAATGAATCAACTACTTGATAACTCTAAAACTGTCAAATATTTTCTGATAGTTTAAGGAAAGATACTTACTAAATTTGAAAAAAACTTAAGATAAAAATATACAAACTGCAAAGTACTCATGGCTTTGGTCCTGTCCTGTAGATAATGTTATGACATTTAAAGCCATATGAAACAGTCCAAGGGAAATCCTAGCTTATTTGGATGCCTAATTAAGCTTGGATTTCCCTTGGACTGTCAGAATTATAAACATAAGACTTATGAATACAGGGGATTCACATCAAGTGAAGGTTGCTCTGAAAAGAGTCAATATATATGGCTTTTACTTCTTGGACCATATATGAGTTTGGTTAGAAAGGATCATCAAATGTATTTCTCTAATCAAATAATTTGTTAAATTCTGTCACATTTAAAGACTGCATTGTCCACTCTTTAAAGGAAACCCTGGACATAATAAAAGGGTGATTTGTTCCCATAATGTTAATTAAATAACTAATCAATTAATAATCAATGACCTTTGAATCAAGAATTAATGATTCTAGAGATGCCTTAAGAATATTTCAAGTGAAGCCAGAGCTATAAGAATTACGAAATAGGTCTAAAATATGAATATTTAAGGGAAATCCTCAACGTGCTGTGACATCATGCTGTGACTGATTCGGGATTCCCTTGATTTTGTAAAAGGGACTCCCCATCTCTCAACTCAAGTTTTAGCTTGGATGATGCATATTAGACTCCATGACCATCTTTTAATAAAGTAAATTTATTTAGCACTTTGTGAATATCAATCTTTTTCAAAAGACGATTTCTCTTGATAAGGACATAGTAAGAGGAGTACTGAAAAGTCCAGAAATAAGGATAATTCCTTACTTTGATTTTCTTTACTTGATGATACACCAATTCCTTGTCATTTTTCGTCATTTTCTGTTGGAATATTCTAAGAATACTAAAGTCAAGCTAATTAGAAAAAGATAGCCATTGGTGAATTTATGTGCTGGGGACCCTTTAACCTTTTTCATTCTTCAGGCCCATGGCTCGTTTGATGTGCTTCAGAATCTGAAAGTTCAGAAAGTTACAGAAGAATTTACTTTACATGTACGTAAGATATTGAATAGTTATAGTATCCATCAAAATGTCTTTCTGATAACCTCAAAGTATGTAACAAAAACTCCCTGGAATATTTTCTTTAGATAGTTGACAATTCCCATGCATGTTCAGAATCAACCAAGAAATATAGCTTGATGTATCCTGTTAATTAACTTTAAAAAATCATATCAGGGACTACTATGGCAAATTGGATGTAATATTTCTTCATAATATTAGTGTTATTTTAATTAAAACTACCATATATAACTTGTTTTCTGCCTTTCAGATGACCATGTTCCTATCAAAACTGACAGGTTCATCCATTGGGATCACAGCTGCAGGCTTGTTTACAATTGACAAAAGTGCCATATTAACTGTGAGTATAAGGGAGTTTTCACATGATTGTTGCTAAATAATAAAAATATGTTCCAGTTTTCTTTTATCTAACTACAATCACCATCACAAAATTGTTTTTTAAAAAAATCTATGATTTTTCTGTACTGTTCATTTCAGGTTGTTGGCATGCTTATTACCTATGTGATCCTTCTGTACCAGTTCAGGCCAACAATGTCAACTTGTGGCTGCAGCTCAGGAGTCACCAATCTCACCATGTCAGTCAACATAACCTCGATATAAGACTTTATTACCTTCTCTTGGGTGGATCAGTATGTACAATGGTTTTCCCTATGCAGAGACTCTACTTGGTCCTGACTACAAAACTTCCCTCAAGAGATGATAATGGGACCACTTTGATTCACGGCTGCATCTTTTTAGAATATTTCTTGAATAAATTGGTGTATATTTTCTGCTATTTAAAAATTGTGCAGTGTCTTCAAAGTTTCAAATTTGAAGTTAGACCAGCAAAATATGCCAATTGTTTGGTAGGAAGTGTGTTGGTTCTTGACTGTTCAGATGATATCCAGTGGCGGATCCAGGGGGGGGGGGCAAAAGGGGCAATTGCCCCCCCTGGACCAAAAATGAAATCTCGTAGTTTTCACAAATCCGAGGAGAAATTTTGCAAGGTAAATCATGGGGGGTGGGGGCAGATATTTTGCCCCCCCTAGAAGACAGACTCTGGATCCACCCCTGATATCAATCTTTGCAAGTGATTCATCTCCTATGCTAGGCATGCCATAATCACCTACTTTAGGTTAGCTGTTTCTTTTGTGTAGGGATGGTAAAATGGATGACTTATGAAATTTCTGTGTACTGGGCCCAGGTTTGATTTCCTAAGGTGTCAGTCGGACTGTCTCTCCTTGCTGTTGTCCTTAGGCCCATAGATTTGGTCATCAGTACCTTGTATGAAGCAATAACCTGGGTTGGTCTTTGTGTAGTTGAAAAAATTGCTTAATGGACTGCAACACATTTTCATTTGAATATTGATGGCTGACTGCTGCCTGTGTTAGTATGTTTTGTGGCTTGATTTTGAGTAATTCATTATGCTTATAATGGTGTGTGATGCCTATCATAAGCTTGGCCAAAAATGTATCATGCTGATTCAAATGTTGACATTATTTTACTTGACAGTGAGACATAGTTGCAGCAGACTTGAAATTTTATAACCTTTTGACAACATTCAAGTGACCATCCTGATTTTAACAAGTAATGATAAGTTAGTACACGACTGTCAAATTGAGTTTTTTACATTCATATGAGAATATGAAAATATAAGCAAACCGAATGAGGCAACCGAATGAACAATTGAGTGCTCCTTATTGATTATCATACATGTATGCCTTGTGACATCCATGTGTGCACCACTAAGTGCCTATAGTGGCTCACATAATGCCAGCCAAATATAATGGACAACAGTTCATGCAAATAACTCTCCATTAGCCATGCACTAATGGTAAAAATTGTTGTATGTTTAACTAACAAAGATATTGGTAGGATGCTAGAACTAGCCATACCATGCCCTTGGCAATCAAACCTGTAAGTAAACATACTTATTCCATTCCATTAGTTTAAGTCATTCTATTTTGAAAGGTTTCATTCTGCTGTTCAGACTTTCTCAGGAGTCTGTGCAGTAGAGCTTGGCAAAGACATCTAGAACCAAGAGTTTCAGTTCCATTACGTCCCGTCATTCTCTGTAGGCAATTTGTGTTCTACTGTACATACTTTCTCAGGAGTAAGTGCGGTTAAACATACCAGAGACATCTATAATCAAGAGTTTTAGTCTACCTCTAACTGAAAAGATAAACCTACATATACATACTGCTGTCAGAGGAACACATCTTTTTTAAAGATATCTGGACTAATAGGTGTCTTTCACCCTATCAGAATACTTAGATACATACCATTGAGAATACATCCAAGCAAACATGAGTGTTAGAGTTGTGGCTGAAGCCCATGTAAGTGAAAGATATAACCCAAGCTTCCTACCGCACAAAGAAAAGGAACAATATGAGAATGAAGAAAACAATGTTTACTTTGAATCAGCAAAAAGAGATAATGAACTTCACAAGACACTACATCCACTTCTTATCACAATGAAGCTTTTTGGGCTATATTTTGTTGCTGAGCCTAGTCTAGAAAACAAATGGCTTTGCAAGATGTCATTTGGATACTCAATTTTTGTTCTGGTTGTACTCTGGGGCCAGACCAGTACCAATCTGCCACATGTATTGTCATACAGATCATTTGATGCTATTGTTGTGAATGGTGTCTTTCTACTCTGGGACATCTACATTGCATCTCAAGCTTTAGCAATGTTTTTGATGTGCTGTAGAAAGAAAGGCTGGAGAGGGTTTTATGCTAATTATGAATGTTCCCAAGATGACATTTGGGAACTTAATGGACACGTAAAAGTGAGAAGACGCATATACCTGTACACAATAGGCTGCTGGTTGGCTATGATTATAAGTCTGGGTTTAACTATCTACATGATTTTCTGGGCCAATCTTGCTCAACATTACATTTTTACTTTAGCACAGGATGACATGCAACGCCTCATTGCCAAAATTGGTTATACAATCTATTTATTTCTCACGTCAGGTGTATGGATTCTTTCTAATGTGCTATTTGTTGTAATCAATGATCTCTTAGCTACAAATTTTAAGGTTTTCAATGAGAAACTTGCATCAGAGGCTGAAAGATGCCCATCCAATCTGTGCAACTCTCTTGGCCAAATAAGGGAGCTGCATCAGAGATTGATAAACCTTACAGAAACAGCAGACAATATTATTTCCGGACTTGCTGGCATGGTTATAGTCTATAACATTATGATCATTTCCTGTGTGGCATATACCATAATCTTAAAACTTTACAACTACTCTGACCAACTTTTTGCCCCAACAAATGCATATTGGATCAGTGGTTCTCTGTTCAGCACTTTCTTCAGCATGATGATGTGTTCATGGGTGAATGGGGAGGTGAGAATCAGTCTATTGATATCAGTTCTCCTTACCAAAACATAATTTCTGAATGATTTGTGAAGTTTTCTTCCTTTGCTAAATAACATTTCCTACCGTTTTTTAATCATTTAGGTTAAGGATCGTTAAGACACTGAATAAAGAAAAATAGATCGAACTTTTTAAATTTCATTTATACTGTATGGAGTTTTATATAAGACCTGTCATTCCAACTTAACCTATGCTAACTAATATAAGATATTTTAATCATCATATACTTTATTGCATTATCATTTTTTAACTTTTACTTGAATTATTTCAATTCATTTTCTTGCAAGTTTTCAAGCTAACATAGATTCCATAAAAAAATGATGTGAAAACTTGTCACTTTCAGGCCCATGCTTCATTTGGTGTCCTTCAGAAAATGAAAGTCAAGAAAGTGACGGATGAGTTCACCCTCCATGTAAGACTTGGATAAAAATAGGAAAAGAACCCTTTCATATCAAAAACCAAGATATTCAAAGAGTACTAAATAAATATGCACTCATTTTCATTTTCTGAAATATTAGATTTGAATTAGGAGTAGGATAAAGGAACTATAGTTCCTATGAACTGTTTTCCAAAAACACACTAAACAATATGGATATAGATCTTTTGGGAATTTTACACTTGAAGTGGAAAATAAAGTTATGAATACTACTTAATGTTATTTTCATACCATATCTTTTTAAGTTCAATATGAACATTTTGGAACGTTAGGATATAATGAAATATCCCCCAGAGGTGCAATGGTTTGAAAGAAGATGAGACTGGTTACATGCTCAGACCTTATGTCATGACTGTTGCGTATTTAGTAAATGATAAATACATTTTTTAAAATCAATAGAGGAAATCTACCTTATCCCCCATTTGAAAAAAAAAGTAAAGAAAAAGGGCATTTGGGGCTTAGCCCCTGATTCGAATATACTTTCTTAATCATTTGATGATATAATGTATGTACAAGGAAGATTTTTGGCGAAGTCTCAAGTCTGCATGTACAGTGCAGTATGCATGTGCAGACTGTGGGTTTGCGCAAAAAAGGGGTGCTAATAGGGGTGGGTAAGTCTGTGCATATAAACTCAGCCAAAGAAGACAGCTCTTTGGGCTCTCATGATTGGAGTTGGCACCCAGTTTAAGGGGTTGGGGACAGTTTCAGATTAGAAAATCGTGTAATGTCTGTATAGTCCAAAATATTCTACAAAATATCCTCAAATTTGCAACTGTTAATTCACCACAGTTCAACTACCAATACTCATTGAGAATGTTAGTTCTATATTATAATACAATTGGAACATAATTCATTATACTAGTATCATATCGAGGATGGCATATTTTGCTGACTATTCTGTCTAGCATGGCATCATCTTTAACTTTAATAAATATTTGCTGACTATTCTGTCTAGCATGGCATCATCTATAACTTTAATAAATATTTGGTGGCGATGTGAAAGGGTTAACAAAAATATTATTTCAAAACAAGATTGTTTTTGTACATCAGCCGTTTTACTTTGTAAAAGCTTTTTATAAAAAGTAAGTAATGTCATCATTTTGTTAATGAATTGAAAGATTGGCAAATACACATAACTCTTCTTTGCCTATCTAATTATATTAAATTTGTGCACATTTATGAATAAATTGATGTTATTAACCAGTATTTCTTGGTCATAGTGTAAACTCTGATCAAGAGTTAAAGCAAAAAAAAATACATTGGTAGATGACTGAGCTTCTCTGTTTTCTACCTTTCAGATGACCATGTTTCTTTCCAACCTAACAGGCAATTCTATAGGAATCACAGCTGTAGGGATGTTTACCATTGACAAAAACACTGTTTTAACTGTGAGTATTACAATGAAGTATTTACAAACATATTCGCCTAATTAGGGAAATTAGTGTCATATTTGGACAAGTTTAGTTACGTGAACATTAAAGCATTTAGTACAAAAGCTTTAATCTGTGCATACTTTACAAATGAACATGAACGAATTATCTTTGCATTTATCAACTATGAAACCTGCAAAAAATTGTGAAGCCATGTTTCAAATGCATGAAAGAAATATAGCAGTTGAAATCAAGGTAAACTGTCTCTCTTTCAGGTGGTTGGTATGCTGATTACCTACATCGTCCTGCTCCTCCAGTCTAGGCCAAGTCCAACATCTAGCGGCTGTAGTTCAGTTCTCACCAATCTCACTGTGTTAGAGGCAGCTAATGCAACAGTACCATAATTCTGTATCTTGCAGAGGAAGGGAGTGCATATCTAGCAAAATCCTCATAGAGCCAAAAAGGTGCAGTCAAAATTTAGTGTATATCTTTTTGTTATTTAGCAGAATCCTAAAAGATCCAACAATAGTGAAGTGAAAAAAATTATTCAGAACTGTGGGATCATACAATAATTCCACAGGCTGCAGTAAGTTCCACTGCATAGCTTGAACTTTATTGCAACCTCATTAAGGATGCCAGACATCAGCCAATATCAGAATCTATAATTTTTTAGGTGTTTAAAGAATTGGTCTTCTGCTTTAATGTCTGTACACATTCATTACTGAATTACTTCATTGAGGTTAGTTCACAAGTTTAGTTTAATTGCCTAATTAGTTAATGAGGTCATCTAAGGTTATTTTAATCATTAAGTTTATATCTTATTAAGCTGCAGTCACATGAGCGTAAGCTTTAGCCTTCATACCCCTTAGAAGAGACTTCAAGTTGTAATGGCACTGACCATTGGCTGTGGCCTGCTGTGGAGAATTATGACGTCTCCCCATTATGGAGATCAACTGTTTACTGTTCTAAATTCTTGGCCTTCAAAGATCTCTCATCTTTTTGAGCAGACAATCTCTGGCAGATTACTCTAGAAAAAGCAAGGGTATTTTCATCAGAATAGGTTATTCAATGGGGTTAAGGAATATATACAATTCTCACCACACTCATTAAAGCATAATGGTTTCAGAAATAAAGATCATACTTATCCTTATCTTCTGTCAGTGTTAGTATTAGATGAATGACAATTACTGGCTTGTAACTGGTTTGCATGTTACAAATAAATTGTTTATTGATCTACCAGCACTATATATCTTAGAGTAACTATTAGATAAGCACCATTACTTTTGCAAAAGAACATTGTACAAAAGGAATCCTTAATATTGAGTAAATTTGCTTTTTATATCCAACATTTGGTGAAGATATATTTCACACACAAAAATTAGCTTCCTGTTGTATGTGTGGCTAGTCACATGGAGGGCTATATATGCTTTCAGGTTAACTTGCAATATTTGATATCAAAGCAGCACTAATTGCTGTGATTGATTTCACTGTTTCACTGAGATCATAAGTAGATGCCTAATAATTTGAAATCAAACAAAGGCATAAATGTAGTGTTAGGAAGTCAACAGACTTTTGAATAAAACATGTTTGGACTTTCAAGTTGGTCCTTCTGCAAGGGGCCACTAAATTGATTGGTAACTTTAAAACTATAAAGAGAACCCTCTGTACTGTGTTTGATGATACTGGAAAGTTAACATTTTTTCTGAATGCTATATGATGTATATTCATTGGAAGAGTGTACCTAAAGGCCCATACCCACTTAGTGACTTTAGCAGTGAGGGGACGACGGGCGACTTGGAGAAAGGCCGTCGTCATCGCAGGATGACTGTACATGTAATACCAAGCAAGTCTGATATCTCACCATCAATTTTATTGGTGATTCTGTTGGCAGACCCCGTTTGCCACAAGTCTGCACTATACGCACGGGGAGTCACCCAGTGATTCCATTGATAACCCAATTGCCTGATGATTTTACGGCTGATTCTCTAAGGGCCTGCTGGTCACCCGTCATTGGTGAGATAGCTAAGTGGGCATTGTGCTTAACTATGTAATATAGTGTATTGAAAGTTGTCATGTCAGTGTGGTTGGATGTGCCCTAATGTAATGGTAGACATATTCCCTGGCTGCTTTGACCACAAGAAAGGAGCATAGGACTGGGGAGGTCAAAGAGGATTCACTCACTATAGAAAGGATGGAGACTGAGACTGACCTCCCTTCATTGTTGCTATAGGTCACCCCACTGTTTGTAATAGACTGTAGAGTTCCCTCCCGAGATATCTCATACCATTAGTTAATACAACTAGCCAGAGGTAGGACTTAATTTGGAGGTGGATGCAAGGGCCAAGCCGTAGTTGTTTTGGGGACCATGGGGTGCCTAAGTGTAGGCTTGAGTGTCAAACCTCAGGGACAATTACTGTCACTCCCCAGAACCCCTCTGACACACAAAACAAATCCTCCTGGAACCACCAGTTGTGGGAAAGTGGATAACTTTCCCATACAAGGTCTTTGTATGGACATCAATAATCTGTGTTATCCTCTGTGTGATGGACTTATGTGTGTAGGCAAATAAAGAGTTAGTCTTGACTATGAAACCAAGGAGTTCTGTCAGTTTGTTCACTTTGCATTATACTACCTCTGTACCCAATGCTAAGAGGTCAGGCTTCAGAATATTCCATAGCTGTAATGCTCTAAAGGATTTAGAGTCCTTAGAATAAAGTAGGGGCTCAGTACTTTTATACATGTACAGTGATAATGTGTAAACACTAAAAACAAGGCTCATGGTGATGCTAGGGACATCATGTCAGATCATTTCTGGCTGCCACAACCACAAACAACCACACCAACAATGCTGGATGTTCCAGTCAAAGGTTATGCATGTTACAGTCAAAGAATATCCCAACCCTTCTATTTCCTTTCTTTCTTCTATCTGATTTTTTAAATATTCTTTAGATAATCACTGCCAAACTCATTATTTGACTGACAATCAATATGAGATTATCCTCCATCAAAATGTTCATATTGAGGTGATGCTTTCTGAACACTTTCCTTCATCAATTTCAATGTAAGGGTAATACCATAGGGACTGCATTCCCTACACCTACATCTCCTTTGTGACTTTAATTCAACAATTGCAGTCTGTGATATACTTGAAGAAATATGCCTCAATTGCCTATCTCAGTACTATGGATAGTATTTGGAATGTTGACCTTTTCACTATACCAGACATGTAAACATGCTAGTATATGGAAGGATATATATATACAGCATATATACCTGTATAAATAAGGGTGCTGGAGTCCAGGGGGCGCCACCTTCTAACCAACAGGTGGCTACCCCTAACACCTACTGCTACTACTGTCCACAGACCAGTGCCAGCACCCAAATAGAGTGGACCTGACCCATTCTTCTCATGGAATCTGGAATTACAAGAATATTAGAGGATCTATGTCATTATAAAGATTCCATTAATAAAAATATTAGAGACCCTTGGGTAACAGATGAATTATTAGAGGTGATTTAAGATAAAGATAGACTGTTGTCTCTGGCAAATAGAACTAATAATGATAATGACTGGAATATAGCACGAGCCGAGAGAAATAGAGCAGATAATATTGTTCAGCAGATGAAAATTAATCATGTCCAAATATCATTGGAAAACAGTTTTCAACACACAAAAAGATTCTGGAAATCTTTACATATTATTCTACCAAACTCAAAAGAACAACTATTTTATACAATTCTTTTAAAGGTTGACAATAACTATGATTTTTCTGATCATCTTGCTGAATGGAAATATGCCTATCAAATTCTATTGTTTAAAGAAGGAACAAGTATCTGACTATGCTAATTATCGACCAATCTTGCTGCTACCTTAGCCAGGTAAAACTTTTAAGAAAATTGTGCATAAATAATACAGGATTTTGTAGAAGATATACTTGAGCCGAAGCTTGGGGGGGGGGGGGGTCAGAAAAGGACACTCAACAATTAGCTCGATTGCAAATTTTCTTGACGTGGTCTATGACGGTAGCCTTGGTACTGGATAGACCCACACATGCACACTATCAAAATAAAAGGTATAGGTGACCTACACTCAAATAACCCCAAGATATGTTATGAAAGGTATTCCAAAATCATTTATGATTTATTCATTTTTGATCAGGATGACATTTTCACATTGTTTTCCATTACAAATTGAACTTCTGTTCCCTATATAGAAAAAAGCAAAAGGGATTACCTTTCTCTTGATATCATTTCTTTGTGAGTTATACATTAATTTATAAAGAATCGTGATAACTTTAACATTTCCAGAGATGTGTATCCTTGGCAACTGTATGTATGAGCTTCAGAATGTAATACATGATCAACAGACCAAATCAGGTCTCTAGCATCTAGATCTTCACCTAACCTGATTCATTGACCCAAACCATTTGGCACAACAATTACTGTGCACCAAACTCACGTAATCAAATGATAGCCCATAACTTATGTGCATCAAATTCAGACAGATTTACCTACTTAATGATTGCTTGAACAGATCATGTTGACGGACGCCTACTCTTGTTAAGTATGAGCCAGGGAGTGTACGGGATACCAGCCCTTTGCGGCAAAGGAAGAACAAACTATACATTTTGGGTGAGTGTTTCCTGTAAACATACTATCTTCATAGGACTACCAGGAGCATGTTAAATAGGCTATGAAGGGTGGCCAGTAACCCTCCTGCAATATACACATTGACTCACGACATACCCTCTATACACCAATAAAAGGTGTAACACTTAGAGATACTTGCTAACCTCTTCAGTGTTTAACATGTGTACTTCAGAAAGTGCACCCCATACACCTAGACTCTTTCTCTTGAAGGAGAGGAGAAAGGTTCCCCCTCATCCTCTTGAAGCACACCTTTCACTCCCTATTATACTTATGCTTGGCTCATTTGGTGAGGGATTTCGCTTCAAGAAAAAGAGGATATATATGCACCCCCTGGTGGTATACATCAATACTAAACCTCTATGCTTCAAGAAGAAAACCTCACCTTATGAGCCTCATGTGAGATATAACAGGGAGAATCTTTGCTCTTAAAGAGGAAGAGGGGAAACCTTTCTCTTCTCCTTAAAGAGAAAGAGTCTAGGTGTATAGGGTGCAAAATATGAATACCCCTTTTAGCCTTGACATGACAATATGGACTCTCTTTTAATTCCATGGAATGCTTATGGATTAACTGAATTTCCTCATGGAAAGCTCAAATACAAATTTCAATGTTTCGTTGGTACAATATTATCATAAGCAATTACATTTGTATGATCATAAAGTTCATGAACCTATATTTTAGCTCCAAGGTTATCTCGATATAAGGGGTATTTAAAATATTTGTGACCAGCTGAGGGGAAAGGGCACTCTGAGGAGGTTTTCTTATTTGCTATCCTAAACCTAATATTAAAGGAGATATGAGTAGATTTATGAAAGATAGTGATGAATTTGTCTTAAAGGGAGGGGCCAGTGACCAAAAATTAGTATACTGCTGTGATCTTTACCATCCAGGGAATAACCATACCAAATGTTATGCTTTCAACTCTAATAGTATTTATTTTATTCACATTTGTATCCATCAAACTGTGTTCCCCTGCCTGCACCTGACAGTGCCTGCACAGAGTAATTATCTGTATGTGACGTCACAAGCAGAACAGTTGAAAAATGATAAAACTGAAAAAATAACAGTATCTAATTTATCTAAATGTTTTTTATGAGCCAAAAAGTATTCAAAATTACCAAATAAAATGATTCATGAAAGAAAAAATAAAAAAAATAATTTATTATGGGATTTATAATTTTGAAATTTAAATATAACGGTTTTTTATATGACGTCACATACAGACAGCCTATGTCAGGTCTTCAGGGGACTGAATATGTGGTCTGATAAAGGAACACAGTTTTTTATTATTAGGGATGACTTCAAAGTTATACTAATGTCATATATTTATACTTTAGCACTATACCTACAGTATGATATGAGAATTTAACAATATTGAAATTTCACTGGCCCCTCTCTTTAAAGCAACATTTTATGTAGAATTCATTTACCATACCCCAAACATCTCATTATGATGGAATCATATTCCTTTTTTGGAATGTCAATGGAATGTTTTGACATGGATAATTGACTTAATTCATTCTATTTGGTTCCCATGGGAAAAACATTATGAGATTTTCATAAAATAATCTATAAACTATGAGAAACTATCATTTTAAAGTCTCCACATTGCAAACAGAATACAATATATATTAATATTTAATATTTCTGGTTCAAACATAATGAATGAAAATTGTATTTTTGAATATTTACTCACAATTGTGATAGTTGATGCAAATCTCAATAAATACAAGAAAAATATTGACAGCCTTTTCAGTAAAATGTCAACAGTTTCCATAATAATGCTTATTTTTTGATGTATAATATATCAAATGAAAGGGCAGATTTCTCTCTATCTAATGGTACCTTGAGTTCTTCAGTAAAATGTAAAATAGAAAATAATGTTATTAAAAAGTGAATTTTTCATTAATTTTTTTTTAATGTTGATATCTTCATAAACAATTTCTCCTTACCTCTGGAACTCAACATGCAGTACAAGAACTTTAATGTGGAGGGAACTTTGTCACACTTTTTTGTTATAGGTCCTGGTTTTTATTTTATTGGAAAAAACGGGTAACTTTTTAATAATAATAGTTTTACTTTTTTTTTCATTATTTTCTAAAAAGATAACCAGGTCTTATATACAAGTTCTGAGACACAGTTCCATGTGTAAGAATGTTTAGAATGCATATTAAAAGTTGCAACTCAGTACGTAAAGAATTAGTCAAGATATCTACCTTTTCATTATACATTTACTTGGTTAAGTTTCAACAAATTAATATATATTATGCATGACCGGGAGCATATTCAAGTTTAGATATCAAAACTATTGGCCAGATATTCCTAAAAATGATACATGAAAAGAAGAAAAGATTTAACTACCGCAAATTACACCATGATAACCCTTGTCTATCCTTAAGTTTAAGAGCCCATAACTTTCTTAATAATAATCATATTTGGACATGCTTGGTATCATTTGAAAGCTAGGAATATGTCCTACAATATTAATTAATAGCAAATCCCATGCGGAGTACCCTTTCCCCTCGTCTGATCACATTTGAAATATAAATTCTAGTTAATGGGCTCAAGATACTATATATAACTATATATAAGATCTTTATTTGAATTAAATCGTTTGAAAATAAAAAAAGCAACATTCAAAAAACTTAATACATGAATGTGATGTACAAGATTTAGATGTATATTTCACTTTCTTACTGTTTGCAATGAATACTAAAAGAGTTGCACATGCAAGAGTAAAGCAATGTGCAGCCTTACAGCCCCAGTGCATGTATAACATGGAGATGTCAAAATTCACCAGAGAATGCATATGCAACCCGATGGGAAAGGGGTGTGGACATAAATGACCTCATTAACTAATAATGTAATTAGTTTGAACCTGTAGGTTCAAAGTGACATGTGATCTGGCTTGTAATTTATGCAGCCTTATGCTGTGAGCTCTGATCTCATTACCAATCTCTTACTTACATGATTGTCATGACCTCCACAGGTTGCTGGGTGGATTTGAATGAAAGAGAGGTGTGCTGTTTTGAGGTGCAAAATGAGTGTTGCTTGCAAGGGACTATGATAATCTATGACCATTGAATTTTATCAAATACAATTTTATTGATTCTACCAGGATAATGCTCTCTCCCTGAACACGAGCACCCCTGACCTGACGGTGTGCTTCCTGAAGACTGTCTTACTCTGGGTACCATGTGGATGGCTGTGGGCCTGGTCAATCTTCTACTACATCTACCATCTGTATAAACTACCCACTAGGCACACAACATGGGACTTCAGCTGGATCAACTTTTTTAAACTTGTAAGTTATATATAAGTTTGACAAATAACTATCTTAATTATTTGAGTGTGCATGTGATCTTCTATGTCTTTCAGAAGACATTTAAAAGGGGATGGATGATATATGATATTTTCTGTTGAAAACATTATGTAGGTACCAAATGAATCATAGTATATACATGCATATGCCAGCCCAAAGGGGAGGGGGAAACTACCATTTACATATCGGACATAGGTTGATAGCTTAGGCAATAATATTAACATGGTATGTTTAAAGCTTGAAAACAAATTCCATAAATCTCATGAATGTAGATATCCAAGAAAAACATAACAGTTCTTATTTTGTGTCCCTCAAATCATCCATAAAATGGCATATTCTTTGAAAATTGATTTGTTTTGATTCATGATTCATGTCAGCTTCGTTCCAAATAGTGGCACTATGCAATATGTGACATTTTGGGGAACATATAATATAGTAGATGAGCAGTTTTTCATTTCTTGATGAATGTTTTGGTGGCATTGGGGAAGAAACAGCAACATGGAGTTTTCAGTCTATTATGAATGTGTTGTTTGTATACTAATATCTATAGTAGATTAATACCAGAGTAGAACTGAAAAATTAAGTCACTTCAGACATATTCCTTGGTCTATTATAAATTATTATTAACTGATGAAAGAACTTGAATCAGATTTCAATAACAACCAAATTAAAAGATTGTTTTTATTGAATATGTTGTGTTCTAAATCCTGAACTTTCTTTGTTAACAGCTGACATCAACCTCACTCTGCCTACTCACCCTGATCAGTTTATGTATGATGAACAGGCCGGACCTACATCCTGTGGACCTAATGTATGGAACAGTCAGGTGTGCCACCATGGTGAGTTGAGAGGCCTAGATCAATGTTTATGAAATAAATATCACCACAGTTGATGCATTCACTATATGCCTATTATCCCGTAAAACATAAAACACAAATGCGATGCCCTATTTTGAAAAAGAAAGAGGCCATGGCCACTGGCAAATGAAATTTTTTTGAAATCAATGTTTGCAGGCTGCTTCATGAGGAACTTCATCAAAAAGCTGTATTCCACATGGTGAAAGTGCACTGCCGGTAATCGGCCAATAGACTTTGGTCAGTGCCAATGCATTATCAGCAGCATTGCTGATAAAATTAACCAACTTGTAGTCATTGCTAGTATTACAACGTATAGCACTTGGCCTTGTTAAAGGTACACACAACTGTTCAGTGCACTTCTGGATATGCATATTGGTATTAAGGACACAAGTTCTATCATGATTTCCCCTGGTTTTACTTATCTTCAGTTAATCAAGAAACATATACCCTTAATTACCCTTTTTTAATTACTTGTGATAACTTTCTTCAGAGATGGTGAACATTGGTTTTTAGCGTTCATTATCTGCTTTCATACCAATAAAAGATACCTCACAAGTTTCAATAGCAATTCATTGATAGTTTTTTCTCCATGTAATTTTTTTCATTTATTCCCATTGAAACTTTTGATATCTACTTCAAAAGCAATGAGAAAAGCCAAGTAAAAGTATCAAAGATATATTATTGGTCATTCCAGTTGCTTGTACTTTCAATATAATATACTGCTATGTTCACATGTAGACCTATTTGTTCTAACCTTACCTACCCACAAGTTTGATAAGTTGGATATGCTTCTTAATTTTGTTCATTTTATTTCATGCCAGATTCTGGCTACATTCTTTGTGAGGTTGGAATACATGAAAGGAATACATTCAAGTGGCATATCTTCTGTATTCTGGCTACTCCAATTGATATGTGATGTCATCATCCTTCGGTCATGGATTCTCAGGGAAAAGGTTTGATAGTTACAGTTTGACTTTTGATATTTTAGACAACACAATAATCTGTCTATGACATTGTTTGGCTACAAGTGATATTCGATCATTTAAGGGATCCTTAAGTCCCATACCCACTATGCGATTTCACCGTTGCCCAGCGACGGTATGGACATCAAATTTGCCACAAAATCACTTGGCAATCACAATTGCCGAGCAATTCTCCATGAATATGGGGTGAGTTCTAGGTGACTGCCGATGGCCAACAGGATTGCTGGAAAAATCACTGATGAAATCAACAGAAAAATATCAAAATTCCTTGATATGACAGTTGCCTGGTGGTGACAATGCCCATCAGCCATCGCATGGTGACGCTAAAATCACCTACTGGGTGTGGGTTTTTATACCTTCAGAAATAACATTTAACATCCAATTTTGCAAAAAAAGTTCACAAAAGTAACCAAAGCTAAATTTGTTGATGGCATTGTTAAACACAATTGTAACCATTAGAACAGTGTTGTGAAGTCTTTAAGCAAGCAATATGTTAACAGGTGGACCAACATCAGCTGAACCAGTACATAGTTTTCACAGTATATTTTGGACTGGTGAGCGTCACGTTCCTTCTGACTCTGCTTGCTGATAAAGGGGCATTAGAGTGGACATCAAATGAGGAGAAGACAGAGGAAATACCATTGATAACGATTAGCTCTCAGAAAGATAAGGAGGAAGAGCATCAGATGCAGGAGAATCCATTGGATTTGAATGATGAGGTAAGTTTTTTTTTGTTTTTTATACTCAGGGCTTAACACAAAATATCAAAGCTTGGAGAAGACACAATGTATTGATTAATGATTGAGCAATTTTTCAAATTGTTTCTGTTATTTTTTTCCTGCAGTTGAATTTGATAATGCATTAAATATTTAAGAGCCCCATCTAATGATATTCTATATATTGTATATGAAGGGGTAGATTAACAAGTCTATTACATGTATTGTCATACTTTCTACTTTCTATTTTCCTAGCTACAATTTTTTTAATCAATAACATGAAATGCATTAAGAATTAAATGACTGCAATGAAACTTTCAAATCACTCTCACATCATAATCATTTACTTTTAACATTCATGTCATGTAATTATGAAATGCCAAAGAAAGACAAAAAGAACAGACATTGAACTCAGACTTAATATGCAAATGAGCCTACATGATTGACAGGCATCTTCAACCTTCTCAAATGATGCCACCTGTGTTAAGGCACTAAGTGACAAAAACGCACTAAATGACAAAATCTGAATTTTTGTCACTTAGTGTCACCCTTAAGGCACTAAGTGACAAAAATCTCAACTGGCACTAAGTGACAAAAACTTTAACCCACAAACATTTTGGCATTTGCTATCAAAGATATGTTTAGAAAGATTATTTTGACTATTTAATATATAAGTTTAAGTGCTATCTTTATCATAAGTATGGATGATAATGACAGAAAGACACTAGATAGTTAATAATGACAAAAAGACACCAAACAATTAATAAATAAACTAAAAAGTAATAAACAGGGATAAATAGTCAATTAATAAATGAAAATTGATATTGATAAAATTTATCAATATCAATTAATTTTCATTTATTAAGAAAAAGACAATTAATAGATGAATAAAAAGCAATTAATAGAGAATCACTTTTTTTATTCATGAGTAAGTGATAAATGAATTTATATATATTTATATATTCAATATTAATAATCAATTAGTGAATAAATAATATAATCAATAGATAAAATTGGTTAATTAGCAATAAAAGTTTTGTCATTTAGTGTCTTTACCACATAAGGACTCTTTTGTCACTTAGTGCCTTGAGGGTGGCACTAAGTGACAAAAAGGCACTAAGTGGCAAAATTTTGTCACTTAGTGCCTTTTGTCACTTAGTGCCTTAACACGTCTGTCTTTTATTAGTTGAATATATTCCCACAAGGAGGCAGCCACCAAGCATTACTCTCTGCTGATTGCATTTGTTTTACTGCTATTTTGAACCATTTAACACAATATCATTGAATAGAAAACAAGCCTACATGCTTAACCAAACAAAAACTATTATGCTGTGTCTGGTGTGTGATAGTTGGAACACATTTAGAATAGAACAATCTGAAAATCAGTGAAAAGATTAATATAATTGAGTTGGGCAGTACCTAATTTACATATTAAGTTTGGGTTCAAATGTCTGATTTTCCGTTTTCTGCATTTTTTAAATTTCACATCATTCCTGTTGAAACTAAAGTATTAAATGGACAGAAAGACAGAAATTTGAAAATAATCTTAAGTTTTGTAGTAGTTATTTTATTCCTATTGTATCTCATGTGTTTGATTGACAAATTTGTGTGAAAAAACAGAATATTGAAAGTGTGATTACATGAATAATAGACTTGTCACTCTACCCCTTCATCATTGTATTATGCTCATTCAGCAGGCCTTAACAGTTAATAAATCTGGAATTTCATTAGCGAAGTATGCTTTTTGACATGACTGGAAGAAATTTATAATTTTTATGCTCTTTATCTTTTCTAGAAAACTTTACCAGAGTTGTATGTGACTTTCTGGAATAAAGTATTCTTCATATGGGTGGTCAGGTGAGATGTTTATTTCTAATCAAAAGTATAATCAAATTTCTACCTCTCAGTTTATCTAGGAGGTGCATATTGAAAAAGGTACCAGGAGTGGTGTTCATTTAACTGTCTTTTTTTGAACGAAAATTGAGATGTTGGGCAATGAGAAGATGTACACATCTGCAGTTGTGCAAAAATACAAATCTATAGGGTTCAGTCCAAAATCCTACAATATCATGCCCTCTTTCTGAAATGTCTAGATCTGCCCAGATTTCAAAAAAGCTTTCTGTTTTGTGAGGTTAATGCATACTTTTAACAGTGTTAACCATTGCCTTATTCAATATTCCCAGTGCTATCCTGAAAGGATACAAGAAACACATGACCCTAGGCTCCCTCTTCAACCTCAGACCATCAGAGAAGTGCTGCAACATGGTCACAAGATTCTACAAAACATTCAACCTACACCACAAGGATAGAGAAAGGTTAGCTACAATAAACTTATATTACTACCCATAGAAAAGTTTAAAAAAAGAAGTTAATATGATAAGAAGACACTATTAAAAAGTATGAGGTCCTTTATATTCAGTGCTAAAACAATTACAAGTTATCCTGGTGATAAGTCTGTCTGCTACCAATCGTACCATGTCCAGTGCTTGAGTGCTGCTATTGACCAGAGGTCAATGGTCACTTGGGGGAGAGCATAGTAACTAGATGGCAGCACCATGCACTCTGTGGATGTCTTATATCACAATAAACCTGGGGGCCTATTGTTCTCATAACAGACAGAAATTGACATAAATCTTTATTTCTATTTGATGGATTTAAACCTGAAAAAGCATAAGTTCATTGAAAAATTGGCAATGTCATAAAAAGTGCCAACGGGGATGTCATCACAGTGACAGCCATGTCAACATCTTGTTTGTTCACCTAAAACCTGGTTTTCATTGTCTTATACCATGGCAGTAGTGGTTATCTAGTCCTATTTTTTTAACTTTTTGAGGATATTATAAGATCAGATATAATTTCCTTGACTCAGAGGTAGTATGACATTCAAAATAGCCTTATACTAACCTCTACTAACCTTTACATAAAGATTATAACAGAACAGTTAAGGGTGGACATAAACATTGGATTATAAAATTAGTTTTTTGACAAACATGGAGTGGTAATTTAGATTTTTAGTAAAATTTAGGTGTAGGAAATGTCTATGACTTCAAAATTATCATTACTTCTTCATAGAAACATAGAACAGGGTTCAAACTGCTGCAATGTTTTCATGTATGGTTTTTGAAAGTTATCCTATCTCAGTTGAATTTTTAATTTTTAATAAAAAAATGTATAAAAGATGCTTCCTTTTACTCTTACAGTCAACAATTATTTTTCAGGAACAGCTACAATGCAAAACAAAAGTGCTCTTCATTTGCCTGGTCATTGTTCTGGTCAGCAGGCTACATAATACTCCCTAGCTTAGTCCTCTATGTCATCGGGGAAGTACTTCTTGTTGGGCAGGCATTGCTTTTGGGGTGAGTCAAAGCTAGTTTAGACCAATTTGGACAAAATATGTTTTACATTCATATCCCTTCTACTGTCAATCTTAACAATTACAGGTTTCATTAACTAGTGGTCATTTTTTTCATTGATTTACATCTGAGTTCTGGCTAAGGAGATTGAATAAAATATCTATTTATAAATTTAATTTATATGTGACCAGATGGGGGGAAAGGATGTTCCATGCGGGATTTCCTTAAATTTCAGTCTAGTAGAGCATGTTCTTAACTTTTAACTGATACTTAGCATGTCCAAATGGGATAATTATCAAGGGAGTTATATCCCCTTGTCATAATGCCATTTTTGTGTCATAATAAACAAAAAAAGGCAAAATCCCCAATATCCATCGTTTGTTGACAAATCTTAATGACTATTATAGATTATGATAATAATAAAACAAATTCTCAGAAATACTACTAGATTGATCAATTTTGATCTAGAAAGGATATTCTCATTTTGTTTTTAATGTGACAATCCTAAAGGAATAGTTTCTAATGTGTGGCTTTTTCTTATTTGAATTTTCATTGTAGAGAACTGATTCAGACAACAGAGAGTACTACACGGAACTCATGGGAGGGCATATTGTTGGCCGTGGGTCTGTTCCTGACCGGCGCTCTGAGAGCCGTGTTCTACCATAACTTTATGTACTGGTCTTGCCGTGCAGGCATGCATATGAGAAGCATTACATGTGCTGTAGTCTACAGAAAGGTTGCTTTTTGTTTTTTCTATCATTTTCTAAAACTAAATTAATATATTTCTGCTATAGACATATTCTTAAAATGAAATAATGTTGATTAGTAGTACCCTTTTGTACTGTAAATGCTGTTTATTCCTGTCAATCCAAGGCGGCAATACATCTATTCATATATTAACCATTCAGGACTATAATGTCCTCAACTAAAGAATGCGTATTTCAGAACCTGATGAACTAACATACCCTTGTTATGCTCTATAAGAGTGCCTGAAAGCTGTTTTTGAAACAGCCCTCTCTCCTTCCCTTGTCTGCCTCAGTCATGCCTACTTTATTTTGTTGTTTGTATATGGATGAATATGTCTGATATTTTTGGTGTTTGACAAGTAAGCATTGTTTCTATTCAGGGATTAAGGCTTTCTGAGGCAGCCAAAACAGAAGGAACCGAAGGACAGATTCTTAATCTTATGTCAATAGATGCCCAGAGACTGCAGGTAAGTACATCATGGTAAAAGGTGGTCTAAAGGCTATATTCCATGATGTGTTCTGGTAATTTGCATCGTCCATGCATGTTCCATCATCTTCATGATGAACCCGTCTGGTGTGGCACGCAAGGCATATTCCATGATGTGTTCTGCTTGTGTCACGTGATGCAAGTATAAACTCGAGTAAAATGCCATATTCCATGATGCGTTCAGGGGCACTTGCATTTCAACGCAAGTCTTACTTACGTCAAGCGCAAATTTACTTGCATTCATATACCAACATGTTGGTATCTGAACGTATGTAAACATGCGTTTTGACGCAAGTAAAACTTGCGTTTCAACCCAAGTACTCCAGAATGCATCTTGGTATATAGCCTTAAGACATATGTTTTCTAAACCCTGTCAGTTTCCTTAAAAATTATATTGACATATATTCAATATTTATTAATAGTTATGAATAACTTACTACAGCATCGTTGAAACAATTATATTGCATGTAATATTTGAAATATCGATTTCAAAATAGGGATACAATTTTAACAGGTTTATAATTTTGATGGAGACGAGTCATTTCTCTTTCATGTATGGTCTGGTATTTTCTCTGTCTTATAAGTTCTGTCTTCAGCAACCATTGATGTCCTTCAATCCTGAAAGAAAATCAAATAGAATCTATACTTCTCATTTCAGGATTTTTCCTTGTATGGTGTTAGTGTGTTTGAAGTGATTGTTGACATGATACTTTGTACCACTTTAATGTGGAAAATCATTGGCCCTTCAGTTTTGGCAGGAGTTATACTTTTGAGCATTCTTGTACCCATAAATGGCTTCTATGCTGCAGATTGGGTCAAGAGATTTCAAGTAAGACATTTCATCATCCTATCAATAACCTCCATTTCATAATTTATCAATAATGCTATTGATTTACATAATCCAGGATGAGAATGTGATCGTCAAATCTGATTTTGAATGAGACATATTCAATATCTGCAAATATAGATAAGAATTATAATAAAAAGTGACGTACCATCAAAGATAAAGTCCCCCATAGTAATTCACATTTCTATCCTATGTATCTCTTAAGAATAAACAAATGGACCATAAGGACAGGCGATTGAAATTGATGAGTGAAATCTTATCTGGAATTAAGGTGAGTCTTTCTAAGAATAAGTGTCAAAAATTATTTGGTACTCTATTGAGTTTTAACAAAAATTTATCATAATGCAACTAATCCTATGTTTATCCAAACAAACAGTTTCACATTGATCAAACATTGCAATAGTGTTACTTTTTGGTTGAAACAACACTGCAAATTTATGTTTTTACGACATAATATACTGTTTATCAATTCATGATAATCATTATTCACATTTTGAAACGTTGTCAACCCGTATTGCTGAGGAATGTATCTAATCTTATCTATATTACTTAGAATTCAGAATTTCTACATTCATTCAATATGCATCTATGCAAATGGTGTTGAAGAGTACATGGTGATCACAAAATTGTGGTCCTGTGACTATAACTGCAAAGCATTTATATTCAAAGTTCTAGATTATAATTTAAATCATGCAAAACATCTTTACTGATATAAACCTCTTCCCTAATTGTGGCATCACACGTTTTGTATTGTCCCCAAACCATATAGCAAAAAATTATTATGAAAACAAAATTAAAGAAAAGTAGTATTTAAGAGGGGGAGCAGCGCAAAGAGCATTGTGATTTCTCAGCAAAATAACATTGATTCCACTGCTGTACCCTAAAGGAAAACTTACACATGGATTCAAAAAGTGCTTTGGTTAGTGTGATTTATTTCACTCAAGTATTCTGAAAATATTTCAAAAGTAAGAAATTGAAAATGTCAAGGTCTTAGGGAATTACTGAGGAAATGAATTTCATTTTGGGAACTCCCTGAATGCATATATATTTTAATTCATTTTGAGGTCAGAAGCATCATTATATTTTTTGTTAGAATGCATAAACTCTGTTTACAAATTCTACAGGGATGGGGATTCCGTTCTAAGGGAAGATGGGATTCCCAAAAAACTCCCCTTCCTACATCATAAATTGGGTGGATTTCCCTTACGTGATAAAATACAAGTTTATCAATGTCCCATAATTGTGTTTAAACTAAAATATTTTCCTTCCATTTTGCTAATATTGATACTGCAAGTTGTGACTAACATACTGACATTAATTCAATGAAATATAACTGACCTGCAGTGATGTGCAAACTTTCGTTTAATTCTTTTTATCTTATTAAGTTGAAATATTTGTAAATTTTTGTCAGCATTAACTTAAATTTAGATGATGTTTTGAAAATCAAATATAGTTTTGATTGTGTATGATATATTTTCTCATTGAAATACCTTCAAATTGTTTGAAATTGTTATTGTATTTTTAATCACTGAGTGATCTTAATTAAATATGGAAATATTTAGCAAACCATAGCAAAGGATATTATTCTTTCAGATCATTAAATTATATGCCTGGGAGATACCCTTTATAGAGAGGATAGTAGATGCACGCACAAAAGAGCTCTACTATGTAAAACTGGCCAACATTGTTCAAGCAATATCCTCTACTATCTGGTTTATCATACCTAATTTGGTAAGTTGAATTTCCAAGTCATACCTTTCAAATTTATTTGTTATAACAGTCTTAATCTGAATGAGTCCTTAACCCTGTTAATTTTAGATGAGAACAACCAAAAGTGATTATTACCATCTAGAAAGTGTTATTCAAATATTTGTTAATTATCAAATAAGACAGAATATAGAAAAATGTTGCAGTTAATTCATCTAACAAAAGTAAAATACAGAAACATCATAATGTGTTATCACCTGGTTGATTCTTTTTTTTCTATTAGCTAACCACTTATACATACATGTGCTCTTCCAAGTAGGTGTAGAAAAATGATGGTGTATCCCTTAGGAATATAACATATGTACATAAATATAGTATAAAATTGAATGATTAATTGACATTTAATTCAATATAACTTGACAGCTTAATTATAGAATAGTTGCAATAATAGAAATAAGCTGGCTGGTATACAAATAGCCTGCAAGAGATTTTTGAGCAATTGATATCAGTGGCTTTTCCGAGTTCAGTAGGAACAGGTTATATCACTTCAAGAAGTGTTTTATTGAGTCAACAGTACAAACTTTTGATACTTTTCCCAGAAGCTTACCAAGGATTCAGATTTTTGAATTTATATAAGTAATAGATCCCATAATGTTGCTCCTTTCCATAAAGGAGCGTGTTTGTAGGTCTCTGTTCTAGGAATCCTCAGTTTTCAGACAATTTTCATGTCTCTACGAGTTCAGACATTTTTAGGAATATCAATACACATCAGACTCTGGCTTTGCTTGAATATGAGTTGCAATAACATGAGCTCACCTCTTTTATACATATAGTCCGTTTTACATTCCACATGCAACATATCAGTGCTGATATCAACTGCATGGCAGATATTCAAATATCTAAGGAGGGCATGATTCTGTATCTTCTGTAGGTTGTTAGGTAGGACCTGAGTACTGCATCCTAAGAGGAAGTTACAGAATTCTACACTTGGGTAGGGAAAGGGTTAACCCTTTAAAGCTTTTTCATACTTCATCATTCACTTCTCTCTTCTTACAGATGTCTGTGACAATCTTCACAACTTATGTGTTGATTTCTCCAAACAACATTCTGGACCCATACAAAGCCTTTGTGACAATGTCTTTAATTAACATAATCAATCAATCGGCAAGTCTGCTTCCGATAGGGATCACCACATGGGGTCAGGTAAGCAATGCATTTTTAAGGTAGCATTTGATAAAGAAACTCATGTAGCAATTTTAATGATTCAGTAAATTATTTCAAATAACAAGTAAATCTAGAAGATATGTTTCTTTCTTATGGGTCAAGGATTTCTGATTTCAAAAGTATAACCTGACTGCTTTTGGGAAAGCCCCATAGCCAGTCCGGTGATCTGCAGTGAACAAATTATGTTTATGAGTGATCACTGATTATAGATGAAATTATGACTAATAGTCAATTTATTTATAAACTGATTCAGTACTAGGAGTTTAGGGATTACATATATTAAGCCCTTCCTCTGGAAAATAGTAATAATTTACTTAAAAGCTAAACCCTGATTTTTAGAAAAAAGACAAAACAATAGTACTGTCTATTTTTGAAATGTCTCCTTCCTTTAATACACATTCACGCTACCATTTCTAGGATTACAAAGCTATTATCATTCCCAATGAAAAATAACATAATACATAATGATTAATCTACTTTTTTTTAAACAGATGATCCAAAACTGCTGTAGGACAAGTAATCTTATGAATTGGATTCTTTTAGAGAGGTTGTAGCCTGAAAAACTGATATTCCTGTAAATGCAATACATATGTTTCAGGTTCTTGTGTCTGTGAAACGGATATCAGATTTTCTAAAGTTAGAAGAATTCAAAGATGATTGCGTGCAAAGAGACTCAAGCATTAGTGGTAAGATATGTTAGAGGAATGCAGCTTAGAGGTACAAACAACTGTTTAGGGCATCACCTGGATGATAAATTATAAACTACAAAAGATGAGATTCTTTTGCTCCTTTATATTTCTCAGAAGTGTCTTGGCATGAAGATCATACTTCTTATTGTTTTTCCTTACTTTGATTAACCTGAATCAGCTAATCAAACGTTATAAAATTATAAGCAAAATTGACCTGTTTCTTTAAATTTCTTATGATAATTGATCTTCAGAAATGGTCAGCATTTGTGTTTTTAGCATTCAGAATCTGCTTCCATACCATTTGAAAATACATGACAAGTTGCAATAGCATAGGATTGTAGTTGAGCAAGTATCACACCAAGTCTCAGCCAACAGTCGCTTACTCGACAACCTTGGTTCTTGTAGCAACAAGGATTGTTACATCATTACAAACTGAATCAACTGAAAATGTGCTCCAGGAAAAACTGTTATGTGTAGTATCCCTGGTGATCCAAATAGATGGAGTTAGATTACAGTGTTGATTAAATGTTGGTATTTAGTAGTTTCGTCATGAAAGTATCTTAAAGTGAAAAAGTATAGGAGATTTTATAATGTAAAATTTATTGATGATTTCCAAATAATGAAAAAACAGTTATTTTTCTAATGTTATCTGTAGAGATTTTATTTTATGAGCAGTTCCATCCAAACATTTTAAATAATATTGATTAATTTCCCATGTTTATAACAGTATCTGAGTAACATAGAATCAATAGTTTAGGAAAAATGGATGTTGGTCAAAAGTGGTAGGATTATGTCGATACACTGGATAGTATGTAATGTCACTGCTTAATACCTAGTGATCGGTATGTTGCAATTGAAATTATTTTGATGGAGCCCAATCATCTGAAATTGTCCTAGAATAAATAAATCAAATTAAGACCCAGTGGGACAATGGATTAGAGTGATTGCACCCATTTTCTTTCTTCCCTATCCTTTCTAATTGTGATACAGATAGACTTTGAAAATACAAAGCAATTGATAACAGTATTTGAACTGAATATTTTTGGGTTTGATTTGTTGTTAACTGAGCTGACGTATTTAGATATGTTGGTGCTATGTTTAGACACTAGCATTCTAATGTTTTAATTGCATTTTTGTTTTAGAGGCTATTTTGATCAAAGAAGCTAGTTTTAGTTGGAATAAAAATGAACAGATTATATTAAAAAAGTAAGTATCATCAATAATTATTATTTTCCTTTTACATTCACAGAGTATGACTGATGATATTAACTATAGTTTAGATTATAGAAACTTCATCCAATTGAGGACAATGTCCATATATATATAAATTGTAAATTGCAGCATCACCTAGGGACAGGAGAGATATAAAGCTTGGAAATAGTATATTCTGATGAAATACCTCACTATAATTAGATCAGGTGTGACATCTGACTCAATTGATAAAAGGAGACACATATGCTTAAGGTCTGAAAATTGTCTATTTCCCAGAATGTATATTGATCCAGGCTAGTCTGTAGGTACAATAAAGTAAACTTAGAGGTGTACAAAAGAAGAACTGAACCAATTGTGAATCAGTGTCCCTTTTTGTTGAATGTCCTCATTTTCCAGATTCTGTTCAGAAATTATTAATCAATGCCAAATCACTTTTGCCAGTCTACAATTAGAAGTCCCAAAGGGTCAGTTGGTGGCCATTGTTGGATGTGTTGGAAGTGGAAAGTCTTCCCTCCTGTCTGCAATACTTGGAGAAATGCTAAAACAGCAAGGCTCAATAAGGATTAATGTATGTACATCTTTGTGTCATCAGAAAACCTTGCAATGTTTAATTGTTTCAAGCAGATCAACGGTTATCAATAAATGTACTTATCAAATTTGTGATTATCATTGATAACTTGGAAAGGTAGACAGTCTGAGTATGAGGTAGTGCTGGAAATGTTCCTGTAATATTTTGCTTGATAGACTTAAAGCTATATTCCACTTTGCTGTAGGTAGTATTTGCAGTATTTTTTTCAGTAAATGCAAGTAGTTTGTGTTTCAGATACCAAAGATTCAAAAACCTATATAAAAAACAGGTAGTGCAAGAAAATACCACAAGCAAGTACCACAATTACCTATATTCCACCTTGCGGTTTCCTGTCACATGTAAGGTTGCAGTGGTTTGTTTCCATTTTTTCATGGTGACGCAAGCAAATACCGTATAGTGGAATATAGCCTTAAAGGGAGTCAAAAGCAATATTGTGTCTAAATATGACTAAATTTTGGAAACCAAAGTAACCATAAAGAATACATTCTAAGAGACTAACTTTAGCCAATAGTACCATATAAGTCATGATAACTAGCTGTAACTTTACATGAATTCCATAATACTCTTGCCATTTATACCTGAAGACAGCAATGTTTGTAAACAAACCAATTTTGGTGGGTCACCCAAAATTCACCGGGGACAGGTTTTTATGTATTTTAATGTAGTTTAAGTCTGTATTCACATACCATATTTTACCAAAAGCCTAGTTTATGGCAGTAGAATATTATTTCATGGTGTGTACAACTCAGTTTATAACTAAGGACAAATAATGCAAATTTCATGAAAAAACATGAATATAACAACATAATCTACAGGAAGAAGAATATTTTGTTGAGATCTTGCTCAGTTCAATCTGAAGCTGTTTTACAATGGACACGATAGTAAATTTATATAGACAGTGTTGTAGATAATTTCATAATTCAAAATTAACACAATTTTTCATAGTAGCCATGATGGCAAAAACTTTAAATACATCATGTATCGGCTATATTGCCTTCGATTTTCTCTCAAGGGATCTCTTGCTTACGTCCCTCAAGAAGCCTGGATTCAAAATGCCCATTTGCGGGACAATGTGTTGTTCAATAAAGAACAGAGGATGAGCAAATATGCTGCAGTCATTGAAGCAACTGCTCTTCTTCCTGATCTCACCATTCTTCCTGATGGAGATATGACTGAAATAGGAGAAAAGGTAAGTTTCAGTAAAAACTCTCCATGTTTTTTCTCATCTAAAGTTTTATTATTCTTAAAACTCATATTCTTACATCTAGTATTCCTAAACCACAAATAGATCTAATTTCAATGTTTCATTTCTTCAGTTTATTTCATAAGCATTTTTTCTTACTGCTGTACTGTTGTGCATATCACATTTCAGGGGGTAAATCTCTCAGGGGGGCAGAAGCAGCGTATTTCTCTTGCTCGTGCTGTATACCAAGACGCAGACATCTACCTTCTGGATGACCCTCTCTCTGCTGTGGATGCTCATGTTGGGAAACACATATTTGAGAAGGTTATCAGTAACAAAGGACTCTTAAAGGACAAGGTAATTCTACTAAAAATTATATATATGAGAAATTTCACTAAAATGTTAAGAAGTTTGAAGCAATTTGAAATCAATCAAATTAAATTGTATTGAAAGGTAGGATTAGTGTACAAGTATAAGAGCTTATTTAACTGGACTATGCTGTGCAATTAACAAATGCAGGTAGTAAAAAAATGGGACAATATATGTATTCAAAGATACTCGGATCTTATGGCAACAGTTAGCAAATAACAAAGGTCCATTGGTTTTGGAGTGTGCATCTTGGTCTCTGCATTATATAGTTGTATACTTCATACAAATGATGTGCTACACTAGCCAAACACATCAAACTTTGTTAACAAATATGTTAATTTCAAATTTCTTTCAGACTAGAATGCTTGTCACTCATTGTGTGAGCATCCTGGCATATGCTGACAAAATTGTTGTCATGAATGACGGCATTATCTCTGAAACTGGCACCTATAAGGAATTGACTGAAAAAAGAGGCAGCTTCTCAGAGTTCATGAACACCTTCTCAGGCAATAACGGAGAAGATGTTGAAAGTGGTCAGCAGGAGTTATACAAATTCAGTAGATAATTCAAGATAAATCACAATGAAACCTGAAAGTAGCTGGAAGATTAATCATCCATTTTCTGTTCAATTATCCAAATTTATTGTGAAGGTGCAGCTATTGTCTACATTCTTTTCTCATTACAAAGTGACAGTATGGTGGAGCTATCTAAATTAATCAATGTTACAATGATGCCACATTTCTGTTTATTCATGGTTTTGGTATAATATTCTTAGAATGTCACAATAGTTCTGCATGGTCCTGGTACATGACTGTACGTTTCAAGATGGCTAGCTTTATTGATGACTATTATGTCATTGCTGTTTTCTTTTTGTTTAAAGGTGACATAAATGACTACCATCCTGAAGTCAGTAGATCGATGCAAAGGTAAATGCAAAAGTATATTTCTCTCTATGATATATTTTTATTATTTTCTACTGCTTGAACTACTCTCCTGTATGGCGACAACACTCTGGTTCATCAGCTTGCCTGTATAGTATTGCAATACCTCACACAATCTGTCATTTTCCAACAAAACAATTGATCTGTCACTACTTTCTAATCAGACCTCTTTCTACAGGTGGCAATCTCCACATCTTTCTACTTCTTTTGAACATAATTTTGAAATAATATTAATTTAGAATAATTTTTTTTTTCAGGTTTCATAAGAAAGATATTTCTACCTCTCATGACAGACTTACCACAAAACTGATCAATGATGAAAGTACCAAGGAGGGTAGTGTGAGTTTCTTCTATATTCACTTAATGTTTCAAAAGAAATCCTGATTTCTATACATTTGATTCTGAGTCAAAGTAGTAGATAGCCTTGTAAATTTAATCTAAAAACATCTTTCTATTCATGTAAGTTAATGTGCAATGACCCATATGCTTTACTTCCATATCTTGTATCATCCTGTGTAGCAGTTAAAACACAAAATATCATCCTGTGGGGGGCCTTATATTAATTTCATAAACATTTCATATACAATTCTAGAACTTTACAATTTGTAATCCCAAACAATGTCCCTGTAGTCAAAATGCAAATTTTCAGGAATGTCTGGGAAGTATACCTCTCCACAAGTTCTACATTTCCTCAGTGTCAGGTCCTTTTGAGTTTTATCATTACTCGGGATGACACAGGTTCAGTAGCAGAAAGTCTCAAAAAGGGAGGGTAATTACCAAGTGTTATCACCATAAAGTGTAATACAGAGAGTAGTTCTGAAAGAGAAATTTGTTCTCCCAGTTTAGTGAATTTCAGCTTTAAGAATGTTAACCTAATAATTATGCCAGGGTACAATAAATATAAGGCAGTGACTTTGAATAGGGTGGAGATGAATAGTTGACTTAAGGGATGTCAGGAATATCAGCCTGAAAATAGAGCCTGTAGGGCCACCAAAAGGTTTATATCGCTGACATATTAAGGGTTAATAGCACATTGAGGACTGCCTCTATGGTTATTACCCTACCTATACAGAGTTGAAGTCAACTCTGACCTGCTGAACCTGTATCACCCTAGGGCATGATAAATATAATCAACCAGTCAATACAGGTTGTCCTTATTCATTAATTAAAGCTCAGTGTGAAGGTATATCAACCTTTACGGTGCATTATGAGACTATCTCCTGACACACATTTGGTTCATGGTCATTAAATGCATATGTACTTTAACCTATTTTAGATAAAGGCAGCAGTGGTCTTCAGATACATGAGAGCTGGAGGTATCAGGATGTTCTCTCTAGCCCTGGTGTGCCTTGTTCTATTCACCGGGTTCCAAATAGTCACTAGTTTGTGGCTGTGGCTATGGTCAGTAGATGAGAGTACTGGAAACAGGCTCAGGCTTTACCTTGGTATATATGGGGCACTTGGTGTTGGACAAGGTAAGTTACCAAACTTTCTACATTTTGTCCAATTCCTTTTGACAACCTTGAGGGTTTCAGTTTCTGTACCCTCACTCTGTCTTTCATCTTAGTCTTACTTTTTCAGTCTTATTCGAGAAAAATAGAATATAAACAATATGAGATACAGGTCCCTCAAATATTAAAAATAAAGGTCTTGCTTTAATTAGAATTCTACAGAGGAAAAAAATTAAGCTATACAAGTTCTATTCCAATTTCAACCTTACTCATGAGGTTTATTATTATGTTATGATGAAACCCAGTCAGATGTAACCAGAGCCTATAGACATTGTTGCTATGGGAATTTTGGTTGCTTTAATAATAGATCTATCGAATGGTTGATTTTGCAAACTTTCATATCATTTTTCTCAAAATGCCCATAATTATCATATTTTATTTGTTGTACTATCATAAACTTTTGCATTTCAGCAACATCTGCTTTCATTCTATTCATTGCCTGTTCTTTGGGGTGTATTTCTGCCTGCTACTGCCTTCACTCTGACCTCCTCAACAGAGTTATAAGAGCACCCATGGCATTCTTTGACTGTACCCCTTTGGGAAGAATTCTCAATAGATGCTCCAAGGTAGCTTTGAATGTTTTGATTTGTTTATCTGTTTACTAATCAAAGATCAGACTCCACTTTGGAGCTATCATTTCTATCATTTTTACCATTTTTCAAATCTGAGTAGTATATTTTAAATCATTGACAATGGATAAATTAGGTACATTGGAGGCTTTTCTGGATTTGTTAAGCCCTATACCCAATAAGCAATTTTACCATTGCCCGGCCACAGCAAGGGCGTCAAATTCATAATAGCCAGGCGGTCACAATCGCCAGGCAATTCTCTGAGGATATGCTGTGTGTTCTGGTTGACGGGCAACAGGGAGCAGAGAGGGAGCCAGTCAAATTGCCAGTCAAATTGCCAGTAAATTCGCCTGTAAAATAACAAACTTGCCTGATATCACCATCACCCAACGACGCAAATGCTGATTCTCCCAATCACCGTCACCCAGTGACAGGAAAATCACTTATTTGGTATGGGGCTTAATTCATCTGGCCACTGTTATGATGAATCCTAGTCAGCCATAACCAGCAACTGCTCTTTGCTGCTATAGGTATTTTGGTAACTATAAGAATAGACCTATTGTGCAATTAACTTAGCAAACTTTCTATTGTTCATACAGTGGCTAGCCTGTAAAAATCATAATTGGGAGGTGCTCAACCAGAATGTCAATCTTTTGTTTACGGTGACAAAAGACATCTTAGAATCAGCAGACATATAGGATTATAATCAATATTTCTTCATTCTTTCCTGTTTTAATTGTGTATCATTTCATATTGCTTTCAGGACATGGATCTTGTTGACAACACCATGGTGTTCCAAATGTCTCAACTTTTCTTCTGTATTGGACCTGCTGTTGCTGCACTCTTTCTCATCAGTGCTACCACTCCACTGTTTTTGATTCCCTGTATCCCCATTGTTGGTATTTGGGCGTTTGTTCAGGTAATGTCGTCCAAATTTAAATTTGAGATCTCCTATAGTTTCAAGTAGCTATAGCCTTCCGTTTTCCCAAATAAATTTGTTGTACTAAATAAATTTTCATTTGATTTCCATGACATTTCCTAAATATTTCTCCAATATTCCCCAGATATAGTTGCAAGTTTGGTAGTGGTAACATTATCTATTATACTGTCTAATTTATATATAATTTAGATAGCATGACTTAATAATTCCTGCAACTTATAATCATGAGACAAGCTCATTACGAATTCCTGAACTTTTTTACATTAATTGAGTCTTTACCCTTATGATCAGCATGTCTATATAACGTGTGTCTGTCAGTGGAAACGGCTAGAAGGTGTTAGTGTCTCTCCAATTTATGCCCACTTTGATGAGACTGTGAATGGTGCCAGCTCAATCAGGGCATACCAGTGTCAATCAAAATTCATTGAAAAGTGTGATCGCCTAATTGATACAAGTCAGCAAGCCTACTACAATATTCTTCTGGCACCAAGGTGACTTAACATCACTTTTGTTTTGTTGTAGGCATATATACTACATAAGTAAGATGAAATGCAATGTATCATACTGAAGCTGTAAACACTGTTATTGATGAGAAATATTCTATATCATTACACTCAGATTATCACATTTAAGAAAACATTCTTTGTGTATGCAGATCTAAATAAGACTGTACATTTCCTTAAAGACAAGGTTCTACTTACATTTCCTTGGTATACAACTTGTTAAACGTAAACATCAATCTGATTTAAAACTAATATTATGATTCTTTTATTCCTAATATGTAATAGGTGCTTGGGAGTAATGATGGAAGTCTTGGGGAGCATCATTGTGTTCTTTGCAGCCTTGTTTGCTATATTGTCGGGCGACTCCCTACCAAGGGGGATGGCAGGACTTTCAGTGTCATATGCGATGAATGTATGTTAACATTCTCTGCAATTTTTTGTATTATTATTGTTATTAATTAACCACTTTCACATACATGTGGTCTTCCAAGAAAGTGTATAAAAATGTCAATGTATCCCTTTCGAATATAAATTATGTACATACATAATTATAGTATAGCACAGAATGATTGACATTTAGATTATATAACTTAACAGCTAAATTGTAGATTAATTTCAATGATAAACATAAGCAGGCTGGTATACAAATAACAGTGGCTTTTCGAGAGTTAAGAACAGCCATAGGAACATGTTATCTCAACCCAAGAAGCATTTTATTGACTCCACTATACAAACTTTTGATACCTTTCAGGAAGCTAACCAAGAACTCTGATTTTTGAATTCAGATTTTTGTTTTATTTGGATGCTTTAGATAAACTATGATTCTAACTGGCAACAATAAATCTATATATTGTGGGATATTCTTTGTTCCTGTCATTAAATCCACCTGAAGGTTGGATTAGAGTGAAAAATTAATATAAGGTTCAACTTCAATATCTGAGATAAAGGACAACCTTCTGAAATTAAAATCATAGTGTTTTGGACTGAATATGTACTTTAAAGAAAGAAACATTATTTTGTTATTCTTCTATTCATTCAGATAACCTCCTATCTGAACCGTCTCGTGAGAACTATCACTGACCTAGAAACATCCATGGTATCTGTTGAAAGAATAGATGAATACTGCCACATCAGCCAAGAGGTAGGACTTGTAAGCTGTAATGTTGAATTTCAACTATTGTAGCCTTTAAGCTTCAAGCTAAAAGTAAAGGCATTTCAAAAGCATTACCCCATCCCCCCAGCTGCTGAATGTCTTTCTAATTTTTCTGATAATTTCACCTCTGTTTGCAAGTAATATTATGAGGGTCATCAACAAATCCTCATTCAATCCTATTTCTGTGGACCATTGAAGTCTTTGATATAATGTATGTAAGTTATTTCATATCTCTATTTTATTATATTCTCACAATTCAAAAGGACCATTGGAAAATAACTTATACTCTAGATTTAATCATGAAAAAGAGGTATATCACATTTATATATACAAATAATTCGTTTTTCATGAATTGAATATCGTGATCTTGTTCACGCAAGGGCATTCAGAATGATTTATACAAGTTTGAGTAAAATCAACACCATTTTAGATAAAAGCATAAAACTTAGCATTATGGCTACTTAAGTGGTAGGAATTACATACTCATGCTAATTTATATTCACTGGCGCCTCCCTTTAGAAATATGGCTATTCAACCAAACAGCTTTTGCCCTGCTCTTCCAATGCACTGGTACACTCTCAGGGAAACTAAGTGTAACTGGCTGAAAAAGCTTAACTATGCTGATCGGATATGAACTAGAGAACATTTTCAAGGCCTAGCCATGGTTAAGACTATATGATTTTTGCTTGCAGCACCCTGAAAAGATGCAACAAAGTGGAATATTGATACTTGCAGTACTTGCTTGCGATACTTGCTTGCGATACTTGTTATTTTACATTGGTTTTCTATGGATTGCTTGTGGCACTAGATACCAACATGTTTGTATCGAAAAACATAAATGGCTTGCGGTATTTTGTTGAAGTTACCCAAAATGCTAACCATTGTAAAGTTGAAAATAGCCTTTAACCTTCAACCTAAGATTTAATGAATGAAACTGATCTTACAAAGACCATCTGTACTCTATTATGTTCCAGGCTGAATGGCAGAAACAAAAACCTGAAATTATAAACAGTTGGTGCAGGGAAGGCCACATAACAACGCACAACTACGGATGCCGTTATCGTCCAGGCTTAGACCTAGTATTGAGAGACATCAGTTGTAATATACCACCTGGACAAAAGGTACACTAGTATTTCCCATGGCTCATGAAACATATGATGCAACTTGATCACATTCCTGAGAGGTTTTTTTCTAAGAGTGCTTATCAATTTTTCTATATAATATATGATTTGTTCTTGTGATAGAATATTCCTTTATGATAAATTTTCATCTTTCATTAGAATAAATGATTTTGTATTGGTTTGAAGAGATGTCTGCTCCTGGTACTATTTTCAAAAGTGTGGCATCTAATATTGATCTTTTTTAATAGGTTGGAATTGTAGGAAGGACAGGTGCAGGCAAGTCATCCATGACTTTAGCTATGGTCAGAATCATTGAGGCTGCAGTGGGTAGCATTACGATAGATGGAGTTCCTATTGAGACACTTGGCCTACACAATCTGCGGTCACAGATCACTGTCATCCCCCAGGTATGTCAAGTACAAAAGTTCATAAACAAAAATGTTCTGCCTATTTGGCATCGCATTGGTCCCCTTGGTGCTATAGGAATTCGGACCAACAGAAGACAACAGAAATATTGAACTATTTATTCATGTAATACAGTTGACATTTACCTTTCAGAAGATATATATATATATAACATGGACATGCTTTTTTATTGTATGAATTAGACTATCATTTATTGCTTTCAATTTAATTCCTTTATCTACAGTGTCCCACAGTATCTACACATTCATTTTTCTAACTTCAACCATTTGGAATTATCAACATTTAGGAAATCTATACTGTAGAATCCTCCTTTATATCTAATGCTTCTCTGATTTCAAATGCTATCCTGACTATTAAAAGTCAAAACATGTTTTAAAAAAGTTTGTTTGTCTATAAGAGCTGTTTGCATTCATATATGGTCTGAGAATTCTACATTCACCATCTTTGTCAATAAGCCCAAAATTAAAATCAAAGAGCAGGTCCCATTTTTACAAAACAACAAAATCAGTTGTGGCAAACTGATTTCTGCTCCCATTTATTTTGTGTAGACAATTAAAACCCTTATCCATTATCAATGGGAAAATTTAAATTGATTGTTTTAATGCAATTTAGAGTAGAGATTTGTAGTGAAAATTTCAAACAAAAATTCAACCATTACTATTCAACAATTAATTCTGCATTAAACACATGGCTAGCATTTATGTAGCCAGGAATATATAATGCTTAGACTTTAAGAATAGAAGTTCTTTTGTGGCTCTTCCTAGCTAACCATATCACGATGCTACAATATTGCCACGACATTATGTTTTGGTTGTAAGAACATTGCAGATTTATGTTATTACAATGTGAATTTATTGTTGTGTTATCGTTTCACAACCTTTTAACAACCTTTTTTGACACTTTTGTAGACCATTTCGCATTTTTTGTAGATAATGTTTAACATTAAAAAATATGTCACATTCCTTTTCCCAAATAATGACATTACTTATTGAAATATTGTTAAGCTAATATTATAGTCAAGGAACAACACAAGAATTGTTTTTGTGCTGTCCCTAAACTTTTTGAAACTTTAAAACAATCAATGATTCATAAGTTTTTTTCTTATCAGACTACATTTTGCAACCAAAAACCTACATAAAGAACATTTTTGTTATATCATTTTAGGTTATGTTTACCAATTTAGATTCTTATGGCTGTAAAACCTGTACATCATAAGGACCAGCTACAGAAATGGTGTTTTACATATCAGCTTTAATTCTAATGCCAATCTTTACAATAAAATTAATTTCTGTTTCATTTGTCGTCTCAGAAATTGATGTTAGCTTTGGTCAGAAAAAGTCTGTTGGTATGATTTAAGAAAAAGGAAATACAATTTTAGACCAAACATCATTATCACCATAATTGTCATAAAAAACTGTACTTACACATATTTGTGTCCTTATCTTTTTGACTATCTGAAAGGTGTTTGTAAAAAGAAAAGTTTTGTTCAGTAAAAAAGAAATAATAAAAAAACACTAGGCTGATTTCATGATCACTGTACTTCTTGTCTATTAAGGCCATATTCCACGATACAGTATTTGCTTCAAGTAATTTGCGATGTTGGTATCTGAACCGCTAACTACTTATGGTAGTTAAAAATAGGAACTGCAAATGCTACTTACTGCATGGTAGAATATGGCCTTCATAGACTCTTCCTCCCTACTCTATTGTACAGAGATTTGTTATACTTATGCATGAAAACAAAGGGTAATAAATGCTTGAGATAGGGAAGAGGGTAATCTTTACTTTGTGACTTAATCATTGAATGCAGCAAAAATGTACATGTTTCTCTGGATTTTTGAGATTTGAGGACAGACAGCTACAGTTCAGGTTTATCATACATATGTGATGAACGGCTATTCATCCAAATATGTAGAGATCAAAATAAGAGAAAATAAGGTAATATTATAAAAGGTATATATGTTCGAAAAGGAACGAAAGTGTAAAAGAACGAAAATATGTAAGAATGAACGAAAGTGTAAAAAGCCCGAAAAAGAGGCACGAATATGTAAAGGAACGAAAGTATAAAGGAACGAAAATGTAAAGGAACGAGACCCGGAAATATGTAAACCGGAAGTGAAATGTAAACCGGAAACGAGAATGTAAACCGGAAGTGACGTCAGTTGTAGATCACGTGACTGAAAGCAGCCAATCAGAGCTGACCTCTAGGGTATATGAAGGGGCGGTGAGGCCCGAATAAACAGAGTTCTTTAACAGTTCTCCTTGTGTCCAGACGTGTCTTCTTTCCTGAAACAACCGCTAAGATGAGCCGATCCGAGCAATTAACCAGAAGTTAGGATAAAATAGTCGAAGTTCGAGATAAATAGGAGGAACTTAGGGTAGGGGCCCGACGGCCCGAGGAACGAGGAACGAAGGACCGAAGTAAGGCACGAAGGCCCGAAACCGTCCCGGAAGCCGAGGCGCAGCATGGCACGAAGGCATGAAGGGCGAGACGAAGGAACGAAGTCCGAGGGCGCGGCAGGCTCGGCCCCACGCTACCAAACAATAGGCGACCGTCGGCCCGACGGCCCCGCGGACCGGAACCACGGGGTGGACCACCCGGTGGGGGTGAATGCTGGTCTGGGAGATAGAGCGAGACGAACCCCGGCCGACCCGTACCCCTACCATAATTTCCCTTCCCCGCAGTTCTCCGTTTGACATCGAGCGCCGATTCCCGACCGATTCGCTCAGCCCCCCCCCCCCCTCGTGCGCGAGGCACGACTCTAAAAACACATCTCGGTTCTTGGCCCGGATTCCCCGTCCGCCCCGAGACCCGAACAACCCCCACGTTCCTCTGTTGTAAGAATCGGCAACCCCGACTTACCAGAGAACGTCACACTGGTGGCAGCGTTGGTGCTGAAATAGGCACATACGGACTTGTGGATCCTGGGTGTTTCATCGGTATTGGATGCTCATGGCGACAGCGGCGGTCTTCGAGCAGATGGACTCTGACATCGCCTTCAAGGAAGGTGGGGAGGAGAAAGGAGGTGCGAAACCCGAAGCCAAAGGGGAGGACACGACCATCATGGATAGGCGGTTTAATTTTATGGGAACGTCCACCCCGACGGATGAGCAGAATGCGCGGGCTCAACAACAGCAGACCGGCCAGGTAGGAGCGAGTTTGAAGAAGTTTAGTTTTCGACCGGAAAAGTATGATGGAAAACCGGACTTCGAGGGATGGATCAACCAATTTGAGGAGTACGCAGACTTGGGACGTTGGACGACCGAGGAGAAAGCGGCGATGCTCTTTCTTTCGCTGACGGGAATGGCACGAATGTACTTTGTCGGACTCCCGGACAGGGAACGACTCCGTTACTCGGCGAGGGTAGACGCGTTGCGTCGGAGGTTCGGTCAAGAAAAGGATACGTGCAATGCTCTGCAAGAATTGGCGGGATTGAAACGCGTAAAGAACCAAACAGCGAAGGAGTTGGCCGATAACGCCCGGCGGTTGGCGTCGAGAGCCTACTTCTCCAACGACTATGCCAGCCAGGAAAAAGCAGCATTACACGCGTTCCAGGCTGCAGTTGGGGAAGACCTTCAGCTGAAGTGTGCAGAAAAAGGATGCAAGACGTTGGAGGAGGCGGTGGAGGTGGTAGAAATACAGGAGCGATACTCACGCCGCCTCCTGCGGGCAGTGAAGCCCGAGGAGGACGCCAATACACAAATCATGGCCTTAAACGGTAAGTTGGAGGTGATGATGAAGGAATTGGCAGAAGAACGGGAAGCCAGGAGACAAGCAACGGCCCGAAGAGAGGCGTTCAAGAAACGAAAGGAAGATTTGGAATGTCATCAATGTCACCAGAAGGGCCACTTCGCGAGGGAGTGTTCTCAGCGTTAGGGAAACGGACAGTCGCCGTCGCAGTAAGCGCGGGGCCCCCTTCGGGCGCGGCGAGAGAAGTAGTAAGCATTGGAGAATGTGGACTTTATGTGGCCGGAACGGTGGGAGAGAGTGTCGTCCGTTTTTTGGTTGATACCGGATCTATGATCAGTCTGCTGTCGGAACGTCTCTGGAGAGAGTGGGGACGAAAATGGGAAGACCTGGACGGATACGAAGGACGCCTCTGCTCGGTGGATGGTAGTCCGCTGCGGTGCTACGGATGCACGAACTTGTCAGTAAGATTGGGAACGCGCGTGTTGCAGTGGACATTCATGGTGGCAGACATCGGTAGAGATGAAGGGATCCTTGGAAACGACTTCGCGGTGAAATACCGGCTAACAGTTAAGCCCGACGCGAGTGCTGTCTTCCTGCCCGCCGAAGGGGGGGGAGAGGGGGAACGAATCCCGGGAGTAGAACGAAGAACGGATGGGGTTCGGGCAGTTACCGTCGGAGGACAGGTCATGAGAATCGAGGGAACGACGGAAATACCCCCGCTCCAGGTGACCCGAGTAACAGTAGTGGCAAGAGTGGACATAGGACAGAGCGGACAGCTGGCTGTCATCACCGGCGCTGGATTACCCATGGGACTGGAAGTGATCCCAGGAACGGTGACGTTAGGAGAAGAAAATAAAGTTTGGGTGGCCAACCGAGGGACCGAGAGCACGAAATTGGAAACCGGCAGGGTACTCGGAGAAGCCACCTTCGTACAGGAAGTACGAGGTATAGGAAGCGATGTAAAAGAACCCCCTGGAGCGCTCGTCGAAATGATAGAGGAGGCTAAGAAAGGACTAACCACGGAGGAAGGCGGAGAGTTGGAAAAAGCCATCATGGCCCGGGAACAAATGTTTGCGACCTCGAAACATGAGCTAGGACGGACAGATTTAGTACAACATCGAATTAAAACGGGGGATCAGATGCCGATCAAGCAAAGGGTCAGACGGTATCCAGCCACCAGGAGAGAAGAGGAACGAGCACTGGTGGAGGATATGTTAAATCTGGGAATCATCCAGGAGAGCGGAAGCGCGTGGAGCAGCCCGACCGTCCTGGTGAAAAAAAAGGACGGAGGAACGAGATTCTGCATCGACTATCGAAAATTGAATCAGGCTACAAAAGTAGACGCCTATCCGCTCCCACGGATAGAGGACAGCCTCAACACCCTGGGCGGGAGCCTATTCTTCTGCAGTCTGGATCTCGCAAGCGGATATTGGCAGGTGGAGATGGCACCCGAGGACCGAGAGAAGACGGCCTTCGTGACTCAAGGAGGATTGTATGAGTTCAAAGTGATGCCATTCGGGCTAGTGAACGCCCCGGCCACCTTCGAGAGACTGATGGAAAGAATCCTCAGAGGAATCGTGTGGGAGGAGTGTCTGGTATACCTGGATGACATATTGGTCTTCGGGCCAACGTTTGAAGTGACTCTGGAAAGATTGGTACGGGTTCTGGACTGATTGAACGCTGCAGGACTGAAGTTGAAGGCGCGAAAATGCAGGTTGTTCCAGAAGAAGATTCCGTTCTTGGGACACGTTGTCTCATTCAACGGGATCGAACCCGACCCCGAAAAGTGTCGGCAAGTAACTGAGTGGCCGGTCCCTCGGGATCTCCATGAGGTACGAGCCTTCGTGGGATTGTGTTCGTATTATAGAAGACATATAAACGGCTTCACGGAGTTGGCTGCCCCCTTGTATGAACTGGCGACGAAGGAGGAGCCTTTTGTGTGGCGTTTGATGCCATGAAAAGGGCGTTGACAGAGGCCCCGGTATTGGGATTCCCGGAGGAAGAAGGACAATGGTGGCTTGACACGGACGCCAGTGACGTGGGGACGGGAGCCGTGCTATCACAGGAGCAGAGAGGGGAGGAACGGGTAATAGCTTACACGAGCAAAACCCTGGAGTCGAACGAACGAAAGTATTGCACCACGCGGAAAGAACTGTTGGCGGTGGTGCGAGCTTTGAAACATTTTCGGTGCTACGTCTATGGTCAACGCGTAATAGTCCGGACGGATAACAGCGCGGTTAGTTGGCTACAGAGAAGTAAGGAACCGATGGGGCCGGCTGCCCGGTGGATTGTAATTATCGACTCGCACGACGTGTCGTTCCAACACCGACCGGGTAGGAAGCATGGGAACGCTGACGCGTTGTCCCGGTATCCGTGCAAACAGTGTGGGGAGGAGCACAAGGGTACCGAGAAAGTGAGAGTAGTGACACGGGCCCGGGGGTATGAGCCCGGATGGTCCCCGCAGGAGGTGAAAGCAGCGCAGAGGAGGGATCGAGATATAGGACCGATTATCGCACGGATGGAAGAGGATGCGAACCGGCCAGGTTGGGAGGTCATATCTCCGGAATCCCGGGAAACAAAGATCCTATGGAGGCAGTGGATAGCGTGCTGCATCGGAAGTACTGGGAACTAGAAGGACATGGTTGGAGGAACCAACTGGTCGTTCCCCGAGAGGAACGGGCCAAGTTGGTGAGGGAATACCATGGAGGCGCAGCAGGAGCGCACTTGGAAGTCGCCAGAACGACGGCCCTGTTGGAGCAAGGGTTTTACTGGCCGGGACTCCGAGAAGACGTGCGGAAGGAATGTCGAGAATGTGACTGCGTGTTGCTGAAAAGAGGACGGGGGAGACGGGAGCCGCTGCATCAATACATAGTAGGGGAGCCGATGGAACGGCTGGCCATGGATGTTTCGGGCCCGTACCCAGTCACCAAAAGAGGGAACAAGTACTGCCTGATGGTGGGGTGCTATTTCACCAAGTGGCTGGAGTGTTTCCCGATCCCGGATCAGAAGGCAGCGACAGTGGCGGACAAGCTGGTTGAAGAAGTAGTAGCACGGTACGGCGCGTTTCGAGAACTACACTCGGATCAGGGCACGAATTTCGAATCCGAGGTGGTAGCTCAGGTCTGTGCACTGTTTGGAATACACAAAACGAGAACGACACCGTACCACCCCCGGAGTGACGGATACATAGAACGAAGTTTCCGCACTTTAGGGTGCTGTCTGAAAGCTAGCTGCCGAGCAACAGGCCGGGAATGGGATGAGATGGTCCCACTCGTGATGATGAGTTATAGAGCAACGCCGCAAGCCAGCATGGGAGTAACACCGAACATGATGATGCTGGGCCGACAGACCATGATGCCGCGACAGGCGATTTATGGGAGACCTCTAGGACCGGAGGAGGAACCCCGACGGGTAGGCGACTACGTGGAAAGCCTGGAGAGAGGGCTAGTCGCGGTCTATCGGGAGGCCCGGGCAGGGCTGAAACGAGCCGCCATTCATCAGAAACACGAGTACGATGGAAAGGTGACTCGGCGGGAATACCACGCCGGAGAACTGGTCTGGGTGCACGATACGGTGGTGGATAGGGACAAGGGAACGAAATTGCGATTTCCATGGATAGGCCCTGCACTGATCGTCAAGGTGCTTGACCGAGGACGGGTGGTAGTACGGAAGAAACGAGGGAAACCGGGGGGGGTGGTCCATGTGGACCGCCTGGAACCCTACCGAGGACACGCTGCGCCAGCCTGGATGGTAGCTGACCAGCAAGGATACGAGGCTGCACAGTAAATGCTTGGGGTGGGGCCCGCTAGGGCACGTACGGAAAGGGGGCACCCCTTTTTGTGATGAAGTCGTTCTCGTGTCTCGATTCCGCAGGTGGAAGAGGACCAAGGGAACGACCAAATCGGCGCTACACAGAAAGGCTTTGGCCAAAAAGGACTGATCAACCTGGGGCCATTGAGTCGGGGCGGTGCGTTGACCACTACAGTAGGAGTGCAGGTCGTTAGGCTGTAGAGATTTGCTACCTAGCTGAAGATTGGTTCTCTTGCGGATGTAATATAGGTGGGAAATGCGGGGTTGGAACGAAAAACGGCGTTCGGGAGCCACGACGGCCCGAATGTCTAAAGTAGTCCCACGGAGCAGCTTTCCGGTCAGTTCGGAGGAACCACAGCGTGGAAAAGATGGTTGGATTACAACGAAAAACAGACCCGGCGGCAAGCTGGTGAAGACTTTTGAAGTAATGCTGACTTGGTAATACCGCTTTACAGCGTCCAGGAAACCGGAGGAGAGTAGATGCGGCACTCTCGGGAACGCCGGAGGAACGAACGGACGGTTGTAAAAGGCGAGGCCTGAAACAAGGACGGGCTTTAAAGTAGGTCGTAAAAGAAGCGAAGATGACAAAGAGAACGGGGCGGCGGCGAGAGGATGATAACGTCGAGCCCCTGTGTTCTCCGGGAAGTGTGCGGAAGCACTGCGAGGGCCAGGTGAAAAGGCAAGAGGAGGCGACAGAGGATGAAAGGACCGAGGACGTCCGGTGGGGCAATAAAAGGCCTAGGAAGAAAACGCGTAGACGGCGAGGGGCCGCGAGGTAAACGGCAGGCAGGGCGGTGACCAGCGGCGGGCCCCGGGGACCGGAAATAGTAGGAGGCGCCACCGTTGAAGTGGATGGCGAGCCTGACGCTAGGGGTCGCTAGTGCAGGCCACGCCCACTTCCGCCTGCAGCGGCTATAAAAGGCAGAGCGCTCGCCGGAGCAGGTCATTCTGGCCAGCCAATCAGGATTCATCAAATCGCAGACGAGCAGACCAAGCTAGGAGAAGAAAAAAAGCAGAGAAGTGAGACGAGCAGCATCACCACGAGGCAGAAACGGAGAAGGCTGACGGGACGAGCTTCAAGTTTGGAACGAGGCCCGAAAGCCCGGAAAACGGACGCGATGAGCGGACAGTGCTGGGAAGGACATTGTCGCGGAAAGGAATTTAAACACCTAGTCAAGCACATCCGAGGCCAGCACGATGGAGTACGGAAGCAGTACTACATGTGCCCGGTGTGTTCGAGTCGAGCATATTCGACGCACCAGGACTGGAAAAAGCACATGTGGGAATCACACGAAGGAAACCTGCTGAGGGGGATGCCGAAACAGGACCCCCTTCTGAGGCTGGAGTATGCTGCGGCGTTCGCCTTGGACCCAAAAGGACGGCCGCCGTACACCAGTTTCGCTCCTGGGGATGAAACGGCGGCCCGGGTAGCCGATTTCCCCCGAGAAAGCGGTGGACAAGGAGGCACCGGAGAGGCCGCGACGGAGGGTTCGCGTGCCTTACTACCCGAGGGTATCGAGAGGGTCCGACGACAGCGACGCCGAGCAGCCGGAGCAGGAAGCAACAGAGGAAGAACCGGAGGCCGACGAGGCCGGCGAGGGAGCCCAAGCAGCCAAAGCAGCAGGGAAGGGACCCTTGGCCGGAGTAGCGGAACGGTCGACGCCCACGCGCCGTTCCCCTCGGAGGGCTGCGAAAGGAGTGCGGAAGGAAGTCACCGAGTCGCCGCGAAGCGCGAGCCGAGCTGTGATCAACCCGAAACCACTCTTGACAGACGACCAAGTGGCTGAAATAGTACAAAGCCAAGTAAGGAAATTAAACGCCCAGGGAGAACCGCGAGAACCGAGAGGACGAGGACTCCCCGGCAGAGGACTCCCGGGCAGAGGAAGAGGAGGAAGATCCACACCCGCCCCGAAGCCAGGTTGCTCAGGGATACCACCGGGGGCTGAGGTGGTGGAATTAGTGAGCTCGTCCGACGACCAACGTCCAAAAGTTAAGGGAGAGGAAGAGGAGCCGCCAGCCTTCAAGAGACCCCCGGCACAAGGATCTGCGGCGGAGGAGCCGTCCCGAAAGAAAACGTGGAAAAAGGTCAAGAAAGTCCCGAGAGAACTTGAGGAGGGAACGAGCTCGGACCAGTCAGAGTCGGGCCGGAGCATGTCAGTCCGAAGCGATCGGTCCCTGATCATCGCCGAGTCCAGTAGTGCAGGAGAGCTGGGACCATCGCAACCCGAGACCTCGACAGGAGTGAAACGGACCACGGGACTGGAACCACCTTGTAGCGACGCGCAGTTTACTATGATGACAGCCCACAAGAAGTCGGTTATTTATGAATCGCGACACCCGAGATACCCCGGATATCTAAAAGGAACGATGTGGACAATTTGACCCGAGCCAGTCTGGGAAGCTCGTTCTTTGGATCGCAGGGATCGGAGGAGACCCCGGGACCGCCGTCACCCGAGCGGATGAGATCGCCACCGGGACCGGGCACCCCACTTAAGGACGAGGACAAGGATGGACGAGCGCTACAACCACGAGTTATGATGCATAGACTAAAAATACCGGCTGCTCAATCCATGGACACAGAAGTAGAGGACTCAGAGGACATGGAGTTGGGACAGGCCGAGGCCAGAGGATACGAGCCGGACAGGCAAGAACTGGACGAGTCGGGAGCGGATTCAGTGTTCGGGTCCATAGGGATGGAGACACCGACGGCAGGACCATCTGGAGAAACGCCATGACTCAAGTTGTTACGAACGCAGGCCATTCACCGGGTCTTGCAGGGACACTTTCCAGTGACGGCATGGGCGGTACGGGACTGGGACGCGGAGGAGGCAATCCAGGTGCAACTGGCGTGGCCCCCGAGGCAGGTGCGAGGGATGACGGCTAAGACGAGAGCGATGGCTTCAGCGTCTATGGCGTTCCTGATGGCACTGGAAACGGGCCGCGAGCCGGAGACGTTCGACAAGGCAATGGCGCAGTTCCCGACGGCAGCGCTGGGGCCGTTTACCAGAGAGTTCCCGGGAGTCGACAGGCTAATTAACGAACACAACCGGACCGTCCAATTGGCTCAGACTTTAGTGTTGTATAAAAACGAAGACCAGTTAGACGACTTGTTAAAAGCGACGACGGAGGTAGAAAAGCAGAGCAAACTGGTGGACCCACTTCTCGAGCTCCCAGCTAGGGAGGAGAGGCTGCTGCCACCGACCCGACGTCAGGAAGAAGGATGAAAAGCCTCGAAGAAGGAGAGAACGGTGGATGCTGCTTAGAGTCCTGTACGGAAGATAGCGCGACGGAACCAGAAGCGGAAAATGGCGGGTCGCGAGTCGGGTGGGGAGGGATTACGGGGCGTTGGCTCCTCACCCATAGTGTCAAACCCCCAGGGAGAGGACCGGGCCGAGGCGGAGGTACCTGAGCCGCACAGGAGTCCGAAGCCCGGATAAAAACTCTCCTGGAGACCGCTGGACGGGCCCGGAACTTTGCTTTAAAACATCGGGAACGGACTGGCGGGCTCGAATATTCTCATCTTAAGTATTCCTACTAAAAATAAATTAGGTAGTTTCTTTATGGGAATCTTCTTCTTGCGGAAATGAACGAAACCACATGTGTTAGGAGGTGTTGAGCGTAATCAGCGAGCTGGAAGGTCCATGACTGGAACGAACTTACCAAGCCTGCGGGGCGAATACGGAATGGGAGGAGACGCTAGGAGGAAAAACAAGTGTGTAGCTGTTCCACTTCTTCCCAGGAGCCCGCTGCGTTGGTTGGGACCGAGCAAGTTGAGCAGGACCGTCCGGTCGCGGAAATTGGATAGATAGCGGACCAGGCGGCCCAGGAAACGAGAGAACAAAAAAGGATAGTGACGGAACGTCGAAGCGAGAGGAAAACAAGGAGGTAGAATTGAGGAAAGGAAATCAGAATGAACGAACAGTGTTGTGTAATCTTTGAGTCGGCGGTCGTGCCGGGGTAAATAAGGTACCGGTGGACCGGCGACTCGCCGCTGGAGGAAAGGCTGGCGCGGGCCAAGACTGAAACCCTTCTCCCGTGCTGCCTTGAGGGATCTGGAGGCGAGTGAAGAACGACCTCTGTCCTCTAGCGGCACCTAAAAACGAACTTTCCACGGCTCGTCTGGACTTCTCCGGGCTTCGACCATCTTGATCTTGGATGGATCACTCAGAATGTTGGACCGGATGGGCCCGGATTTATTGTACCATCATCTTCTGAGTTTCCTTGTCTTCAGCCTCTTACCGCATACGGAGAGCGGTAAAGTGAAATTTCTCCACCTGGATGCTGGTTTTATCGTGCCAGGATTGATGCAGCGAGTCGTGAAAGGACTACGATGAATTGTAGATGTCTCCCGGAGGACCGGGGTGCGAGCAGGGACAGTAGCTGAAAGGCCCTCGCTCGTGCCCCACCGAAACGATATATAAATAGGACAAAATTAATAGACTTACTAAATCATATGTTAATATCTTACCTGCAGTAACGACAGTGACTGCTTCCATGTCGTACTTCCTGATATCTTCTTCCTGACGAACGGAACAAAATAGTCTTTGAAACACATAGGGAGGTGGTGCTTGGAACGTCGGCCTCGGATGCCTCGATAGACGCCTCAAGAGGTCTGCAAAGAACGACGAGAAGTGATCCTTCATCTCTGACTTGGAGTTCGACATCGGATGAGTTCTCTATATACGGTATTTTAAAGCCGACTGAGATGGGCCCGTTCCGGATCTCAAAAGTTGACGTCGGGTGCAGATCCCAGTTGATGTCGTCCATCTTCACTTTCTACAACTTCTTCCTCTCCTTTCTCACAAATATCTTCAACTTACCTACTTCGAACCACCGTACCTAGGAGCAGCCCGGAACGACTCGAAGCTGTTGTCTCGGCGCGTGTCAAAGGCGTTCAAGTGGCTTCATGTAAATGGACATGGCACCGATGAAGACTGTGGCCTTACTCCAGAATCAAACCAGACCAGATCTTAAACTTACCTCTATTACGAACTATTTGTTGGTATTACAGTCTCACGAAAATCGTCGAGGAACATGGTCCTTCGGGAGGACGAAGAGAAAAACTTAGTAAGCAGAGCGAGGCCCGAGAGCCTAGGAGACGAACGAGGGCCCGAGTGCCCGGAGTAGGAATCCTCTTCTTAAGAAAATCATCTCATCAGTAGAACGAAGGAGCCTCCCTCTTGCCCCAAGAAGGATTGTCTTCCTGCCATTGCTTACGGGGGGGGAGGGATGAGAGGCGCCGGCTCCTGTCATCAAAGAAACCTCATCAAAAAGAAAATTGTCTTCTTATCGGGTCTCTGTTCCGGTTGTTGTCATGCCACTTGGGCCCGGAACGGTGACGGAAATACCTTATTAACTACATTGGACTCTCTCTCCGACATTTTTCTCTAAAGTCTTTGAGTGTGTCGACGTGGTCGAAGACTGAACGTCTTGGTGCTGGGTTAACCACGAGGACGTGTGCCACAAAAGTCAAACTTCAGTTCCTGTACGGAAAACGGACACCTCATCAACAATTAATAATTCCAGTCTTCACAAACTTACCTTCACTCCAACTCCATCCAGAGTTTCACTGTGACCAATAGCACGAAACCCGCGACGTCATCTGCTGAAGCTTCCACTTGGAACTTTAACGGTTAAACTAAGTTCCTCTCCACATCCATTGCCATTTTCTTCTTTGGAACGATGGGTACCTCGGCCTCCGGCTTGAACATATTGTCCTTGCCAAACGTGAAAAGTCATTGAGGGGCTCTGAATGCCGAGGCGACCGAGGGCGCGAAGTCTAAAAAGAACATTCTTTCTACAAGTATTCCTTCTGAAAAACTTCAGTCTTTCTACAAAATCTCATCTTCAAATCATCATCACCCAAGAGAACGCAGAGAAGAGTAATAAAACGGAAGAACGAGGGGTCACGACCGACCGGTTGGAAGAGTCGCGACTGATTCTCTGCCCAAGAAACAACGAAGAACGTCTGGACGACGGAAAAACGGACAAAAGGGTCGAGAGGACTAAGGGTCATGACCGACCCTGGCCTCTGGGTGGGAGAATCACGACCGATTCTCCACCCGAACTGGGGGAGAGCGTCTGGACGACGAAAAACGAAGGGAACGGGGGCATTGCGGGTCACGACCGACCCATGGCCCCGGGCAGGAGGACCACGACCGGTCCCTCTGTCCTAACGAGGGTAAAGGCGAGGAAACGCGCCAAGGGGCTAAGTACATAGAGCCCAGAGGAAAGGAACGGGGGCGACGGGGTCACGACCGATCCCCAGTCCCGGATGGGAGAGCCACGACCGGCTCGCTCATCCTAAAGACGAGAAAAGCGCAGTACGGGTCCTAATAAGACCCAGGATAAGAACTATGACGAAGATAAAAGAGACTAGGATATGTAAAACGAATTATATGAACTTAACCGAGAAGCGAGAAAAAACGAAGAAGGAAGAAAAGCAGAAAGAAGAGAAATAACAATTAGCCGGATAGGCCCCGGGGGCCCTCCGAAGTAGACGGGAGAGGACAGAGGGTGACACCTCCTCCTCTACCGATAAGGAGCATAGGATTGAAATGTTTCTGGTTTTAGAGTATGTTCTGTTGTCGTTGCTGTATGAACTGCTTTGAAGAATTTTCGTAAGACGTGTTTTCCCACCTTTCAAGAAGGTGCGGGAGGGTGTGATGAACGGCTATTCATCCAAATATGTAGAGATCAAAATAAGAGAAAATAAGGTAATATTATAAAAGGTATATATGTTCGAAAAGGAACGAAAGTGTAAAAGAACGAAAATATGTAAGAATGAACGAAAGTGTAAAAAGCCCGAAAAAGAGGCACGAATATGTAAAGGAACGAAAGTATAAAGGAACGAAAATGTAAAGGAACGAGACCCGGAAATATGTAAACCGGAAGTGAAATGTAAACCGGAAACGAGAATGTAAACCGGAAGTGACGTCAGTTGTAGATCACGTGACTGAAAGCAGCCAATCAGAGCTGACCTCTAGGGTATATGAAGGGGCGGTGAGGCCCGAATAAACAGAGTTCTTTAACAGTTCTCCTTGTGTCCAGACGTGTCTTCTTTCCTGAAACAACCGCTAAGATGAGCCGATCCGAGCAATTAACCAGAAGTTAGGATAAAATAGTCGAAGTTCGAGATAAATAGGAGGAACTTAGGGTAGGGGCCCGACGGCCCGAGGAACGAGGAACGAAGGACCGAAGTAAGGCACGAAGGCCCGAAACCGTCCCGGAAGCCGAGGCGCAGCATGGCACGAAGGCATGAAGGGCGAGACGAAGGAACGAAGTCCGCGGGGACGAGGGCGCGGCAGGCTCGGCCCCACGCTACCAAACAATAGGCGACCGTCGGCCCGACGGCCCCGCGGACCGGAACCACGGGGTGGACCGCCCGGTGGGGGTGAATGCTGGTCTGGGAGATAGAGCGAGACGAACCCCGGCCGACCCGTACCCCTACCATAATTTCCCTTCCCCGCAGTTCTCCGTTTGACATTGAGCGCCGATTCCCGACCGATTCGCTCAGCCCCCCCCCTCGTGCACGAGGCACGACTCTAAAAACACATCTCGGTTCTTGGCCCGGATTCCCCGTCCGCCCCGAGACCCGAACAACCCCCACGTTCCTCTGTTGTAAGAATCGGCAACCCCGACTTACCAGAGAACGTCACACATACATGTGTATTTCTGTCCTAATTCAAAGCTTTTTCTTATAATCAAAAGTTTTTGGTTCATTTCTTTATTGCATAACTGGCTCCAATGTTTCTCCCACTTCAAGGTTTTATCAAAAGTGACACCTAACAAAGCCTAATTTGATTGTGATAGTTTGGTGTGAAAATTACCCGTCAAGGTGATCATCCATCAATTTGAATGGTTCACAAACCTTTACTTTTAGGAATCAAGCTACCATAAGCTACCACATAAAACATTACTTTCAAATGAATTTCAGGAACCTGTTATCTTCTCTGGCAGCCTTCAGTACAACCTTGATCCATTCTCTGTGCATTCAGAGAAGCGTTTGTGGGATGTCTTGGAACAGGCTCACCTGAAAACATTTGTCCAATCTTTGCCTGCAGGCCTTGAATCAAACTGTGGAGAAGGGGGTCAGTCACTCAGGTCAGTTCAAGATCAAGGGAAATTGTCAATATATAAATTTGTATATAAAGCATGAATCAATTCAGTTTATCAATAATTTATAAATCATCATGGAGAAGGTTTCAAAAGAACTCTAAGAGTCACTTTAGATGAATGTTGATAATGAATTGTCTTCCAGTAATGTTTCATAAGGAGACATGAATCCTGCCTCTGCTGAGAAGTTTTGAAAGAGAAATTCCATATTATTTGTGTTTAGCCTCCCTCTGTGGGATGTTTCATAACAATCTCTGTAGCCCCAGAGATTTTTTTTTACCCTTATGGAAACTGTATGAGAGTTTGAAACTCCCGTTTCATAATAAAGCTCGCATTAATTGCCCCAAAACTCCCATAAATAGACCCAAAACTCCCGTTAATAGACCTAAAACTCCCGTTCATCCATGCAAACTCACATAGCTACGACACCCCCAAACGTCATTTAAACTTCATAAAATGCAATAATTACATAGCAGTACTAAAGTTTGTTATGAAACAGGCTAGTCAGTTTATTGTCGGTCCTGATTATTCAGTGCATACAATCTATATCTTACAATCTATAATCTATACCAGCAAAGTATCATAACAATTACATTTCAGTAATGAATATCATTACATTTCAGTTATAAATGTCATTAAACTATTTCAATAAACAGTGTCTATTTCAATTTACCTTTAAGTGCTGGACAGAGACAGTTGGTTTGCCTTGCCCGCGCTATTCTGCGTAAGACAAAGGTCTTGATACTTGATGAGGCAACTGCAGCTGTTGACCTAGAAACTGATGCACTAATCCAAAAATCCATCCGTGATATCTTTGCTGATTGCACAGTTCTAGCTATTGCCCACAGACTGTCTACAGTGATGGACTATGACAAGTGAGATATAACTATCTGAAATTTATAATTGTCATTATGAAACGAATTAGAATATTAAACTCTTAATTGGTTGCATTATCATATAAGAGTATCAGACTCTTATCTTACACTTATCTTACAAAATTTACGAACTGAAGTAGTTTTTTTCAACTGATTTACATGGAATTAACATGTGTTCAATTAAGTGAAATATTTAATCATTACCTAGACATCATTTCTTTTAGAGTGTTATGTGTCCAAACCTATTACACTTATTTCACTGATCATTCTTTTCAACAGGGTCATGGTTATGGAGGAAGGTCAACTTGTGGAATTTGATTCTCCAGATAATCTTCTTGGCAACACACATTCGCTTTTTTACAGCCTTGCAAAAGAAGCTGGGGTGATATAAAGGCTATTAAAACTCTAGGACTTTCTCACTGATGTAATCTTGTTTTGGTATCGGAAGTGATAGATGATTGTTCTTGTGTATTGATATCTGTCTTGTAGACTAAAATGTATTTAATAGTTACATTTGCAGTTATTACAGTCATCCTTTCCCTGTCTCTATGACATTCCTATTCAGTGTAACCGTTTACCTATACTAAGTATCACCACCTGTAACTTAGCTGCTACTCTTCAGAGTTAAACTTGTAGAGATTAACTTGTAGTCACATGCCCTCAGTAACTTCTGTCAATTCTTGTCTACTAACCATGACTGACTGCCTTATAACATGAAACATTGTCTTTTTAAGTTTAATGTTCAATAAAATTTAATCATTTTACCATCTCAGAGTTTACCTTTGCCTATAGATATGATTAGAATAATTATGTACAATACCATAAGTATAAGTTTATAGGAAATTGATTACCAATAAAGTTTTATTAGTACTATCACATAAGTATAATGATTCCATGAAACTGAAGAAGAAAGATACTAGGAAAACATATATTTATCGTACTGTGACACAACTCCATTGGGTGGCTGAATTGGTAAAATTCCAAAGTCTCAAATGTATTCACCTTCACGATATACAGTATTAAAACCATCTTTCATTATTTTGCTGCTTGAGCAAGTTTGACACAACACAATATAATTAAAATTTTATACAAGGCCTCTTTAGATTTTAATGATTTTATACTTGTCTCTACTGGCCCACTGGTGAGGAAAGTGATTTGTATATAGTTAACATTGTCCTTTGAACTGAGTGAGCATAAGAGAATACAATGGCTCTTACACATTTTCTCAGTGAGGTCATATTCCTGAATCCATGTATTCAAAGTTGATTGAGGTCTTTTAGTTGAATGGATAAAAGTGCGTAATTCAGTGCAACTTCCCACGAGCCAAAATACACCTCCATGGGTTGAATGTCAAGAATACCATCTGGAGAATCTACAGTCAATCAATTAAAAAAAGAAAGAAGGATTTACAAACTAATTACATTATTTGGGCTCAATACACAACAAATGAAATATTTCTCAAGAGCTTTGTAAGGTATAATAACTTGCTATATGTAATCTGAAAGGTAATTGTTTTACCCAATTTCTTCATAATTTTTAAATTCATTAAATATGTAGTTAACAAAATTCCAAACAGTTACTCCTTTTGAGAAAACTATATACCTTGGAGACAAAAGGTATAACTTGGAAATTGATAAGCCAGAATTATAGGTATACATTTTGGGATATCTGAGGGGAGTTGCATAACTGTTTGTTAAATAATTTTGTTATCCATCTCTGTTACCTTGGCTTAACAAACAGATTTGCTCAGAGTTACATATTCCGCTATTTGAAAAACTATTTACTAACATAAAATAACATTTTCTTTATTTTCTACATGTGGAAATTTCTTAGCGGATGAAAGAAATAGAAATTCCACTAAATTTCAGCCTTTAGCAACACCTTATTCTCCGTTAGGTCTGTTAGGCATCTGCTAAAGTTATGCAACCCCTTCCAGGACAGATTGTGAAGCAGGTTAGATTTCTTTACATGGGAAATATTGTGATGAAACTATTTAGTGATGATTAAACTTTGATAATTACTGGTCCATGTTGGACTTTTGGATTTCTTTTACATAACATATTAAAATTCACATGTTATTTACTTTCCTAGAACATGGGAAATTGCACCTTAAGGTGATGCATCAATGATTTATTGGCAACCCAACTCTATCATACATTCACTATGCAGACAGGAAATACTTATATTAAATTTAATAGTTGAATATTTATTATACTTTCATGGAATTGTGAAGGTTGAATGATATATATTTACTTAGCTTCCCTACTTTTTATATGGTAATTGATATTAATCAGGTTGATTCTTTGAGAACTATGTTTTCTTGAGTGGGGCGGTGGACTACATTTTGTTGCCACACTGCGCCAGGTGCTTTCTGTTATGTCCACGCTGCCAATTGTAGTGTTCAAGGGCAGGAAAAGCTGACCGTCGGGTAACTATTCTGGGGGTACTTCATTCACTGAGACACCGGGGATGCTCTAATGGCGGTCCCCACATACAGGCATGGCTTGTGAATACACTGGAGATTGAATATAAGATAAGAAAGTATTCCTGGTGTTCTTTATGATGAATCTCACACCAATGTCCAGGCATCGTTGCGATAGGCCGATACTCCAGAGGGCCTACAGCCCTTCAACCACTCAAGTCAAGTCGGCGAGTGCTTCGTGTTGTTATCATGCTAAGATTGGCACTACCGCACCGATTTTCATGATTTTTTTCAAGTTATAACAAAAAATCTTATTCTTGTACATTTGATGCACAATAGGTTCGTGAAAATGCATATGAATGCACTATTTCGCTGGCTGGCAGCGTACCATGTAGTTATGCTTGATAATATTGCTTTAAATGCTCAGATTACTGAGTCAGAATAAGCCACGTGTATACAAGATCTACGAGAAACCGGAAGTAGTTTATTACGGTGCTTTAGGTATCAATACACAAGTTTAATCTGTGACATCTCCCCTCTGAAAAGAGTCTTTAAGCATGTAACTACCAAGATGGAATAATAGTTATTTTTAATTTGCTTATACTTCAATGAAAGTTTTTGGTTTCTTCAGAATGAGTCATTGTTTCAAGCTTACTCCTGCAATGAAATAATATAAGTATCAAGACAATTTTTCATAGCAACTAGTACTGTCTGTAAGAGATAGTAAAGCACATTAGACATAGTTATTAAAATGGGTTGGTTTCGTAACCGCACGACCACTTCTTGTTCTGCGGCTAGAGTCTATAATAGGCTCCGGCGGGACCACTCGGACCACTGGCTGAGGTGGCGACGGCGGTGGCTCTACCTCCGCAGATGGAGGCTCAACTGGCCTCACATCCACATGTTGCTGGGGCCTCACTTCCACTATGGCGTCATCAGGAGGTGGAAGGAGCAGAGGTGGGTGCTCAGCAGATCTCTTTAGATGTCTGTGGTTTCTGCGGACCAGCCCTCGCTCAGTCTGGATGGTGTAAGACCTGAGCTGGTCGCAAGAGTCAGTGATGATAACTGGCTCCCAGATGCTTCCTCGTTGCACCCGGACTACGTCACCTAGATGGAACTGCTTGAGTAGTGCGGTGCATCTATCATAGTAGGTTTTCTAACGCTCCTGTCTCCTTTTGAGGGCGTCATGAGCTTCGACTACTTTGGGCTTTAGGAGCTTTGGACTTGTCGGTAGTTTTGAACATAAGGTACGGCTCATAAGAAGCTGTGCAGGGGAATATTTAAGACCCGTTATCGGTGTCTTAAGGTACTCCAATAAAGAAAGATAAGGGTCACGGCCATCCTCGTCGGCCTTCTGGAACAGTTTTTTAAGCGTCTGCACATACCTCTCTGCCTGGCCATTCGACTGAGCATATCCTGGGCTCGAAGTCGTAAGGGCATGTTGTCAATCACGATTTCCTTGGGAATGCCATGGCGCGAGCACACCCTTTTAGTATGCGCCACAATAGTTTTCGCCGTCTTGTCGGGAAACTGCGTGAATTCGGGGTACTTTGAGTAATAGTCAACTAACACAAGAAAATCCTGTCCATGATAAGTCATAATGTCCATGGCGATTTTCGCCCACCTACCATCTTTGATTTCATGAGAAATCATCGGCTCCTTTGTTTGACTATTTTGATATTTCATACACACTGGGCACTGAGCAACAACGCGTTCAATATCGCTGCTCATGCCGGGCCAATACAGAACAGTCTTTGCACGGGCCTTATATTTTTCAACTCCAAGGTGGCTCTCGTGAATAAGTCCAAGAATTTGAGAACACAGCTGCTTGAGAACTACCACATGTTCTCCGAAGAAGATCACACCATCTACTACGTGCAGCTCTTCTCTCACATTCCAGTAAGTGCACGCTTCAGCTGGAACACCTTTGAAGGTCTTGGGCCACCCGTCGCTTTACCGCTTGTACACTTTACCGGTTGTAGGGTGGGATCACCGTCTGTAGCCTCGCAGATTTCGTCCATTTTGGCCATGCTCACCGTAGTGTTCTCTACCAGACTGTGTACCACACGTGACATCTCTTCCTCCAGAGACGTCTCGGGCTCTCCCTTGATGTATGCACAAGAGAGGGTGTCAGCCAAATACATGTATTTTCCTGGTACATACGACACAACCCGATCGTAAGGGTGTAGACTCAACATGAGCCGCTGGAGTCGTGGTGGAGCCTTACACATAGGTTTCTTGAGAATGCCCTTGAGGGGCGTATGGTCAGTCTGACACGGATGTCTGGCTTACCATAAATATACTGATTGAATTTCTTTGTCGCGAAGCAACTAGCCAGCATCTCTTTCTCTATCTGCACGTAGTTTTCCTCTGCTGACGTCATAGAGTGAGAGGCATATGCAATGGGCTTGCCGTCCTGGAGGAGGCATGCTCCTAGGCCTAACTGCGACGCGTCAGCCTGGATCATGACCAGCTTCATCACATCATAGAACACCAACACCGGTTTGCTTGTAAGAACATCACATAACTTGAGCATCGCGACATCATGCTCATGGGACCAGTTCCACTCGCTGTCCTTCTTGAGTAGCGCTGTGAGTGGCGCCGTTATTGTTGACTCATTCGGGATGTACTGAGCTAGGTACTTAATCATGCCTAGTAGACGCTGAAGAGATGGTATGTCTGTCGGTGTTGGCATGTTGACGATCGCCTCAACCTTTCTCGGGTCTGGCTTCAGTCCTTTCGCCAAGACCAAGTTGCCCATGTACTCAACCTGGTCAACCTTGAACTGGACCTTGGAGTAGTTGAACCTCACTCCTTTGTCCTGCGCTCGCTCTAGGACTGGGAGCAGAATGGCGTCGTGCTCCTGCTTGGTGGCTGCTGCGATGCTGAGGTTGTCAGCTATCACGTGCACACCGTTGATGTCACCAAATGTCTCTTCGTTCCTCTTCTGCATGAGAAGAAGTGCTTATGGCCCCAAGGCGTGCTGAAAGTACAGTAGTATGAAGACTGCTCGCTGAGTTTGACGTGCCAATAACCGTCCTTCATGTCAACCACTGTAAAGATAGTCTTACCCGACAGCTGGGCCTGGACATCTGCTGGTGTTGGAATATTATGCCTCTCGAGCTTGATCGCTTCATTTAAAGGCCTCGGGTCAAGACACAGCCTGAGTGCACAGTTCTTCTTTTCAACTATCACTAAGTTGCTAACCAACTCAGTCGGCTGGTAAACGTCCGCTACAATGTTCTGCTTAGTAAGATCGTCAAGTGCTGTCTTAAGCTTTGGCTGCGTTGTATAGGGAATTCTCCATGGCTTCTGAATAACGCCTTTCACCTGCTCATTAAGCTCCGGGATCCATGTGATACTCCTTTTCATACTGGCCTACGCCTTTGAACACATCCTCAAACTCTCGTTCGATATGCTGCTTGGTGAGGGCAGGCTGTTTTGGAGTACAGGTACGAATGTTCACGCGTTTAACAAGATTTAGCTGCTCGCATGCTTTATGTCCCAGAATGGGAGTGTTGGCTTAGTCTGTGACATAGAATTTCAAATCGTGACTTTTACCTGTATGTCCTGAAGACTTGAGCGTCACCACACCTTTCGGATATATTTGGTAATTACCAAACGCATTTAAGATAGTCTTAGTCTTTACAAGATCTGCTCACTGCATTTTGTTCATGATGTACTCGGGTAGCACCTTTCTTCGGCTCCGGTATCTAGCTTACAGCGTATTTGATCGCCTCTGATCATCATGGTCTCGTACCACTTACTAGCATTGCTGTCGCGCTTAAGCTCGGCGACTGCACCAACATACAAGGAACCGACAAAAAGATAGTCACTATTTTCACACTCGCTATCCTCAGACTGATCTTGTTCTTCCTTCTCAAGAAGATGCACTTTCCTACCATAGCTAGTAATCCCGGCATACCTTTGCGAAGTGGTTTGTTCGATCGCATTTAGGACACAAGTAGTACCACACGCTGGGCACCTACGTGGGGGATGCCTACCACCACAATACTCACAGTCCTTGTCTTGCATATTTTGTGATTTGCCTTGAGTTTCGCCCCTGTACTGGGAAAGGGACCTATAGCTTTTATCCCCTGGCTTTTGGCTAAAGTTTTGCTGCTTGAAATTTGACTGCTTGCCTTTGAAGTTTTGCCTACATTTGCCTATAGCATGCACATCATGGCCCTTTTGTCCTTCACCTGTCATAGTTTTTAACTGCACCTTGCTTGCTTCTACTGCATGACAAATGTCTAAAGCCTTTTCTAATGTCAGATCTGCTTCGCATAGCAACCTCTCTTTTGCACGCGTGTCAGATACCCTGAATACAATTCTATCTCTGAGGCTTTTCTCCTTTTGATCCCCGTACTCACAACTTCCCAGTAGTATCCTAAGGTCATTTAACACAGCCTGATAGTCATTTGCCCTGTCACCTGCCTGGTCACTAAACACAAAGTTACTGTGAATGTCCTGTGCCTCTGGGCCTTCACAGTGTAGTAGAATAGCTACTCTAGTTGCCTCCTTTTTACTAAGCTCTGCTGCTATATAGTAGACTTTGAACTGCTGTTCCCACCTTCTCCACTGCTCAGCAATATTACCTAATGTAAAGTTTATGTTGGGTGGGGGCTTGAAAACTTCCATGCTGACTCACTGACACTGACTAGGCTGGCTCTGCTTTGGCTGGCTTGACTTCTTGCTGCTTTCTGACTTCCCTGCTGCTTTGGCTGGACTCCTGGATACTTCTGCTTATCCTTGCTTCTGATCACCATGTAGTTATGCTTGATAATATTGCTTTAAATGCTTAGATTACTGAGTCAGAATAAGCCACGTGTATACAAGGGGTGACGTCAAAATTCAGGGGCTGTGAACCTGAGATGCTGCGGCAGGCTGCAGCTGGATGGTAGTGAAAAGCTGTATGTGCCACTGGGTAGCTGCAGCCATCCAAAACCTCATTCACAGGAAGAATTTGAACTCATACATTCGACAGGCTCGGGCTTGTCTGAAACCACTTCCTCTAAAAAGTGTCAAGGAGTGTAAGGGATGTGTTCACACTTTTGCAGTGTCAATGGTATGGCCCATTACATAAGTGTCTCACCGGGGGTCCCCTTCCCACCCACCCCCGCCCAGCTGGGGACATCTATAATTAGCACTATGTTTGGTTGTCTCATTTTAGTTATTTCCCAGCCCTTTCTATGTCTGACCAGAGGTGTTGGTAAAGGCCTCCATCAAATAGGGGAAGCTGAGGGGAATGGCTGGAGGCCGGGAAATATGTAAAATGATTTCCATTAAATAGGGGACATTTTTGGCATGAGATAGGCCTAGATATCATTTATGCAAGTTTTTAGCAAAATCCATTGGTTGGGGTTTTCACTGTAAGAATTAAGTTAAAAATCTGTCTAAATTTCTAGAAAATGTTTTATTAGTCTCACAGTTTCCTGACTAGTTTACAATGGTCATTCTCACTCGGGGCTACAACCTTAGAGTCAGTTTTGAACCATAGTTGACTCATACTGGGAGTCATAAATGTTTCAAATTTGAAAAGTTTTCAAAGTGCTCAAATCGGCATGAAAACCCTACTAGAAGGTTCTTTTCTTCCACAAGTCATCAGGTAATTGCATTCCCGTCAGAATGCCCCAACAACCTTAACTCCATCAAATAGGGGAAGCTGAGGGGAATGGCTGGAGGCCGGGAAATATGTAAAATGATTTCCATTAAATAGGGGACATTTTTGGCATGAGATAGGCCTAGATATCATTTATGCAAGTTTTTAGCAAAATCCATTGGTTGGGGTTTTCACTGTAAGAATTAAGTTAAAAATCTGTCTAAATTTCTAGAAAATGTTTTATTAGTCTCACAGTTTCCTGACTAGTTTACAATGGTCATTCTCACTCGGGGCTACAACCTTAGAGTCAGTTTTGAACCATAGTTGACTCATACTGGGAGTCATAAATGTTTCAAATTTGAAAAGTTTTCAAAGTGCTCAAATCGGCATGAAAACCCTACTAGAAGGTTCTTTTCTTCCACAAGTCATCAGGTAATTGCATTCCCGTCAGAATGCCCCAACAACCTTAACTCCATCAAATAGGGGAAGCTGAGGGGAATGGCTGGAGGCCGGGAAATATGTAAAATGATTTCCATTAAATAGGGGACATTTTTGGCATGAGATAGGCCTAGATATCATTTATGCAAGTTTTTAGCAAAATCCATTGGTTGGGGTTTTCACTGTAAGAATTAAGTTAAAAATCTGTCTAAATTTCTAGAAAATGTTTTATTAGTCTCACAGTTTCCTGACTAGTTTACAATGGTCATTCTCACTCGGGGCTACAACCTTAGAGTCAGTTTTGAACCATAGTTGACTCATACTGGGAGTCATAAATGTTTCAAATTTGAAAAGTTTTCAAAGTGCTCAAATCGGCATGAAAACCCTACTAGAAGGTTCTTTTCTTCCACAAGTCATCAGGTAATTGCATTCCCGTCAGAATGCCCCAACAACCTTAACTCCATCAAATAGGGGAAGCTGAGGGGAACACAGAGCATCGCACGGGGAGACCAGGGCCGTCCCCCTGTCCTCTTCCCGGCCCCCTACTCCCCCTAACCCCGTCAGCACCACAGAGCAATGCACGGGGAGACCAGGGCCATTCCCCTGAGCCCTCCCCGGCCCCCTACCCCTCCTAATGCCGTCAGCACCACAGAGCAACGCACGGGGAGACCAGGGCCATTCCCCTGAGCCCTCCCCGGCCCCCTACCCATCCTAATCCCGTCAGCATCACAGAGCAACGCACGGGGAGACCAGGGCTATCCCCCTGATCTCTTCCCGGCCCCCTACCCCTCCTAACCCCGTCAGCATCACAGAGCAACCCACGGGGAGACCAGGGCTATCCCCCTGACCTCTTCCCGGTCCCCTACCCCTCCTAACCCCGTCAGCATCACAGAGCAACGCACGGGGAGACCAGGGCCGTCCCCCTGAGCCCTCCCCGGCCCCCTACCCCTCCTAATGCCGTCAGCACCACAGAGCAACGCACGGGGAGACCAGGGCCATTCCCCTGAGCCCTCCCCGGCCCCCTACCCATCCTAATCCTGTCAGCATCACAGAGCAACGCACGGGGAGACCAGGGCTATCCCCCTGATCTCTTCCCGGCCCCCTACCCCTCCTAACCCCGTCAGCATCACAGAGCAACCCACGGGGAGACCAGGGCTATCCCCCTGACCTCTTCCCGGTCCCCTACCCCTCCTAACCCCGTCAGCATCACAGAGCAACGCACGGGGAGACCAGGGCCGTCCCCCTGAGCCCTCCCCGGCCCCCTACCCCTCCTAATGCCGTCAGCACCACAGAGCAACCCACGGGGAGACCAGGGCCGTCCCCCTGTCCTCTTCCCGGCCCCCTACTCCCCCTAAAGAGGGACATAAAACTTCCTAAATGATTCTTTTCATCCACAAGTTATCATGTATACATACATACATGTATACATACATACATACATACAACATACATACATACATACATACACACATACATACATATACACACACATATAATACTATATTATCTAGGTCATTGGGTCAACTTAAGGAGGTGAAAGTTTAGTGGCAGCTCCAGGGTTACAGGCAAGGTGGGGGGGGACCCCCTGTGAGACACTTATGTAATGGCCCATACCATTGACACTGCAAAAGTGTGAACACATCCCTTACACTCCTTGACACTTTTTAGAGGAAGTGGTTTCAGACAAGCCCGAGCCTGTCGAATGTATGAGTTCAAATTCTTCCTGTGATTCCCATCTCATTAGGGGACCAGCTGTGGCCTTTTATCAGTATATTATTTAGGAAAAAGATATTATATTGAAAGTTTTCTTTTATGTTTGTATACATTAGATACCTTAATCACCTCATCAGGGCTAATTAGTTAATTAATTAATGGGATAATGAGGTCATTTAGGGTCATTAAGGTAGTGTCTGAACCCCCTTCCTATACCAGGCTGCAGCCAAATGGCAGCAGGTCGCAACCTTCAGTACCCTGAGTGGTGGCTACATGCTGTTTAGTCACTGACAACTGGCTGCGACCTGCTGTGGGGAATTTTGACGTCTCCCCCAAGATCTACGAAAAACCGGAAGTAGTTTACTACGGTGCTTTAGGTATCAATACACAAGTTTAATCTGCGACATAGCGGAGGCATTGATGTGGCAGAATGGACTACCCCTCCTCAATCTACATGTATGACACATGTGATCAAATACTGCATTCTCATTGGCCCATTAAATAGGTCAGCGCAGGTCAATGTCAGGTCAGCATAGGTCAGAGGTCAAAATCTCAGCTTTTTCATTGGTTGAATGTAGGTCGCACTACTTTTCCGGATCAGTAGATACAAATTCCATATCACTACAGTTTGTGCTTTCACTGTACGCCTATTTAGCAATTCTGTTTAATAGTATAATATATATAAAAGTATAATAAAAGCCTTGATCAAAAGAAGTATCCAAACGATTTGGCTGGTCAATACACACCCAACTACCTTCAATATAAGATAGTAGAGATTCACATCATTTTTACAATATCATTAAATTTTGTAAATGCAGCCCAGACGCAACCTTCTGTCACTCAAAAGCCAGACCATTACTCTGGTAAACAAAGGTTGTACTCAAGTATAATACCATAAACGGTTTTTGATTTTCAATATAACCATAGTACTGCACAATAAGGTTTACAGAACAGTTAAAGGAGACATTAAAATTCACCACAACAGCCATTGGGCTGCAGCCTGATAGGAAAGGGGTGGAGACACCATCTTAATGACCCTAAATGACCCCATTAACTAATCAATTAATTTGTAAATTAATCCTAATCAGGTGGTTAGGTTTCGTAGAATATACAAAAATGAAAGAAAAGATCCATTCTTTATTTCACCCCCGATACAAAGTCGCCTATCTTTTAACACGCGCGGACACCTGCACGCCGGCCCGGGTAATACAACGTTTGTATTACCCGGGAGTGACGTCACGGCGGACGGATCCGCCTAAGACGTTGCCCGACGCTGATTGGTGGAGAACAGCGGGGGGCGTGGCTAACGCAGACGCCGCGAAAACGGAACAACCAGACGTCATTTGGCGTGGAAAAGGCAACTTTTTTCGCGAATAAAAGCCAAAAAAGAACATTATCACTACCATTGGAGTTGAAACCAACGCTAAATAGAACATGGATTTAACTGTGGAAGATCTAGATGCCGTTTTTGGCCCCAAAATGACAGTGAAGACGACTTTCAAGAAGAACCAGCCCAAATGGCGGTAGATAATGTGCAATCAGAAGAACAAGAGAAGAACATGGATGCAGAAATTCGCGACTTTATTGCCCAGCAAAGGAACAAGAACACCAAAAAAAAAACAGACCTGTGTGTCAAGAAATTCAAAGAATGGTTGGTAATGAAGCATGATGTAAAGGATACAAGTCTTCTAGGGATAAAACCTATCCTGATGAACCTCTACATAGCCGGATTCATCCTAAGTTTGAAGAAAGAGGATGGGACATCTTATGAACCAGATACCATTACAAAAAACAGCCAAAGCAGCCCTGGGAGCCCCCGAAAATTGTGAGAACTCAGAGAAAATATCAATGGCCAAGTCAGCCCTAGCCCTACCTCCTCCGCCCACCGCCCGCCCACCCCCGCCCACTACATCTTCATTGGGGGCCTCAGCTACAAGTAATCCGATGGAAATAATTCCCCAAACTGAGATGGAAAGACTAGTCAGGTCTTCAACAGGCCTACTATCTGGGGCAGTCATCAGTGGAAATGTTTCCATAAATCTAAACTTCAATATATCCAGCAGCACCACCTCCACGTCCATGTCTAAAGTCAATGTGAGCCCCAAAGTCCCAGCCCTATCCCTGGACCTGGAAGACAAATAGACATTGACATTTTTGTTCAGAAAAAAATAATTCTACTCACCATTTGGCTGGCTTGTCCTTATGCGCTGGTAATCCAATTGAATTTAAATTAATAACACACATGATGAGTCCAGGCACTGTCATTTATGTATAGAAATGACAATTTTAGTCCGTAAGAAGTTACATCCATGTTAGAGTTCCAGCCTGTTGGGTCCATTTCAAGTGAAATGGCCCCACGTGGGCCCTTTTCAAATTAGGGTGAGCCGAATTTGACAAATTGTAAATCCAGATTTCTGCGAAGTCCACGCACTGTCAGGGTAAAATGACACGTCCACGTTGTTCTCTGACACGTAATCCATCCTCGTAGATAGTAAATTCCACGTGAATATGATATTATATGTGCTAATTTTGCAGAAATAACTCGCTCCTCTTTCGCCGGCATCTTTCCGCGCGAACGGCCATATCACGTGATCTCCGAAGATTCCCGAATAAAGAAGGACCTTGGTTACCGCCTAGCAACGGAGTTCAATTTCTTTATTCATGCGGATTTTTCAGTCTAATGTCAAATATAACGCATAAATTGCGAGAAAATATTATTTCTGATAGTTTAAATGCGGAGATAACGCATGAATTAGAAGATGCAAAAAAAAAAATCGGCCGCCGAAGATTCCCGAACGACGCATCGTAGCGCCCCCATCATGAAGAAAGGCAAACTAAAGTTCGCGCGCGTAATGGCGACGGAGAAAATATCTCTGGATGGGGTTCAATATGGCAAAAATAGATCGGATTTCTTGAAAATAACAGGTGTAGGGGGTGAAATAAATTCAATACTGACCTTGGTCGGCATCCCGCTGCTCTGTATTGCGTCTCGGGGGTTGGTTCCTCGTGGGTCCGCTCTCGGGCCCTGGCGGGCCCTCTAGCGGACCCACGAGGAACCAACCCCCTCGCCGCAATACAGAGCGCGGGATCCCGCCCCGGTCAGTATTTACTTAATCATTCTCCTCAATAATATATTAATAAAGGGTGGTGTCTGGCATCTCTAATGAGATAGTAATGGGTATTAGAGTGCTGCAGCCAGTCATGACACATAGGGGTTATAACTAACATCTTGCTGCAGCCTGTCGCAGCATCCCAAGTACACAGCCCCTGAATTTTCACGACAACCCTTATCTAAAAAACTGAATTATGAGATATTGTGTATGAATTATATTTTACTAAGGACATAGCATTATATAAGAGTGAAGAACTAATATTTCACTGCTTTTTTAAGAATATGATTAGGGCAGAGAAAACTAATTAATAGTATTCATAGATGTCTATCTATGATCAATGATAACCCTAGATAGATACATGTAAATAAGCATTGAATCTCACCAAAAGTTTCATTAATTTCCCCTTGGATATATCTGTGATAATTAACAGTTTCTTCATTATGATGTTAAACTCACATTACCACACAACATACCGTCTATGCACCAATAAAAAGTGTAACACTTACCCACGCCTCAAAGCTCTTCAGTGTTTAACAATATTGAATCTCTTAGGATTCCATGGAATCCATATGGGTTAATTTCTTCATTGTGATATTCTTCAGGGAGTCAGGGTTTTCCATTCTCCTCCAGAGGGGAGTTTGGATTTCGGTCTCGGTCTCGGTCCGACCGAAGCTTCGGGGCGGGTAGACCGGTTTTTGGTTAAGAGTAGTGCCTCGTGCACAAGGGTAAACGGGATCGGAGTTGGTCAGTGGAGCTTTGAGGCTAGCATGCATTTGATGGGAGTGAAAAGAGCGTCTTTGGGGGGAAGGAGGTTGTTGTTGGGGGGCTGGGTCTGGGTTTTGGGCTCATCTCGGTCTAGGGCGTTCTGGTCTGTTCTCGGTCAATCCCGGTACCAGGGAATTCGGGGTATTGCACAAAGGTAGAGAGTAATTCACTTTGCGCATGTAACCAATTATATAAAGATGGAATGAAGAGAATGTCACCAGCTGTACATAAGGGAATAACAGAAAGTATTCCAAAATCTATAAACTACCATATCACATAGTATAAACATAACATGAGCTACTGGTAGGTGTAAATATACCTGTCGGGCAAAAGCAGACAGGACGCACCTCCCAGCGAGCACAAATGCTCGGGAAAATCAATACCAGACTGCTATATATTGGGTAGTGCCTATAGGTAAGGCAGAGAACACTATTTACTGTTTGGATAATACGGATCGAGAGATTCGAGGGGTTGGATAGCTATACATGATAGAGGGACATCTGGTGACTGTCGGAAGAACCACTGTGTTGCTAGTTGGATGTGAGACTGGGTGGACTCTTAGGAGAAAGCTTACTCTTCATCAGATTGGAATTGTGAAACTTAGGAATCTTAACATCATCTTACCGGCAATGTATGCATCAATGTGATCTACGAATAAACTTGACCTTCAGCCAAGCGATTGTTCGCGTTATGGAAATGAACGCCCAGACCGTGAACTTACTTGCCACTTGACTAGCATTTACTAAAGCAGTGATAAAGGCAATATCATTAACAACATCTGAACAGTTCCCTGGTTATTAAATAATTAACCACATACTAACAACTAGCGTTCAGTATTGTTCACAGCTAGAGGGTGGTAGCATGGTGCTGAACGGTTCATGCTTTTGTTCCCCAGATCCAGGGCTATCTTGGGCTTTCGTGCCATCCCGGGCTTTTGTCCCAAGTGCCTATTCTTCAACTAAGTCCAGAACTCTAAAGTTAGACCCTTATTCGTCCAAGAACTCCCATTTATTGAGATCCTATGCTCAGGCTAAGTAGAGAAGCAGTCCATCCCAAGAAAGAGGCATGTAAACACAATGAGTATCATAAAGGAAGTGGTTATTTCATGCAACCATGCGCCTTTTTATAGTTACAAGTCTCTTCTCATTGGTCGATTATAACCACATTATCTACGTGATGTCACTTCCAGTAATACACTATTTTGTTCTCTTGTGCTTCAATTACAATTTCATTCTACTTTCTTTCGGATTTCGTTCTAGTACATTATTTCATTATTAGCTGGCAATTACCACATTATTTAATTATTTCACCATACAAGTTGATTATGCATGATAATTATACCCAATTTCTGGCTTTGTATTTTTTGTACCATAAGGATGAAATATCAATGGATTGCTCAAATACAAATTTCAATGTTTCTGGGGTACAGTGTTATCATAAGCAATAACTTATTTTATAATCATAAAGTGCTTCTGAATGAACCTATATTTTACCTCCGAGGTTATCTCAATATAAGGGGTATTTTAGACATTTGAAATAGAAATTCTAGTCAATGGGCAGAAAATACTATTTCTTTATTTGAATTAAATCATTTGAAAAAGAACAACAGCAACATTCTTAAGACTTGATACATGGATGGGATGTACAAGATTTAGGTGTACCTTTAAGTTGTTTACTGTTTTCAATGAATACTAAAAGAGTTACATGCACAAGAGTAAAACCAAGTGCAGCCTTACAGCCCCAGTGCATGTATACCAGGAGATATACAAATTCACCAGAGCATAACGCAGCCAAATGTCAGTGACATTAGAGCAAGGTGCCTTCACATTTGGCATCTGACTTCAAAGCCTGATTCCATAGCACTGCAACCTGATGGGAAAGGGGTGTGGACCTCATCAATTAATAATGACATAATTAGTTTTGGGATGGGTCTCACTCTCCTCAGTACAAAGGCTACATGACAGTGAACTGGTAGGTTCAAAGTGACATGTGATCTAGCTGATAATTTATGCAGCCCTATGCTGTGTGCACTGTACTCATTACTGACTTCTTACTTACATGTCATGACCTCCACAGGTTGCTTGGTGGATTTGAATGAAAGAGTGGTGTGTTGTTTTGCTTATTTCTGGACTCTCTGGTATGGTCATAGTCTTCAACGTTATCATCATTTCCTGTTATGCATATACCATAATCTTAAACCTTTACAACTACTCTGGCCAACTTTTTGCCCTTGCAAATGCATATTGGATCAGTACTTCTCTGTCCAGCACTTTTCTCAGAACAACGATGAGTGCGTGGGTGAATAAGGAGGTGAGAATCAGTGTAACATTATCTTGTCTCCTAACCGAAACATAATTTCTGTGTAATATATGAAATTTTCATTCTTTACCAAACAACATTTCCTACAGTTTTTTTTACCATCAAGTTAATGGATGTTTAGACACTGAATTAAAAAATTAAATTGAACTCTTTGAATTTTCATTAGCTTCCTTATAAAAAAAAGGCGAGGATTGCAGATGGCCGCTTTCAAAACTCCACACAGATTCTAAGTCCATAGTGGGGATATACGGGGCAGGCGGGTTCAACTCTCCTACGTCGGAGGTGGTGTTATTCTCCTCCGCGCGTCAATGACGCGACGTCTTATGCGAGTGAGCCAGACAGAATTTGGACCCAACATCCGGTGCCTCCCGCACAGGAGAGTTGAACCCACATACGGAGTATAGGAGAAGGCAATGCGTGGAGATTGTAAGTTCCGGTGTGCCGAGAAAAAACGCACCCCCCCCCCCCTTGAATTAGGGTGGCGCCATCTAATGAGGATGACGATTGACAGGTGACTGGGCCCCTCACGCATTAGTACCGTTAATCCAGCCATCACTACAGCTAGCCCCCTAGTCTACCGGCACGGGAAAATCCTAGACAAAGTATTCGTCCCTGGATATTACCAGGGGAGGGGCTTGCAGCCCAGGTTAGGGAAAATCCCAACTCGGAAGTCAAGATTAGTGCCACCATTATGCATAGAGGCGCTCCAGTAGAACTGACCCACTTACGACTTCACCGACCCTGCCCAACCGGGCAGCAAGAGGAGCTATGATAAAATTGGACGCCATCCGCGAACTCATTAATATTCATGATATAGCTGTGTAGCTCCGCCCCTTGGGGTGGGTGCACGTCGGGGTATGGTGTAGGAGGAGGGCAGGGTGTTGCGCACTTCATACAACACTGACTGTTGGTATAGGCAGATTAGGAGGTACGTGTATTATGCTAACATACAACAACAGTAATTGCCTCCAAATTGCATATATGCAGTGTTCTCATAATACAAATTGTGATATAGGCCTATACATCATTATGATAGAGGCTGACTCATGGTATAATATATATCATGATGTATTCACACATAGGCATATGTGGCAGGAACAGATCTAGGTGTGTGATTCAGTACATGTTGTTATACACATTTGCAAGAATATCACGCATTAATATATAAAGTCAAAATAAAATAGAAATGAAAAATGAGGCTGATTTGGTATGTGAACACAAGGGATAAGAAATCTCATCAAATTTTACAAAAATTGAAAAAAGTAAGTAACTAATACAGGGTTGTACCACGCATCCTATAAATATGTTAAAATACAATTTTTGCCATTACTAAGTATTTTTGGAGGTTATAAAGTGCCATAATGGGTAAGTTCTGTAAGGGCGGATTCTACCCAACCATGATTAACTTATAGGTTAAAAAGGTATAGGTCCTATCACACATTATGTTTAATGCTCCTTTATATGTAAACCTATACCATGTTGAGTCGGGTCGGGTTGGTGTATGTACCATGGCCTTTAGAACATGGGTGTACAGTATATGGTAAAACAGGGTTATATCGTGCAGTGTTACAATAACAACTGAGAAGGGGGTATGAGGGGGGTTAGCAATTAACCCAAGGCGGGACATACCACTCCTCAGCCGTGTGGGTGATAAAGCTCAAAACAAAACCTATTGTATATAAAACTACGGGGGAGGGGGGGGGGAGTCCAAGTGGTCCAGGAGATTTTTGAACACTTCAAGGCTGTCAGCCACAGCGGGAGGGGGAGGGGAGCTCGCTGGGGTAGAAAAGGGGAGCACTCCCACCACACGTGCACTCACCCCAACCTGGTCATGGGGATGCCCCTGATGCGTCTTCGGCAAAATTGAGGGAATTGCGCACATCTACAAAAATTCCTTTAATTCAAGTCTTGAAGTGCCGAAGGCACTTGTTTATAATGTATTAAGTCTTGTATATGACCTATTATTCTAACTTAAACTACGTTAAAAGATATAAGAAGTCGTAATCACCACATAGCATATTGCCTTATCAAAAGTTTTTCTTCAATTATATCAGTTCATTTTCTTGCAATTTTTCAAGTCAAAAAATAAAGGGAAAACTTGTCAATTTCAGGCCCATGCTTCATTTGCCGTCCTTCAGAAAATGAAAGTCAAAAGAGTGACAGATGAATTCACCCTCCATGTAAGATTTGGATGAAAATAGGAAAACCCCTCTCATAATCAGACAAAGATACTCATAGAGTACTAAATAAATATGCACTCATTTTAATTTTCTGAAAGCTTAGATTTGAACTAGGAATAGGTTTTAGGAACTATATTTCCTATGAATTGCTTTAAAAAAATATGCGAAACAATAAAGTTATAGATCTTTTGGGAATGCTACTGTTGAAGTGGATACTATAGTTACTACTTAACATTATTTTCATGACATATGTTTGTAAGTTCAATGTGAACATTTTGGAATGTTACAATATGATGAAATATCCCCCAGGGGTGCATTGGCCTGAAAGAAGAAAAGACTTGTTACATGCATGGACCTAGCATGATGACTGTGACATACATAGTAAATGCTATACACACAGACTTTTTCAAAATCAATAGATGAAATCTAGCTTATCCTCTGTTTGAAAAAAAGACAGACAGAAAAGAAAAGAAAAAGGGGTTAAGGGGCTTAGCCCCTGATTTCGATATACTTTCTTAATCATTTGATGATATAATGTATATATATATACAATATATAGACAAAACCCTACGAGTGTGTCCGTCCGGTTAGCAGGATTGGACTCGGCGGGAAGGATTTCTGGACGAAGCCGAAGGCTGAGTCCAGAAATTCTTCCGCCGAGTCCAATCCTGCTAACCGGACGGACACACGAGTAGAGTTTTGTATTTATTATACTTTTTCGGAATTGAGAAGGTTAAATGATATATATGGAAGACATTGTTAGCCATTTCATCTCACAAATTTATTCGACCAGCCCCATTCATTTGGAACTATATGCGCGGCGGACTACGTTTGATGAAGGCGCAGAGGCGATTTGACCGACTTCACGCCGACTTCAGACTTTCTGGTATTCTTACGCGTCTCGCCGCGAGTGATCAGGCTATGTTTTTGAAAATTCTTCGATAACTTTTTTATTTCTATAATTTGTCGCCATTATACAGGCTCAGTGAAAGATATTCCATAATTATTTTTAATTATTAGCCTTTAAAATTATTCGACCAATGTATTTCATTTGGAACTATTTTCTGCGGAGGACCACAGTTGACCGGAGTGATGCGGCTGAATGACCTACTTTCCGTTTGAACAAGCCGGCGGTTGTGGCGCGAAGAGGCGAATTTGATCCTCCGGATTTCTTCAATTTACGGTGAAAATGGCCATCGTACGAGCTCATCCTGCCTGCTGCACGTGAATAACATACCCGGGATGTACGAGGACGTGTGAAATGTACGTGTCATCGCCTGAATATGGAATTATTCGACCAAGAAGATTGGGTATTTTACTCGCCAACTCGCGCGCCCGCCGCCATGCTTGCCGGTGCTTTCCCCGGGAACCCCCCTCTTCCACCCGCCAGAATTGCTTCAAAATATTACATATCTACGTGGAAAATGGGTTATTTACGTGGAGAAGTACGTGGACAACAACGTGGATCAGTGGCAGTGCGTGACATTATGGATTTATTCAATTCTAAGCACTCTGCAACAGGGCCTGCAACTCCCCCGGCAACAGTGCAAGTACAAGCGACCTCCTCGGGTCAGGTCGGGTCGGGTCAAAGGTCAGCGCAACTTTCTGAATTCTTATATAGATTGAATTTTACAACTTCAACTCGGAGAAAACCTACTAAATATTCACATTAGATACTTATTTGCTATGAAATACATAACAAATAGACATATATAACAACGTGGACGGATCCGTTTTACCATAGAATATTTTACAAGTTTGAAAAAATGACTTTGAATTATTTTTACTATTATTTCATTCCAGGGCCTGCAACCGCGCCGTACAGGCGTGCAACGACGCATCTCTTCCCTGCAACAGGCAAGACTTATCAAAGCTGAGTACAACTTTTTTCATTTCTTATATAGATTGATTACAACTTTCAGCTTACAACTTACAATTATTTTCACATCTTCAACAAGGACAAGAGGCCCCGGCATGTTATATATTTGATATAACTTTGAATACTACTTCATATTTACATCTTCAACAAGGACAAGAGGCCCCGGAATCTTAAAGATATTAGTTAACTTTGAATATTTCTTAAACTACGTCGGATTTTGCCCGGATTTCTTAGGATTACGCCCGGATTTCTTAGATTTCGCCCGGATTTCTTAGACTTTGCCCGGATTTCGCCCGGATTTCACTTATTTTGATTTTTTTTTCAGATTTTGCCCGGATTTTACTTAGGCTGATTGTTCCCACTGTAATAATTGAAGTTTATGTTCACAGATCCGTGGAAGATTGCCCCGCTGAGGAGTGCAGAGGCTTGAGAGAGGCTGGATGATGATGACTGAAAGAGGGCAGCCTGCCCCATTCCCTGGGCAGCCGGGGCAGTCGGGACGATGGTCAAGTCCATGTTTCCTGCCACCGCCGGACCTGGAGCAACCGCCGCCGGACCTGGAGTGACCTGTGCCCCCCCTGGAGGAGTTCCTGGACCTTGACCGATCATCGCCGGACCTTGACCGATCATCGCCGGACCTTGGGTGATGGCCGCCCGCCCTGGAGGAGTGTCCGCCTGCCCTGGAGGAGTGGCCGCCTGCCCTGGAGGAGTGGCCGCCTGCCTTGGAGGATTTATACTGTGTTGTGGGGGAGGGGGCGTGGCACCCTGCCTCATAGGAGAGGTGGTAGGCCTTGGTGCTTCAATTGCTGGCCCTCCTGGAGGAGTTGCGCATTGTTCACCTTGGTTGGGGGCAGGAGGAGGGGCACCAAGGGCACAGGACACATGCCTTCTCTTTGGGGCACCGGACTCGAACCCTGGATGCTGGAGGGCCATGGAGACACCACTGCGATGGAGGGCAGAAGGTAGGGCCCTTTTTTTGGAGAGTCTGGCCCTCTCCTCATCACTGGTGAGAAGGTCAAACATCTCGTACTGCATCGCCATGTCTGCAGTTGCATAGTTGTTTAGAGATGCTGTGTTGTTGTGTCCTGTGAGCTGACAGATCACAGTGGGATTCACCCCGCTGTGAAGGAGATCCGTGCAGGTTTTCTTGCGGATGCTGTGATTTGTCAGCTTCACACCGGTGATGTTGCACTGCTTCGCCATTTTCTTGACAATTTGGCTGAGGTTGTGGATTCCTAGGGGTTGGGCCTTGTACCACGTAGTTGCCCTTTTTGACTTGTTAATGGCCAAGAAGAAAGGGTCATTGGGGTTGGCCATCTTGGGGGGCCTGTGTGCCTTGAAGATGTCGTACATCTTGATGGCACACCGCTCTGGGTGCCTTTCATTTGCGAACAGTTTCGGCACAAACTTGCGACAATCCCCCCCATCCTGGCGTGTCTTGGAGAAACGCTCATTAAAGGTCAGGTACACGTACCCATTTTCGTCAGAGACCTTTACTATGTCATCCCAGCAGAGTTGCCTTCCCTCATGGATACCTCTGAGGCCAAAGCATTCAACCATGTACAGGAATAGGCCCCTTTGTAATGGTTCTGGTTTGTCCATGGAGATTGCCCCTTTTTCCCAGAAAAGGTTGACATGTTCTGCTGTAAGGGGGTCTGACCTGTTGGACTTGTTCCCATACCCTTTCCCTTTCAGTTCCTTTCTTTTTGTGGCCAGAACATCCCTGCTGGACTCAAATTCAGGGCTTTCCTTCATGCTGTAGCCATACTTGTTGCCCTTGAGGTGCCTGTCTATGGCCCCAAACATCCCTGTGAGTGTATCTGGCTCATATTCACCCCCATCTTTTTTTTTCACTGTCATGATGAAGGCACTTACCAGCACATTCAAGTTCCCAGGGGGCAACTTAACAAACTCCTCTGATCCTTGACCTTTACAGTAGTCTGTGAACCTTTTCACAACTTGTTGGGTCTTCTTTGTGGTGTTCTTGTTTTTTCCTGATTTTATGTAGTTGTCTATGTCGTCCTCAGTGATGTCCTGGTGCTCCTGATCCTGTTGTTCATCCTCAGGGCCCTCCTCCTCCTCCAGGTTCTCCTCATACCCATCTTCACTGTCAGTATCCTCTGGAATGTAGGGGGGGTCCTCAAAATCCATACAATCCATCCCTGAAATGTTCCCTCCGTCTTCGGAGATGGTGTCGTAGGTCGGCGGCACATTCACGGGTGTCCGCGGCAGGTTTTCTGACGTCCGCGGCACGTTTTCTGGCGTCCGCGGCACGTTTTCGTCCCTTTCCTGATGATTTTCAGCCCTTTCCTGATGATTTTCAGCCCTTTCCTGATGATTTTCAGCCCTTTCCTGATGATTTTCATACCTTTGCTGTTGATTTTCATCCCTTTGCTGGTCAGTTATGGGAAAGGTAGGCTCTGTGTCTGGATGATCAAAAAGTTGACAAACTTCAAAAGTGTCCAAAGCAGTAGTGAGGTCTGTTTCTGAGCTGTCTGAGTCAAACATGAGCATAGCACGGATGTCCATGTCTGTGAGGTCGATGAAAAAGCTATCCATGATGTTTTTACATCACCTTTACCGGGTTTTGTAGACTTTTCAGACCTTTTTCTGCTATTTTTAGACGTCCGTGAATTTGGAAACGGCGGCCGTCAGCGTTTGTTGACGTCACGTGGGGTCCTAGATGCGTTTTCATTGGTTTAAAGGGCCTCGGGGGCGTCGGGAAAGGTTTTTTTTTTATCTAAAATGATTTTTTGAAGGTCTTGACATCACAAGATTGTCTAATTTGGCAGGAAATCAATAAAAATCATCTGGTAAAGGGTTTGTTTTGGTAAAGATTAAACTAGGTCGCGAGTGGATTTAACTAGGTCGCGACGCCCTCGCGACCTAGTTACGGCGTGTTTGATTGGTTCGAAAACTAGGTCGCACTACTTTCCTGTATTACCACACTGTGGTAATACAGAAAAAATATTACCACAGTCGAGGTGGTCACTGTATGCCTGTTTACCAATTCCGAAAAAGTATAATAATGTATTGTATGTGCAAAGTCTATAGTCTAGGAGTACAGTGCACTATACATATGCAGACTTTGGGTTCACGCATATGAGGGGTGCTAATAGGCAAGGGTAAGTCTATGCATATAAACTCAGCCAAAGAAGACACCTCTTTGGACTCTCATGAATGGGATTTGCGCCCAGCTTCAGGGGATGGGGGCCATTTCAGATTAGTTATTCCATCATTTTTAATTGATTGAAAGATTAGCAAATAAACACAGCTCCTCTTTGCCTATATAATTATGTTACATTTTTATAGATTTATGAATATTGTTACCAATAATTATTTCTTGGTCAAAGTGTAAACCCTGACCAAGAGTTAAAGTAAATAAATTTTATCGGAGGTCATTAAGCTTCTCTGGTTTCTACCTTTCAGATGACCATGTTTCTATCAAACCTAACAGACAATTCTATAGGAATTACAGCTGCTGGGATGTTAATCATTGACAAAAACACTGTTTTAACTGTAAGTATTACAATGAAGTATTTACAAACATTTTCACCTAATTAGGGAAATTAGCGTCATGTTTGGACAAGTTAAGTTATGTGAACATTAAAGCATTTAGTACAAAAGCTTTAATCTGTGCATACTTTACAAATGAATATCATAGAATTATCTTTGCATTTATCAACTATGAAACCTGCAAAAAATTGTGTAGCCATGCTTCAAATGCATAAAAGAAATATAGCAGTTGATAATCAAGGTAGACTGTCTCTCTTTCAGGTGGTTGGTATGCTGATTACCTGTGTCATCCTGCTCCTCCAGTCTAGGCAAAATCCAACACCTAGTGGCTGCAGCTCAGCCCTCACCAATCTCACTGTATAAGAAGCAGCTAATACAACAGTACCATAATTCTGTATCCTGAAGAGGACGGGAGTGCATATCTAGCAGAATCCTCATAGAGACATAAGGGGTGAAGACAAAAATTCAGTGTATATCTTTTTGTTATTCAGCAGAATCCTAAAAGATCCAAAAGGAGTGAAGTCAACCAAATTATTCAGAACTGTGGGATCCTACAATAACTCCATAGGCTGCAGTCAGTTCCACTGCTTAGCTGGAACTTTAAATTTATTGCAACCTCATTAAGGATGCCAGACATGAGCCAATAGCAGAATCTATAATTAATTTTTTGAGGTGTATAAAGAAATGGTCTTCTGCTTTTATGTCTGTACACATTCATTACTGAATTACTTCATTAAGTTTAGTTCATTAATTGCCTAATTAGTTAATGAAGTCTTCTAAGGTTATTATAATCATTAAGTTTAGTTTTTATTAAGCTGCAGTCACATGAGTGTAAGCTTTGGCCTTCAGTACCCCTTAGAGGAGACTTCAAGTTGTAATTCCACTGACCATTGGCTGCCAAGTCCAACACCTAGTGGCTGCAACTCAGCCCTCACCAATCTCACTGTAATGCTTGCTGTGGGGAATTATGTCTCCCCATAATGGAGATCAACTGTTGGTGTTCTAAATTCTTGGCCTTCGAAGATCTATAATCTTTTTTAGCAGACAATCTCTGGCAATTACTCTAGAAAAAAAGCAAGGGTATTGTTAACAGAATCGGTTATTCAATTTGGGTAAGAATGATGGAATATATACAATTCTCACCGCACTCATTAACGCATAATGGTTTCAGAAAATTTAATAAAGATCAGAATTAATGTTTAAACCAACATACCATGATCCGCTGCCAGTGTAAGTATTAGATGAATGATAATTATTGGTTTGTGACAATACTATGCATGTTACACATAAATTGTTTTTTGATCTACCAGCACTATATATGTAAGAGTAACTATTAGATAAGCACCATTGTTTTTACAAAAAGCATTGTACAAACAGAATCCTTAATATTAAGTAAAATGTTTTTTTGATATCTAACAATTTTTTAAGATATTATTTCACACTAGCTTGCCATTATATCTGTGCAAAGCCACATGAAGGGTCATATATGCTTTCAGGGTTTCTTTTGCAATAGTAGATATCAAATTAAAGCAGCAATAATTGATGTGATTGATTTCACTGTTTCACTGAAATCATAAGTAGATGCCTAATGATTTGAAATCAAACAAAGGTATAAATGTAATGTTGTGAAGTCAACTAACTTTTGTTCAAAATGTGTTTGGACTTTCACTGCTGCTTAAGTTGGTCCTTATGTAATGGGCCACTAAAGATATTGTTAATGTTAACTTTAATTTTAAGACTATAAAGAAGACCCTCTGTACTGTATTTGATGATACTGGAATGTTAACATTTTTTTCTGAGTGCTATATGATGTATATACATTAACAATAGTCTTTATCAATTGCCAGTTGTAAATAAGTATATATATTTCATGTGTCACATTACAGAGTTACGAGCTATGTCATAGATATGTTGTACTTTGTATTTCATGTTTTTGAAGCATGCATTCAAAGATACTGTATCATTTTTAGAGCATAGAAGAGTGTGCCTAAAGGCACATACCCACTAAGCAACTTTAGCAGTGACGGGACTGGGAGAAGGGCCATCATCGTCGCCAGGCCACTGTGATATCAAGGAAGTCTAATATCTTACCAGTGATTTTCTGGTGATTCTGTTGGCACACAATACCCATGGGGAGTCGCCCAGTGAGTCCATTGATAACCCAGTCACCGATTCTCTAAGGGCCTACTGGTCACCCATCGCCCATCATCAGTAAGATTGCTAAGTGGGTATGAGGCTTAACTCTATATAATCTAAAGTATTGAAACATAATATCATGCCACATAATAATCACATCAACATTCACAGTTAGCCAGATAGGGAGAGTAATATATAGATATATAAACACTAATGTTCAGACTACGAAAAAATATACCAAGAAATTGGGAAATATAATTAGCTTTTAGATTACATTGTAGCAAGTTATTACACCTTGTATAACTCCTGAGAAAATAAGTTTTCACTTGTTGCGAATTGAGCACAAAATTAATGATGTAATTAGTTTGTAAATCTTTCTTTTCTTTTTTTTAATTGATTGACGGTAGATTCTACCAGATGATATTTTTTACATGCAACACATAAAGGTGTTTTTGGGTTCATGGGAAGTTGCACTGAATTGCACACTTTTATCCATTCAACTAAATGATGTCAGTCAACTTTGAATACATGGATTTAGGATTATAATCTCACTGAGAAAATATGTGAGAGCAATTGCATTTACTCATGCTCACTCAGTTCAAAGGACAATGTTAACTGTATAAGAATCAGGAGTGGGCCATGTGAAACAAGTATAAAATCATCACTTTGTCTAAAGATGCCCCTCATAGAATATTAACGATATTGTGTTGTGTCAAAATTGCTGAAGCAGCAAAATAATGAAACTAGTTTTAATACTGTATATTGTGAAGGTGAATACATCTGAGACTTTGCAATTTTACCAATTCAACCGCCCAACATAGCATTGTCACAGTACCATAAATATATGTTTTCCTTTTCAGGCTTATGGGATATCATTATTACGTATGTGGTGGTACTAATAAAGCTTCATTGGTCATCAGTTTCCTATAAACTTGTACTTATGGTATTGTAAATAACTATTGCAAGCATATCTAAAAGCAAAGGTAAACTCTGACAAATAAAGAAAAAAAAAGGGGGGAAATAATTTGTTTTTAAAAACCAGGTTTTAATAAGAGATCTATATCCAAAAACCGAATGATGAAAAATTGAATCGTCTAGGTAGGTGGTAAAATAATTTATTAAACCTTCAACTTAGAAAGACAATGTTTCATGTTATAAGGTGGTCTGTTATGCATAGTAGACAAGAATTGACGGAAGTAACTGAGAGCATGTGACTACAAGTTAATCTAGTTAGTGCCCTTGTTTATTATACTATGAAGCGTAGCAGCTAAGTGGTTCTAGAGGTTGACACCAGGTGGTGATGCTGAGTAGAGTTGAGACTGTTACATTGAATAGGAATGTAACAGAGACAGGGAAAGGATGACAGTAATAACTGCAAATGTAACTAATACATTTTAGTCTACAAGATGGATATAAATATACAAAAACAATCATGTCTCACTACCAATACTAAAACAAGATTACATCAGTGAAAAAGTCCTAGAGTTTTAATAGCCTTCATATCACCCCAGCTTCTTTTGCCAGGCCGTAAAAAAGCGAATGTGTGTTGCCGAGAAGATTCGCTGGAGAATCAAATTCCAAGAGTTGACCTTCCTCCATAACAATGACCCTGTTGAAAAGAATGATCAGTGAAATAATTGATTCTCAGGTTTTGATGCATAAAACATTAAAACAAATGATGTCTGAATAATGATAAATCTGCTGGGAAAAAACCTACTTCGGTTTCTAAATTTTGTAAGAATAGTGATTATCATAATTGAAAACGCACCACTTATTATATTTGATGCTCAAAATCCTCCAGGATCTTTAATCATCTTTATATACTTTATATAATGAAAATGATTGAATTTCATATAGTTATATCTCACTTGTCATAGTCCATCAATGTTGACAGTCTGTGGGCAATAGCTAGAATTGTGCAATCAGCAAAGATGTCACGGATGGTTCTTTGGATTAGTGCATCAGTTTCTAGGTCAAGAGCAGCAGTTGCCTCGTCAAGTATCAAGACCTTTGTCTTACACAGGATTGCCCGGGCCAAGCACACCAACTGTCTCTGTCCAGCACTTAAAGGTAAATTGAAATAGATGATGATCTTTTATTGAAGTTTAATGGCATTTATAATTGAAATGTAATGATATTTATGACTGAAATGTAATTGTTATGATACTTTGATGTTTAAAAGTACTTGGGGGTGTCTCGCTTGATTTTTTGTGAATAACAATATGATATATCTTAGATATTTGTTGTCAGCATAGGTCATGTCCTAAGCAGATCATAAAATTAAAATTTTCACTTTTTACCATTTGTGAACAGAATTATTGCATAATGAAGGGAATCACCCTTTACCATTGGTTTTAATGGGAATAATCACATTTTTCCTTCTAGTGAAAAAACTAACAACAATATTCTTATGAAACTCACCAGTTGTTTACTGTAGGTAACAAAATACATTCAGCCTAAGTTATATCAATATTTACCGTTTCTAAGAAAAGTTACAACATACAGTGTTAAAAAATAGAGTTGAGCAGGAACTTTAGAATATGCAAATTTGATCTGATGTAACTTAAATTCAAAAGGAAAATTGTTATTTATGTTCATCTTATTAATACGATTACTCCAATTTGATGTACAAACTCCCAAACTGCACATAATTACAATTAGTTGTTAGTTCTCTTATAACCCACCAGGTGGCATCTAGGTGAACAGCATCTAGTATCTTTAAGATATAGATTTTATGCACTAAATATTCAGACCAATATTAAACTGATCAGCTATAATGTGGATGTTTTGGATAATCTTCATAATAACACAAATAATATGTTTGTTTTCTTCTCATCAGAGGCAGGATTCATGTCTTCTTATGAAACATTACTGGTAAACAATTCATTATCGAGATCTAAAGTGACCTTTAGGGTTCTTTTGCAACCTTTCATACTAAGATTTGTAAATCATTAAGAAACTAAATTAATTCATGCTTTATAATACAAATCTTGACAATTTTCCTTGAACTGACCTGAGTGACTGACCCCCTTCTCCACAGTGTGAATCAAGGCCTGCAGGTAAAGATTGGACAAATGTTTTCAGGTGAGCCTGTTCCAAGACGTCCCACAGACGCTTCTCTGAATGCACAGAGAACGGATCAAGGTTGTAACGAAGGCTACCAGAGAAGATTACAGGTTCCTGAAAGTCAATTGAAAGTAATGTATTATATAGTAAGGTAGCTTGATACCTAAATGTTAAGGTTTTTTTAACCATTTACATTTGAATACATTTCAAGTTGATGCGTGATCACCTCAATGAACCTCATCAAGAAAGGTGCAACTAAAGCTCAGAATAGAATGATAAATAGTTTTAATAGGAAAACTAAATGTCGCACCAAACTATCACAATCAAATTGATCTTTGTAAGTGATACAAAGAGGTGTCAAATTTGACAAAATCTTGAGGTAGGAGAAACATTGCAGCCAGTTATGCAATAATGAAATGAACCAAAATCTTTTGATTTGAAGAACGTGCTTTAAATTAAGATAGATATAGATGCATGATGACCTGATCTGCAGCTGTCTGTCCCCAAATCTCAAAGATTCAGAGAAAAATGCACATTTCTGCTGCATCCAATGATTAAATCACAGGGTAAAAGTTACCCCTCTTCCCTATTTCCAGCATTTGTTACCCTTTGTTTTCATGCATAAGTATATTGTATCTCTGTCATATAGATCATTGCAGCAAATAGCAATCAAACGATATATTAAGCTTTCCAGGGTTTTGAACTGTGATAGGAAAACGTATCATCAATTATTGACATACATTATGAGAGATTACTGGACTGAGGAACTTTTCTTTGAGTTTCAAATATTTCAAAGCATTTTCCACCCTTTAAATTGACAAATTATCCCTCAAATCGATACAAAAATTGACTAATGTGACGTTCCTCGCTAGGGACGTGGGGGTTGTTTTGATCTTAAGCCGAACGAAGAGTTCAAGCAGGAAACCGAGGTGTAAGATTAAGAGTCATGCCTCGCACACGAGGGGGGACGAGCGGGACGGTCAGGGAATCAGTATTCTCGGATGGGTGTGTGTGTGCCAGTTTGTCGGGCCTGGAGTGTTCGGAACATCTGGCGGAGGTGGATGAGTTTTTGGTTAGGGGGGAGGGATGGATGTTGGCGTCAGGCTGTCCGGTCCGATCTTCCGTGGGGGTTGGGCCGTTGCTTGCCTAGTGGTTGGTAGCGTGGGGCCAAGCGGGTTGCATATTCGTCCCAGCGGTCACAGGCCGGCTGCTTACTATTTCGGGCTTCCGTACCTGCCTGGTCTTTCAGTTGCGGGTCGATCTTCGGGCCGATTTGGGCTTTTGGGCCATCTTCGGTCTTCCGGACCCCTATTCTATATTTCTAGATAACTTACTAACTTGGATCATTTACTTGAGTTCAACTGGTTAATGAACTTCTATTTTAGCATATCTTCTGCTTAAACCCAATCAAGGGCTAGGTTACTGGAAGAAGACATGTGTGAACACAAGGAGTACCAAGACGGGACTGTTTATTTAGGGCCTTCACACCCCCTTTTTTACTCTATCACTTGACTCTGATTGGTCATTTAGATCACGTGACTATTCTGATGTAATATCCGGTTACAATACATTTCCGTGCTTTCAGGATTTCCCGATATACTTTTCGTACCTTATTCATACCTTACATCTTACTATATTATCTCGGTTAGCGGTTCATGAGATCATGAGGTCAGCCAAGAGTTGCTTAAAGAAATGTGTTTGTCCAAAATGTGTTTCCTTTTATGAGATGGCAAATGAAATAGAAATTAATCTTATGGTCAATATGGACATTAGAAATATTGCTGAAGTAAAACACCATAAAACACCATTTTTGTACTCATTATGATTTACAGATTTTTCAGCCATAGGAATAAAAAATTGTAAACATAACCTAACATGATCTAACACAAATGTTCATTATGTTGGTTTTAGATGCAAAATGCAATCTGATATATAAAACTTATGGATCATTAATGTTTCAAAAGTTTAAAAAAGTTTAGGGACAGGACAAAAATAGTTCCTGTGTTGTCCCTTGACCATAAAATTAACTTGACATTATTCTAACATGTAACATCATTATTTGGGATGAGGAATGTAAAATATTTTTTAATGTTGAACATGTTATCTATAAAAAAAGAAAAAGGGACTACAAAAGTGTCCCATTAGGTTGTAAAAAGACTGTGAAATGGTAACACAACAACGCTGGGAATAATGTTCTTACACCCTTTCTGGGAGTCCCCATATTTACATCATGATAACATAAATTTACAATGTTATTACAACCAAAACATAACATTGTGGCAATATTGTAGCAACATGATATTGTTAGCTAGGAAAGAGCCACAAAAAGAATTGCTATTCATACCCACTAAGAATTATATATTCCTGGCTACATTAATGCTATCAATGGGTTTAATGCAGAATTATTTGTTGAATAGTATTTGTTGAATTTATATCATCAAACCATACAATTTAGTTATCAATGTTTTACTACAAATCTGTTGTCGAAGTTGCATAGAAACAATCAATTTTTAATTTTCCCGTAGATTATGGATAGGGGTTTTAACTGTCTACAAAAAATAAATGAGATCAGAAATCAGTTTGCTACAACTGTTTTTGTCGTTTTATAAAAATGTGACCTGCTCTGTGATTTTGGGGCTTATTGACAAAGATGGTGAACGTAGAATATAAAAATGTAAACAGCTCTTACACACAAAATGAACTTGTGTACTTCACATACCTGAGGGATAACAGTGATCTGTGACCGCAGATTGTGTAGGCCATGTGTCTCAATAGGAACTCCATCTATCGTAATGCTACCTACTGCAGCCTCAATGATCCTGACCAAAGCTAAAGTCATGGATGACTTGCCTGCACCTGTCCTTCCTACGATTCCAACCTAATAAAAAGATCAACATTAAATGCCATACTTTTGAAAATAGTACCAGGAGTAGACATCTTTTCAAATGAATCCATCCATCACAAAATCTAGTGAAAGATGAGAATTTATCATAAGAACAAATCATAACATAATGTATATTTTGGGTACTTTCATTTAATGGTTATTGACAAGGTATTTCCACGGCTCCCAATTCGCGAAAACACTGTGATGCTACTTTAAAATGACTAATTTGCTAGTCATTGATAGATCTTGGTACAACTGAAATGTTTCCACTATGATTCCTTGTACTCAAAAAGAGTCAGTTTTCCATCACTTTAAGGCATTTATGAAGCATGTTAAAGGCATTAACTCTGAATTCATGAAATGAATGCACAAGCCTTATGGTGTATCTTTAAGAATTGACACCAGTTGTTGGGCCATAATTTCTGGTACTAATTGCATCTTTTTTACTCTCTTTCTCTATCCACATGGGTGTAACATATAAAGTTCATATGCTATGTTTATGCTTTATCTAATGATACAAAATAATATGAAAGCGTTATTATTACAAAAAGAGAAAGGTTGATTTTTTCACTTTTATCTTTTGAACAATGATTTCTCTCATACTGTCATGGTTAGATCTTAGACATTTTGTATGCTCATTCTAAACATTCTTATAGAGGGTAGGGTGTCTCAGAATTTCAATATCTGTCTTCAATCTTTTTTTAGAAATAGAATTTTAAAATTATCGATTTGGGGACATAGAAATAAAACTAAGGCCTAAATAAAAATTCTGAGACACCCTTCTCTGCATTGGGAAGTTATTAACGTGTATGAAAAGTATAAGCTATCTAGCTCTTATGGTTAATGAGTAATCGCTGTTAAAAAATAAAAAGCTGAAAATAATTTATTGAATTACAGTTTTCCTAATTGTTATCTGGTCTACTAATAATTCGTATCACTGAATTGGGAAAATTTAGACCTTTTGAATGATGTTTTTCCATCATTATAGCTAACGAAAGCTAACGTAATTCTCAGGCACCTATTACATACAGAAATATGAATCACAGCCCCACCACCAGTGTCAGCCCTTAATTTGGCTATGGAACATATATTGGCTGATTTTGATGATTTGAAACTCAAGAAAGCTTTGATTTGATGAATGATCCATTTTCACACTCTTTGACAACTTTGCTGCTCAGAAGACTTCGCTGCAAAATTATGATTACATATATGACAGGCACTAAAACTAGATACCGTTGTAATGTCCATATAAGGACATGTATCACAAATAATACATTCTGTCTATAAAGTCTCTAAGTCAGGTTTTTTTAAAAGCTATTTTCAGTTCTCAGATTTTGGTTCTATTGAGGTGGTGAGGCTGGCCCTACTGCCTTACCACCTACTCTAACTGTATATACAAAAAAGTTAACGTGATACACCATGAGTTGTATATAAATTATCTAATGCAAAAGAGGGTGTTATGCAACTCTGTCTAAAACAAGAAACCAACAGGATGATAAGATCCACCTCCCAGAGCCAGTATATAAGGTTTCCATATTTGAGCTTCTGGAAGACCACCCCCAAAAGAGGAAACATCAAAGAGGAGTTTGGGCCCCGGGAACAACCAGATGAGTTACAATCAGAGGTGATATCCGTGGACTATCTCATCACTTCTAGCAGTGGATTCTAACCCACCTGAAAGGACATATCCTAACAGGACTTGGTATACTCAGGTAGGCACGTCACTTGAATGATTGTGAAAACTCTTGGTCGTACCCCTTTCTAGCCTTGTTACTATTTATGTCTTCAGTGTAATCAAAGAAGTTTGATACCATACTGGATTGTGTATGTTATATGTGCATTCCCCAGATGCCATAATTTATCCCTGTCTCTGTTGGGTGTGCCTGTACACACAACTATAGCCTAAAAAACATATCATATCAACAGCTTTAAAATACAAAACCGCCCTGGCGTTGTTCTAAATAAAAAAATTCTATTGTATGATATATATTTTGCAAAACTAATCTAGATTGATACATTCTACATGCTTTGGTATGAAAAGTACTATTCTATCACATTTATCTGCAAAGGTATGGTGTTTTTTTGTGTTTTTTTTCAAAAACTTTCAACTTTCATAAGTCACTTTTCTTGGTGAACTGGTCCATAGGAGTATATCAATTTGAAGCTTGATCAAATATGAATTTTGCAATCAGTATCAGGCCTTACATTCAGAAAACGGGTCATATGATAAACACTCTTACAAAAAAAAACTAAGGAATGTGATCAAGTGGCATTATGAGTTTCATGAGCCATGGGAAATAGTAGTGTACCTTTTGTCCAGGTGATATATCACAAGTGATGTCTCTCAATACTAGGTCTAAGCCTGGACGATAACGGCATCCATAGTTGTACATTTTTATGTGACCTTCCCTGCACCAACTGGTGGTAACTTCTGGTTCTTGTTTCTGCCAATCAGCCTGGAACATAATAGAGTACAGAATGATAGTCTTTGTTAGATCAGTTTCATTCATTTAAATACATACAGGTTAAAGGTTATGGCTAGGCCTTGATGATGATCTCTAGTTCATATCCAATCAGCATAGTTAAGGTTTCTCAGTCAGTTGTAGTTAGTTTCCCTGAGAGTGTAACAGTGTATTGGAAGAGCAGGGCAAGAAGCTGTTTGGTTTAATAGCCATATTTCTAAATGGTCATTCTGAATTGTGAGAATACAATAAAATAGAGATTTGAACTAATTGATATATTGCACAAAGGTAGAGATTTAAAGGGATTTGGGACTGACCACACCAGCTCCACCTGGTGTGAAAATCTTAGGGGCTTGAAAATGTATTTATGTTTAATTTATCTTTTATTTCCAAAGAAATACCAACTTTTCCACGAAAATTGTAACTTAAAATGGGATAATGAGAGATTTAAAGAGAATTTGTTTACATAGGAATATACAGGAATTACCATATTATTTTGTTTCTAAGGGCTGTAGCTCTTTAATTAGCACAGTGACCCCCACTTTTTTTTGCTGAAATATATTGGTACAGGTCCAAAGATGATATCAAACCATGTTTGACTGATATATGGTGGTTGAATTTTTCAGGAGATCAAGAACTAGTGTTTTCCCATAGAAACCTATAGTAAAACCTAATTTTTACAAGCCCATTTATCTTGAAAACGAATACGGTGACATATGATTGTTATCATGGTTATTTGTTCCCATAATATTGGTCTAACCTCACAAACCGTAACAAGACTATGTGCTGGTTCATTTAGAAACCTGCCAGACAGTCCTTAATCCCTTTAATACATCTGCTTTGTGCATGCTTATTGAGTTAATGTAAGAATCACCAGATGAATATAAAATGATAAGAACGTTTCTAAATTACTTAGTTTATGAAAATATATGACAATGGCAGGTGCCGCTGGTAAGTGTGAATACACCTGATGACAAGGCTCACCGGGACACACTTCCCCGCAAGCACTGATGCTTCGGGTAAAATCAATATCAGACTGCTTTATAAGCAAGAGGGCAGGGTAATCTAGAGAGAGAGACCAGTAGTGTTTGGATCATACGGATCGGGAGATCCGAAGGGGTTTGGATAGCCATACAACCAAAGGGACATCTGGTGACTTACGCAGTACTACTACGCAATTGCCGGAGACGAGAATAGGCGGACTCTACGGAGGAAGCTTACTCCACTCCATACTGGAACGGCAGGGATTATACACGCGGACACGGCAAGCAAACCCGCGCACAGAGTATTTCTTGTATGCGCGGATGTTACGTCCGCGTTTATGATGATACCTATGTGCGCGGGCTTTGATCCCGCGTATTCTTTGTATACGCAGGTATGTGTCCGCGTACATAGGGGGAATAACATACGCAGACTTTTTTCATTATTATATCATTTTTCAGGTGTTTTTGAATCGGGGGCTATGCCCCCGAACCCCCTTTTCATTATTTTTTATCATTTTTTTGCCTAATCTACATTCTGGGCATATATGTACAGCTTTACATTCACCCAACCTATGTCCGCGTATGTTAAGCCATCTGTATGCGCGGACTTTGTGTCCGCTTATATTAGAAATTATATCTGCGCGAGGTCAGTGTGCGCGACTGTCGCGCGTATAGCCAGCCCCTACTGGAACTGTAATACCTTGGACTTATTACCATCACGAGCCATTGTACACCTCACGATATCCACCAATAAACTTACCGTGCTGCCAAGCGTTGTTCATGTTATGGATTGAGCGCCCATATCGTGGACTTACTCTCCACTCGACTAGCATCCCATTAGAGACAGTATTAATAGCAATAGTCATCTCGGACAATGCACCGTAATTATAATCAACCCCAAACCTAACACAAGCGTTCAATTGGTGGAGAAAGACCCAAATAGCAAAGGGTGGATTGTGAAGTGATGCGCCTACATGTTTCCCGGCCCTGCCTCTGGAGCTAGGCCACCCTCGGGAGCGAGCAGGATCAACCGACAGTTGCAACAGGAGCGGCACGACCAGAGTGGCCACAAGGATACCAACTGAGAGGCAGAGGAACATTTGTACCGTATCAGCTGGGAGTTAAGTACCAAGTTCAAAAGGAAGGAAAGACAACACCAAAGGTAGGGCAGATAGTCCAACAAAAGTCACCACGAGGTAGAAGGAGAGAGGAGACTCTCAAACTAACCCTGACGGAGCAGGTAAACCAATCAACTTCAACAGAACAATCATCTGGCGAAGATTTGGTGGACTTGTCAGGTTGGGAGGTTACTGCTCCAAAGCTTTCGGGATATTTAGCTAAACCCGGAGGTGAAGGGGATACCTCGTTGACGGAAGAAGAAGACTGGGGGCACGTAGAAAGTCCAGCATCTTCCCGTCGTAAAACTACAGAACGAATCATAGGGGTATCCTTACCGAACACCACTACCCCAACCACCGGAGCAGCGACTTGAGGAACGCATAAAAGCACTTAGTGAAGGTGCGAAACAAAGAAAGGGCAGGGGTATAGTGGTTGATCCGTTCTTAACACCAAGACCGGGGACATCTAACACGCGTGAAAATCCAGAAAATCCAGAAAATCCAGAGAGAATAATAAATCGCCAACTCTTTACCATGGCGGACAGAGGTGGTCCGAGCCTGAAACTCCCGGAATTCGCGGGCAAGACCGGTGAAAGGGTAGACCAATATTTTGCGGGCATAACAAACATGGCCAAGATATATGGCTGGGATGAAGCAAAGATACTAGTTATGACGTTGCACGGGTTAAAAGACAAGGCCCCAAGGATTGGGTGAATATGCTAGAAGATGGTAAGAAAGATTCAGTGGCCCATCTTAAGGAAGCCATGGTAGCCATATTTGGGGACAAAAGACCATCGTGGCAAAAGTAGAAGGATATTGTAAATATGAAGCAAACTAATGATCAGACAGTGATAGAGTTCGCGGGTAGTTTAAGACAGCAGCAATTCTTGGCTGGGGTGGAGGATATTGTTATCCTGGCGGTATTCATAGACGGATTGTTACCGTCTATAGCGAGGCAAGTAGCAATCATCAATCCGGAGGGATTCGATAAGGCAGTGCAGGCGGCAACACGGCTGGAGTCATTAGAAAAGGGCAAAAAGGGGAGCAAATCATTAGCTATAGCTAACGCTACTAAAGTTGAGGACAATAGAAGGGACACACTTGATGTAGGCGAGAGATTACTAGTCAGTAAGTTTGATAATTTGATAGCGGCACTCAACTAGACAAGATTGTGGAATGTGGCCGAAAACAGTCAGGAAAAGGGGGAAAATGTGAGAAAAGGAGGGGGAATGGATAGGAATAACATAGGAAGATACAGTCCGGGTCCTCAAAGGAGGGACTGGCAGGCGAGACCCTGGCAGCAGAGCCAGAATCCTAGACGGGAACAAAGTAGGTCCCAAATCCCGCAGGCTAGGAGCAATACCCCTAGCCCAGTGGGGTTCTCGAGATCAAGAGTATCCTTTAGGGATGACACTAAGGTGCCTAACTATGGGAGTTATGAGAGAAAGGGAAATGTCCAAGAAGGAAGTTATTACGATAGGGGATATGGAAGTAAGTATTGCGCGATACATGAAAGTAGAACGCATACCACTGATTCCTGCGTGTGGCTACAGGCGAGACTGACGGATATACGCCAAGCTGTCAGAGCGGCGGCAGGGCCCCGCCTGTCCTGCCGTCCAGAGAATCAGCCAAAGCCGGGAAACTGGGAAGGAGGTCCGCCACGCCAGTAGAAGCTGAATTATATTTGGCGGACGGACCGAAGACAAATAACAATCGTCCAGTTCTACTGGGAGTAGAGTTGGGTGAGATGAAAATTAAGGCCTTGGTAGATACTGGAGCTAGTGATTGTTTCATATCGAAACAATTTAGAGACCAATTAAACTCAGCCTGCATACATGACATATTTCATTGTGCAAACACAAGAGTGAATTTAGCCAACAACTCGAAACAATGCATCCTAGAAACAGTAAGACTCGAAGTTAAGATCGGGGGATCAAGGGTATTTTTCGATTTCCATGTCGTTGACGCCTTGTGTCATGACATGGTGATAGGCAGAAGTCTACTGATGGCCCTAAGGACGGATGTCGCGTTACCGGGACCATCGGTAAGGGTGTTTTGTGGAAACCCAATATCCAGCGTAGAAAGTTTGAAGATAATGCCGAGTACCGAAAGAATTATACCTGTGGTAAGCTGGTACCCGGACAAAGTGCCGAAGGGTCAGGCGGTTTACTGCGAACCCTCGGTGACGGCCCCTGTGGTTGTAGAGGGAGGAGTGAACCTGGAAGGTAGACAATGGTGGATAAAGATATTAAATCCCTTAGATAAACCATTGAGAGTAACCCCTGATGATTTATTGGCGTTTTGTGAGCAGGGGAGAGTCGCACCGGGCGAAGAGGAGCAGGCGCGACAATTCCTAGACCCTAAACGCATGGCTGATAGAAGAACACCTAGTGGTCTAACTAACATGGCCATGAGAGTCATGGAGGAGGCCGTTATGTATACTACTAGCAGAGAGTTACCGAACAAAACAAAGGCCGAAGTTGACAAAATTGAGAGTATAGATTTATCGCAGTCGTGTCTCACGACGAAACAAAAGAATAGGTTTCGTGATATGTTGAGACGCAACAGGGAGACGTTAGCCTTCGATATTACGGAATTGGGTTAGTGTGAAATCGCTCCTATGGAAATTAAAGTAAATGAAGATGCAGGTATTATAGCTTCAAGACCATATAGGTATTCACCACAAAAGATGGACATTATAGATCAACAAGTGAAACAACTCATACAGTTAGGGGTAATTGAACCGAGCGAATCAGCGTGGAGGAGCCCGCTTGTAGTGGTCCAGAAGAAGAATGGAAAACCACGGTTGTGTACCGATTTCCGAATGTTAAATATGATAACTTTTAAAGATAAGTTCCCGATGCCAACGGCCCGATCGTTGTTTCTGTACATGGCCTACAAGCGGCCGACCATATGGTCGGCGTTGGATCTCCTCAGTGGGTACCATCAATGCGTGATAGAACCAGGTTCACGAAAATATACGGCCTTCGAGACCCCTATGGGGGTATACCAGTACAAACAGGTACCGTTTGGCCTGGTGGGAGCGCCTTGGCAGTTCACTAAGGTAATGGCAATAGCGTTGAAAGGGCTAGTGCCCCAAGTGTGTTTAGCATACTTAGACGACGTAATTGTCTACGATACTACGTTCGAGGAACATCTGCATAGCGTAGAACTAGTGCTACAGGCCCTTAGAAGAGCGGGGCTTAGGCTGAAACCATCCAAGTGTGAATGGTGTAAAGCTGAAATTAACTTCCTCGGGCATAAAGTGAATGCTGAAGGGTTGAGAACGCAACCTCAGATAGTCGATAGAGTAAAGGCTTTCAAACGGCCTCATAACGTTAAAACAGTTAAATCCTTTTTGGGACTTTGTAATTACTATAGATCATTTGTACCAAAATTTGCAGAAATTAGTGTACCTCTCAATGGGCTATTAAAAATAGGGACACCTTTTGAATGGACAGCAGAATGTGAAACAGCATTTCAGAGGATCGAAGAGAGTCTAACGACTCCGCCTCTCCTGATCCATCCGGAGATCGGAGGACATTTCTATGTGCTGACTGACGCATCGGATTCAGCGTGCGGCGCAGCCATCTGCCACCGGCGGAAAGAGCTGTACCGCCCGATCGCGTTTTGGGGTAGCGCACTGAGAGAAGCTGAGTTGAATTATACCGTTACAGAGAAAGAAGCATGAGCAGTAGTAAAGGCATTAAAGAACTATGAAGACATGTTGCAAGGAGCAAAGGTGACAATAGTCACTGACCACAAACCATTAGTTCCGCTATTACAGAACGCATATAAGGCCCCATCTACTAGACTAAAACGATGGGCATTAGCGTTAACTGACTTTGATTTTGAAATAATACATGAACCGGGAGCCACTCACTATTTACCCGATTATCTATCAAGAGTACAGGAGGCAGAGACCAAACGACCGATGTCGGTGTTTGAGCCAGAGGTAGGATGTGAATTAATGGCTGTGAATACCATTCAAACAGAAAGAGATTTCTCAGCGCTGATCGCAGAACAGGCTAAAGATAAAGAGTGTAGGGAAATGATAGAATACATCCGAAATGATACGTTGCCCGAATCGCCTGAGCAGGCGAGAACTGTGGTGGCGAAGGCAGATACCATGGGATTGATTTCACCGGGAGTACTGTGTAAATTTTCAGTTCCTAAGAGGAAGAATAATGTTAAATATATTCAGTTAATACCCAGAATAGTAGTGCCACAGTCTATGAAGCCAAAGATCCTAAATCTACTCCATAATGATATACTAGCCGGAGGGCATATTGGAGTGGACGCCCTCACGCAAAAGATAACATCTAAATTCTATTGGATAAATATGTTTAAGGATATTGTAGACTATGTTAAATCCTGCGATGTATGCGCACTGCGGAAGAGACCTCCGCATTTTAAGGCCTTAGCTAAATCATGGGAGCGCCCACAAAGAGCTTGGCAATGGGTTCAATGTGATTTCATCGGACCACTTATTAAAGCAAAAGATGGGTCCAAATAAATAATGACGTTCATAGATTTGCTAACGGGATGGCCAGAGGCCTTCCCCAGCAAAGACTCCACCGCTGCCACAGCTGCTAAAGTATTTCTACACGAAATAGTGTGTAGATACGGCCGTGTAGATAGGTTCCACTCAGACAGAGGAGCGACGTTCCTGTCAGATTTCTTCAATGAGGTAACTACTAGAGTAGGGTGCAAACAAACGTTTACTACGGGGCGAATGCCCACGGGCAACGCACGCGTAGAACGAATGCACAAAAGTTTGGAAGATCTGATAGCATGCTATGTGTCAGAGGACCACTGCGTGTGGCCTGACCTAATTCCAATAGCACTGTGGAATTTAAGGTCCACTGTAAGCGTACGTTCGGGTTTTGCACCATATTCCCTACTGTTCGGCATGGATCCCGTTAGCATGGGATTCCCGACTCACAATGAAAGTCCCGCATCCCTAAATGATAATGAAGCTTTCCTTGGTATTAGGGACAATATTGCTCTGATTCGGCATATGGCTGAAGATGTTAGTGACGCATATGAGGAAGACTTGCGCAAACGAATAGATAAGAAAGCCAACCCCTAATTTTTTTTCGCTGGGGATTTGGTGAATATGTACGATCCGCTTTGTGCAAGCAATAGAATATCTAAATTCTCTAACCGATACCGGGGTCCGTATAGAATTGAGGAGGTGAAGGCCGACCACGTAGTGAGGTTAGTCTCACTAGCTACGGGAAAGGAGATCCCACATCTGGTAAACATTTCAAAGTTAAAACGCGCGTATGTCCCCTGGAATCCTGTTATAACCAAACCGGTTACTCAGGATAATGTGCCCAACGAACCAAACACCGTACAGCAGCAGCAGTACCAACCCCAGGCAAGCCCGGGCATGGACGTATCTGAGCCTGTCACAGGTGGGGCCCTAACCACGGGAGCATTCACCACGGCTGGCGGTGAGGCTTTGGTCCGGAGCAAACCAAGCCGAAAGAAGGCACCAAACAATAAAACCTTGACCGTTCCGGAAAGCAGTAAGGAGCCCGGGACGAGTGAGGACGCTGCTGCTGCAAAGCCATCGGGGAAAGCTGCCAGGACCGCCCCCCGAGACCCCCTGTAGTCGATTCCGCCTGGATCTATAACGGGTGAATTTACTAAAGATGTCCCTGATGATGCTATCCAACCTCACCAGACGCCCGAAGAGAAAGGCAGGGTCCCCTGTAAACAGGGAAGACCCAGGAAACAAACGGTACGGGCAGGGTCCCACGATAACGTGGCGGCGGAACCAAATACGGAACCACCTACCACAGAAACTACTACTAGAAATCCTCACTATAATCTACGACAGAAGAACCCCATGAACTATAGGGAAATTACTAATGACGAGTAACTAGGTGACCGTATCGGGAAGAAGCGATCCTGAATCCGCCTTCCCTAAAAGGAATATACAATTAACATTCTCTCTCTCGTACAAGAACATGAAACATATAAACGTATGTATATAATGAAATGGATAATGACGACATGATGCGGTGGACGCGCATGTGCGTACATGTCTATGTACAGGTGCGTTATTGCACCATACATATGCTTAGGCATACTTATCAACCACTCTAAAACGTGTGAAATGAAACCTATTATAAAGTATTTAGGATAAATCGGCAACAAACTCTTAGCACATTTGAAACAGTAAGTAGAAGCGTCGTGGGCGGACGGAGCATGCCCGTAAAACCCATTAAGTTACGGGGCAGGTCCGTCAAAGCCATTAAGCCACGAGAGTGGTGACGTCACCGCCATAGCATAGGGCGGGAAGCGAACAGTGTGCAGGTGTAGAGCGTGTTTATAACGATCAATCGGCGTGCAGGATGGTCAGTGCGCGGTGGACTCCCGTAGACAACAGACATTAGCCATGGAAGACTACCCGTACTCGGTGACAGAACTAGTGATAGAACTTTAGATTTAGTGAAGTGAGAGTTGCTCACTTTTACCGACTGTGAACAGCTCTCCTCAAGCGGACACCAACATGGAATAACTACCATGACACAGTATGTTCGGCAGTGGACGAGTATGGACAGCAGACGGACAACCTGTACTGAGACAGAATGAAGCAAGTGAACACGCACCATTATTAGTGTGTCCATTTATTGAACAATTCAACTTGGATGAGGACTTTCACATAGTATATGTACCAGTGTTGTGTCGAGAGGCGACTCAGTTTAGATACGCCGGAACGCCGAGAGTGGGACTGAGATTTGACTGCAGCCGGGGAACAGTACTGACCTTTCCTTATATGCCAAAATGCATTGGGCAACACCGGTACATGGTGAGGCCGAATGGAACATGCTGCTGCCCGCCATGCCTGAGAGGTACTTTGCTGGGTGTCACAGATAAGAGGAAATGGACTAAGATATTAACCTCCCTCTACCAGTTGGACAGAGAGATAGCTCCAGTGACGTACCAACGCGTGGAGGAACTGTTCCTGGCATGGGACAGTGCTTTCCCTGCTGTGCCCAACGCACCCCCGATGGTGCACCCATGCTCGGGGTGGGGGCAGACGGACAGTGCATCACCCAACTGCGACATAACCAGGAATCCATACGAAAGGTAAAACCTCACCAGGGAAAGGTCTTCCTCAGCACACTGGGGGAATAGAACTACTATGAACCTTACATAAAAGGGAGTAAATAAGTGTGTAATGTGAAGGCAGTGTGTGTGGCAGATTATAACCAGTCCGGCATGGGTGGTGCATCCAGCCATTGTTGAAAGAGGTGTCGTAGCTCATAATACATCAGGAGAAGGTCGCGGATAAACTCTATGCTGCGCCCTGAGAAGGCCGAGGCTGGCGTATCCGAAGTACTGTCGGTGGCGCCTGCGGATGGTCTCATAGGAACCGACGCGGGGTCGAGAGACATTTCCGGGAGACAAAGACCGGCCACCAGCTGGCCTAATAGGTCACCGACCGGAGCAAGTCGAGGGGAGGAAGTTGAGGCTGGATCCGCCGCGGTGACCTGGGAAGCGGAGGTGACGAACGCCACGCCCGCTCCCGGAACCTGGAGCGGTGGAGAACGCCTCACCAGAGTAGGAGTCATAGAAGACTCGGGGCCGCTGGAGGAGAAGAGTGAGCGATCAACGGGAGGAGCAGCCGGAGAGGACGGGGCGGAGGCGACCGGAGGAGGCAAGGGCCTGATAGTAGGAGAAAGCTGTCGACTGCCAAATGTCGTCGGATGAGAGCTGCGACGGGGCCGCTTCCTTGCGGGAACTTCCGCATCCGATAGTTGGTCAGGGGCCGAGAGTGAGCGCTTCGGACCTGTGCCTACCGAGGGCAACGTTCCCGGCGATACGGGAGCTGCTAGAACGCGGTCCAGGTCAGCCGAGGGAGGATCAACAGTCTCCTTAATTGACTGTGCGGTGTATGTGAACCCTGGAGGGGTCATTGGTGAGGAGTATCCGCTCGGACCGGGAGCATCTAGGTCTGGGCTGCGGGGTTCAAAGGCGAAAATCTGAGTGTCACTTGACGGACCAGCCACCGCCAAAGAAGCATCGGTGGGACGGGGATCACTCCCGGGCGTGGGGTGACGCCCCGCCCGCGACAGAGGAGAGCCACTCTCTTCGTCGTGAGAGCCCGTGGGAGCCGCGGGTGTCTCCGGAGGGAGCGTGTGATCATCCTCGTGTACCGCGACGGACGACTCCCTCTTTGGAATTGCATCCGGGTTGGGAGAAGTTGCTGCGGGAGACATGCAGGGCGGTGAAGCCCCGACAGCCGCATCACCGGTGGGGCTGTGTCTGACGGATGCCTGTATGTTGTAGGGCATCAACGGGGGCATTGTGACCTCGGAGCTCTGAAAGCGGAACGAGTGAACACTTCGTTTAATGCGTGTAACGTGAAAGTAAAAAAAAAATGTTAAAGAAAAAGTCTAAGGCAGGTAGTAGACCTAAGGACAAACTACCGAGCACGAAGGTAACAACCATTGAAATGCCTGAGAATGAGGAATTAGAAACTAAGACTGTGAAGACTAGAACACCCCTGGAGGTTAGAAAACCCTCAGTAGTGGCTAAAGAGAAAGGAGTGGAAGTAGTATTAGAGGAAGTAAGAATACATGCTTCCCTAAAGACATTAGATGTGATGAGACAACTATTGGAGGATGACGACTTGCTGCGTTTCCATGTAATAGTAGCAATTAAAACAGGGGACACCACCGTATAGGATGACGCTGAAGGACTTACCTGGGCTTCACCTGTGGGCAGAGTTTCCGAAAGAGGAACCCCTGGACTTATCGGTACGTAAACAACCGAGCCAGGGAGACGCTCCACCGGACGACCGGTCAACCTAGCCTGAAGGCTGGAATGAGGGCCAAGGACAGCGGCCCGACTGGTGACTGAATGTGTCACGCTGGGTGGACCCTCCGTATCACGTACACGGAGAAAGTATCGACGCCCAGGTTGGAAATCGCTGGCCTCCAGATAAAGGATTGCGGCGTTGTCTAAACGCACGGAGGTGTAGTGACGACTCATCAGATCTTCCTCACCTGACATGTTGAAACGTGTGTAGGGAGAAGTCGTAGGAAGGTTAACAATCAAGTGTAATGACAATGGTAACTCCGAAGGACAGACTAAAACGGAGAAGAAAGGGACAAGGCTTAAATATGATTATAGAATAGGGCAAATGTGTGAAAATAACAGGGAAAAAGACTGGTCTTATCGGATAGACCTATCAGATACAAGTGTTAAAGTCTAATTAATACCCCAAAAGTATAGAACTGTGTGGTACAAAAGGAATGGATGAACAAAGGCAGTAACTCATTACAAATAACAGTGACTGTTAGAGTACCGTGTTGCGAAATCAAATACCCAACAAATCAGCACCATGGCGAAGTTATCGCTGATGTTGGTGATGGTGGTGGGGCTAATCGCGATACGTTATATGCGAGGGGTCGCGTGGAAGCCCCGAGCCGCGGGTGGCGACACAATGTATGCCGATACGCTAAGTAGAGAACGATACGGAGTAGTCCTAAAACCGGGCAGACTGATGTCTACCGCCGATGTAACGCACATGTTGCAGGGGTTCAAAGTGACCATCCCGAGGGAGGAATCACAAGCGTACCGTTCCCTTAATACAACACAGTGGTGTTGGCTAACTGCAGATAATAGGGGACGGACGATGGACAGAACTACCTGTAACCAACTAACACACACAGAAAGATGGTTAAATGCAACCGCAGAATCCCTGAGTGCCGCACACGCTAGGGAACTGGCGGCAACGCTAGCAGCCCTACCTCAAGTTGATGATTCTGATTATATTAATCAATCACCGAAAAATCGATCAAAGCGAGGAATGCTCGATTTTGTGGGAAAAGCAAGCTATCACTTGTTTGGAACTGCCACAGCAGAAGATGTGGAGGCAAATAGAGCATTGATTGAAGTAATAGGCGACGAACTATGGGGAATAAATTCCGACCTAGAAACTGTTGCGAAACAAGCAAAAGAAACGTTTGCAAACCTTCAGAAATTAGGTGAACGCATAGTTGTGTTCAGCGCCGACTTTAGAATAGCGACAAACAATCAAAGGGAGAGACTTATGATACATGCCGACCACTTGCGCGCACTGACACTGCAGGATATGTTTAACTCTATGATCTATGAGGACCGATTGGGAGTGGTCGTATATTTAATGGATCTAATGAGATGCACGATCGCGTTCAGAATGGGTACGCAATCTTTGCAAGGGAAACTGTCGGAGGAATTGGTTCCACAATCGGCATTGCGTCGGGCTATTGAATCGGTGGACGAATACCTGAAAAGAGTTTACCCCCGTTTCAGGGTGGCATTTAATGAACCATCATTTTATTATGACAATGCCAACCCAATGTTCACACGTGGTAAAACTAAGGACAAGGTTACGCATATTCACGTATTTATAAGGATTCCATTAGTATCGGAAGAACATTTATTCCGGATATATAAGGTCCAGACCTTCCCGGTGCCGGTAACCATACAAGGTACGCCAGAACGGGACGCCCTACAAATTGTGGGGTTGCCCCCACAGGTGGCTGTGTCGCTGAGTGGTACGTACTACATTCCCATGCCGAGTTCGGACTTCGCTGGGTGTTACGGACGCACATTACTGCTGTGCAAGGACGTACCCTACATGAAACGGAGTACCAAGAACACTTGCATAGCTGCTCTTCTAAGGAACGATCACGACATCGTAAAAGCATAATGTGAATTGGACTATTTATTGAATCCTGACTTTGGGGAAATGGCGATTTACTTGGATGACGGCCATATGCTGCTTGTAAGCGCGGAGACAGAGGGACAACTCATTTGTGGCAACAAACCGCCGGTGACAAAGAAGATCGAACACTTTGCTAAGCTAAGAATTGGATGTGACTGTGCATTTCAAACAAAAGGGGCCTGGATTCCCTACAGTTTGCGCAACTGTGAACGACATGTGAGCGAGTACGCAGTGGAATATCCTTCAAGTGGATTACTGAAAGCTCGTATGAGAGTCGAGACTTGGACACTTAATGAGATTAGCAACGAAGTCTCGGAGGCACCACTGACGTTGGCTGAGGACCCACTGCCGCGAGAACTTAGGTCCCGTCTGAAGAGACAGGCAGAAGGGTACACATACCGTATCCCGATGACGGACCTGCTGGGCCGCATAAGGGACAGGAAAGAAAGAATAGCGGAGCTGGGGAACAGGATTAACACGACGGGATGGTCAGCCTATACGGGATGGCCAGCCTATGTGGCGCTGGTGATTGTCATTGTGGTGGTACTAGTGCTCATAGGAGTCGCCTGTAAGATGAAGAAGCCCATAGTGGCCTTGTTTATGGCCGCACGGGCGCCAGGAACCGCTAATGCAAGCCGTCTCAAGGCTTACTGTCCCCCAACGCCGGCCCCGTGCCCTCTGCCATCGAATGTGTCAAGTATGACGGGGGCGACGCTGGTACTTACGATCTTCTCACTGGCATTATTTATGTTGTTCATGTGGTGGCGTCAGAAGAAGGATAAAAACAAGGAGGCACCTGACGGACTGTACATTGAAATAGCCGCCCCCACTCATCGCGAAATTGTATTTCTGGGAGAAATCTTGATCCCAAATACGCATGTTTTCACAGAGGGCAACGCCTTAGTAGACGACATTCTGGTCAACCGATTGTTTATGCAGCACAAGGTATGTGTTAAATGGGGACAGAAAGTTAAAGGGGCGGCAAGCCGAGTGGGAGAACACCCAGTACCGGATTCAATGGTGGTGTCACCCGAGCTGGCTAACATGATGACAGGTCCAGCAAAGCACGGTACGCACACGCGGCTACTACGGACGGTGTCGGGAATTGCATACCCTGTTCCGCATAATGTGCCCTGCCTGCTGGACGGATCATGGACCCTTGTGGGGGGCCGAGGGAATCGACCGACACCGGCCTTACCACCTGGAGCAAGTCATGCGAACGTGAATGAGAGTAGACTGGCCCACGAGACAGCGGAAGTAAGCAGACAAAACAGCAGGAATTCGGAAATAACCTCGCTAATGATGGACAGAAATGACAGGAGAGGCACGGGAGCCGTATACGAGCCACTCCAGCATGCATCGCCGGATGCAATAATGGACCTACCCTAGAAAGAAACAAGACACCCGCTGAACTAAAAGTAAAAGTGAATTCAAATTATGCCGAATTGGCGTTGTGCCAAGGTATCGGGGTAGGCGGGCTCGAATCATGCATGGGCGCATGATGAGAGCCTCACCGGATATTAAAACCTCCAAACTACGCAACGGTGCCCCGGGAAGCTTAGCGTAGACATTTTTGTTAAAAAACTTAAAGTGAACCAAAATTCCGGATAATACATGTCTAATATGCTTGTCTGGGGTTACCAGACAGCTGTTCAGGTGCATGTTAATAACTCAAAACAAGGAATATGTACACCGGGATGGTTCTGTGTAACCCCTGACGTCGGATTACTAGGAGCCATTCTGAATAAATAAACATTGGGAAGCGTATGATTGATATTATACCAACTCTTCCGGGAGAATCGGGCCGGCGCCGGATGGTATGCCTTGTGTCAACGGTGCGTCGTCTGGCGACAGCACGGCGTGCTGAAGGCACAACTATAGGCACCATGGATGGGCGTCTAATGACAGCAGCCAATACCATCCATGGACTGTCCAGGCATCCGATAGACCGTCAAATTAGTAAGGCGAAAAACGCATGGACAGAGTACCAATAGAACAATATCCATTAGGCCTAGTGAAACACATAATGAACGATCGACACACGTGTGGAACTGAGGAAACAAAATGGACTTGTGTATATAGTAATGCTTTGGATGCTTTATGTGTTAGTCATACGAGTTTTAGGTTAAGAACTATTATCATGAGGATATACATTGATTTATTGGTGCTATTAATGGTGCTATGTGACAACTCATCCGAATAAGTGACATATCGCCGAGAAGCTGCTACTGTGAGATGGAGGCCGGTATAGCTTATGCATAACGATGCCTTGTAAGATACTAGTGTATATTAGCTGTTTTAATACTAAAGTAGCAGTAGAGCAAACACCTGAGAGGGAAAGCTCAAAAATGTCAAGATTGGTAGAACGGAGTATAATCAATGTTGTTAAGAATCAGGTAAATATTGACCAAGAGATTATGAAACCGTTGATATTACTAAGGTGTAAAATCTAACTGATCCACGAACGGCTGCGGATGTTGCTTACCTCATATCCGCAAGACCGTGTCATATCATCATTAATTAACATAAACCCCTCATTTCATCAATATAGTGGTATAGCCGAATGGGGGTTTCGAACCGGGTAGAAAAACTTACTAGAACTAACAATTCAATATCCTTGAATTCTTGGCGCCTTCATACCCACGGTCACGGGACGGCTGCTTACTATTTCGGGCTTTCGTACTTGTCCGGTCTTCCGATTCCGGGCCGCGCCTCATGCCATTTCGGGCCGTCGTACCATAGTTCGGTCTTTCGGGCTCTCGTACCCCGTCCTACTCTTTATTCTAATTTTCTATGAACTTTACCTAAATCACTTGGGTTTGTCTAGTCAATCAGCTGCTATCTTATCATCTCATCGACTTAGGCCCTTGTTAGGGCGATACTATGGAAAGAAGACACATGTGAACACAAGGAGTACCAAGATGGAACTGTTTATTCTAGGCCTCACTGCCCCTTTTTATACACTAATGCTCGGCTCTGATTGGCCATTTGATATCACGCGGTCACTCTGACGTCACATCCGGTTTACAATATCTTCGGGTTTCGGGTTCTTGGGTTTCGGGTTTTCGGCTTTCGGCTTTCGGGCTTTCGGGCCCTTACAAAATACACTTCAATTCACAACATTCTATCATTTTCTATACCTGATTTTGACACTTGATGAATGGACATTCATCACACATTCTTACTACAGGGGCATATGCATGGTTTGGGGTTACAAATTGTAAAGTTCTAGAATTGTATATGAAATGTATATGAAATTAATGAAAGGCCCCATGCAGGATGATATTTTGTGTCTTAACTGCTACATTGGATGATAGAAGATATGGAAGTAAAACATCTGGGTCATTGTACATCAACTTACATGAATAGAAAAATGTTTTTTATATGAATTTACGAGGATATCTACTACTTTGACTTTAGAATCAAATGTATAGAAATCAGGATTTCTTTGGAAACATTAAGTGAATACAAAAGATAGAAGAAACTTACACTACCGTCCTGGGTACTTTCATCATTGATCAGTTTTGTGGTATCTCTATCATGAAATGTAGAAGTATCTTTCTTATGCAACCTGAAAAACGGTCTTATTCTCAATGAATTATTTCATGATTATATTCAAAAGAAATAGAGAGATGTGCAGATTGAGACCTGTAGAAGGTTTGATTGGAAAATAGAGGCTGGTCTGTTGCTGTGTTGGAAAATGACAGATTGTGTGAGGTATTGCAACAATATACAGCAAGTTGATACACCAATGTGTTATCTGAAAAGTAATACAGGAAAGTAGTTCAAGCAGTAGAAAATAATTCAAATATATTATAGAGAGAAATATTTTTTTTACCTATCTGACTTCCTTCGCACCGATCTTCTGACTCCAGGATGGTTGTTACTTATGTTATCTTTTAAACAAAAAGAAAAAACAATGAAACAAAATTGATAATCATTTTTACAAATCTAGCCATCTTGCAATATACAGTCATCTTCCAGGACCATACTATTTAGTCAGTCTGCCAATAACTAAAATAGTCAGGTGTAAACCAATGCAAGTACACAACTATAGTGACATTGTAAGAATATTATACTATGACCATTAATAAACAGAAATCTAGCATCATTGTGACATTCTGATATGGTTAGATAGAGACCAAACATAAGCAGAGCATGATTGTAATATTCCAATTAGGTATGACAGAGTCTTAATATAAATGGAATGTTGCATGTTCACCTCAAAGTAGTAAGTAATATTGCATGATCTACTGAATTTGTATAACTCCTGCTGACCACTTTTAACATCTTCTCTGTTATTGCCTGAGAAGGTTTTCAGGAACTCTGAGAAGCTGCCTCTTTTTTCAGTCAATTCCTTATAGGTGCCAGCTTCAGAGATAATGCCATCATTCATGACAACAATTTTGTCAACATATGCCAGCATGCTCACACAATTAGTGACAAGCATTCTAGTCTGAAAGAAATTTAAGATTAACATATTTGTTAACAAATTTGCTGTATTTGGCTAGTGTTATAAAAAATGAGACCAAGGTACGTACATACTCCAAGTGTCAATGAAACTATGGACCTTTGTTATTTGCTGACTGTTGTCATAAGATGCACTGATGAAATGTGCCTTGTCATAATCAGGAACAAGACAAGGAGCTGCTCCAAGTATCTTTGAATACATATGTTGTCCTGGTTTTTTTATTACCTCGATTTGTTAATTGCACAGCATAATTTAGTTAAATAAGCTCTTACACTTGAACAAATGCTTCTCTATTCAATTTGATTGATTTCAGATTGCTTCAAAATAAACTTCTTAACATTTTAGTGCCACTTCTTATATATATATATATATATAATTTTTAGTAGAATCACCTTGTCCTTTAAGAGTCCTTTGTTACTGATGACCTTCTCAAATATGTGCTTCCCAATATGAGCATCCACAGCAGAGAGAGGGTCGTCCAGAAGGTAGATGTCTGCGTCTTGGTATACAGCCCGTGCAAGAGATACACGCTGCTTCTGTCCTCCTGAGAGATTTACCCCCTGAAATGTGATATGCACAAAAGTACAACAGTAAGATAAAATGCTTATAAAATAGACTTCAAGAAAAGAAACATTCAAATGACATCTATTTGTGGTTTAGGAATACTAGTTGTAAGAATATGAGTTTTAAGAAGAATAAAACTTTAGAAGAGAAAAAACATGAAGAGTTACCTGAAACTTACCTTTTCTCCTATTTCAGTCAAATCTCCATCAGGAAGAATGGTGAGATCAGGAAGAAGAGCAGTTGCCTCAATGACTGAAGAATATCTGCTCATCCATTGTTCTTTATTGAACAACACATTATCCCGCAAATGGGCATTTTGAATCCAGGCTTCTTGAGGGACATAAGCAACAGATCCCTTGAGAGAAAATAGAAGGCAATCTAGACAATACATGATAAATCTAAAGCTTTTGCCTTCATGGCAACTGAGAAATTGTGTTAATTTTGAATTCTGAAAATCTCTATAACACTGTCTATATAAGTTCATAATAGTGTCCGTTATAAAACAGCTTCAGATCTCAGCAGAGACAAAACAGAATATTCTTCTTCCTGTAGTTTCTGTTGTCATATTCATGTTCTTTCATGAAATTTGCATTATTTGTCCGTAGTTATGTACTGAGTCATACACATCATATACAAACAATAAGCCCATCCCACATTAGCCATAACCTAGGGTTGGACAATGGTTGGACAAAATAACTGCATAAGCCATCCTCATTTCCAAGAGTTGGAGTTACTGAAATAAACAAGAACGAGGTTTTTCTATATCCTCAAGTACTGGTTGAACATTAAGATTTCTCAAATTTTATCATTTGATGGATTTGCAGGTTTGCCAGCCAATCTAAATGCTATATTTAAGGACAAAATAGGGTTGGACATCATAGGCTGGGCTGACAAGCTTTAACATTGGTTTCTATGGGAAAAAGGCCAAAATATAAAGCTGCATTCTACAAATTTTAGGAACAATACGTCAACCAAATATCTTTGATCACTTTTGGATCATACAACTGACTTCAGGGAATAAGCTTGGGGGCAATTTCGAATATATTTAAGAGTAAACCTTGATGTTGGTGTAAACTGGGATGGGCTTATTGTTTAAATACTTAAGGCTATATTCCACTATACAGTATTTGCCCGTGGCATCATGAAAAAATGCAAGCAAACCGCTGCAAACTTGCATGGGACAGGGAACATCAAGGTGGAATATAGGTACTTGTGCTACTTTCTTGCGCTACTTTCTTGCGCTACTTCTTTTTTTATATAGGTTTTCTATGATTTGCTTGTGGCAGGAGATACCGCCATGTTGGTATCTGAGACCCAAACTACTTGCATTTGCTGAAAAAAGTTGCCGCAAATGCTACCTACCACAAAGTGGAATATAGCTTTAAGTCTCATGTATATACACATGTCATCCAAATACTCCACACAATAATATTATATTTTGGTCTGCTACTATCAAACAAAATATTACAAGAACATTTCCAGCACCACCACAGATTCAGATTGTCCACTTTTCCAAGTTATCAACGATAATCACAAATGTAATAAGTACATTTATTGATATCCATTATCTGCTTGAAATGATTCAACATAGCAAGGTTTTCTGATGACATGAAGATGTACATACATTTATCCTTGTTGAGCCTTGCTGTTTTAACATGTCTCCAAGTACTGCTGACAAGAGGGAAGACTTTCCACTTCCAACACGTCCAACAATGGCCACCAATTGACCCTTTGGGACTTCTAATTGTAGACTGGTAAAAACGATTTGTCATTGATTAATTATTTCTGAAGAGAATATGGAAAATGAGGAGGTTCAAAATAAGGGGACTCTCTTTTTCAATTGGTTCAGTTTCCTTTTTTTCAAACATAGAACTTTATTTCATTGTACCTTCAGACTAGCCTGGATCTGGTTGGTCCTGAAACTTATCATAGTCATTCTACACTATTCTAGCTAACAAATAACAGAAATTCATGCATTTGAAGACATAACTTTTATTCATGCTGGCTCTGCAAATAGTGACAAAAATCTGGATCTGAAATGAAAACTTCACCTAGACTGGCAAACACAAAGGACCACAAAACCTCATGTTGGCAGTTAAAAATGACTGTGTGATGACCCTAGGTATTGTGGGTATCCTTAAAGTGTCTATAAAAGTTCATGATCGCGTTGGGATTGTTAAAAAGTGAACAGCCACCGTGGTAAAAGCATAAAAAGTCTTAACAGCTTACAATAAGTTAAAATGTTAAAAATGGAATGTTCAAGTGGTCCCGGGCCTGCTACGTCCATGTTTAGCATGTTTACTAGGACAGCCCCTGCCCCTATGTGGGGGTTGGGGGCCTTCCTCCCCTGAATCAGCAGAGGTCAGTCATCGGCCAGGAACACCTGATGTGAAGGAGGAGTTGGAGCCATAGGTTTCTTAAAGTAAAATCAGCCACACACCTGAAGCTAGGCTCCTCTATGGTGTTTTTGTACAACCTATAAATGTCGGCCTTAGTTGAAGAGGAGGGCAGGAGGAGGATGTCATCCCGGTTGTGGGAGGACACACGGCCAGGCAGGACCAGGGCCTTGGTCTCGGCTTAGGAGTTGATGAAGTTGACGACCCTCATGCGTATATGAACTTGAAAGTGTCCCTTCAGACAGTTAGGGAACCGACCAGGTAGTGGCTTCTTTGGTGGTGTCTCTTTCCTTTCCCCTTTTGGCCCCTTCTTCCAAGTGGACAACATGGCACTATTATCTGTGCAGGTGCTGATGATGCCCAGGAGCAACATGTCCTTTAATGTCCATCCTGTTCTTGTCCTTTCAGCAGCCGTAGGGGCAGTGATGTCGTATGTCCATACTGTTCACCATGTGTCCCTTTAAATTTTGTCAACAACTGAAACCAGAAGAGACTCAACGGCACTCAGCCAATCAGCATTCTGCATTCCACAAATGTGACCTCCTTAACAACGATTGTTTACGGGACGATGATCAGAAAAATGGGTTCTGATTGATCCAGGGGGCAGGGAATTCAAAACCTGAGGCTGTCATTGGCCAGTTCAGTTCTTGCCCTTTCAGCAGCTAACTCGAAGATCGGGCTGGGATGGGATGCAGACCGACAGGCAAACAGTGAACAGTGAAAAATGGCCTGAGGCGAGGGTCTTTTGTTTAAGATCACTGAGGCGTTGCACAACTTTGGAGCTTAATTAGAGGCTCTCAGAGAAAGCTTTGGGGTCCATTATTTTACAGAAACTTCAGATACAGTAATTGAATAAAAGAAAGAAAACAATTTGGTAATAAAAAGAAAAAAACAATTTTTCGGTATAAAAAAGGTCTGACTTCCGAGGCCCATATCTCAGTTTCACTTTCTGTAACATCTGACTCATTCAACCAAAATGGATCACATATGATTTTCCATCTATCCTCATGGCATTCTTTGTGATAAACATAATGGAAACCTAACAATGAGTATTTTTTCAATTTGTATCTATATGTGCTACATATTTTTACGTTTGTTTACAAATCTATCAAATACAGATACAAATGTGACAATTAACCATGCATTTTCTATGGATTTCCCTGTATCTTAGTCTACTCTCCTACAGCCTTTTATGGTAGGAGTAAATAGTACAATTCATGTATAATATAGTATAAAATACATAGTTAACTCTTACAGACACCATGTAGCAATATGAACCAAATTGCTATAATGAACAATATAAGACCGAAATTCAATCATCAATGCTATTATAACAACATGGTAATTACAATTTTCGTCATTGATAGGTCTATGAAAATAAGGGTATTAAATTCCTTATATCTACCCTTCCTTACACTAGAATATTTTTGTATTCCTGTCTCTAAGTGATGCTGTAATTTACAATTTGCATATATATGTAAATTGACAATTGTGTCCTCAACCTATAATTAATGTCATCATTTATACTTTGTGAATTTTAAAATAAAAAAAGTTGAGGCTACTTACTTTTTTAATATAGTCTGTTCATTCTTATCCCAAGTAAAACTACCTTCTTCTATCAAAATAGCCTCTAAAACAAAAATGCAATTAAATGCAATTAAAACATTTGAACGACAGTGTCTAGACATAGCACCAACATATTAAATACTTCAGCTCAGTTAACAACAAGTCAAACCCCAAATTATGCAGTTCAAAAATTGTTATCAATTTCTTTGTTTTATCAAAGTCTCTCTGTATCACGTCCTTTGGTATGTTAGGCAGAGGGCTTTATATTGTCCAATGGTAGTTATTTTTCAATTACTTAGGAATACTAACTAATACTAAAGCTCACTCCTGAACAACCTTTCCAATTCAACAGTTCAATTTATTATTAGGAGTGATGGTACGTGATACGATCTGGCCATATTTACTGGTAAATGTTGGGGTTAGGGAAGATTTCTAAAAAAGACATGACATAATTCTGAAACTCACAGAGCATTTAGAGAGATACAGGAGGATCATAAAAGAACCTTAAAAGTCATATGTCACTTTATCACCTGCACGGCAGGCGAGCGTTGCATATAGAGGCCAGTCTGTAGGCCTATAATCAGGCTGTACATACCACTCCTCAGTTTCAGTATTTTTAACATATTTGGAGCTTTGATTGGGTGATAAAATATAGAAGAACCTTAGGGGTCATCCTCGGGTGCCTGTACAACCCTCAGAATGTGACTCTCCCCTATGGGTTGTACAGGTACCCTTAGATGACCCCCACGGTTCTTTTTATATTAATATCAAGTTTAAACAGAGGAGCATTTGCAAAATGACTGTTTAATGTTGGGCATATGGCAAAATGTACATTTTTTAAAGTTCAAAAATAAATAACCTTGATTTTCACTTCAAATGATGTAAATGTGTGAGTATGGCCCCAATGAGTATTTTAGATGAAAGGAAACATTAGGCCACCATGGAAAAACATATTCTATTTTTGAAATATAGAAAATACAGGGAAAATCTGCTTTATTAGCTATGTTTTCCTAGTCCTATTGGTGCAAAAAAAAGTAGTTTTTTTTGCGCATTTGAACATTTGTTATTCCTAAGTATCCCATAAATATAAAACTGAAATTCCAAGTAGATCCTACAATGAGAATAAAATCACTCCAGGTGGCGCTGTAGTGGTCAGCCCTATTTAGTAGGGTGATGTTGCTTATACAATGCTTGATTACCTGATTCAGGTTAATCAAAAAAGGGGAAAATACAATGAGAAGTATGTTCTTTGTGCCATAAACTTCTGAGAAATCCAAAGGAGCAAAAGAATCATATTAATGTCTTTTTAGTTTATAATTTATCATCCAGGCGGTGCCCTGTAACAAATCTTACCACTAATGCCTGAGTCTCTTTGCACGCAGCCATCTTCAAATTCTTCCAACTTCAGAAAATCTGACACCCGTTTCACAGACACAAGAACCTAAAGTATATTTGTCGCAATTACAGGTATATCAGTTTTCAAGCTACAACCTGTCTAATGAAATCCAATTTATAAAATTTCTTGTCCTACTGGAGTTTTGGGTCATCCATCTTAGAAAATGTAGATTAATCATAATGTATTATGCTATTTGCATTGGGAAAGATAAAAGTTTGGCGATCTTATGAATGGTAGCTTGAATGTGCATTAAGACTGGAGACATTCCAAAAGTAGAATGTGTTTTAATGTTTTTTCAAAAATCCAGGTTTGTGTAACTGACCTTGGCTTCCACTCTGTTTCAACAGCGGATTTTTGGCTATTAAATTATTAGGGCTCAATATATAATCACCAAACTCGTAGGACTGAGTCGGTGTATAAATCAATTGATTATTAGCCATAATTTAATCTATGAACAGTGATCACTCATAAACATAGTTGGTTCACTGCAAATCACCGGACTGGCTATGGGGCTTTCAGAAAAGCAGTCAGGTTATGATTTTGCAAGCAGAAATCATTAATTGCAACCCATTAGAAAGAAAATTATCTTCTAGATTTACTAGTTATTTGAAAAAAATTACTTGATCATTAATAATATTTCCGTATCAACTGCTATCTTAAAAATGCACTGCTTACCTGACCCCATGTTGTGATTGCTATTGGAAGCAGACTTGCCGATTGATTGATTATGTTAATTAAAGACAGTGTCACAAAGGCTTTGTATGGGTCCAGAATATTGTTTGGAGAAATCAATACATAAGTTGTGAAGATTGTCACAGACATCTGTAAGAAGAAAGAAGCGAATGATGAATCATAAAAATCTTAAAGGGATTAAGGACTGTTTAGCAGGTTTCTGAATGAACCAGCAAATAGCCTTGAGATGATTTGTGAGGTTTGACCAATAGTAAGGGAATAGAAAAACATGAGAAAAAACATATGTCACCATATTCATTTTCAAGATAATATCCTCAGCGCATCCTTGTGTGTTGGCCATGGTAACATTATGTTACCATGGCCAACACACAGAAAGGATGCTCTGAGGGGGCTATACCTTAAGCTCTGCAGCTAATGTTCAGGGAGATATGGGTCAATTTATGAAAATCATGGATCACTATTTTATTTTTATTGCATTTCATGTATTTGATTTAAGAATTTGTGTGAAAAAACAGACAATTGAATAATATATGATTATATGAATAATCGACTTGCGGATCTACCCCTTCATTGTAAATCATAGTTCTTGACCCACTGAAAAATTTAACCAGCATAATTATTAATCAGTTAAGGATAAATATGATCTGTGCAACTGTACCAATATATTTCAGTGAAAAAAGTGGAAGTTAATCTTGTATTTGAAGAGATACAACCCTTAGAAATAGAACAAATTGGCAATCCTTCTTTATTCCTATGGCAACCAACTCCTTTTAAATCTCTCACTTTCTCATTTTAAGTCACACTTTTATATCAAACAAACAAAACTCCTTTTAAAGCTCTCACTTTCTCATTCTAAGTCACACTTTTTGTGGTAACATTGCTATTTCTTAGGAAAAAAATATATCTAATACATAACTGAAATGTTAAGTTCCTAAGATTTTCACACCAGATTGCACTGGTGTGGTCGGTCACGAATCCCTTTAATGCTTTACATGTTGTCTTTTGGAAAGATGAAAAATGCAATTTGATTACTAAACAAAATTAAATAAAGCCTAATTTCCACCAAACAATTTTCATTTCTGGTGATTGCATACTGGAAATATGTATAGCATATTTGAAATACACAAAAATCAACCCGGTGATAATTCATCATGGTGTTTCCGTATTTTACCTTTTGAATTTCTTTTGAAGAATTTACCCCCCCCCCCCATGAGATAAAATTAAATGAATTACCTGACAAATTGTTCTATATCTAACTTTTTTGATGATTAAATAGCACTTTCTAGATGATAAATAATCACTTTTGGTTGTTCTCTGTCATCAACAATGGCCAATTCAGTTGTGAAGTCATGTAAAAAAAAACGGGCTTTAGGACTTACTTAGAGGAAGACAGTTATATAACAAATGAATTTGAAAGGTATGACTGGGAGATTCAACTTACCAAATTAGGTATGAGAAACCAGATAGTAGAGGATATTGCCTGAACAATGTTGGCCAGTTTTACATAGTAGAGCTCTTTTGTTCGAGCATTTACTATCCTCTCCATAAACGGTATCTCCCAGGCATATAATTTGATGATCTGAAAGAATACTATCCTTTGTTTTTCACTTTGGTTCACTAAAACATTTCCATATTTAAGTAGTATCACTTGGTCATTAATAATTTGATACCAATTTCAAACTATTTGAAGGTATTTCAATTAGAAAACATATCAAACCCAATCATAACTATATTTGATTTTGAAAATACCATTAAGACAAGCCGAAATTACATCTAAATTGAAGTTAATGCTGATATTACCATTACAAATATTTCAACTTAATAACATAAAAAGAATGAAGGTACAGCAGTGGAATCAATGTAATTTTGTTGAGAAATCAAAAATGTGATAGCTTAATAGATAACAAACAAATATGATAGCTTAAGTCCAATAAGAACCATGTACTTAACTCATTTAGTTCAATATACCACATTTTACAGTTCATCACCCTAAGACATCACTTTTTTAACTTTCATTGAACCTTAAGCTTGCGAATAATCAATCTATTACTTTTTTAAAGTCAATATGTTTAAGCCATATTTGTTGAAGTAGGACAACAGTCAATTCTGCCCAATTATTTTTGTCTCATTCCAGCAAACACATAATGTAAATACATGTAGTACTGACCGAGGTGTGATGTGAAAAAAGATATTCCCTGGGTCTCTCCAGGATAGAGGGCCATAGCATAGCGCAGGCCCGAGACCCTGGAGACAAAGGGAATAACTTTTTTCATATCTTCAACATAAAACGGACATATAGGCGGCACCACTGTTTAAAAAAGACCAAAGTTGAGAAAAGTTTGACATTTGTTTTGAAAATAAATGCAAAATAAGATGTCCTGAATCAGGGGGTATTGTTCATGTTCATAACATTTACAAATCATGATATCAGAGGGCACATTAAGATAAAAGCTCAATATATTAAGATAAAAGCTCATGTTGAAGTTGATCCACATGGTACAAGCTGTTTATTATTCTAAGTCTTTCATGTAACAGGTCATTAGCCTGACATGATCTAAAACATAGGGTCATCAAGGTTGTTTCCAGATGCAGCATGCAATCTGAAATCAAACCCTATCATATTTAGCAAAAATGCTTGATTGTATTTTCTTAGTAATAACGATGGGGAACGGCACAATGAGAATGGGTGTAAGTAGGTTAGTAGGTCATCCCAGTGCCCTCATAAAAAAATTGGTATATAGCTTAATCTAAGGATCAAAAACAAGGCTTTGATGGTTGCCATGGCAATTGGTAATTGACCAATCAGAGGCCAGGAAACTAGGTCATGGTAACATAGACTCCTGCTCACTACTTAACCCTTTCCACCTGCCAGATGTATAGAGGCATCACCGCTGAAACCGCGCCAGATGTCCCCAGGCATCACCGCCAAAATCACACCCGATGCTTTCAAGCATCTTTCGGAAATTCCGGTGAGATCTCTATAGGCTGATGAATCTAATATTTTTGACTGGATGGCGATGTTTCCATCATACCCCTCCTCCTTGTTGGCTGATCGCCACCATCCCAGCAAGGCTGGCGTAAATTTCCAAATTGGCCGACGGTTTTCCGCTCGAAATGCGAAAAATACCGCATGTCCACTGGAAAACAAGGTATCTCTGTAATCCTTGATGCATATTCTTCCTAAATAATCACAAAAAGAATCATGCAATTCAGACATTTATGCAATAAATGTCGCAAATTCGTGCGGACATACCCCTCCATTGTTCCCCGATCAGCTTCCAATAGGCGGAATAATGCGAGGGTGGCGTCCTCTAACGGGTATTGCGAAAACTAATTCCTCCTCATTAACATATCAGGCCATGCCCCCTTATGGTAATGGTGACCTGGATTTGTGCTCACGACTTAATTGACCAATCAGAGGACAGGACGATGACGTTGAATCCTCCTTATCAACATATTAGACCACACACCTTTATGGTCAAAGTGACTTAGATTCATGCTCACTACTTGATTGACCAATCAGAGGACAGGATGAGGACCACGATTCCTCTTTATTAACATACTAGCCCACGCCCCCTTATGTATCAACATATTAGACCACACCAACCTATGTTAGCCATATCGTAGACCACGCCCATTTATACATAGCTTGTACCCAGAGAGTGGTGTCTTTGTGTTGATTTTTTGCTGATGATAATTTCTCCATCACTCCGCTTCTTTTAAGGGATTTTTTACATACTTTTTAAAGGGGATTACATAGGTTAAAGTGATCATACTGAGTCAAATAGTGTTAGACTTTATATTATAATATCTTTTCTAAATCATATGGGAGCTCCAATCTGTATCTCATCGTATGGGAGTTGACATGAAAGGGGTCTGGGTCATCATGACCTAGATTTCACCTCACAGGATAGGACGATGACATTGAATCCTCCTTATTAACACATTAGACCACACACCCTCATGGTCATGGTGACCTAGATAACATCTCATTAGACCATGCCCACTTAGATGTAGTTTGTAACCAGAATACGACACTTATTTTATCTTCGCTGTTTATAATAATTACCTACCCTACATTTCACCTCATTAACATATCAGTTGTACGTTGACATGCAAACAGTGTATTACCATGTCGCAAGTATGGGTACAAGGACTTCAGCTCTCTAATCCTACTAGCAGTTCATATTTACACCTTCTACTCTCTAGTAATAACAATAAGTAGTGTACTTGACCTGTGTCCATTAAAGATGAAAAAGTTCATTTCAAGCTGGAAATGATGTTCGGGTTTGTAATGGTATTCCATTTTCAACATCTCCATTTTTCTGTCATGAAGGAGACAACCGACCAAATAGACCAACGGCCCGTTACACAATGACTTTGCATAGCAGCGAAAACTTTAAGATCACTTTAAGAACGATTGCTTAACAGCGCAAAGTATCATTGTAACGATACCCCAAATATCTTTGTTTCTGCTGTTTCAAATTTAATTCTGTAAATAGATATATGAAGGGGCAACGTAGGGCTATACATTATTAAAATAACAACTTATTAACAACATTCTAAATAAGTTTTTTTTTGAGTGTCAAAATGTGCATTGTAACACACAAAGTAACAACGAAAGGTTTTGTTGTTTGATGATTTTCATTGTTATGAATGGTATTGTGCAACAGGCCACAGGGACTGTTCGACACAGTTATGTACAGTTTAAGCATCCCAATAGCTGGTTACCTGTAAACTTTCAGTTCTCAAAATACTCCTCCTGGTCCTCAATCTGATCTCATTTCAGTTGGTAAATATTGATTTACCTTAAAAATGATGGTGAAAGTCATCATAAAGAGCGAAATTAAAAATAAAAAGTGCCTCTCTCCAGGTACAAGCTCCACACATGTGGGTGCGGTCTTGTATTTTAATGAGGAGAAATCTATCGTTGAAACGTATTGTAACTAGCGAAAATAAAAATAAAAAGAGACCACTACAAGCTACATAACGATTGGCGTGGTCTAATATATTGCTAACATAGGTTGGTGTGGTGTAATATGTTAATGCATAAGGGGGCATGGGCTTATATGTTATAAAGGCAGAATCAATGTCATCATCCTGTCCTCTGATTGGTCAATTAAGTAGTGAGCATGAATATAGGTCACCGTTGCCTAATATGTTAATGAGGAGGAATCGATCTCATCGTCCTGTTCTCTGATTGGTCAATAAAGTGGTTAGCACAAATTCAGGTAACCATGACCATAAAGGGGCATGGCCTAATATATTAATGAGGAGGAATCACTGTCACTGTCCTGTCCTCTGATTGGTCAATTAAGTTGTGAGCACGAATCTAGGTCATCATGACCTAGTTCCCTGGTCTCCGATTGGTCAATTACCTGTTGCCATGGCAACCATCAAAGCCTCAATTTTGATCCTTAGATTAATCTATATATCAAATTTTTTATGAGGGCACTTGGGTGACCTACTGACTTACTTACACCCATTCTCATTGTGCTGCTCCCCCTCCTAATAACTACTTTTCTTTAATTTTCTTTTCATAATTACTTTTTTCATTATGGTTTAGGGACAATAGAAAAGGTAAAATGCTACCATCAGGGAAGAAGTTTATATCAGTAAAGATGTTTTACATGATTTGAATTATATTCTAGTACTTTGTGTATATATAATCACAGGACCACAATTTGTGATCAATGTCTGCAACACTATTTGCATAAATGCATATTGAATAAATGTAGAAATTCTGAATTCTAACTAATACAAATTAGTTTAGGTACATTCATCAGCAATATGGGTTCACAATGCAGCAAAATGTGAATAATAGTTATCACGAATTGATCGCCAGTATGGCGGCTCATCACTTTCTAGGTTTGTGATGTCTGTATTGTCTAGAAAGAATTTAGGGTCTACAGAATTATATCTGTAAGTTGTAAAAAGGTTGCCAAATGTTTGCATTACAATGTTGTGAACCAACGTTGTAATTGCAATGCTCCTGGGAGTCTGCAAATTTACGACATAACAACATAAATTTACAGTGCTGTTACAACCAAAAAAGAACATTATGGCAATATTGTATTAATGTGAAATTGTTTGTTGGGATAGACATAGGATTAGTTGCATGATGATTTTTTTGTCAAAACTCAATAGAGTGCCTGATTATTTTGACACTTATTTTAGGTAAGACTCACCTTGATTCCAGATAAGATCTCACTCATTAATTTCAATCGCCTGTCCTTATGGTCCATTTGTTTAATCTTCGGAGATACATATGGTGAAAATGTGATTACTATTTGAAATTTTATCTTTGATGGTATGTCACTTTTATTACTCTGCTTATCTATATTTGCCAATATTAAATATGTCTAATTCCAAATCACATTTGACTGTCACTTTCTCGTCCTGATGATTATGTAAATCTATAGCATTATCAATGAATTATGAAATGGAGGTTATTGATAGGATGGAGAAATGTCTTACTTGAAATCTCTTGAGCCAATCTGCAGCATAGAAGCCATTTATAGATACAAGAATGCTCAAAAGTATAACTCCTGCCAAAACTGAAGGGCCAATGATTTTCCACATTAAAGTGGTACAAAGTATTGTGTCAACAATCACTTCAAACACGCAAACACCATACGTGGAAAAGTCCTAAAATGGGAAGTATAGATTGTATTTGATTTTTTTCAGGTTTGAAGGACATTAAAGGTTGCTGGAGACAGAACTTATAAGACAGAGAAAATACCAGATCATATATGAAAGAGAAATGCCAGTTCTCCGTCAAAATCATATCCTATTAAAAATTCATCTCTATTTTGAAATTGATGTTTCAAATTTTACAAGCAATATAATTGTTTCGAAGATGCTCTAGTGTGCACGGCATCACTATTTATGAATATTGACATATACATGTCAATACTTTTTGAAAGGAAACTGACAGGTTTTAGAAAACATAATTATACCTTAATTGTTTCCTTTTACCATGATGTACTTACCTGCAGTCTCTGGGCATCTATTGACATAAGATTAAGAATCTGTCCTTCGGTTCCTTCTTTTTTGGCTGCCTCAGAAAGCCTTAATCCCTGAATAGGAACAATGCTTACTTGTAAAACACCAAAAATATCAGAAATATTTATTTATATACAAATAACAAAATAAAGTAGGCATGACTGAGGCAGAAAAGGGAAGGAGAGAGGTATTAACTGCACATGAAGGGACTGTTTCAAAAACAGCTTTCAGGTGCTTTTACAATAGCATAACAAGGGTATGTTAGTTTATTAAGCCCTGAAATATGCACCCTTTAGATGAGAACATTATCGTCCTGAATAGTTAATATATACATAGATGTATTGTCATCTTGGATTGATAGAGGTAATCAACAATTAAAAGTTTTTGGTACGGTAAACAGTACAAAAGGGTAATAATAATCAACATTATTTCATTTTAAGAATATGTTGTAAATGTATGATCCTTCCTCCTCAGACGGCAACCGTGAAGACTTAATTTTAAGAATATGTATATAACAGAATAAATTTAGTTGCAGAAAATGATAGAAAAACAAAGAATAACCTTTCTGTAGACTACAGCACATGTAATGCTTCTCATGTGCATGCCTGCACGGCAAGACATGTACATGAAGTTATGGTAGAATACGGCTCTCAAAGCACCAGTCAGGAACAGACCCACGGCCAACAAGATGCCCTCCAATGAGTACCGTGTAGCACTCTGTGTCATCTGAATCAGTTCTCTACAATGACGATGGGTGTAATTGATTGTTATTGTCAGAATCTGGCACTTTTTATTAGTCCCCTGTAAAACCCTGGATCTGAATTCTGCAGATTTACATGTTGTGTTAGTGAAATTAAGGGTAGAAACAAGAGGCGTTAATCCCACCACCTCCCCCTCGCCCTATTTAGGAAGGAAAGCATTAAAGCAAACAACATAATAATTATACCTTTAGATATATAAATAGATAGTTAATTAAATTCACTAAGCCAGAAATCAGCTGTAAATCAGTGACTGAAATGGCCACTAGGTGACGAAAGCTGTGATTGTTAAGATTGACAGTAGAAGGGATATGAATATAAAACATTTTTTGTCTAAATGGGTCTAAACTAACTTTGACTCACCCCAGAAGCACTGCTTGCCCAACAAGAAGTAATTGTCCGATGACATAGAGGACTACACTAGGGAGAATCATGTAGCCTGCTGACCAGAACAATGACCAGGCAAATGAACAGCACTTCTGTTCTGCACTGTAGCGGTCCCTGAAAAAAGAAATTCGAACAGTAAGAGTAAAAGGAAGCAAAGTGAAAATATCATTGTCAGGTTCTCTTTTATACTTATTTTTATTCCAAATTCAGAATTGAACTGAGATTGGATAACTTTCAATAACCATACATAACCATACATGAAAACATTGTAGTAGTTTGAGCCCTGTTCCATGTTTCTATGAAAAAATTATAAAAATGTTAATGTCATAGACATTTCCTTCTTAAACACTAATCCAATGTTTATGGTTAGCCTTGTCCATTCTGTTTTATCTTTATGTAATGGCTTGGGGTCAAATGTTCTACTACCTCTGAGGCGAGGTAACTATATCTGATCTTATACTAACCTCCAAAGGTTCCAAAACAAAATAGGACCACATGACCACTATTGCCATGGTATCAGCCAATAAAAATCAAGTATTAGGTGAACAAACAAGATGTTGACATGGCTGTCACTGCGATGACATCACTGTTGGCACTTTATATGACATTGCCGATTTTTTAATGAACTTATGCTTTTTCGTGGTTTGTATCCATCCCATGAAATAAATAAGACCCTTTTAAGTCATATTCTGTCTGTTACATTCCCCTTTGGCTTGATTTGCGCCCTTGCCCTTTCTGGCACAGGCCAATCTAGCCAGTGCTGAACATAAAGGACCTCATACTTTTTGATAGTGTCTTCTTACTATAGCAAGTAACTTTATTTTTTACTGTTCTGTTGGTAGTAAAGTAAGTTTACTGTAGATAACCTTTCTCTATCCTGGTGTAGGTTGAATGTTTTGTAGAATCTTGTGACCAGGTTACAGCAATTCTCTGATGGTCTGAGGTTGAACAGGGAGCTGAGGGTCAGACGTTTCTTGTACCCTTTCAGAATAGCACTGGGAATATTGAATAAGGCAATAGTTAACACTGGTAAAAGTATGCATAAACCTCATTGAAAAAAAACTACAATTTACTTTCTGCTTTGTGTACTGACTACTTGTTTTCTTCACCCAACTGAAGATATCAATGGGAGCATAATCAAAACATAGAAAGACATACAAAACAGAAAGCTGTTTTGAAATCTGGGCAGATCTAGAAATTTCAGAAAGAGGGCATGCTATTGAAGGATTTTGGACTGACCCTGCAGATCTCTATTTTTGCACAACTGCAGATGTGTACATCTTCTCATTTCTCAACATCTCAATGTTCTTACAAAAAAAAGAGTTAAATGCATACCCCCATGGTACCCTTTTCAATTTGCACCTGCTGAATGAGAGGTAGAACTTTGATTATAATTTTGATTAGAAATATATCTTACCTGACCATCCATAAAAAGAAAACTTTATTCCAGAAAGTCACATACAACTCTGGTAAAGTTTTCTAGAAAAGGTAGAGCATTACAATTATATATTTCTTCCAGTCATCTCAAAAAAGCATACTTCCATAATGATATTCCATGCTTATTTGCTGCAAAGGCATGACTCAGCATAATACAATGGTGAAGGGGTAGAGCGGCAAGTCTATTATTCATGTAATCATACTTTCAATTTTCAGTTAAATCCTTCAATCAAATGAGTGATATGCAATAGAAATAAAATAACTAAAACAAAACTTGTGAAATTCAGAAAGACAGAAAACAGAAAAACAGACAATTGAACAATTGACTTAATATGTAAATAAGGTGCTGCCCAACTCAATTATATTCACTGGTATTCAAATTGTTCTTTATATCTATATTATAGGAATTTAAATGACTTGTGTGGACCAGAAACACAGTGTCTCCTACATTTCCTCTATAATAAATGTGTACCAAGTATCACACACCAGACCCAGCAAAATAGTTTTTGCTTGGTTTAGCATGTAGGTTTATTTTCTATTTAATGATATTGTATTAAATGTATCAAAATAACAGCAAAACAAATGCCATCAGCAGAGAGTAATGTTAGATAGCTGCCACCTTGTGGGAATATATTCAACTAATGAAAGACAGGGGGCATCATTTGAGATGGTTGAGGATGCCTGTCAAACAAGTAGGCTCATTTGCATATTGAGTCTGAGTTCAATTGTCTGTTTTTCAGGGTGTTTTGGCATCTTTTAAAAACATGACATTGATGTTAAAAGTAAATATAATGATGAAAAATGAAAGGAAATCAAGAGTGATTTGAAGTTTTATTGCAGTTTTTTAATTTTTGATGCATTTCATGTAAATAGAAAATAGAAAATACAAAGTATGACAATATGGATATTAGATCTAGACTTGTCACTCTACCCCTTCATCTACAATATATAGAATATCATTAGATGGGGCTCTTAAATATTTAATACATCATCTAATTAAAATAACAGAAAATATTTTAAAGAAAGAACTCAATCGTCAGTCAATATATCTTATGTTCTCTAAACTTAGATATTTTGTATTAAGCCCTTAGTAAAAAAAAAACTTACCTCATCATTCAAATCCAATGGATTCTCCTGCATATGCTGCTCCTTCTCCTTATCTTTGTGAGAGCTACTCATTATCAATGGTATCTTCTCCTTATTCAATGTCCACTTTAATGCTCCTTTATCAGCAAGGAGAGTCAGAAGAAACATGACGCTCACTAGCCCAAAATATACTGTGAACACTATGTACTGGTTCAGCTGATGTTGATCCCCCTGTTAACATATTGTTTGCTTAAGGACTTCAAAACACTGTTCATATGGTTGTGTTTAACAATGCCATCAACAGAGTTAGTTTTGGTTACTTAAGTGACTTTTTTTTGGTAAAATTTGATGTTAAATGTTGTTTCTGAAGGTATATGATTATTGCATGATGGAATGTCACTTGTAGCCAAACAGTATAATTGACAGACTACAACACTGTGTAAAATATTAAAAGTCAAAATGTTACTGTCAAACCTTTTCTCTAAGAATCCATGACCGAAGGATGATGACATCACAAATTAATTGGAGTAGCCAGAATACAGATGATATACCACTTGAATGTATTCCTTTCATGTATTCCAACCTCACAAACAATGTAGCCAGAATCTGGTATGAAATAAAACAAACGAGTGGAGCTACATGTGAACATAATAGTACATCATAATTCAAGGTACAAGCAACTGTTCAACATGATTTGGAATGACCAATAATATATCTTTGATACTTTTACTTGACCTTTTTCATTGCCTTAGAAGTACATATGAAATGAAAATTAAATATTCAGTTTGTGATAGCAGATACTGACCTTAAGAATATTGAGGCTTAACCATTGGTTTCAATGGGAAGAAATTGAGAAAAATTACATGGAGAAAAAACTATTAATGTTTTGCTATTGAAACTTGTGAGGTATCTTATATTGGTATGAAAGCAAATACTGAACACTAAAAACTAATTTCAAAACTAAAACCATTTCTGCAGAAAGTTATCACAAAAAGAATCAGAAAAGAGGGTAATTAAGGTTATATAATGCTTGATTAATCTTGTGTGGAGATGGGGCTCTAGGTTGTTCCCTGGTCAGGACCACAATGAACTCAGAAATTTTGATTTTGGTGCCAAGTAAATGTGGCTGTGCACAAGGCATGCCTTGCTGGAATAAGCTAGCCTCTCATTGGTCAGTTTTGTTGACTAAACCTAAGTCTCTCAGTAAAGAGGACTCTCATTGGTGGAAAGGATTGAGATTGCTGCAGTGTGGTCATAAGACTAAAACGCTGTATACATAAGAAAAGTTTAATATTAAATTATGGATAAAGAGTTAAGTTTTATTGTAAATCTACATTTAATTATTCAATCCTTGAGGCTTTTGTGTTTTTGGTTATTGTGGTTTTGCCGGTTAGGGCTCATCAGCTGATCTTGGGAATACAAATTAATAGTTTTTTTTGTATTTTGGGTGCACTGTGTCTCACCTTGAGGGAGGTCCCTTTAGTAGAGCCATCTGGTGGATTTTGAGTGAAACTGTATTTTCATAATGCAGTCACTGCTCTTGCGCCATCTATTGGCATTTTTAGGGACTTACTATACATAAGTATATAAGTTTCATTTACTGGGTTCACTGTGATCATATGGGTAATGTTCCAGTGGGGAATCATATAGATAAAAATCATTTTATGAATTGGTGCTTACACCTTCATAAAAAAAATTTTTTTATGAAAGGTGTAAGCACCAATTCATAAAATGATTTTTTTCTATATAATGCTTGATTACCTGAATCAAGATTAGTAAAATCAGGGGAATCATGATAAAACTTATGTCCTTAATATGGAGCTGCTCATCCAGAAGCACCCTGAACAGTGTACCTATAACAAGATGAAGTGCTACACATTGTAATGCTAGCAATGACTATTGCCTGTAAATGGTCATCTTGACCTTAAACTAGAGTAGAATCCTGCACTACATTAGTTACCTGCTTATGAAGAATAACATAGAAATATGAAAACAAAATATTTTGTTTGATAAACTTTCAAGAATTGTGTTTATTAACATACAAAGAATGAGCGATTTGATGGCAGGGGAGCTCCAGGGGATGAGCCCCAGGCATAGGACTGGGAAAAGGGTCATGAGACACATGTTAGATGAAACCATTCCTTAGGAGTCTGTTCTGATGAAGTTCCTCATAAAACAGGCTGCAAACTTCTATATCAAACACTTCCATTTGCCAGTGGCCCGTGGCCCATGAAGTGGTCCGTAAACTCTTAATAATAGCTTTTTATTTCTTAAAAAAAGGACATCACATTTGTGTTTTACATTTCTGGGATAATAGGCATGGCCATTTCTATTTACACCTGCATGAATCACCTCACCTCCACCTCACCTCCACAGAAGGACCCCATGCGCGATGAATTCCGTCATCGCACGAGGTTACCCATGGATGTGTGGAGGTGTCAGCACCCCACGCGCAATGATTTCAGAACACTGAACACTGGGAAAAATCCCAGACTATAGCATAGCTTGCCATAAGCTGGGAGGTCCATGTGGAGGTGTCGGCACCCCACACACAATGATTTCTGTCATCACGCGAGGTTACCCATGGAGGCGTGGAGGTGCAGGCACCCCATGTGCGATGATTTCATGATGATGTTGAGGTGATTCAACGGCCACGTGCATTGATGGAAATAATCATGTGTGGGGTGCCAATAAGCCCATCCCACTTTACCCCAACATTAAAGTTTACCATGAAATATTTTCTAAATTGCCTCCATGCTTATGTCTTGAAGACAATTGGATTGTACAAAAGTAACCAAAGCAATTTGGTTGACAGATTGCCTCTAAAATCGGTAAAATGCAGCTTTGTATATTGGCCATTTCCCCATAGGAATCAATGTTAAAGCATGTCATCCCAACCTGTAATGTCCAACCCTATTTTCCCCTAAAATACAGCAATTTGATTGGCTGTCAAACCTGCAAATCTGTCAACTTATAAAATTGAAGAAATCATAATATTTAAGCAGTACTTGTAGATATAAAAAAATACAATCCTTCCTTATTTCAGTAACCCCATCTCTAGGAAACAAAGATGCCTTATATGGTAATTTTGTCCAACCATCGTCCAACCCTGGGATATACCCAATGTGGGATGGGCTTATTGACACCTCCACACCTCCGTGCCTCCATGGGTAGCCTCGCACGATGATGAAAATCATTGCGTGTGGGGAGCCTACACCTCCACACGTCAGCGTGAGCGGGGATTGTAGATGGCAAAGGGAATCGAAGGTGTTGGCACCCCATACACAATTTTCGTCAGTGGCCAGGCTACCCATGGAGGTGTGGAGGTGGAAATAGACGGTCCCAATAGGCATACAGTGAATGCATCAACTGTGGTGATATTTATTTCATAAAGGTTGACCCCTTAGCGAATGAGTTAAGAAAACAAAGGCAAATTTTGGCTGGTTTTCATTATTCAAATACTTAAAATGGCCAAACTTTAATAAATGAATGGACCTACCTCATCAAAGCAAAATTGTTTACAAATAGATTTAAATCCAGATAGCCAGGTGAGCAGCATTGGCCTTTGTGAGGACGATGCCTCCCATTATCACAGCATTCAAAGCAAACACCCCATACACCTACTTTCTGCTTATTTAACCCCTTCCACCCCATAAGGCCATATTTGGCCACCACATGGCTGTTACCCATAAATTGGAACCCAATGTTGTGGTTATTTTCTAATTGCAAAATGAGTATTTAACCTACAGTCAAAAGTTAAATATCAAAATATTCCTGATGCTTCAAGGAATCTTCAGCTTTTTATATTATCCTTCAAAGATAATTAGTTCTTTTGGAACACATATTTAAGTACAGTACATCATGCCAAATTTAGGGCAAATATGCCAAAACCTAAAAATCACCCTCTCAATTGCGAGGATAAAGGAATTATTAAGAAAAAACATATTTCTTATGTAATTTTATGTGAAAACTTGACCTATAGGAAAATTTGCAGAGAATTCAACAGCATTTACAAAAATAACCAAATTTTTATGAATGATGCATTATGGGAAATTTGCAATGGAATGTTTTTTCCGGGAAAATTCCACATTTAAGAAAGGTTGTTACCATGGTTACAGAAAAGAGAATATCAAGGGTAAATGGAACATTTGTCATGGATAATGAAGAAATTATATTTGTTTGCCTGATACTTCAAACAGGTAGAGAAATAACCTTCTGAATCAAAAGTTATTACATTTCTATCATTTTCTATAATTAGAATGCATTCTTTTCCTTACTAAATATGGTAAACTTCAAGTTGCTCTAACATGGAAAGTAATGATGATGATCAGGACTGGGGTGTTTCTATTATACAAGAGGTAGGGCACTTCATACAACCATATCTCAGCTTCTAAAAGGAATATTTTAAAAAGGTTTGCAGCATTTGAAAGCTTACTTTCTCATGTATAAAGCTATTTTCTACCTAATGTTTTCAGGAATAGAGGGTTGAAGGGGTTAAGAGGAAGAAGAAGATATAGCCTCTTCCTCTTTAAGAGCAAACATTCTCCCTGTTATATCTCACATGAGGCTTATAAGGTGAGGTTTTCTTCTTGACACATAGAGGTTTAGTATTGATGTATACCACCAGGGGGTGCATGTATGTCCTCTTTTACTTGAAGTGTAATTCCTCACCGAATGGACCAAACATAAGTATAACAGGGAGTAATAGGTGTGCTTCAAGAGGATGAGGGGAAACCTTTCTCTTCTTCTTAAAGAGAAAGAGTCTAAGGTGTATGGGGTGAAGCAAACATCATCTCTGCTGACACATATAGTTCTTTGCAACTCTCTGACAAAAATAGTTCTCAAGTTGCTATGTGATTTTGGATATTGGCCTGTGGACCCATTCAAAATCACTCCACACCTCATTCTGCACTCCAATATTCTCAAACTTATACAGATCGATATATAAATGTATATGGTCAATTCTCACGAAATGTGCCCAATTCAGGTCAAAAAGGGGTCAAACTTTTTATTTTCATAATCAAAAGATTTTGGTTAAACATATTGTAAGTTTTAGGCCTTTAATTTTGAAAGAAGTTAAGGGAATCCAATTTGGGGCTAACGGTTAGCATGTTATGGGTGTATGGAGAGGGGTGGCCATGGAGGGTCAAGCCAAAGTAGGGGACTGTAGCAAATAGGTATCCATGGGTATAGGTGGGCAGTGTTAAAGTAGGGCCATGGTAGAGGTAGGTGGGGCCTTGCAGTGTTAGGGCTAGGTTAGGGGTTGTAAGTCATGCAGCAGCAATGAGTGTACACTGAAGCAAGGTTGGTCAGGCCCGTAGCCAGCTTTTCTCAGAGGGGGGGTTCGTTTTTTGACTAGTAGTTATTTTTTCCAGGAGGGGGGGTTCGTTTTTTGAAAAAATACATATTTTTTTGATTTACTGTCATATTTTACATTAAAAATTAGAGGAAAGTCCCTCCAAGGGGGGGTTCGTACAAACCCCCCGAACCCCCCGAACCCCCCCTGGCTACGGGCCTGTTGGTGGTGAAGTGGCAACAGGGTGGGATCTCTCCCTAGTTTATTTCCAAAGCAAAGGCACAAACAAGTCACAAATAGCTGGTTACAAAACAGTGGAAAACTCTGTATACCCACCCTCAGGGGGCACTCCACTACACTCTGGTGGGGGAGGCCAGGAATACATCATTGCCCCCAGTGGGCACGGGGCCCACTGGATCAAAAGTCACATAGTTGTTCCCCCCTTCCCCCTTTTTGCTATTGTGGCCAAAGCAGCCCCACTATTCCTGGTTGGTAACGTTGCAAACCGTTGGTCCCCTTGCCCCCACCAGTTTTGGATTTCTATTTCGGTGAATTCTTGTATAACACAGCTAGACCTCTTCTAGTGACATTGGTATGCATCAACAACAGGGGTAAAATAAGTACTACTGACCAGGGGCCACAATAGGAAGGGAGTAGAAACTAGGACACGCTGCTATTTGCAGCAAAAGGCAAAAGGTGAATACAATGTGAGTGTGGGGTGACTTCAAAGAACTGACCCCTGGCCATCTAAATGTGTAAGCAAGGTGACTTTACCAAATAGATATATACCTGAGGCCTATACACAATATATAATTATTAGGACCTCTTAGTAATAATGCTACTAGCCACATCTCAGAGTATGATAAATAAATGATTACATTAATATCGGGGAGACAACACTCCATCTAGTTATAGAAACACCCTTATTCCATGCCTTTGGTTTTCTACCCATTTTAATGATCCAGCAGGGGCCAAGCCAATCAATAATTTTACAATACCCTTAGCGACTTGGAGTATTTACACAATTCTCCCAGACCCGATTCTATGGTTTGTTGTATTTTGGTGTACCTGCAGGCTAAATCAAGGTGCATTATGGGAAATATGTCGACATGTCCATTTCCTGTTACAAGCCTTAAGCATATTATAAATAATCTGTTGTGACATTATCTTTTGTTTTTAGATAATTAACAAGTAAAGTTAGTTACTTTTTCTCTTATGTTCTTCATATTTCTGAATTTAATTCAAGAATATTTTCATTAGATATTTTTATATTGCCATAAGATGCATTATTTCTATTGGGTTTCCCATGTTTTTGTCGACAAAATACACCAAAATTAGCCTCCAGGTGCATGAATTACAGGGAAACTTGGAATTGCGTCTGCCTGAATTGGGAATGTTAATATTGATTTTTTTTTAATTTGTGAGAATTTGAATATCAGGACCCCCACAATCGATGACAACATCCTTATGATCAATGTCAACACCTCCACAATTGATGACAACACCCCCACGATTGATGACAACACCTCCACAATTGATGACAACATCCCCATGATCGATGACACAACATTAAAGGCCCAAGAATATGTTATCTTTCCATGTTGATGTCTAAATTAGGTTATTTTTACGTTAAACACTTACACACAGGTAGGAATTGATTAACATTAAGGTATTATTCAACAATTGGTTATATCTATTAGAAATTTGACAGGAAATGCCCCCACAATCGATGACAAGACATTAAAATACAACAAAAAGTTCACCTAAAGTGGAGGTAATTAGCTAAATGAGAGAAAATAATAATTCATCCTCATTTATCAACACCTTATTGACTTAGAAAACACAAGTACTAACTCATTCACTCAGATTTGTGTCAGTGGCCAACTTTGCAAAAAATGCAATTAGGTCCGACCTCTGTATCATGCCAACAATTCATCCCAAAGTGGACAGGTCAATTGATGACCGGTCATTAAAATATCCTAGAAATATTAGAAAATACGTTCATAAACTAATTGTTTGGGGCCGAACATGTATGAAAACACAATTAAATTTGGTGAAATAATATCTGCTATCATCCAATAATTCTTGAAAAATAGCATGGATACACTATAAGAAAAATTTAGATGTGGGAAATACATCCAACTCAACGACGGCTTGGTGTAGACTTGATGTTTATTTAAGACTTTAGAATCATGGTCAGCCCTATGAGAAAAAAAGTACACCGCATCAAATTTCTTGATTATATAATGCTTTTCATCATATTTTCTTTTAATTTTCAGAGAATATGTAGTAAACAAGGGTTCCTAATAGAGGTAACATACTTACATATGGGAATCTGGCTAAACAAAATTATCATGTTTTTCAAATCATAGTACAAAAACATGAAATTTGTCGATCGCGATTGGCACATTTCATGAGAATTGACCATAATATTATATTCTTGTTTATGTTGCATCAAGTACAAATCAAGACAACTCACCATGGTGGCGCACCTGACTGCTCTATACATAAGGTCCGCAGGCTGAAGGTCGGGCCTGTTCACCATCATACATAAACTGATCAGGGTGAGTAGGCAGAGTGACGTCGACATCAGCTGTGAACAAAGAAAGTTTAGGATTAATAGTTAGGACACTAACATAGTCAATAAAAACATTTTTTTAATTTTGTTGATATTGAAATCTGATTCTTGTGTTAAAAGTTCTTTCATCAGTTAATAATCATTTTCAATGGACCAATGAACATGTCTGAAGTGACATATAATTATTCAGTTTTACTCTATTACTACTATTGTACATCAGATATTGGTATGTTGCTGTTCCTTTTCCAATGCCACCAAAACTTTCATCAAGAAATGAAGTACTGCCAATCTGCTATATTAAACAGTCCCAAAAATGCCACATATTGCATGGTGCCACTATTTGGACAAAAGCTGATATATGTCATGAATCAAAACAACTCATTTTTCACAAAATGTAGCATTTTATGGATAATTTGAGTGATAAGAAATAAGAACTGTTATGTTTTCTAGGATATTCAGGGTTAAATTTACATTCAGGAGATTTATAGAAAAATGCCTCAAAGCATCTGGCTATTTTATGCTGGATATGCCTCAGAGCACACGATGTAGTGGAAGGGCTAGTCAACATGGAGAAACTATAGTTACTTATAGCAAAGGTGTTGTTGCCTTGATGCATTGCTTGGTTTATGTTTTTAAGTATTGTCTTTGATAGAAACCATAAGAATATTTCAAGCTTTAAACATACCATGTCAATATTGCCTAAGCTATTAACACATGTCCGATATGTAAATGTCAGTTCCCTCCCCCCTTTGGGCTGGCATATATACTGACTTTTCTAGTACCTACATATATTTTCAATAAACAATTATCACTTATTGGTCAAGCTTAGATATAACTTACGAGTTTGATGAAGTTGATCCAGCTGAAGTCCCATTTTGTGTGCCTAGTGGGTCGTCTATACAGATGGTAGATGTAGTAGAAGATTGCACAGGCCCACAGCCACCCACATGGCACCCAGAGTAGGACGGTCTTCTGGACGCACACCGCCAGGTCAGGGGTGCTGGTGTTCAGGGAGAGAGCATTATCCTGGTAAAATAAATAAAAGTTTATTTGATAAAATTCAATGGTCATAATTATCATAGGCCCCTTTGCTGCCATAACTTGGTTGGTTTGTAGTGAGCAGGCATGCCAGTACCACTCATTTTGCACCTCAAAAAAACACACCACTCTTGTATTCAAAACCACCCGGCAACCTGTGGAGGTCATGACATGTAAGTAAGAGGTCAGTAATGAAATCAGTGCACACAGCATAGGGCTGCATTAATTATCAGCTAGATCACATGTAACTTTGAACCTACTGGTTCACTGTCATGTAGCCTTCGTACTGTGCAGAATGAGACCCACACCAAAACTTTTTAATTTTATTATTCAATGAGGTCATTTGTGTCCACACCAATTTCTTGTCAGGAGGTAGCCCCACGGCACCAGGCTACCATATCCAAGGCTAAATATAAAAGCCCCTCACTCTAATGTCACTGACAGTTGGCTGCGTCCTGCTCTCGTGAATTTTGACGTCTTCTGGTATACATGCAATGGGGCTGTAAGGTTGCACTTGGTTTTACTCTTGTGCATGTAACTCTTTTAGTATTCATTAAAAACAGTAACCAAGTGAAACATACATCTAAATATTGTACATCCCATCCATGTATCAAGTCTTTGGAATGTTGCTGTTATTTTCAAATGATTTAATTCAACTACAGAAATAGTATTTTTTGCCTATAGACTAGAATTTATCTTACAAATATCTAAAATACCCCTTATATTGAGATAACTTTGGAGGTAAATTACAGGTTCATTCAGAGCACTTTTTGATTATAAAAAAATAATTGTTTATGATAACACTGTACCCCAGAAACATTGAAATTTGTATTTGAGCAATTCATGAAGAAATTCTGTTAATCCATAAGGATTCCATGGAATCCTAAGAGATTCCATAATATCATATCAAGACTGAAAAGGGTATTCATTTTTTTCTAAAATACACATGTTTAACACTGAAGAAGTTAGCAAGTATCTCTAATTGTTATACTTTTTATTGGTGTTTAGCGGGTATGTCGTGTGGGAATGGGAGTAGTGTAAAAGACTCACTGGCCACCCTTCATAGCCTTTTTAACATCATAATGAAGAAACTGATCATTATCACAGGTACTAACCTATACCAAGGTAAAATTAATCAAACTTTTGATAGGAATCATTGCTTGTTTACATGTATCTATTTAGAGTTATCATTGATCATAGATAGACATCCATGAATACTAATTAATTGGTTGTCTCTGCCCTAATCATATTCGCAACAAAGCAGTGAAACATTATTAGTTCTTCACTCTTATAAGTGTTTGACATTGTGTTCTAAAAACCCAATTCAAACTATCAGATTCAGACTTCAATTTGCCTGTGTATGCTTTATCAACTGTTACATTTTGATGATATTCTGTTCAAAAGAATTCCAAAGGGGTATAGAAAATTTGCCTGTTTTGGTCCTAGTAAGATACATTGAGAGAGGTGTAACCACAGTCCTGCCTCCTGCTATTCCTCCAAAGATAGTATGCATACAAGAAACACTCACCCAAAATGAAAAGTTTGGTCTTCCTTTGCCACAAAGGGCTGATATCCTGTACACTCCCTGGTTCATACTTGACAAGAGTAGGTGTCCATCAATATGATCTGTTCAAGCAATCATCAAGCTGCTAAATATGTCTGCATCTGACGCATAGCAGTTGTAGGCTATCGCTCTGAACATGAGTTCAACCATAGAAGGGCAAGTATTTATACCTCAAATGGTATGGGTCAGTGAATCAGAATAGGTGAAGTTGTGTAAAGACGCAAAGACTATTTAATGGAAGGCCCCCCAGTGGGGGAGAAGGGACAGGAAGGCCGGGAACACCTCCCCTGAGGCCCCAGGGCCGGGAGAAGGGGCAGGGAGGCCGGGGACACCTCACTGCATGAACTTTGACATTTACTCGGATTCACATGCAGCTTAAATGTAATGGAAAGTTAATTAGGTAAAGGTTTTCTCTGAAGCAATTATCATGTTGACTCCATCTTTAATGTTGTTGGTAAATTTAATGGTATAGCCTTTGCTTCTGTAGTAAACATCAGTGTCCTTATTAGGCTCATGGGGACTATAGAAGTGTCAAATGTCAAATGTCAAAGTGCCCAGGAGGTGGACCTTGACGTAGAGGGCTTACTGATGGCCGGCTTGTGAGTCGGGTAGAGGTGTTATAGCATTGTAAGTCGACACACAGCCCTAGTAGTCTCACAAAGGCTGACTGCTTTCTGGCTGGTTGCCTAGATACAGGTGTTGTAGCAGTGTAAGTCAGCCCTGAGCCTAGCACCCTAGTTGGTAGACTGTCAAGCTCAGACCCACTGTTTCCCAAAGTGAGAGGTATCTAGGTCATGGAAGGACTACTTAGTGGGCTAACTGGGGCCGGCTGGTGACCACAAATTTATTTTTTTTTAATCTTTTATTTACCCTGGAATAACATATACATGTTATAATACAAGATCAGCCTAAAGGCCGTTTTTCACTTGTGTCCAGCAATTGATAACACAATTGAGATACAGTTATTTCAATGGTATAGTGGGGAGAAAAGGCCTTAGTAGCAACTTATTTACACAAGTAATATAAATACTACATCACGTTCAAGTAGTAAAACAAGAGCAGACATCGATGATGGCTATGATTCAAAATACCAACATGACAGGGTAACAACAACAAACTAATAAAGGCAGTTGGTAAGCTACTTAGTGATACATCAAGTTGATTTCAATCAGTAGCACCTTTATACATAATGCTTTTATCAAAATATGAATTAGTTGAGGGTATAACCTGGAGAATTGGGGCCACAAAAGCACGGGTATTCTGTTCTCTATTGTCTGTATACGCATCCAGTTGTGCCCTTTTATAGGCAAAATTTCTTAAATGTACTGTTCTGCGGAATTCAAGTAAAGGTGTTTTACCATTACTTAATAAATCAAGTATATGAGTTGTAGGAGGAGCATTCAGACAGATATGCAGTGCCCTGTATTGTAATTTATCAAGTGTATCCAAAACAGACAGGTTTGCAGACATATAAACATGAGAGGTGTTGTACCAGTGTAAGTCGGCCCAGGGCCCAGTAGGATGAAGCTGGTGATCCACGTTGCAACAAAATAGAACCGATTTTCAACCGATTTTCAAAATAGTTTCTATGTCCAAAATCGGTCCAAAATCGGTCCAAAGTCGGTCCATAGTCGGTCCAAAGTCGGTCCAAAGTCGGTCCAAAGTCGGTCCAAAGTCGGTCCAAAGTCGGTCCAAAGTCGGTCCAAAGTCGGTCCAAAGTCGGTCCAAAGTCGGTCCAAAGTCGGTCCAAAGTCGGTCCAAAGTCGGTCCAAAGTCGGTCCAAAGTCGGTCCAAAGTCGGCCCAAAGTCGGTCCAAAGTCGGTCCAAAGTCGGTCCAAAGTCGGCCCAAAGTCGGCCCAAAGTCGGCCCAAAGTCGGCCCAAAGTCGGCCCAAAGTCGGCCCAAAGTCGGTCCAAAGTCGGCCCAAAGTCGGTCCAAAGTCGGCCCAAAGTCGGTCCAAAGTCGGTCCAAAGTCGGTCCAAAGTCGGTCCAAAGTCGGTCCAAAGTCGGTCCAAAGTCGGTCCAAAGTCGGTCCAAAGTCGGTCCAAAGTAGGTCCAAAGTCGGTCCAAAGTCGGTCCAAAGTCGGTCCAAAGTCGGACCAAAGTCGGTCCAAAGTCGGTCCAAAGTCGGTCCAAAGTCGGTCCAAAGTCGGTCCAAAGTCGGTCCAAAGTCGGTCCAAAGTCGGTCCAAAGTCGGTCCAAAGTCGGTCCAAAGTCGGTCCAAAGTCGGTCCAAAGTCGGTCCAAAGTCGGTCCAAAGTCGGTCCAAAGTCGGTCCAAAGTCGGTCCAAAGTCGGTCCAAAGTCGGTCCAAAGTCGGTCCAAAGTCGGTCCAAAGTCGGTCCAAAGTCGGTCCAAAGTCGGTCCAAAGTCGGTCCAAAGTCGGTCCAAAGTCGGTCCAAAGTCGGTCCAAAGTCGGTCCAAAGTCGGTCCAAAGTCGGTCCAAAGTCGGTCCAAAGTCGGTCCAAAGTCGGTCCAAAGTCGGTCCAAAGTCGGTCCAAAGTCGGTCCAAAGTCGGTCCAAAGTCGGTCCAAAGTCAGTCCAAAGTCAGTCCAAAGTCAGTCCAAAATCAGTCCAAAATCAGTCCAAAATCAGTCCACTATCGGTCCATTATCGGTCCATTATCGGTCCACTTTGTAAAAATACCGCAACGTGGATCATGTCAACCGATTTTTTCAAACTTATTCCCAAACGACATATGTGACACTAAATTATTCCAACCGATTTCCAACTGATTTTCAAACGCGGTGGTCCGACAAAATTATTAATCATGTTTAATATTTCAGGACCGATTTTGGACCGATGCTGGACCGATTTTGTTATGTCTATATATTTTCAATGTTATTACGTATATTTTTGGGCATATAAGAATATAAATGTGATCCATATTATATTGAAATGAACATTCTCTCACGGGGTATGTTTTATAATGTGTTTTATTAAGTATTTTACTATTTTACTTTTTATTAATCAAAAAGATTAAATATCATATATTTCTGGTCGTATGAAACATATTTAGACATAAAATTTAATAATAGTTCCACATTTTTGATAAACAAGGCAACCAATTTTTTCTATAGTATTTCTATTGATATATAGTCTAAAATACAAGCAAACAGTTGGTTTATGAAGTTCACCATGGATCATGGGTAGGGGACTGATTCTGGACCGATTCTGGACCGATTTAAGCAGCAACCAATTGCCAAACCGATTCCAAACCGACTAAAAACCATCGGTTCGGAAATCGGTTCAGTCACATTTTTTTTGTCGGTTTGACCAGCTGGGGAGTGTGTAGAGGTGTTAGAGCAGTGTGAGGGCGATTCTGTGCCATAGTAGGCGGAATGCTTGGTGGCTACAGTTATGCAATATAAAGGGGTTCTAGACTTTGCAGCCCTAGTGCCGGCTGGCTGGTAAGCATCTTCCTCTTTTATGTAGTCATATATATATATGTTAATGAAAACTAATTATGGCAACTTTCATTCTCTTTATTCCTTCTTTAGTGTATCATAAGGGTTCATATTTAAAACATTTGTAGCATCTAAGATTGTTTGATATCATTGACATGAGTGAGGGGAACATTGACATGAGTGAGGGGAATTATAATTTCATTTTTATCTATCATAATTTAATAGTTTTTGTATCATTTTGAAAGCTTAAACATCCTCTCAAATTCTTAATTCCCGCCTGGAGCACCCTTTTCCCAAGGGAGGGCACCAATACTGGTAAAAGAAGTAGTTTTGGACAATCTACTCACTACTGAGGGTCTTGTACTCAAAGGACTGCAGCTTTATTGAAATGTTGAAGCTCAAGCCTGGTCACATTAAAGGTACTTTTGTATTTCATTGACCAGCAAAATCTCTTAGATCATTTTTTGTTTATCAAAGCTTATATCTATAGAAGTCGATAAAGATCGAAATGTTCATCTTTTTACAATTACATAAATATTATCAAAAAATCATCAACATTTCCCATTTTGTGAGATTAGCTATCATGAATAAACTTAAAACTGTGAGAATTTGAGCACTATTTGCTTGGATCACTTTATGTAATATTCCTCCATTTGAAGAAAAACTGCGTGCATTTAATTGTCTTGAGTGTCCAAATAACTAAAATAGCATTGCAATGGTTTTAAAGAAAGAACAGTGTTTTAGTTCTTAATACACATCCCAGGTGGCACCAAGGACTGTAGTTAGTACTTTAAAGGCCAAGGTATCATCTGTGTCGCTAAGGTTAGGGGCCCCACCCCTAGGCCTAGCAACATCATTTGTAATGATCAAACCCTGGTCACAGTTGGCTGCCTGGGCTCCAACCTGCCATCCGAGAAATGATCACATAGGGCTTCAGAGAAGCTTCCCGCTCTAGATACTACATAATATTGGTTAGTTGGTTATTGGTGTTTAATGCCGTATCAACATCTATGGTTATATGATGGCAAGAACAATGTTTGACAATTCTGTCTAGGATGATCTAATCTATGAGAAGGTAGAGACCATACCCCTACACATTTACCGAGGTAGGTGTTCTTTAATGCGCAAAGTCCCATAGACAGGGCCACACACACAACAGCCAGTGGTCCTAACGGGACCTTAGATAACCCTGTTGTTGTCACAGGGAGACATGCAGAGGGGTATCACGCCTAGATAATATACACATACACAGGGCCACAATTTCAGGTGAGTGAAGACTGTTGAAAAAAAAAGTCAAATTTACGTTAAAGTACTGGCAACTATGTTGCCAAACTTTTACAGTTAATTTAACGGCTGACCATAATTCTGTGTGACCGTATTTTCTACAGGTTAACACCGTTTAATTTTAACAGTAATATACCATAATATGTACAGTGGACTTTCATTCTTACGGATCAAACCGTTTAAGTTCAACAATAATATACTCTAATACATACTATGGTACTATACCATACAGTTAACACTGGATGTAATGTTAACAGCATTGAAAGTTTTATTTTTCCTGTAATCACACTACAGGATAATTTAGACAATAACCAAGTACATCCTTCCTTCTTGGTTTAGCCTTGTATGGGTTATTTGATTGTTGGAGATAAAACGTACAGGGGTATAGCTGATAAAGTTCTTGTACTAAAAAGGTGTCTGCATGTTAATCCTACTGAAAAGGTGTTTTAAAACATCTTGCAAATGTTTTAGGGGTGTTCTGGTTGGTTGGCCATACCAAAAATAGCAGGCCAATGAGGTGATTATCTTGATAACACTATTAATCACAAAGTTCCAAACTCCTAAATGTATGAAAAAGATATTTTATTACTCATGGCCAAAAATTCAGAGAGCATGCTGCAAAGCACTACTGCTAATAGTACCACTACTGCATAGTAGTAATTTGATAACATGACTAGCCGAGAATTGAACCCGGGATGTCTCACATTTGAAGCCTATGCTCTACCACTGAGCTATGGAGGCCTGTAGCTAGACAGTGCCCGGCTTTGCTACTTAACTGAATAAGTAGGGGTATGAGAGTACTGACCTAATGTCTGTGTAATGTTGAGCACCTGTATAGAAGTACTGATCCTACTCATTGGTACTGACTATGAGAGTGTGCACTGCATGCAGTCCAAGTTAGCTCAGTTGGTCAGGCTTCTACCTTGAATGTGGAGAATGTGGGTTCTAATCCCAAAGTATTCATTTTTCTTTTCCATACCAGTATACAATTCCCAAATACGGTATATTACTGTGAGGCTAATTTCAGTAATAAATAGAGTTATATACTGTAAATTGCAATGATATTATGGTAGATAGCCGTAAAATAAAATACGGTATTATACTGTTGAGGTTTACAGTATATAACTGTCAAACTTACGGGTTTTTTTAACAGTGAAGTTCTCTCAGGAGGGCAATCCACGGACAATTTACGGAGCATTCATATCTCAAAATCCTAAAATATGTAGCAAATTCTTCAACCGCGGACAATTTACGATGCAAAAAAATGATTTGTAAATTGCTCCCTAGATTTTACAAAGCCCAAAAAATGATTCGTCAATGCTAAAATATACGATCACAAATATTGGGTTCTTTAATTTTCAATTGTCAAAATTATACAAAGAGACTCTTCCAAACTATAAAAAAACATAATTTTATTAATTTTAGAGTATACATCAAGATGTATAAGGTGTAAACTTATTGTTTTGATGTTTTCAAATTTCCAAATTATGATTTGTAAATTTACAAAGTATTTACAAAGCAAAGCATTCACTTCTCCATAATTACGAATTTGGGGTTTCCCTAGTTGAAAAATCTTGGATTGTTTGCTTCGTATATTTGAAATACAAAGCATTTTGTAAAATTTCCGTGGATTGCCACCCAGGTGACAAATTTCCTTCGTCTCTGCTAGCTCTGATTTTCATTGGTCAAAATAATAGTGGCCAATACTGGTAACTTGTTAAAGTCACATAATAATTTAAGTTGGTTTTACCTTGTTCCGTATAGATTGCTCCTTACAGATGTTGGTAATGATAGTACCTCTGTTAATGATGATTATGATATAGATTGTGGTGGATCTGTATTCACAAATGTTACATATTATGAATAGAGGGTCCTTTAGTTTAGTTTAAAAAATATGTTTATATTTTGTTTAAGATGGCCTTGAATGTGGCTAGTCCAAAGTTCCCAATTTGCTGCCCCAATCAATAGGTCATAGTAGGAATAACATTGTCTTTACATTCATGAGTCAGACTGTGTGGCAGCCCTTCTTCAGTACACATTTGGACCAATCCTTATTATAACATACAAGTGGCTTTACCAGGCAAGAAAAAACCTCCATAGGGGTTGGAGACAGGTTTCCTAACCCTTTCACCATGAGGCCACAGAGAGGATGAGAATACACGCTTCTACGGCTCCACCATTATTGGTTTACTTGTGGATATTCTGGTACCTAGCTCACTAATGATTTTCACGGCAAATTTTTGAACTCATACATTAGACAGGCTCGGCCGTGTCTGAAACCACTTGCTCTAAAACGTGTCAAGGAGTGTAAGGGATGTGTTCACACTCTTGCAGTGTCAATGGTATGGGCCATTACATAAGTGTCTCACAGGGGGTCTCCCCCCACCTTGCCTGTAACCCTGGAGCTGCCACTAAACTTTCACCTCCTTAAGTTGACCCAATGACCTAGATAATATAGCAAAAAAATCCCGTGCATTGCTCTGTGGTGCTGACGGGATTAGGGGGAGTAGAGGGCCGGGAAGAGGTCAGGGGGACGGCCCTGGTCTCCCCGTGCGTTGCTCTGTGGTGCTGACGGCATTAGGAGGGGTAGGGGGCCGGGGAGGGCTCAGGGGAATGGCCCTGGTCTCCCCGTGCGTTGCTCTGTGATGCTGACGGGGTTAGGGGGAGTAGGGGGCCGGGATGAGGACAGGGGGACGGCCCTGGTCTCCCCGTGCGTTGCTCTGTGGTGCTGACGGCATTAGGAGGGGTAGGGGGCCGGGGAGGGCTCAGGGGAATGGCCCTGGTCTCCCCGTGCGTTGCTCTGTGATGCTGACGGGGTTAGGGGGAGTAGGGGGCCGGGAAGAGGACAGGGGGACGGCCCTGGTCTCCCCGTGCGTTGCTCTGTGGTGCTGACGGCATTAGGAGGGGTAGGGGGCCGGGGAGGGCTCAGGGGGACGGCCCTGGTCTCCCCGTGCGTTGCTCTGTGGTGCTGACGGCATTAGGAGGGGTAGGGGGCCGGGGAGGGCTCAGGGGAATGGCCCTGGTCTCCCCGTGCGTTGCTCTGTGATGCTGACGGGGTTAGGGGGAGTAGGGGGCCGGGAAGAGGACAGGGGGACGGCCCTGGTCTCCCCGTGCGTTGCTCTGTGGTGCTGACGGCATTAGGAGGGGTAGGGGGCCGGGGAGGGCTCAGGGGGACAGCCCTGGTCTCCCCGTGCGTTGCTCTGTGGTGCTGACGGCATTAGGAGGGGTAGGGGGCCGGGGAGGGCTCAGGGGAATGGCCCTGGTCTCCCCGTGCATTTCTCTGTGATGCTGACGGGGTTAGGGGGAGTAGAGGGCCGGGAAGAGGTCAGGGGGACGGCCCTGGTCTCCCCGTGCGTTGCTCTGTGATGCTGACGGGGTTAGGGGGAGTAGGGGGCCGGGAAGAGGTCAGGGGGACGGCCCTGGTCTCCCCGTGCGTTGCTCTGTTACTAAAGCAAATTCCTGATGACTTGTGGAAGAAAAGAACCTTTTGATAGGGTTTTCATGCCGATTTGAGCACTTTGAAAAAAATCCAAATTTAAAACATTTATGACTCCCAGTAGGAGTCAACTATGGGTCAAATGTGACTCTTAGGTTGTAGCCCCGAGTGAGAAGGACAATTCTATACATGTCAGAAAATTCTGTGATGATTACAACATTATCTAGAAATTTAGAAAGATTTTTCACCTTATTTTTATACTGAAAGACTCAACCAATGGATTTTGCTAAAATCTTTCAGAAATGATAATTAGGCCCATCTTATGCCAAAAATGTCCCCTAATTGATGGAAATCCTTTTACATATTTCCCAGCCTTTACTCCATGTCCCTGACCATCCCTCTATGAATAGCCACCTCTAGCCTCCTGATATTCTCAGGTTGCAAAGAGCTGATGACTTGTGGAAGAAAAGAACCTTTTGATAGGGTTTTCATGCCGATTTGAGCACTTTGAAAAAAATCCAAATTTAAAACATTTATGACTCCCAGTAGGAGTCAACTATGGGTCAAATGTGACTCTTAGGTTGTAGCCCCGAGTGAGAAGGACAATTCTATACATGTCAGAAAATTCTGTGATGATTACAACATTATCTAGAAATTTAGAAAGATTTTTCACCTTATTTTTATACTGAAAGACTCAACCAATGGATTTTGCTAAAATCTTTCAGAAATGATAATAAGGCCCATCTTATGCCAAAAATGTCCCCTAATTGATGGAAATCCTTTTACATATTTCCCAGCCTTTACTCCATGTCCCTGACCATCCCTCTATGAATAGCCACCTCTAGCCTCCTGATATTCCCTATCAAAAGCTTCTTTTCTTCCACAAGTCATCAGCTCTTTGCAACCTGAGAATATCAGGAGGCTAGAGGTGGCTATTCATAGAGGGATGGTCAGGGACATGGAGTAAAGGCTGGGAAATATGTAAAAGGATTTCCATCAATTAGGGGACATTTTTGGCATAAGATGGACCTAATTATCATTTATGAAAGATTTTAGCAAAATCCATTGGTTGAGTCTTTCAGTATAAAAATAAGGTGAAAAATCTTTCTAAATTTCTAGATAATTTCGTAATCATCACAGAATTTTCTGGCATGTATAGAATTGTCCTTCTCACTCGGGGCTACAACCTAAGAGTCACATTTGACCCATAGTTGACTCCTACTGGGAGTCATAAATGTTTTAAATTTGGATTTTTTTCAAAGTGCTCAAATCGGCATGAAAACCCTATCAAAAGCTTCTTTTCTTCCACAAGTCATCAGCTCTTTGCAACCTGAGAATATCAGGAGGCTAGAGGTGGCTATTCATAGAGGGATGGTCAGGGACATGGAGTAAAGGCTGGGAAATATGTAAAAGGATTTCCATCAATTAGGGGACATTTTTGGCATAAGATGGGCCTAATTATCATTTATGAAAGATTTTAGCAAAATCCATTGGTTGAGTCTTTCAGTATAAAAATAAGGTGAAAAATCTTTCTAAATTTCTAGATAATTTTGTAATCATCACAGAATTTTCTGGCATGTATGGAATTGTCCTTCTCACTCGGGGCTACAACCTAAGAGTCACATTTGACCCATAGTTGACTCCTACTGGGAGTCATAAATGTTTTAAATTTGGATTTTTTTCAAAGTGCTCAAATCGGCATGAAAACCCTATCAAAAGCTTCTTTTCTTCCACAAGTCATCAGCCCCTGTGCGTTACTCTAGATCTGTGGGACTGACGGGATTAGGATGGGTAGGGGGCCGGGAAGAGGTCAGGGGGATAGCCCTGCAGGTCTCCCCGTGGGTTGCTCTGCAGTCTAGGCCTTTACCAACACCTCTGGTCAGACATAGAAAGGGCTGGGAAATAACTTAAATGAGACAACCAAACATAGTGCTAATTATAGATGTCCCCAGCTGGGCGGGGGTGGGTGGGTGGGGGACCCCCTGTGAGACACTTATGTAATGGGCCATACCATTGACACTGCAAGAGTGTGAACACATCCCTTACACTTCTTGACACGGTTTAGAGCAAGTGGATTCAGACACGGCCCAGTCTGTCTAATGTATTTGATCAAAATCTTCCCGTGTTTGGTTGTGAGGGAGTAGGTCAACCGTGCAAGCGTGTATGACCTACTTTGCTGGTTTCCACAGGTCTTTTAAAAAGCAGTTTAACAAATCAGAAACCAAATAGATTTGCTGTTTATGAAGTCTAATTCACTGGTTCTTGATATAATCTGAAGTAAGTTCAGTGTGTAGACTGCAACGTGTGAAAGGACATCATTTTAGAAGTAGTATTTATATTTAATTAACAGAACCTTGTGGCAAGACCTGACATCACCCGTTATGAGTAACGGAGGGATATACTACCTGCCTACCCTCTGTGGTAAAGACAGAACAGACTATGCTTTTTGGGTAAGTGTTTCATTTTCTACATTATCTATTGCAGAGGAGGACTGCAACTCATTTTCTTTTTTTTTAATATTTCACGTTTATTTAGATTATGGTATATAGAAGAACACTTAGGGTCATCCTCTGGTGTCTGTACGACCCATGGGGATACACGCTTACACGGTTTAATATATATGGGCATGTGACATCATTTCGCGAGTAAATTTCATTCTCTCCAGAGTGTCCCGCAAGATGTTAGTGCAGTGTGGATAGTCACCAGAGTGCCCTCTGTGTGCTCACAAGTGGCAGAACCGTGTAAGTGTGTATTGTATGAAACTCAGGCTCAGGGCCGAGAACAGGATTTCCGAAAGGGGGGTTCAGCATATAGACTAAGTACTAAAATGACATGTGTTCCCACACGCATGTGCTGCATTTCCCCTCTTTCTGTAGTTTGGGGGTACACCAAAAGGGGGATCCTGACCCCCTGGACCCCCCACCATCCCCGGATGTGTCCCATAGACATTGACCTTGTTTCATATTGATGTTCTATCAGTCGTATGGTATAAGTCGTATTATTATACTGTGGCAGAGGGGCTCTCAAAGGCAACATTATGACATGGCCATACATGATAATAAGTTAGTACAAATTGGTGACTGGCCAAGTTGTAATACAGACTTATTTGACCACATCTGCACGAGGTCTATTCTTAAAAATTAACTTCCCTCTAAGAAAAGTTGGGTAAGTGCCTACCATCTGTGTCTGTGTGGTTGAGTACAAAATACAAAACGTAGTTGTTCTTGCAACATTATTACAATTATTATAAGAAGAACTGCTGGAAGGGGGGGGGGTGCATCCAAGAATGGCTGTACGACCCATAGGGGGATCGTCACAAACTGAGGGTGAAGCCCAAGATTTGTATAATTCCCATGGGTCAGACAGCCACCCGAGGATGACCCCAATGGTTCTTCTATATTTTATCCCCTGAGCATTATTCAAGCTCTGTTAAAACAACTGAGAATTATGAACGGTATGTGTGGCCTAGCAATCCACACTGCTGCCAATATGTACCACTCGTTGGACGCATGAGTGATAATGAGGGAAATGTCCCATTTGTGACAAATTATGGTAGCATGGCTTTCAACTTGCTGCAGAACTGTATTGTAATGAGGTCCTTAGTTTCCCTTTTTTTAGTATGCTGGCCTGCAGTGGATTTATATGATATACATTGGTGTTTGTGTGTGTCATTCAATTCAAAAGACCAGGGGGGCATATTATGATTCTAAGGAAATTTTACAAAATATTTAATGATTCACACAACAATGATTTATTATTCATAAATCTTTTGGAGCCAAAGAAAAATGTATTATAAATGCTAAAACATTAAATTTGGAATTTCATGATCACCCATTTGTATATTCAATATTAGACATTTTAGAAAGAATTTTGCTTCTTAAACTTACAAAGAATTTTCCTTATGTTTTTTTTGAATTTGTGATTTTCTTTGTGCATTTGAAATACAAAGCATTCGTAAATTGTCCCTAAATTCCTATCCAAGGTTGTTAATGATTGTTACATTAAAGGTAAACACGGAAAATACAAATTTGTTTTCCAAATTTTAGAGAAATATCTTCAGAACCCGACTCAGTTTTTTTAAGCACAACATACAGTAGCATTATCAGATATTAAAAAGAATTAAGAAATATATGCATGAGAAATTGTTCTCACTACAGATGTTTTCATTCTGCTATTTAATTTTTTAATAAAGAATGATGCCCTAACCCTTAACACCAGCACCCCCGACCTGACAGTGTGCTTCCAGAAGACGGTCCTACTCTGGGTGCCATGTGGGTGGCTGTGGGCCTGTGCACTCTTCTATTACATCTACCATCTGTATAAACGACCCACTAGGCACACAAAATGGGACTTCAGCGGGCTCAACCTATCAAAATTGGTAAATGAATATAACTAGATAGATAAGAATCATTTTTTAAGTAGATATGTACATTAGTATACTTTCAAGCCTTCACAGCTGGATTGGTTCTATACCGACATGTTGCAAATGAAGTTACTAAGCAATCATTCCTGCAACCATCAAACCATGTAATATCTAGATTATCTTCTGTTAATCTCCCATTCAAAAGAAATCCCATTTACCATTTCATCTTTCAGGTTCTAGGATGTTCTATATGCTTGGTTACACTAGTAAGTCTTGGCTTGGCAGTGACTGTATCAGACTCACTACCAGTGGACTATATGTATGGTGTGGTTAGGTTTGTAACTATGGTAAGTAACTGTTATAGACTCTCCTGCTGTCCACCTGGATGTTCTATATCTATGCTCAAACCAAAGTAGAATTCCACGAGAGCTGGTGATATTGTAAACAAACCCCATTTTTGCTGATCCACATTAATTCAGTTGAGCAAGACAAATGTTTTTTAATAATTTTCTGCCATATTTCATGGTTTAGATTTTATTAACATAGGCCACACATAGGCTTATGGAATGGATTTCCATAATTATTTGAGTTTGTACAATTTCGTTGAATATATCAGTTTTGGCTCCCTTTAGATTTAACAAACAGAAAGGTTTGATTTTATTCAAAGCATCACAGTTCTGATGTCTTATATGGTATGATCTACATCAAACATGTGTGAATTTGAATTCCCAGTCAACATAATTATACTAAATGAAATAAACATTTGGGATCCACCAATAGGTCCTAGCAACAGCCCTCCTTCGGATGGAATATGTCAAAGGATTACATTCACATGGAGTCACTTGTATATTTTGGTTGGTCCAGTTCATCTGTGATAACATCATTCTTCGATCATGGATTCTGAGAAACAAGGTTTGAAATATAACAAGGAATCAACAATCTTTGAAAGAATTACATCCATTGTTTTCCTTTTAGCAGAAATTTGGCAGTAATTTGCATACATGATCACTAGTTTTCTCCTGAAATTAACTGTAATAAGAAAATTAAAGTAAGTATCTTGAGCAAAGCAAAACTATAAAAGAAATAGTTGCCATGTCTAGATTCTCGCTTAAGGCCATATTCCACTTTGCAGCGTTTTGCTCGCGGCGGTCATTTTACTAGCGGTGATTGGCCCCACCGCAGGTAAAAACAAGCACCGCAAGGTGAAATATATGGTGTTACTTGCATTGGTACTTGCGTTGGTACTTGCATTGGTACTTGCGTTGGCCCACCGCAAGTACCACCGCAAGTGATTTTATATAGGTTTTCTATGGATTCCTTGTGGTGGCAGAAACCAACATGTTCGTTTCTGAAATGCAACTTGCTTGCGGTGCCTAAAAAAAATCACTGCTAATGGTTACCCAGCACATAGTGGAATATGGCCTTAAGCCTCCTTCTAAAGTCATTTTTACCATTTTAAAGCTCAAAGCAAGCTATGCAATGATTAGATCAAAGATATCTTTACATAATATAAACTCATCCATTGCATTTTTAGATAAAGCATCCATTTCACCCCACCCCAACCCTCACTTTTTTTCATTATTCTTTTAGCCAAATATAAACTTTTTTAATGTAACATTTTTATTAGCGCACCTCCACCTTCTCAAAAACCTAGATCTGCTACTGGTATGTATGTGTGTAAGTATGTATGTATGTGTGTGTGTGTGTGTGTGCGTGTGTGTGCGTGTGTGTGCGTGTGTGTGTGTATGAATGTATTTATGTATGTATGTATGTATGTAAGTAAGTAAGTAAGTAAGTAAGTAAGTAAGTATGTATGTATGTATGTATGTATGTATGTATGTTTGTATGCATGCATGCTTCCATGTATGTAAATATACATATAATTATATGTATACGTATGCATGCATGTGCATATGTTTTATGTATGCTAACCAGAATGGACATTCTATTTTTGACAGGTTGAATTACATGACCAGCATCAGTTCGTTCTCTATGCAGTATACTTTAGTCTGGTGTTTATAATGTTCGGCCTGTCAATACTATCTGATACAGCAGCATTAGAATGGGGGCCACCTGATAAACACAATGAAGAAATCCCATTGATAGACATTGCAAGCAAGGGAAAAGGAGACACATTAAATGAAGAGGTCATTAACTTTAAGAATGAGGTAGGTGATAATCTTCAAAATGGTATGTATTAAAGTTGGTTCGGATTTGATATTTGCTCAAATGTGTTTTCAGTTTTTAGTATAAATTAGTGAGTATTCTTTAAAAATGTTGTGTATATGAACTTTTAAAAATCTATGGACTCAAATTATGAAAGAAATATTTTCAGAAAACTTTGCCAGAACTTTCAGCATCGTTCTGGACAAGGTTCATGTTTTGCTGGGTGATTGGGTAAGTGAGAATGATTATATCATCTGATATGAATTATAGGAAGAGCATCTCTACATTCTGATATTGACTGGAATTGTTGATGGGGGGGGGGGTCCAAATGTCGCATGTCTAATTTGAGAAATTGCCAATGACATGTAGATTATTTTTCTCTTCATGTCACTAAGTCTCATGTCGCATGTCAAATTTAAGAAAAGGCCGTGGCACCATGTCAATTTTAGGAGTCTACACCCATTTGAATACCATTTATTGTTATGCCATGTAGGTAGAAAACAATACTTTAAAAAGGAACAAAAAGTTCCACCTTTTCTTAATATCAATTCAAAGCCAAAGGTATTAGGACTCTCGCCAATTTCTTGTTTTTGAATATTGATGAGTGATTTAAGCCAATTAAGCAAATCAGTTATTCTTGACATATCTGAGAAACTTGACATTTACACAATTATCTTTATGAATGTGGCATTTATGATTGTCTTTTCCTGTATCCTTGTTGCGAACAACTTCAACAGCCATTAAATTTTCCAAATAGCTGGTTGGTTATTGGTTGCTTCATGCCCTAATTAACTGTCAGGGTCATATCAAGGGTGATGCCTATTTGTAGCAATGGGACTCAATGCCCTCTGTATGGTGCTGGCTCACTGAGATATCACATCACAGGCCCACATGATACCCCACCCAGTCACATTATACTGATACTAGGCCATCCAGTCATGTTTTGTGGTTCTTACTTCATACTGAGTGCCAGGCAAGCATCAACCACTACCAAATTGTTTAAAGTCATTAGTGTGACTCGGCTGGGGTTTGAACCCATGACCTCCCACACTTGAAGCAGACACCCTACCAACTGAGCCACTGAGTCTGGTCAATTTTCCAATTGAATCTCCGCTAAATGATAAAATACAGATATTATTCGTTACTCAATTTCAGAGTCATCTACAAAGGGTACAAAAAGACAGTGACCTTCGACTCTCTCTATGACGTCAGGCCATCGGAAAAGTGTAGTCGGCTGGTTTCTGACTTGAACAAAACAATCAACAGAAAGAGATCCAATCAACAACTACCTTCCAGGTATAGTGAATGTGTTTTTTTATGATAGGTAAAGAATGCTAATTTTACATAACTAATGGGCATTTGTTTACAAGGTCCTCATTCACAGAATGGTCATGCACCAGTTAATGTACATAGGGAAAAACAATCCTGTATTTCTTCTTCCATTCTGTTTGACAAGGTTATGTGTTAACAGCAGTTTATTTGCCAGGCACAGATTTAAGGCACAAATATTAGATTTTTTAATGTAAAATTCTTGCGTTTGGAGGGCACCTGCAAATATCCTGCTATAGCACACACCCCTCCCCTTTTTTTGAATTCCTTGAGTGTTAAAGCCCATACCCACTAGGCTTAATCGGTACACAAATTGGCCAATATACCTTTTTCACGAGTATGCGCAGTGGACCCTCCCTTGTACCCAAAAGATCAGGCCTGGCTGTATAGGCAACTACACCTTAACTCTTTGGTTCATACATGTTTCTGCTAGTGGGACGCCATGCTAATAAAAAAGGTCTATAACAAGTAAAAGAATCTTTCTGTACTGATTCCGATCACAAATTAGTATGCAATACTGAAATGTACATGTTTGAACATGTTTTGTCTGAATCAGTGCTAAAAGTCGGGCAATTATTCTGGTAGAATCGACCGGTTTTGAAAATCACATAATGAGTATTGGGCTTTAAGCCTGTATTCCACATACCAATTTTGCTGCCAATTCTAAAAATCGGCAGAGGGAATGAAGGTCAAAATAATAGAAATGTTATAAGTCATTAGAAAGGCATTAAAGTTCTCTTTCAAATGATGTATATGATGTATGATTCCATGCCATATTCCCAGAGAAAATCAACCAAATACAAAATCAGCAGTATCAAAATCAGTATGTGGAATACAGCCTTTAGTGTATAGATTTTTTTACCCAGGTAGAGAGTGCGAGTTAATGCTTATGTTTCCTGCAAATCCATCTTCTGTTTAACTTATGATTTTCTTAAAACAGTGAAGCTGTTGGTAAACCAAGCCCAACCTCCTTTGCCTGGTCAGCCTTTCTCATAGGAGGAGTTGATGTAATTTGTGGATATCTGCCATGTCTACTGGCACAAATACTACGCGTTGGACAGGCACTCGTACTGGGGTAGGTCCTCCCTTGAACATTTAAAATTAATTAAGGTTGTCTTTTTGCTCACCTTAATTATCATTTCAAACTGTCCAGGTATTAGAACAACTAAAAGCCGTATTCCACATACCGATTTTGATGCTGCCGAATTTGTATTTCTTTGATTTTCTCTGAGAATATAACATAAGACCTTACATCCTATACACCTTTCAAAAGAAAATTGTAAGACCTTTCTATTGATGTACAACACATCTATATATCACCTTTATTTCAACTGCCGATTTTTAAAATCGGTAGCAAAATCGGTATGTGGAATATGGGCTTAATTGTGATAAAATTAATGTCATAAGTTCTAGTTTATAAATAAACCGCACTACCGTAGTTTGAATACTAGTACTGTGATTTTTTAACAGATTCATGTAAGAAAAGAGACATAGGTAAGCTAGAAAAATTGCAGTACAAAGCATTGCGGATAATACTTGGCATTAGAAATTCCATAGACTTACCCAGAAAAGAACTACCCAGAAATCCAAAATAACTACTTTAAAAAAGAGAAGAAATTATCATCTACTCAATGTAATGTTTACTTAAGGGTATTTGGCTTAAGAATCAGAGTACCGTAACAAGAAATCAAACTATGACTAAACTTGAAATAAGAAAACCTATAACTGAAGGCGCTAAGAAATCACCCTTTTATAGTGGCTTAACTAGGGCTATCCCCAGCCAACCTGTGATGTAACAGGAACGTTCTGCAACCATACCTTTTTAGTCAGTTTCATTATTGCTGATGAGGTTGAAACCTCACCGAATCAGAGAACATTATTATAACATTATTTTTTGTTGAGGTTAAGACCAAACCATAACCGAATGTTATAAGAATATATTCTGTTTGTGTTGAAGAACATAACCAGAATGTTGTAATATGCACAAGACAATGTCACAGCAGTAGGTCGCAGCAACATAATTGGGAGTCATCAAAAGAACGTAAACAGAACCAATACAGAACCAACCGGAACATTGCTGCAACGTTATAATAACGTCACATCCGGTCAGTGTATAGAGAGGCCAAATTCGTCCACCCTCAATTTTTGTTTTTGTTTTTACCCAAATTCAAATTTCCCAATTTCATTACCTAGACATATCAGACATAGTGAAACTAAACTTAATGTAAAGCAAAATTGAAAGAGCATTATGAGATGATGGATATAGCAATAATCCTGATGATTAGTAGATATATAAAATTAATGGCATTCATTCAACTGGAGCTATTTGTACTCTATGACCTGAAACAACAAAAGAAAGAAATGCGGGCAATGCATTATCTAAAAGCACAGTGATATTTATCTATCGCTATTTATTCATTGCATATTCCATTACATAGTATATAAAAAAATGATGATATTATTTAATGTATTACATCAGTGACATATTATTAATATTGTAACGTTTGGAAGGACAGAAATTACTGAAGATGACAAATAAAATATTATCCTAAAGAAAAGTTCATGAATTTATGTCAGTGACTCTCAAATAGTCAGAAAGTTATGCTTATTTGTTTAGGCTGATCATAATATTATTATGATCACTCTAATGCTTTTAACGCATCTATAAGAGTTAGTCATTCTTGTCACTAAGAGACCATGGAGGGATATGCATTGTTGAGAACATATTTTAGAATGTGTTGTATAAGTAAAATTGTCCGCATTTTGTAATTACCAAAATCAATAATGAAGCCTTGATTCTTTTAAAGATTAATATCTTTGATCACGAGCATAAAATATTCATCAATGGGTCTACATTCCTAAATTCAAAAAGGCGACACAGCCCTTTTTGGGCTGAGTGACAACATGTGACAAGGCCAACTCTTAAATTCAGCATCGTGACATAGGGACCCCCATCTACACCCCCTCATTTTGCTTTTTTATATCAAATCTTAGAGTCATAAGAAAAGCCTAGCAAAGATATCTGAGATGTTATAATGCTGCATCCCCACTTGGGCGACTAACGACAGCGAATAGTGGTTTTCAGTGGCGACCAAGGAGGAATTGATAGACGTCGGATGACTAACTAGTCGCCCAGCAACTAAACGATTAATCTCCATGTTGGGACTGGTGACGAGAGGACACTTTTGTATGTCGCCCAGCGACTAACTAATTGCCCGTGGCTATGGGGAAATGTTAAACATGTCAAATATTTTGCCCAGATACCACAGCGACTAGTGGTTTAGTCGCCAGACATCACGGTGCCAGTGTCTAGTTGGTCGTCGGGCCGCCGATCTTTGTAATCTAGTCACCCAAGTGGGGACCAGGCTTTACCCAGCCAGCTTGCAACGTAACAGAAACGTTCTGCAACCATACTTTTTTAGTCAGTTTGTTACTAAAGGCTGTATTCCACATACAGAAAACGCACTGCTGATTTAGAATCGGCGGCCCTGCCGATAGAATTTACGAACATATTTTTGTCCTGCCGATTTTCATTGGGCCACCGATAATGCACTTTCGGCCACCGATTATGCACTTTTGGCCGCCGATTACGGAATTTCGACCGCCGAAAGTGTCCCGAAAGTTGATGGTCCTGTTATGGAATGTTACCATGGAGATGCTCAATATCGGCGCCGCATACTTTCGGTATGTGGAATACGGCCTTAACTAAGATGGCACTATAAATTATGTTATTGATGGTGAGGTTGAAACCTCAACAATTTAGAACATTATTATAACATTCTTTTTTGGTGAGGTTAGGATGAAACATTATTAGAACATTCTGTTTAGGTCAAAGAACATAACCAGAACGTTAAAAGAACCAGAACCAAACAGAACATTACTGCAACGTTATTATAACGTCATACCTCCGGCTGGGTAGTCTTTCCAAATCATGTTGACCTGTTACAAGTACCTTTAAGTCCATATCATCAAAGCTTTCAGCATTCCTTTCCTCTTTCTTTTTCTCTGATAACTCCTAGTGAGCTGATAGACTTTGTGGAGGGCAGGGACCCCCTGGTGTGGAAGGGCCTCTTCTGGGCAGTAGTCCTCTTTGTAGCTGGAGTTCTCTGTGCATGTCTCTACCAGAATGGAGCTTACCTCGGGATCGTTGGAGGCATGCACGTCAGGATGACCACCTGTGCCATTATCTACAGAAAGGTAAGGCCATATTTTAGTTAAAAGGATATTTGTTTTGTAACAAATCCCACCTTTTCATGCATCTTGTTTAAGTTGGTTGATCATTGATTGTTTTACGCCTTAAAGGGTTCCTTGCACATACATTTTCAAAAGCCTATTTCTTATCTAATTAAGCTCTTGTGGATATTCTTAAAGTGTTTCAAAGGAAAAAATTGGAAAATGTTGAAGTATTAGTAATTTATAGGGGACAGAAAAAAAAAATTGAGAATTCCTTAGTTTCTGGCCTTTCATTTCTATCCTTGCTACGTCATAACAAAGGGGAATCCCTTTAAAAATAAGTTGGGAATTTCATGTAACTGAGTGAATTTGGGTGAGTAAAGGATACAAATATTTATAACCTGTATGTATCCTAATATAAATATTTATTGCTAAAGCTAAAATTTCTTTCTGTACACTCTTGAGGGTTGGGGATTCCCTTTTATGAAAGCTGGGGATTCCCAGTAAGTGTCCTTGTGACGTCACAACTTTGGAAATTCCCCACCCAAAATCATAGAAAAGTGACAGATCTTTAAACCCTCATAACCCTGGTTACCCTTGGAATATTCTTAAGAAATTTCTGACATAATAAGCTCTTGGTGCAAAGGCTATGCTCAAAGGATTTCATTGGAAAATATCCATCCAGCAATTATGTGCAAGGTATCCTTTAATTAACTCATTTCAAGGGCAGTGCCTATTTGTAGCAGTGGGACACAATGCCCTAAAAATTTTTAGCGCTGCCTCACTGAGATATCATGTCATAGGCCCACCAGATAACCTAGCCAACCAGTTTCATGGTTCTAACTTCATACTGAGTGCCAGGCAAGGAGCAACCACTACCATTTTTAAAGCCTTTGGTGTTATTTGGCCGGGGTTCGAACCCACGACCTTCCACACTCGAAGCAGGCACTCTACCAACTGAGCTACCCAGTTTGGTCTATGTGTCTTGTTTTACTCTTGGTCTAAAGGGAGATATCAATACTTTTGCTTAGTAGATCATAACGTTTATTGTCTACTATCAATATGATTATGTGACTAAGTAGCTTACTACTCTGAATTACATGGGAAATTTTTGAACTCATACAGTAAGTAGACCTGGCCTTGTCTGAATCAATTTGCTCTAAACCGTGTCAAGGAGTGTAATTCTTACTCCACCATTAACCCTGAAAAAGCAAAGTATCATTATACCACCCATAGCAGTGGGCGTGTTAGGTAATATTTTTGCGCCTACCTCATAGTTTCCCTTCCCCTTCTGGCGTGTATATAAGTGTAAGTCAGGGGGTGTTAACTATATTGTGTCACAAGAGTCTCGTCCACTCATAGTTCTGTTTACACGCCCAACCTTGTCGGCGTGTTAATGTACCTACCCTCCATTCAGGCACCAATTTAATGGCCAGCAGTGGCGTACCCAGGCACCCCCCCCTCCCTCAGGGCGGGAGGGTGTTCCCATGGTGTCCGGACCCCCCTCAGATTTCTCAAATTTTACACAATTAAACTACCAATAAAGGGAATTATCCAAATAAGGGGTCTCTGGAACCCCCTCAGATTTATCAAAGTTTGTATGCCCATAGGGGGAATGTGGGTTGTATCCCGCAAGTGGGTTGTATCGCGCATCTACACTTGAATCCTTATGAAATAGCTTCGATTAATTTGATCATCATAATTTTGCTATTTTTTGCAATTATCACATGGGACAAAATGTCATTCATCTGAAATTCAATCATGACTTCATATTTTTTGCTAATATCTATTCTGACGATTGGATTAAGCATTTTGGCTCCATAATCTTAAAAGTTCGTTTGGAATTTCTTATTAAATCATTTCATATTTTTCTATCAAAAATGAGCCTATAAAATCCGCCATACAAAGCTTACATGTGCGATATAACAACCGACCGTTCATTCTTATTCATATAAATAAGAATTTACCTTTAAAAAGGGCAACTTCAGGGCTACACTATTATTTTTCTACACCGGCCTTCCCACATTTACGACATATAATTTATAAACGCAGGTTGATATGGGTTTCCAAGTTTAACAAAAAATGCACCAAATACACTATAGATGCAGGGGTAACCCACCCTTTATAACATATAAAAAAGGAATGAAAAAGGTGTGCGAGTGTAACGGTGACACTGGGGGATATAGGACGTCGTGTGCTAGGCCAGCCTAGCCGACTCTAGCGGGATTCAAACAAGCAAGTTGTTCCATTATCAATGACTGTATACGCAGGCCAGTGTCGCGGCTCGCCGATAAGGAACTCCGGAGGGTGCCTTTTAAACAACCATAGGCCTACATGGGCTGATGCAATGTGACGGGATACTACTGAGTTTGCTGACCTAATAAGAATAGACGAGGCTGAAGCGCAGAAGGAGTATAGTGTACATGCAACTAGGGTAAAACAGGGTTGTATAGCTCACATTGGTACATCAATAGCGCATTTTGTTTTAATAGCCCTTACATATAGAAAAAAATATATATAAAATCACAAGTAATTCATAATAATTAATGAAATGCGTCAAAACAGTGATAAAGCGTGATTTAACTTTATAACCTCTATGATTACTTAATAATGAAACAATTTTCTTCCCATTATGCTGGGTACAACCCTTATCATGAAATGAAAGTAATATTTTTGAGAAATCTTATCACCAGATTTCTTAAACTCGCTTGTGAGACTGGTTTAAGCATTATAAGGCAAAAATAATTTGGTCTTTCCCAACCTTTCCCAACCTATACTGAACTCAGTAACAGAATAAAACATGTCTAACTAATACAATTCACAAGTTATATAGCCTCATAAACCTATTCTAAATTTGTATTTCGCCTAATGTATTGTTTACCATATTTCAACTAGAACTCTCCACCTTAACTTTGTTTTAAGGTCCTTATTTACGGTTTAACTAAAACCGTTAGAAATACAGGATTTTTAAAACAGATTTTCTTGAAACACATTATTTAGGAGTTAAACCAGGCTGCCTAAACCAGATTCTTAAACTTCTTGGAAATACTGGGTGAAAGGCTTGAAAGCGCACATGGTCTTCACTGAAAATGATAATATTAAATAACCTTGACTACACATAAAACTATTATTTTGTGAGATTTCAAGATTTTACCCTTATTTAACTCTCGACATAAGAAATGATAAATGCGCTATATTAGCCTGACGGGCCATGCCCCCCTCCCCCCCTCCCCTGTTAAATCATGTTGTTTAAAAAGGGGCCCCTCCCACGTAGATTAAAGGTAAATATGGGTATTCGACATGGTTTCTTGATAACCATAATAAAATTATGAAACTCACACAGCTGTTAGATGAATGCATAGAGACTTTAATAAAACTTTAAAAACTATATGTCACCATATCCATTTAAGAGATATTAGCATTTGAAAAAATGACAGTTTATCATTGGCTTCAATGAGAAAAATCATTTTTTTCCCCATCAAAAAATAAATATCCATAATTTTGACATCAAAAGCTCCAAATTTTTAGACAGGAACAGGATACACATTTTAAGATTAAAAAAACATGGGGTCACCGTCAAAAATCAAAACTTATTCATGAAAATACCAAAAATAGACCCCCAAAACCCACAAAAATAGCCTATACTTGTTAAAGAAATTAACAACAATATATCTTTCGGGCAAATTACTGTAAATAATTTGAGTTCATGATAATTAGATCACATTTTGTTAACATTTTAAAGAGTTTGAGAAATGTAAAACTATCAACACCAGGTGGCGCTGCAGTGAATTCCCATATTTACCTTTAATGCATTGCCCCCCCCCCCCCCCCTACAAATTCCTGGGTCCGCCCCTGCATCCCCCCGGACCGGCCCGTGGGCCATCCTTTCATTTTAACACCATTATTACAAATAAAACTTCCGAAAAAATTGAAAATTTGGAGTGGTAGGTGGTAATCGAGTGCATGAAGTTCGATTAGCTCCTACCACCCAGGTCTGGCGAATTCATCTGTGCCATTATTCAGTTCATTTCATTTCATTGTAGTTTGCACAACCAGACCCAATCACCTATAGAGTTTGCGACATATATATATACCGTGGGTGTAATCGGGGCAACGAGAAAGTTGTTTACCAAAAAGAGACACTTTGTAGTTTCTATGGTGTAGTATTCGAGAGTAAACCGTCCATCCACATAGCTAATCAGTACTTAACTACCGAAGTTGATATCATTTTACCACTTCCTCCTTCTCCAAAACAGGCACCCGCACTAAATTGTAGACACGGCGCTACCCTGGCAGCCGGTTCAATGGAACAGTGTCGAAAAATCCAACTTATGTTGAATAACATAACATCTATTGGGAAGACTATAGCAGCGAAGGTCAGCAACGGACTCCGGCAAGTGCAATCAATTTTGGAATCGACGGCCCAGCCAACACCTCCATCAGCCAAATCCAGGAAGCAGCGGGCTCTTATTCCAGAAATCGGCAAGTTCTCCGAGACATTATTTGGAACGGCCACACTCGATGACTTGAAGCAACAGACTCGTGCTGACCAGGTAAATGCCGATGAAATCGGCTTCCTCGATGGCAAAATGAATGCAGTCCTAAAGTTAGTTGACTCCACTTTGGAAATCCAACTCCAGGCCATCATCGAGAACACTCATTCCATATACAATTTGTCCCAAGGACTCCAGGCTTACATTAGTAACCGGGAATTGATGGTCAGGTTGATGCAAGATTTGCAAGAATTGCGTCTACTGGATTTTCAACTGGACTACTCCCTTGATGTGTTGCTACAGGCTATTCGCGACCTAACGGAGAACAGGCTGAGTACCTCTTTGATATCGGAGACTGATATGAGGAAGATTCGGTACCTTTTCATTTCCAAGTCCAATCTTTCAAATATTAATATTCCAAACACTCGCGACATGTATAGAAGTGTAACTGTTTTAGTGCCCCCGGTTTTACAGCAACATGTTCTGAAAACTATTTTGAAGATTCCCGTTATTTCCTTAGAAAAAATATTTACGGTTCTAAAAGTGAACACCTTCCCTCTAGCCTTTCATGGGCATTATACTCGCCTCACGAACACACCGGCTTATTTATTGGTGTCCGCAACACAATACACGGTATCCTCCAACCCAGATCTGGATAATTGCCATTCTCTGGTTTGTCATTATGACCTACCAATTCGCAGGCTTTCTCCCTCGTCGTGCCTCATTTCTATCTATCTACGTGATCATGAGTCTGTCAAACGTTATTGTGATTTCAAAATACTCATTCAGAATAATTTCAGAAGGTCGAACATCCAAGTCATTGCAACAGGGACTTATTTGTTCTCTCACATAGACGAGGTCGTTGTGCGCTGCCCCAACTGAACAACAACCCATCCTGGATGTGAATCGTGCGTTCGTGCCTTTGCAATTGAATGTGGTTGTTCTGTGTCCGCCAAAGAATGGGAAATTCCCGTCTCAAGTGTTAACTGTTTGCCTTCTACAGCAGGCCCCTTAAGAACAGTTTTCCCCGTCAACCTTGCTAGTCTTCAACACCTCAACCTGTCACTTAGCCGACTTGTGAACCCGGATTTTTCGTACGATAAACCATTCCCAATCTTACCTCTTAGCCCGCAAATGCGAGTCCGCCAAGAGGATATTTTTAAGCGAGCAAAAGACAATTTTGTTTCCCTCCGTACATACATGAAAGAGATCCGACTGAATAAGGTCGAATACAAGAAACTTCGTGGTGACTTGCATCTTCCTCACGTACCATTCCTCCCCCCCAGTGTGCACGGTACTGTTTACCTGTTTAACATTGGACTTACTTTTATAATGGTACCAGCACTTTTTGTTTTCATCTCAATTCTGTATTTCAGACAACGTAGGATTCAAAGCGCATGCAGACGCTTGACTTTAAATTGAGTTGGTTATATATACATTAGCTATTAACTCTTCCTTTTATTGCAGCTCAAAAGTTATCAGTTCTCATTCATGTTCGATTTTTGTTGTTTAAAATACTCGCCCTCATAATTTCGTCACAAGGACCAGTTCCGAATTCATTGTCGCCCTCATGAATTCACATTTAGTCACAGACACATAAGACTACACGCGTTCATGATATCAAAATGTTTTATTGTTATGCATGCGGAATAGGTTTTAGGATGTCCACGTGTGAACATTTCGCAAATTTTCACATAATTGTATTTACTGAACTTACACTAATGTATATATGTAACTCGAAAGCTTCGTGAACATTTCACAATTAACATTTTCCCATATATACTTCAAACATATCGTACACTTATATATAACTGTTCATCACACCCAAGAGTCTACGTCAGGCATGCAGCCCAGTTTTTCGGCTGGGAGTAGTTCTTGGGCCATGTTGTTCCTGTTGTTTATCAGGCAAACGCTCGCTCTACAAAGTCTGTGCCTGAAAAATTTGTTCAGGCGCACGCGCTCCGTACGAGGAATCTTGACTTCTTGCGGGAGTTCAAACGTCAAGGGTTCATCACTGCCATTCAGATGGACCGTGAGTGGGCCCGACCAGGCGACGGTCAGGGCCTTGGACAGGATGCTCGGTCTTTGGATGATCATTCGTGGGCAGGCAGCACTTCCTACGGCTTCCATTTCGGCGGGAATGGGAGCCAGTGGAAATAGGAGCGTTTCCCATCGGCAGTAGATCCTCAGACAGCACTGCACTCTAGCCCTCCGACGTTGACCCTGCGCCAATGAGCGACAGCCTGCTGCCAATTTCGAGCAGATACCAATCAATTTCCACCCCAGGTATATAACTAACTACAGAAGCAGCCACTGATGGTCAGATTGGTCGGCGGGTGGGAGGTGACTAGGTCTCACCACTGGCGGTCCCTCCCGCACAGTACGCAGACGCAGACTTGCATTTAACAGTCGCTCGATGTCCATGGCCATCATGTGGCTGTTCTGAACCAGTGTCTAGTACAGGCACATACTTATACCCCCCACCCCCCACGACCTCACAAACCCCCAGGTACTGTAAGGGCTTCGTCTAGTCTTTAGCGAAAAGTTAACCCTCGGTCGACAACTTAAACGCTACGTAAGGTATAACTAAAACGACTTCTTCTAGTCGGGGGCTTCTCAAGTTTTTACACTGGGTAGCGCGAAGCACGGCTAATAGGCCGCTATTTTCTTCAGAGAGCCGATCGACAGGGGGTTCATCTGAAGTTACTTCTGTCGCGTTTGACACGGGGACACGCGTCTATGATGACCGCGTCCAGCTGTTGGCCATCTGAGGCGTCGCATGTCAACTAGCTTCTGTGTCAGGTCCCTCACAGGAGTACCGCGGCACGCGGCCAGCGGGGTAGTCTTAACACTTCTTGACACGTAACAGGCCTCAAAAGGGGTGGCGGTGATGGTGTCGCTGATACCCCATGTACACCCCATCACGGCTAGCACGTAACTTATGGTAAAAGTCTCTCTTACCCCGTCTACATCCCGTCACGTCTACGACGTAACTTATGTTCAAAGTCTTGCCTCATCGAGAAAAGATTGCTTTCGCCAGATCATGTGTCCACAGGGGGGCCAGCCGGGGATGTATAAATATGGCGTGGCATATGGCTATAGATCACTTGAAAACTTGCTGCCACCATGAACGGATCAACTGACTATCGTGACTCTGTCCTGTCAGACCCGTGTACGAGCTCGTGCAGGATCATGACCAGCAGCCCAAAATCGGGTTGCCCGCAAATAACAGATCATGATTCATCAGCAGGTGCAGGTACCCTGCTGATGGATTTGTCTCAGGATCAGACGGAGGCGACTATTGATCTGTCTCAGAATCTGTCTCAGGATGTGTCTCAGGATGTGTCTCAGGATCATGACTCCCTGTTCCCGGACGAAGGATCAACGACGCGGACCTTAGCCTTGGTGGTTCCCAAGGCGGTACTGCATCCGCATCCTCGTCCACGCCCTCCACGCCCTCCACGCCCTCCACACCCTCCGGATCCACGCCCTGGGGGATGACGCCCTCCACGTCTCAAACGTCTCCATGGTTCCCGACCTCCACGTCCCAAAGGTCGTCCACGCCCGGGCCCTTGACGTCTCAAACGTCGTTCACGTCGACCACGTCCCAAAGGTCGTCCACGCCCGGGCCCTTGACATCTCAAGCGTCGTTCACGTCGACGACGTCCCAAAGGTCGTTCACGCCTGGGCCCTTGACATCTCAAGCGTCGTTCACGTCGACGACGTCCCAAAGGTCGTTCCCGCCTGGGCCCTCCACGTCTGCAGCTGAACCGTCCACGGCCGATTTGCTGGCCAGGATGGAGCAGCTGGAGAACAAGTGCCGAAGGGCGGAGGCTGAAGCGGCTGCGGCAAAGGCCCAGGTGGAGCTGCTCGTGAACAAAGCGAAGCCAGCTGCCAAACGACCCAAACTGCACCCCCGCAAGGATATATGTGTAAGTTCTAAAGTTTGTTTTTACAGCTTATAATTAACTAATAATGTCACCTTTAAAACGTTACCGTTTAATATAGTTTTCGGTTTGTTTAGAAATCATCTCATTCCTAGTATAGCCCTGATGTTCTCTTCTACCGCGCCAGGGAACATCCAGGAAAACAACGAAAATCTGTAATGATTTCGTACACTGAAATTTAGTCCACAATTAATTCTTGGCTTGTTATATTGTTTGTAGGCACTCGTTCGTTCTGCCTACAAGGCCAGGAGAGGGGAGCCGGATTGGGGCTTCAACCTGAACCGTGGGTAAGTTGATTACATCATAACAACATGAATAGTACTGACAATAATATTGTTTTTAAGTAAGCAATGGGTAATGTGTTCCTAAACACCAGAAGCTGCAGCTGAATATAACCTTTGCCGTTCTCAAGTTAATAGAGTCATAGAGCCGATGAATTGAACAATATAAATATATTCCAACATTCAGGGCGGGGATCAAACACCCAGAGAACGTTGTGATCATCAAGGCCCTTGTTGACAACGTGTGCCTGGGGCCAGATACCCCCAAACAAGAGGTGTTAGGTAAGTCCCATAGGTAGCAAGTTTCTTTGTTAACTAACCTGCAGCTGTACATTTCATGCATCTTATGTCCATGATTCCAAAGTTTTGATCCTTCAATTAACACAAAATTTAAGATGCTTGAAATGCTGGAAATCTGTTTTTAGTGTCTAAATAGGCTCCACTTACATTGGAAATTGTTACTTTTATAAATTAAGTTATCCTACCAGTCATCTGAAAAAAACTTTAGTTCGATTATCTGGACAAAGAAATATAATACCGGTGTAATGATGGTTTTAATTCCTGAATAGTATGGTGACCTCACTTTGCATTTTTAACATGTATTCCCTTGCTTTATTGCCTTTATTGCCTTTGTCTACTTAATGGCTCCAGTTTTAACACCCCATACACCTAGACTCTTTCTCTTTAAGAAGAGGAGGAAGGTTTCCCCTCACCCTCTTGAAGCAGACCTTTCACTCCCTATTATACTTATGCTTGGTTCATTTGGTGAGGGATTTTGCTTCAAGAAGAAGAGGACATACATGCACCCCCTGGTGGTTTACATCAATACTAAACCTCTATGCTTCAAGAAGAAAACCTCACCTTATAAGCCTCATGTGAGATATAACAGGGAGAATCTTTGCTCTTAAAGAGGAAGAGGCTTTACCTTCCTCTTCAACTTAAAGAGAAAGAGTCTAGGTGTATGGGGTGCTTTTAAGCATACTTCATGTCCTTCCTCTTTTTCTAGCTGCTGCCAACACCTACTTCAAGACCCTCCAAAGCAGGGCCAGCAACCTGCGGAACGGGAACATCAAGGACAACAACGAAAAGGCTATCCTCCGTCACCACGTCAACGAGGTAAATAAATTTTGGTTCCAGACTACCGCTATTGTTCTCAACATTGTTGACGTTGTTAGATTCAGGCGGGCCGAAATTCTGCACTTTTCAAACATATTCCGGTCAAAATACTAACAAACTTGTTTGTGTTTATTTGATGTTCTTGACCAAGTACGTCGTAACTGTATTAAAATAAAAAGTGTCTTTTTAACTTTGCAGAAGCTCAAAAGACGGATAGTGGGTTTGGACAAACTCGTCACCACGTGGGACGAAACTCGGAAGACTGCTGTGAGGCGCGTCCTCTCCCTCGACTACACGAGCGATGAGGAGCGCGGGCTTTATTTTCCGGTCAACCAAGATGGGAAGACCACCGAGCGATACCACCGCCTCGTAAAACCACTCGTGTGGGAGAGTGAGGAGCTAAGGCGCTACAAAGCCCACCTCGACAAAATAGAATTTGATTCAATATCCTCGCGTCAGCGGGGCGTTCGATTGGGAAAGCAGCGGAAAAGTGTACCCGACCCTGATCCACAACGCCAAGAGCCTCCTCCCGGTGCCCCAGACTGGGCGGTGAAGCCCGCGTATCAGTCGGGTATCGCCGATGCACAGCCAATCTAACTTATTTCTAAAGGGGCTGTTTAACGCTCTATGTTATGTGATGTTTATGATTATCATGTTTATGTTATGTTTACACTACGTTTAATTGTATAGTCTGTGTCACGCTGTATGTTATGTCTTTGTACTTTCTTAAATTGTATAGTCGTTTTATAAACTTTTATCAAAGAACTTTGCGCTTCTTGTTTTCATTGCGGCATGCTCGCTAAGCAGGGAAGTATTTATATAGATATGTTGGTTGCCTAAAACTCGCCTTATATTAGTCTAAAACCGTACGCGTTATCCAGTTCCTTCTAATTAGTGAATCTTAAATTTATGAATACTTTTTATTTACGAATACGAAACGCATTTAACTATAATGACGTGTCATTTTGTTGAAAACCCGAATGTGCTATTTCTTAAAGATAGACCTTGAACTTGAAATCGATTACAATACAACACTTTTTTGATGAGTTTTATGGTACAACGTCTCTACCTTTAGAAGAGCAATGGAATGACACCTGTCATCAATCATATCATAAATCACTCATAAAAACTGTATTTTAAAATATAAGATTTTTTAAAAGATGCGACATCGATCATCTCTTCGTACTTATTTCGCAGTGATCAAAAAATAATGTTGACATGGAGCCAGTTTTAAGAACTGTGACTTCTTTTCTAGTGGATCCTTTTAAGTTTTATTACCCGCTGGATCGACGAGCCGGGCGTATTGTGTGCCGGGCGTATTGCAAAGCCATACGCCCGGCATCATTTCCGTTCTATGTGCTTACTCCCAGGTCCGCGCCCCCATTCTCCCTGAGGCCCCCCAGTAGCGCGCGGTCCAGGCGAGAGCAGTGACAGAGTGGTCCCGCCCTTAGCACTGACTGCCCCCACTGCAGCAGACAACATTGCATTTTGGCCTGCATCTTTGTTACTGGGCATCAAAACCTAATACAGTAAGCGAGGCAAATGTTTAGTTTGATGTATTCTTCCTCCCTCTTTTATCAGAAATTATTTTTAGAGAAGAATGCGGGCTCGGGCCGTCAGGGGGTCCCAGGGCCGTACACACACCTGAGGACGGCCTCCAAGGGCCTTCTTATTATAAGATTTCATGCAGTAAGTTGCAAAAGTAATTTTTCTGAAATTTTATTATGATCAAATACATCTCTGCCAGTAGCACCTATAAAAATTTACACGTGACCATACAGTCTCCTGATGAACCCGAAATACTTTCTAGGATTTGTATCACACCTATATTCTTTCTGTGAGAGGATAAAAAAACCTCCCGCATATTGTAACCCTTTAAAGTGGGAGTTCTCCTGGATTTCTGTATTGGTAACTTGGAGCTTCTGTGTCAATGCAAAAATAATAATTTATAAAACGAACAAGTCGATTTAGGTGTCGAGATTTATTAAGGGACGATAGCTTAATTAGCTATAGCCATAATCTCGGTTAGAGCCCGAGAGCGAGATTATGGCGTTCACCACATTTAATTCCACTACTAGTTTAGGTTGCAGACCTAGTTTAGCCTCGAGCTCAGGGCCCTAACTTAGGGGCCTGTCTCACAGATTACATAAGGGGTTGACCATATCCCGAGCCAGAATAAAAGCGCTCTTGTCAGCATCATACTGCTCTTTCCAACACCCAAATTTTATTTAGCTACAAATTCAATTTATGACCATAACACTTGTATCGATTGCACGCACGTTCGGCAGCATATTGCTAGTAAACACACAAAAATACAACATTTTTCACACAAGACTTAATCAAGGTCAACACGGCTTAAGTCGACTGAAGTAGAAGTACTAATTGCAAGCTCACCGGGCCGGTATTTCCCCAAAAGAACAGGCTCTCCTATGCCTATACCCATGGTAACCAACTGGTAGCGTATAATGTCCTTAGTCATCAATCTTGTCAACATGATGTCCTTCAGTTTATTAACCTTTAAATGTGTGGGCAGTTGTGTCGATGTGCCGGTATAGCAGTCGGTCATTTGGATGACACAGTTAAATGTGTATTGTGTGCCTATAGCTAGGCATATATTTTCGGCTTTAGTCAGTGTGATAGGATCGTCTGTTTGAAAGATATAATCGCTGAAATGTCCAGGGAACGTGCCTATTTTAAGCCATACACTGTGATTGCCTGAGACAAGCAAGTATACACGAAAACGAGCATCTGCGAAGATGCGAGTAATTCCGGAGCAAACAAACAATATGCTAATAATTATGGCTACGGCGAGGATAACAAGAAGAGTGTACGAAGAGAGAAGTACCACAGTTGGGAATTCTTCAATGTTTTCGTCTCCTGGGTTGGCTTCAGATCCAGTGTCAGTTACGGTATGGTCCTGGTCCAACAAGGCTTGCAGGGTGTCATGAAAGGTGAGGTCATGGCATCGTGTTTTGGTGGAGGGTGACCGGTAATTGGAGCAGTGAGGTTGACCAACCGGGTACGGGTTACTCCAGGCTTGTTGTGAACAACCCTAGGCATGTATCCGCCACTGGCAGCTCGAACAAATTCCACGCATGATACAAGAACCAAGTGCGCGGCAGCTAATATTGAAAAAGAAAAAAAAGAAGAGAACATGAAGGTTGTCATCTCAACTTTAAACAAACACCTTCCCTCCAAATTACCATGGCCAGGCAATTCAAACAGACAGAATAGACTATAACTGCCATATGGCCACACCCTAGAATTCAGAAAACTGGCCATACTAATTAATCAGGAAGGGGGACCACCAGAATGACAAATCACGACAACGCGCTACCGTGACGGCCAGGCTGGCGGCTACAGTAATCTCCTGGTAATACTGTGACAGCTGTTCTCGGCTTTAATTTCACGCGGGTAGCTGAGGTTAGGAGCTCGAGTGCAGCTTCCCCTGGGTCGGGGCCATGGCATGTCGCGGCAATTCGCGGCTTTCAGGTGGTGGGACCATAGGCGTCGGTCTGTACCATATATAAATACTTGGGTCATGGTCGCGATTGGGGAATGTTCATCGCCCTCAAGTGCTGCTGTCTAATTACTCAAGTTCGCCATGGCCTCGTGGGGTTTCAGGGGTCTGGACAAGGAGCAGGCACATGCCAAGAGAAATATGGACACTAGCCGAAACCGATGGTGCGACACATGTAAACGTCCAGTTTCAAAAAGTACATATAACAGGAATCATCGTACGGAGCATGGTGAGTACCAGATAAATAGTATAACTAGGATACAGGCACATGCACCTGAAATCGATATCCTTCAAAACCTTCCTAGCTAGCTTGCGCGCATAGATATTATTTTCCAATACCTCGTATAATCTTAATTATCAGTTAGTGTTTAGAAAATTATCGGCAGCCTAAATCTTTTCTTAACAACTAAACAATTGTTCAAATAATGAATGACTTAAACAATGGACGTTATATATATATATCACTCCATGCATCTTTCTATCATAACTTTTCAGTCAGAGAAACAACATTGGGTGGCCATGGGATAGTCTGTACTCTGCAACCCTACTGTACATTTAATTTATTCTTATACATGTGTCTTGCAGAACCACCGGAATTTGGTTTACCTCAACACGCTGGCAATCAGGCAGAAGTGGGTCTTGAGGCCGAAGCAGGTATTCAGGCTGAGGCGGGTAACCAGGCTGAAGCGGGTGTTCAGGCAGAGGCAGGTAACCAGGCTGAAGCAGGTTTTCAGGCTGAGGCAGGTAACCAGGCTGAAGCAGGTTTTCAGGCTGAGGCAGGTAACCAGGCTGAAGCAGGTTTTCAGGCTGAGGCAGGTAACCAGGGTGAAGCGGGTATACAGGCTGAGGCAGGTAACCAGGCTGAAGTGGGTATTGAGGCTGAAGGTGGTATCCAGGTTGAAGCGGGTATTCGGGCTGAAGGTGGTATCCAGGTTGGTATCCAGGTTGGAGCTGGTATTCGGGCGGAAGCTGCAGCTGCTAATCAGCGGCAGGCTGAAGTCGGGAATCCGGCAGAAGCAGACAATCAGCCTGTGGGTCGCAATCAGCCTGTTGAAGAGGTGGTACCCATGGAAGCCGATGAGGAGTCAGGTGATGATACGGAAGACTATTACGGTATGATGGAAGATTCCCAAGAATCGGAGGAAAATGATAACCTTGATCCAGAGGCAGACAAGATTCGCAACAAGGCCATCCGTCACTTAAAAGTGGTTTTCGGTGACGGGACGGGTCTTCCTAGCCCATTGTCAAGGGTTGTTCTTGGTGCCACTAATAAGAATATCCAAAGCCTATTTTCATGGGTTCTGTTCTTTCTTTTGCAGTGGCAGATCCACACCTTCACCAGTGATACGCAAATGGCTAAAGTCATGTGCTTCATTTGTGAATTATTGACGGTAGCGGGTAATGACCAGGTTTCACAAGCAGCGGAGGCAGTATTCCCCAAAACGATGCTGATGATGTACAAATGGTTGGGTACAGACCTAACGTTGACTAATTACTCTACGAGTGTATGCTGCCCGAGGTGTTATACGTTGTCGCATTGTTACACAGAATTATACCAAAATATTAAAAATTTTAATTTGACATTTGAATAAACATTAATAAAAATGTTTCCATTAGCAGTAACTATATTATATGTTTTTACTTAGACGCTTCACATTCATTTTTTCAGGTTCCTCTCGATCGATGTGATGCATAATGTACTGTTGGGTAAGTGTTGAAGCTTGACCTAACGTTAAGTAATGTTTAGCACAGATAATGTGTTTAAAATGGAACTTGCATTTGCCTTTAATTTGGACTAGTACTATTAAGTTCATTGGGGTTTCAATACCGATTTCACATATGTGCTTTTATTATTGGGATTCAGGGACCGCCAAGCGAATGTGGAGGAGGTGGTCCGACGCAGAGTGGTCATCAGGTGTTGACTATTGATGCTCGTCTGAATCAGTTTAAAGAGGGACTACCGGATGACTGCAAGGTAACTAACATCAAATCGAACGCTGGGATGTGGACGGCAAAGGAGTGGAAGAATTGGGTTACAGTCTCGTCTGGATACTGCCTCCAGGGCCTTTTGCCGCAAAATATGCTTGAAACCTGGCAGCGTTTCGTAGAGGCCATTCGACTTCTGTGCAAGCCTTGTATTACATACTACGAGATAGAACTGGCACACATGAAACTATTGTACTTTTGCAAGAGCACACAGGTCCAGTTCGGGTCGCAATTCATTACCCCAAACATGCATCTACATCTCCATTTAAGGGAGTGTCTCCGGGAGTATGGTCCAGCTCCCAGTACTTGGCTGTTCAGTTTTGAGCGGTATAATGGTTACTTGGGGGATGTGCCGACTAACATTCGCCAGATAGAGAAACAATTGTTTGAGAGGTTTCACCGGATGAGTCGTGTCAGTCAGGCGCGCGCCGAAATGCCGTCCAAACACGAGGGGAAATTTGGCAAACACTGCCAGCTGGGAGAAGGAGAGAAGAAAGCAACAACGGTCCCGCAAACACTCGATGTACCCAATGAGCGAGATTTGGCGCAGTGCAAGAGCCTATGGAGTCTCCCCGACGGCTTCGAGACATGTGGAGAACAAAAGGGGTGGCTCGACTCGGCCGATCTTGAGCTGCTCAAAGAAACATACCAAAAGATGTACCCCACAGAACAGGAGATCGTAGAGAAGTCATTTATGCCTTCATGTTACGTGCAGTCTAAAGTCGTAAAATATGGCCCCATGACTTATTCCAGCAAAATGTCCAGCAGTGGTAAAAAGTTGTCTAGACTAATGGCCAATTGGTACGAAGACGAAGAGAATGACCCCCAGGAGCGCCCGTGCATCGCCACCCACTACATGAAACATTATATACAATGTCTGACAACCGGGAAAAAGAGGCAACATCTGTTTGCAGCTGTGAAGTGGTACCAACACAGCACCGTCGCATCCAAACACATAAGTCCTTATACAATGTGGCACAAGGCAAAGTTCGAGCAACCTTCATGGGCATCATTCCTGCCTGTTATGCGGATAAGTGGACATTTTGGATATGTGGTTGAAAAAGAAAATATGATCGTCTGTCCCCTTTGGCGCCACGACTTCTTGTAGATCTATAGGACTTATAGATATCGAACTCGCGGTGTCCAAAATTAAGCTGAAAACGTATGCATAATTACTGAGATTGTGCACCACAAATTTTGTCTATGCACCCCCTGATATATGGGAATGAAAAAATTCCATGAGAAGTGTGCACATGTATAAAAAGGGTGCACAACTTAAAAATAGCGCACCTGGCCATGGGGTGTGCACGCCGGGTGCAGGCCTATAGGCCCGGCCTATAGGGCGCAGCAGCTTAATTTCGGACACTGTCCGGTGTTGTATATATGCATTGTTAGGATTATGTGTTTTAGATGCTTTTGCCAACAAAAGCAACATTTTTTTAATAACAATTCGTCTTGAAGTAGTGTATTCATGGGAGGAATAATTATATTACGCCCTAAACCTTAGAATGTGACTACTTTCAAAATAAAAGGTAGGAAATTACTTCACAAGGTTACGGTGACAGGATGTGCGACTTTGAGGTACGTTTTCTGAAGTTATTTCACAGGCTGGGGGTGTGAGGCTGTGTGCATTTACGCGTGGTTTCTTGAGTCAGGTGTGAGGACACCTCCTGCCAGGGCTGTGCGAGCGACACCTTATGTAACACTTGACACCGGTCGCTCAGGCTGCTCGGCTGAACTAGATTGCCCCTCATTACCTGCCCCTTGTATAACGAGGGGGGGGGTGGGGCGGGGGCACTAGCTTTATAAGGCTGTGCCCACCACGTGCACACACACAGTCCCGCGCCAGCCTCAGGACCATAAAAGACGTACGCAGCAGATTACTGACATTAAACCCAAGCGCCGCATTTTGAACAATGGCGACCGCGCAGAAAACCCGGTAGGTGAATCAGATAACTTGCCTATATTTTGATAAGATAACTTGCCCATAGAGAAGTAGTGTTTTTTCAGGGGTTATGCTTCCATAGAGTGTTTGTCAACAAATCTATAAGGGTGTGGATAACAGCTGTTACGTTGGATACATATTTTCCATTTTTTTTCGTTTTCTACACATACACGTAGATAACCAATTCGAAACACTTAAAGGTTGATTTTTGGCTCATTCAAGCGACCATGTGCTGTTCGAGGAGGAAGAGGAATCCCAGGCATGGACACCGCGTGAGGACGAGCTAAAGGAGGAGAATATTGAAGAGGACGAAACGAACTGGACGGAACCCAAATGGACCGAGTGGGCGCCCCAGTTCACCCCTAAGTAGGTTTAAATTGTTAAACACTGTTGATAGACAGGGATAGAAGAGATGCATGGAAAGAAAATTGTTAACTTACTATCTGGTAGAGGTGACTATCTTCATACAAAATAATGCACACTGTCTAAAACCCGATGACGGACTCGGACATAGTTGTCGTCGCTCGAATTCATGTAACATGCTGAAAGAACAGGCTCGTTTTTTTGACAATTTAAAAATTGCAAATTGTTCTGACTGGCACAATAACATGAAACAGAGATTTGTGGAGAAAAACTGACATGCCGAAGATTTGGTAGTTTCGACCACCTATGTAGAAATGATTGACGGTGTGATGATTTTTGAAATTTTTTCCAGGACGCACGACCAACAGCAGCTCCCGGACGGCCCATCAGAGTGGACGTGCGTCTACTATTCGGAGGCACCGACCCAGGTTGGTACATTTGGATTTACACGGTGAAGCTGAGGGGGAAATTAAACATGTAAGCGTATGAAGGGAAATATGTGTAAACAAAAAAAAATGATGAGTGGGGCGATTTCACGAGTACCATTGTTCTGAAATTTGCCAATATTACGAGGGACACACTGGTATGTAGTAATTGAAAAATTGACTTTTGCTACATTTAACTATGACCACACAATTTTTTTCAGGAGCAGGAGGAGTACTTGACCGACCAAAGGTGGAAGGCGATGGAAACGTTTGCCAAAGACAAACACGCCACACCACCGCAGGCCATATTCTTGGATGGCAACTACAGGTACGCCGTTTTATTTTTTTTCATAATAAATAATATTATATAGCGGCAATGATTTTCGATGATACTACCAGGCAAAAAATAACGAGGGCATAGAATTATAATGTTGACGTTGAAGTAAACGCCTAATTTCGTACAGTTACTAAAGATTGTGATGGTGATGGTCCGATTAGTTCGTGCACAAAATTTTAACAAATGTGTATTTTAAACATGCCTCCTTAATATTTCAGAATGTACTTGGTCTGCAATTACTGCGGCCGGTGCTACCACGCCGACTGTGAGGAGGGCGAGCCTGCCAGCATCATGTGCTCCGAGGTGTTGTGCGAGTGGTGCGCCGAGGATAAAGATTAATCGATTCAGCAATAAAACACTACACTAGAATTATAACTACACTTTGTGTCAAATGTCCTTTTATTTTATTCTTATATAGTAACACTCGTTAACCTCGGGAGCATGATAGCTATAGGTTATAATTTACCTTAAATCACAGCTTGACGCTAAACTATGTTTTGTGTGTACCTGGCAGTCTATGGCCGATTGTACAGAGTATTGAAAAGAAAATGTGAGTCATAAATATATCTTTCATCTAAATTTAGAAATACATGTATACTAGATCAGAGTGAAACACAGTCTTTTAATCTCTAACTTCTAAGTACAGTGAGAGTAAAACTCTGGTAAAGAGCGGCCATCAAATACAACCCACATTCCCCCTATGGGCATACAAACTTTGATAAATCTGAGGGGGTTCCAGAGACCCCTTATTTGGATAATTCCCTTTATTGGTAGTTTAATTGTGTAAAATTTGAGAAATCTGAGGGGGGTCCAGACACCATGGGAACAACCCCCCCCCCCGCCCTGAGGGGGGGGGGGGGTGCCTGGGTACGCCACTGCTGGCCATTAAATTGGTGCCTGAATGGAGGGTAGGTACATTAACACGCCGACAAGGTTGGGCGTGTAAACAGAACTATGAGTGGACGGGACTCTTGTGACACAATATAGTTAACACCCCCTGACTTACACTTATATACACGCCAGAAGGGGAAGGGAAACTATGAGGTAGGCGCAAAAATACTACCTAACACGCCCACTGCTATGGGTGGTATAATGATACTTTGCTTTTTCAGGGTTAATGGTGGAGTAAGACCTACACTCCTTGACACGGTTTAGAGCAAATTGATTCAGACACGGCCAAGTCTACTAACTGTATGAGTTCAAAAATTTCCCGTGTTAGTCCTTGAGCTTGTTATTAAGATGATATTATATCTTAATATAAAATTACCATATGACATATAATATTCTTGCAGAATTACCAAAGAATCATCATTGATCATATCATCTTAATGGGATCAGAAACTATAATTGAAGCTGGAGTATCGTCTGTGCATTTCTAACGTTAGGGACTCCACCCTTACTCTAACGATGTCGCAGCTGGCGACGTGTTTTCCAACGTTAGAACGTTATCCACAAAATTCCCGCAGTAGTAAAGGGGTTACAACGTAGCAAATTATGTTCATCTCAGGGACGATACTCTGGCTTTATTAAGTTACTGTAAATTTCATACAAAATCTACCTTTCAAGGCTTTGCAACTCTCAATGCATTCGAAAAAGGAAACCACGGATGGAGAGATCGTTAACCTAATGTCTGTGGATGCCCAAAGACTACAGGTGAACTTACTATATTGTATATTTAGTTCATGGAACAGCTTTTCCCCTACACCAATTCTGTGCTGTCGTTTGATATAATGACCTGTACGGTTCATTCAAAAGAAGTTTATATGAATGTAAAGAACTGAAAAGTACCACAATATTATATCATAGAACTAGTACAGTTGAGGCAATAATCCACTTTGTGGTAGTTGGTATTTGCATTTGCTATTTTTAGGTGCACAAACAATATGTGGTTTTAGTACCAATACGTTGGTATCCTTGACTGCAAGCAATCCATAGAAAACCTATATAAAATAGAAGGTGTGGTGAGTAAGTGCCTGAAGCACCTACATTCCACCTTGTGGCACCCTACCACAAAGTTTGCAGCAGTTTGCTTGCATCTTTTCATGGTACTGAAAGCAAACAAGCCCATAGCCAGGGGGGGTTAGGGGGGTTTGTACGAACCCCCCCCCCCCCCCCCCCCTTGGAGGAATTTTTCTCTAATATTTAGTATAAAATATGACACTAAATCAAAAAACTATGTATTTTTTCAAAAAACGACCCCCCCCCCCCCCCGAGCAAAAACAAACTGCTACTCAAAAAACGAACCCCCTTCTGAGAAAAGCTGGATACAGGCCTGGCAAATACCGCATAGTGGGATATGGCCTTTACTTATCATCAGACGTTCAACTGTTTCTAATCAAAAGCCAGTCCTCTAAGAAACTGGCTTTTGATCTCCAAACTGATTTCCGAAATAAGTTCCAAATGGGTCATAATGGCATGATGGATAACTCCCCTATCAAAATGTTCAAAGTCTTTTTAACATGAGTACATCTTCAGCAGTATTCAACAACATTTGAATCATTCTCCCATTCCTCACTTTTCATTTAATTATGAATTTAACAAAGGGGCCTTCCATTAAATACATACACACACTTAAAAATCTCAGACACCCAGAACCCCTTGGGCTAAAGTACACATTGGATTTGTAGTAGAACATACGCACATTTTCAAAATTTCCAACCCCCCTTCCCCCCTTGATGAGTACATACCTAATGAAAGGCCCCTAACATACTTTCCCCCTCCTCAGGACCTGTGTGACTACAGCTACATTGTCTGGAATGTCCTGGTGGATGTTGTACTCACTGCCCTGGTCATGTGGAAGGTCATCGGTCCTTCGGTCCTGGCTGGGGTCATCCTCCTCTGTGTCCTTATTCTGGTCAATGGGTTCTATGCCACAACATTGGTCACAGCTTTACAAGTAAGAAATATATAGTAACATTTCCAAGATGACTGCTGAATCTGCCAAAAATGTGTAAAGATAATGAGCTTTTATTGATGAAAGTACCAAACTTAGCAGTTTCATAATCTTTTAACATGACTGACATTTACCAAATTTTGCTAGCAAAATAAATTTTTAAAAAAGTAAAGGTAACTAAAATTATTGTTGTTTCTCATTTTTTACAGATAAAGCAAATGGTCTACAAAGATAAAAGGCTGAGACTCATCAGTGAAATACTGAATGGTATAAAGGTGAGTTTACCTTATTAGGAGTGACTTTTTTTGTGTAGGGGAGTAATTTGAGTAGTAGAATGTATACAGAATACTTAAGTAAGGGGCCTTCCATTCAGTACATATTTACATTTTCAAATATCTCAGACCCCCCATCCCTCTCGGGAAAAAATATGCATTAGATTTGTACAGGAACGTAGGCATATTTTAAAGAATTTCGAACCCCCCTCCCCTCCTTGGTGTGTACACATACTTAATGGAAGGCTCCTTAGTGTGAAGTGAGAGAGCTGTAGAATTGTGTTATTGCAGATTGAATGATATTGCATCGCGAAAAGCACAAAATCCGTGACGATGTTAGATTAATTATAAAAATATATATTTCGATAAAACATAATAGAAAGACAAATATCTATTGTATATTGCTGTACATGAGAACTGATGATCATTAATATTCTTTAAGTTGATTATCTAAACCTCTGCTTCCAGGTCATCAAGTTGTATGCCTGGGAAAAACCATTTCTGGAGAAGATCATGAGTGCAAGGACGAAAGAGCTGTACTACCTAAGACTAGCGACTGTTCTGGGTGCAGTATCATCCACCATCTGGTTCCTGACCCCTTGCCTAGTAAATGCCTTTCCTATTTACCAAGAGGGCATGTTTTGAATCTCAGTCACCACAACCAGAATTACCCCCTCTCCTCCTCCTTTCCCACATAGTCGAAGAAAAAAAGTAAGAATTAAATTTAAGAAGGTGCTCCACATACTGCTAATGATTAAAGACCTTTGACCACCTGAGTGGGCACCAATAGACCTGTACACTTTGCCAGCTAACCCACCCCTTATTTCTATGATATCAACATTTTTAGAAAAATGTTCATCATACTTGATTCACAGTAATTTTCCTAGTACTATTACCCAAAACTAAACTTTATAAGCTTTTACTTTCAATGTGATGTTAAATATGTAGCTGTAGGACTGGAAAGCAAAAATGACATTTTTCCATAGGGAGCAGTGTTAAATCCCTTCAGCTTTGCTCACAATGTCCGACCCTAAAATCACAAAAACATACTTTATTTTGGTTCACCTAAAATAGAGGTAATTACCTAATTGAGAGAAAATAATAATTCATCCTCATTTATCAACACCTTATTGACTTAGAAAACACAAGTACTAACCCATTCACTCAGATTTGTGTCAGTGCCTGACTTTGCAAAAACTGCAATTATGTCTGACCTCTGTATCATGCCAGCAATACATCCCAAAGTGGACAGGTCTATTGTCACTGGGCCCTGCTCCAAGCCCAGTGGTGAATGTTGCAGAATGTGCAAGACTGCAATGCCCTCACCAGGATTCATATTTCTGCAAGAGGGGGTTCCACCTTTAATAAGAAGGCTACACACAAATGCACCCATGGGTTTGAATGTAATGGATCCAATTTGATCCACTACAATTGGCAATGTTGGGGGTTACCTTCCTTGTCAAAAAAGCATTTACATTCATACTAGGAAAGCAACCTAAGGACATCAGCTTCAAACTTTGTTTGTATTGCCAACCACCTGAGAACATCCACTCACAATCTCCACCTACCCATTATATTAGGAAAAAAACCTTTTCCCAATTTGAGTGGGGCCCTTAATCCAAAGGGCATTCCTAAAACCTTGTAGGTATCGTTTTGAATCATATATCTTGCCCGTCATCAGTCCTATACAATCAGAGTCAACTAAACTATGCCTCCATAGTTATAGACTCTCTGGGTTATGATCCCTGGCAACCTCTGCTAGCCAACCCAAATTTACAGGCCCCTGGCCGTTTCCATGGAGAGGTTGGACTAAGCATCAATCACAGCCTGATCCCTGCATCCAGGCACTCTAAGCGGTAGCAACGATTCTTGCATGTCACATCTCTAGCCACGTTTCACCTACCTTTAATTAGAAGGCTGTATACACCTTTCTCATATGGGGCGCGAGGGTGGTGGAGTGGTTAGAGTGATCGCCTGGCATGCGGGCGGACCGAGTTCGACCCTGCGGTGGGCTGGGCTGTCACTGCACCTCCTTGCGTTCCCCCTGTGACAACGACAGGGATATCAAAGGTTCCTAGAGAACCACCGGCCGTTGTGTGTGTGGCCCTGCCTATGGGACCACGCACATTAAAGAACACCTACCTCGGTAAAAGTGTAGGGGTATGGTCTCTACCTTCTCATAGATTCGATCACCATCACCACCCTTGATATGACCCTGGCAGTTAATTAGGGTGTAAAGCAACCAATAACCAACCAACCAACCAACCTTTCTCATGACCCTGCACAGAACCGCCTAGACAAATGTGACTGATAGCTTACATAAGAAAACATAATGATTTTATCCAAGAAAATATAACAATCTTATCGCAATTACAGCTATAGCCGGATTACGAATAAAGGACAAATAATGAGTGTCATTTAACTTAAAAAATCTCATGATTATTTCAATTGAATATGCAAATTATTGACAGTGCAAAATGCTATTTGATACTGAAATATTGTTGTTTTTTCAGGCTTCTGTTGCGATTTTTGCAACTTATGTTCTCATTTCCCCACTGAATGTATTGGATCCCTATAAAGCCTTCGTTACCTTGTCTTTGATCAACATAATCAGTCAGTCCACGTGCATACTGCCGATCACCCTGAATGTCTGTGGCCAGGTGAGAAAGGATTTGCCTACTTTTTTTTTTTTTTTTCAAAATTTTACCCTGGGCCAATTTATCGGTTCCATTATATGGTACCGGTCTTCCAGTCTGCTTGTTAAAGGAAAGCTTGCACATAATGACAGGATCAAAATTTTCCTATGAAATTCTTTGAGCATGATGACTCCATAAAGAACTAATAATGCGTAAGATATCTGAAGAATATTCCAAGTGTAGACAGAGTTATGAGACTTTGAAATTTGATTTATTTTAAGTGTTTTAAAGGGAAATCCTCAAATTTGTGACGTCACAAGGACTGTAATTGGGAATCCCCATGTTTCAATAGAAGGGAATCCCCCACTGTCAAAAATATATAGAGAAGAAAGTGAGTTCTGGCATCAATAACATGGGATTCCCAAGTTATTCTGAAAGGGAATTCCCATTATGATGACGTAGCAAGGGGAGTACTACTAAGCCCAGTATTTAGGGAATTCCCACATTTAATCTTCCGTCCTGCATAATTGTTTGATACCTTGACATTTGGCATTTCATTCATTTGAAACATTTTTAGAATACATTAGTGAAGTGAAATCAACAAAATTTGGCAGTTTGTAAATTTATGTGCAAGTTTTCCTTTAAGTACTCCGTAGTTAGGCCTATTTGAATTATACAGAAAATTAGGGGCCATCCATACATGATGTCACACACAAGCTAATGGGTGGGTAGGTTGAACAGTGTGACAATGCCTTATTTTCATGTTTAAAACAGAAAATTCAGTGTGACGGGGATGGGGGTCCTAAAAGTACCCTGAAAAAGTGGGACATCTTTAATTGATAGCCCCTTACTATCGCTTAAATATCTCCTTATCACATTTTCCTGTGCATGATGAGATGTGTTGACTTAAGCCCCATACCCACTAGGCGACGTTTACTAGGTTGGCCAATGAATCAGCACAAAAATGGGCCAATTCCTATGATTGCCTGTTGGTATACCATATTGAAATATGTATATGTTTTATCTCAATCGGTACTAAAATCTGCTGATTTTGGGAGTAGAACTGGCCGATTTTAGTGCTGATCAGTCGGCCGACTTGGTTAAAATTGCCTAGTGGGTATGGGGCTTCAAGGCCATATTACATTACATGTCAGCTTGTGTTTTGGCAAGTTTGTCTGAACACAAGTAGCTGGCCTGAACCAAAGCCCCCAATGTAGTGTAATATAGAAAAAAATGTTTGCATTATTATTTACATTGGGTTGTGTTGGTTTGCGTTGGGTTGCGTAGGGTCACATTGGGTTAAGTTGGCCACCTAGTTCCCGTCAGATTTTACAAACGTGTCTGCAAAATAATGCAAATCATTCGGGTCATGTAAAGGTGCCTAACATAAATTTGGTTCATACTAAAAAGTATTTACATTGTGGCTCATCCACTGGACAGATCATGCCCTCTGAATTATTGACACAGCAGATTGTCCAAATTTGAATTTCAGGCTATTGTTTCATTGAAAAGGATTTCAAAGTTTTTGAATGCTGAGGAACTAGACAATGATGCTGTGGAAAAAGATTTTGGCATGCATGGTGAGCAAGATACCTCATATATTTAAAGAATATGACCAAGACAACAAGATGAGCTTTTCTACCACTAAATCTGTGGCCATAACGGTTTGTTTCAGTTTCGCTGATGTTTTTCAATGTTTCAATGTATTTACAAATGCGTTGAAACATTGAAAAGCATCATACCCTGTGAAAAAAAATATTTTGTATTGCATAAATTGCAGTGTCACAGTTTAACTTCATTGTGAAGCTTGAATTTGATAATTAAGATTGATTAAGTTATAAGCTTGATCAGCATTGCGAGAAAATTGATATTTCAAACAATTAATTCAATTGATATTGACACTAAGCAATGATGGAATCATCTGCCTGACAATTCTGTTACATCTTTCAGGTGCTATTTCTATTTCAAATGGAAACTTCAGCTGGGAAAGAAGTGGCCAATTGATGTTGACAAAGTATGTAAACTCTAATAGAAAGATGCAAGAACATTCTCAAGCAGTTATATCAAATGTATCACCACTTCCCTAAAATATCTGCAGTAAAAGAAAAATGTTAACTATATTTCAATTGTTAATTTGAGTTATGGAAAAAATAGAACAAAATCCTTAATATCCTTGTATTCTTGATTTAACTTTCCATCACCTTTACTACATATTATTGGCAAAACATTAATGAGAGTTTACTTATGGCAATCAGTAGAAAACATGTTTGTGATTCATTTTTCACCAAACTTCCATACCTGACAGTATTAATCTAAAGGTGGCCAAAGGTCAACTAGTAGCAGTCATTGGTCCTGTCGGCTGCGGGAAGTCATCGCTTCTATCGGCCATGCTGGGAGAGATGACCAAACAGGATGGCAGTGTTATCATCAATGTAAGTAAGACAATGATAAAGGCTGTTTTGTGTATAAAGATTAAAGGTTCCTGAAACAGGGGTAGGTGGGAGAATACACAATTGCACAGTTTACCATATATGGGCATGTTACACAACTTTCGGTGAGAAAATATGTTCTCTCAACAGTGTTCCCGACAGCCAATTTTATTAGTGAGTTGGGAACCAGAATGTCTGCGGGCAACCTGATAATGGTGAAACAGTGCAACTGTGTATTATATAGTCAACTGTGTGTTTGAAAGGTAGGCTCTGATTGGTCAAACTGTATGTGAGCCTGTGATAGGCCAGTGGGCACTATAAACCTATGCACCAAGAAAGGGTGACTTTAAAAGTTATGGAAAAATGCATTTTTTCAAACAACCATAACTTTCTAGATACATGAGCTACAGTATTTCTTCATATACCAAAGGATTTAGAATGAATTGGACAATCCATCCAGACTTATTTTGTAAAACATATCATAGAATGAAAACGTTCTATTTAGAACCAAATTTGGAAAAACGAAGAAAACTTTTACTATTAAGTCATACAATCTGATTTGAGGCTCTATAGAAAGAATGTAATGTTTGTGATATGTGAAAAAAATGTATTAGGCATATCTGCCTTTACTTGAAGATTACAATGATGTATAATGTTAGTAGCTGTTATGCATATTCATAATTTTACAGCTAGTTTCCCTGCACCTCATGTGCCTACAATGGGATGTTACCCATCTGTATAGGCACCAGCCTGTAACCAAGTTGTGGTAGGTGAATGGCCATTAGCCATGAAGTACACTCACAATTAGTTACAAGTATATAATGAGATAAACCCAATAATATATTAAACATACATATATGTGGTCATATCTGTGGGGTGTTTCATAAAAAGCTCTGTAGCTACGGAGCTTTTGTGTTCCCTTACGGAAACTGTGCGAGAGTTCAAAAAGGTCATCGTAACTTTATGAAATGCAAAACTTGCGTAGCAGTGCGGAGGTTTGTTATGAAACAGGCCCCTGTTGTATCTAAAAGAGTATTATGTTATAAATTGAAAGACTATGGTAATTTTCCAAAATAACATTTCGGTAACAAAATATTGTTATGTTTTTCTCTGCAGGTTACATACTTAACACTCGCTCTGTAACTACTGGAAAGAGTTGTTAGAGCATGAAAACCCACACTCCCCATTTTTATAGTTATTCTATTTGTGCTTGTAGAACAGCTATGATTCTGCTCATTTTATTTATATTTGCAGTGAGATTTTCTACACAGTCTATAGTTTTGTCCAGAATATGAGGGAAAACTAACAAGTATCATGATGTCTTTCTCCATAGGGGTCAACAGCCTATGTGCCCCAGCAGCCTTGGATTCTGAATTCCAGCCTTCGAGACAATGTGACCTTTGGTAAAGACTATAAAGATGCTCATTATTCCACCATCATCGAGGCCACTGCCCTTCTCCCTGACCTAGATATCCTCCCGGATGGCGACATGACAGAAATCGGGGACAAGGTATTTTCTCTCAGCAATTTGGATCAATCTTTAACTGAAGGTTCAACGATAAAATATTTTTGTAGTCTTTAGTGTAAAAAAGCTATCATTCTTCCTGTTGTTTGTTTTCTACTGAAAAATCTGACCAGATTAATTATTCCGATTTCTATATAAATGGCACATGATGATGTTGAGAATCCCATCTGGATATTTAGATGAGAACTAAAGAAAAAATTTAAAATGTCATTAATTTAATAATTTCAAGTATATCAGAGACAAGTTGTAAGTGAGTATACCAAAAACTTAAAAATGGTAGTGGTTGCTGCTTGCCTGGTACTCGGTATGAAATTAAAACTTTGCAACATGACTGCTTGGCCCAGTGTCAGTATAACATGACTAGGTGGGATATCATGTGGGCCTATGATTTTATATTTCAGTGAGGCAGCACTATAAAGAGGTTACTGAGTCCCACAGCTACAAATAGGCACCTCATCTCATAGATATAATCACCATCACTACACTTGATATGACCCTGGCAGTTATTGAGGACATAAAGAAACCAATAATAAACCAACCAACAAAGATTTGCATTACTTTATCTAATATTTTCTCTAGGGTATTAACTTATCGGGAGGACAGAAGCAGCGTGTATCTCTTGCGCGTGCTGTATACCAAGACGCAGACATCTACCTCATGGACGACCCTCTCTCTGCTGTTGATGCTCATGTTGGGAAACACATATTTGACAAAGTTATCAGCAACAAAGGACTTTTGAAGGAAAAGGTTATTATTTCAGATTGTTTGCTTTGTTTTAAAGCTTCATTTATGGCTTTTATTCTTTATTTTGATGTGCTTTAATGTTTTAGTGTGTAACATACTTGTTTTCCTTCTCAGTTTAGATGATCTTCTATCACCTACCTAAGATCATGAGATTAAAATTATGGGGTTGATCTGTGTAATTTTCAATTTCATTAGGAATTTGGGAGTTTGTGTACAAAAGTTATAGAATCCTTTACAACCTTATCATATAAAAAATTATATACAAATATGAATTCAAGAACATAAATATTATTATGAAATTCATCCTGTTACTTTTTGCCCAGTGATCCTTCTTGATATTGTTTGATATTCTTTCCAGACCAGAATTTTGGTAACTCATGGAGCAGGGTTTCTTCAATATGTCGACATTGTCATTGTTATCAATGATAATATCATTTCTAAGATTGGTAGCTACCATGAATTAGTTGAGCAGGGAGGAAATATCTCAGAGTTTCTCCAAAAGTACAATAATGGAGCAAGTGAGCAAATATCTGAAGGTAATGATGATTTTATTCAAATTCAGAAACACTTTGTGGAAGTAATTATAAAAGACGCTGATTGATATTGCTTTCTATTTATAATTACATAATGCAGCACTCTTAAAAGTTCATGACGTTCAGTGTTATCATAATATGACTTTTTTAAATTCATTGGTATTCTCTGAAAGTATTTGATTCATTCATGCTTTATATATTATTAATGTTACTTTTACTACAGGCTACAGTGTCAATAAAAAAGAAGGACCACAAAAGATCAGGTATGAAAATTTGGGTGCGCTATAGATCTGGTCAGCAAGAAACAGCTCATTTTGTGCTATAAATATAGATATTACAAATGTTATTTCATATGACATGTTGTACATGAACAAGACACATAATTATTGTCATTACACTTTGAATGTGTCATCAGAGTTGCATTTTGGTGAATTTACAAGAACATAGGAAAAGACGAACTAACGGGAGGTGAGGTTTGTGAGTTGTTTCTTGTGTCCCAGATCTGTAGTTTACCTCGTATGCTAGTATTCTTCCAATTTGTAACAGTTCTGGAACTTGATGTTTGAAATGATACAATAATGAATATCAAGCTCTTATACATTTCTAGAATGTGAAAATAAATTTAGTTATTGTCCACTTGCTAACCCAATGAAGTCTACATCATAACTTTGTGCCTCGTGTTATTTTGCAATGATCTATTGCAAATTGCAGGTTGATTTAATCGTTATTAATGTTTTTTAAGACATATCTATTGTTTGCTCATAAATATTCAAAAATCAAATCAAATACCACTCTGCATTTATCATTATTCATAGATAATACAATTATTCTAATAACATCTTTCACACCATACATAAGTACATCGGAGATTGTTCTAATTATGACTCTTTAATTTAGACAGCCCAAACCAGCTGACAGTAAACCTGCCACACTTATTGAAGATGAATCTGCAGCAAATGGACATGTAAGTAGCATAAATAAAATCAGCTATCCATCTTGGAGAAAGTATGAGTGGCGAAAAGCATGTCTGTACTGACAACCATGAACTGAGCATTACAAAGTGCCACAGTGTAAAGGATCCCACTTGTGGAACTTGTTTTCAATTTATTTCTTTATTCAGATAACAAATAAGTTTTACCACTTGTTTTCATTTCAAAATTCACCATAAAGCTTTAGTTGGAGACCAAATCAGTTTTCAAAAGAATGATAAGATATGTAACTGTAGTGTGTTCTTTTGTAGGACATATTGAATTCAGATATTAAACTTAGTAATGAATTATGATTTCAACTTCTGTAGAATTGAAATACAGTTACAATGTAATGCCTTGTGATTGTTTAGACAGTAAATATCAAAATCAATTTCATTGATTTAGTGTTTTTTTTGTCCTTGCAAACTGCAAACAAATTCACATGCTTAACTTCATAATAGAAGTAGAGCATTTGAGTCTGCTGAATAAAACTGGATATCAGACACTAGTCTGCCGTTGGCTGAATATCATAAGCTGACCATAATTGTTACCGTGTTATGGTTGATACAGCTATCTTGTAATATGACCTACAGGTACATTCCATGTTAAGTCTTGCATACCATGTCTTCTGCCTTCTGTTCCCTCGTAACTTCAACCATATTGGTTTAATTCTATTCTTAATAAAATTTATTTCATCTATTTATTTTTGGAAAAAGTTTCTTTTTTACCATATTTTCCTAAGGCCATACTGCTCTAAAATGCTTCCGTCCATAGAAATCACCATTTTTCTATCATTTTGAGCAATACACTTTCTAAAAGATTTTATTGTCATATATGCAACTAAATATAATTAAGTACCATAGAATAATTATTATTTTGATCTCAGGTTTGATTTATGACATAATTATATCCTTTTAATGGTTTTTGAAATTTGTCCACAAATTTTAGTAACCTCCGTCATGATTGTATGTTGGATGCCCTTGGAAATTAAAAACACATTACTATATTATTTTTTATAATATACCAAACATTAGATATATGATACCAAAAGAAGACTAAAATGCTTTGAAAGATATCTTCCTCAAATCAAAAGTACTATGTGCCATCAAAATGATTTTTTCTTTGAATATCATTAAGAGAGTAACCTCCGTCAGGATCCCCCTTTCCTTGAATACAAGTCTAAAAATATTTTTCCTCAATCATGAATTAGAAATATGTAATTTAAGTTTATATACAATAATTGAATCATATGTCTTCAATGAAACACCGTGTTTGGTGCTATTTAAAGTGAAATAGTAACCTCCGTCAGAGTAACCTCCGTCAGGCATCTCTTTGTCTTAACAGCCCTCAATATTACTTACATTCAGTAGATCCGTATTTTTCATGATTATATCTAATGAAAATGTACAAAAATATATAGTAAATAAAGAATTTTCAAGTATTCATTGAATTTCCATAAAAAACTGACGGAGGTTACTTTTTTACTATGAGAATATTGAGTATTTATCTATTAATGGCTGTATTTTCCCAAATAATGGTTGCTATGTGCCATTTTTTTGGCAAGATAAACCCTATGATAATGGCATTTTAAAATCACATCAATTTTATTCAAAATTTGATATCTCTTTTTTTTTATTTTGAATATGTGAAATGCAAGACTTAACGTGGATTGGGCCTACAGCGATGAACAATTAAAAACTGATTTTTTTTATAATTATCACCTTTGCATTCCTCCTCTATATTTTTTTGTCGATTTATGTTAAAAATGTTATTACATTGTATTTTCACAGTTTATTTTCGGTTCATTTTAGTTGAGAATTGCCATAATTTGGAGGTACATACAATCTGCAGGCACCAAGGTGTTCTACATAGTCCTGCTGTTTTTCGTTCTACTGGCTGTGACCCAAGTATCTACCAACATTTGGCTCCGCGCCTGGTCTGCGGATGAAGCTGGTTACAATGGGACGTTGGATACACACCGCCTTAAGCTGCAGCTTAGTGTGTACGGTGCACTGGGTGCTGGACAAGGTAAGGATCCCAGGCAAGCAGCGACGTAACAAGAACATTCTGTGATTGTACTTTTTTAGTTAGTCTGAAACCTATCCAATTGTGACATAACAATTAGGTTATTTTAGGTAAAGTTACAACTTATTAAAAAAGAACATTGTATTAACGTTATATTTTGGTGGAGTTGTGACCTAACTAATAAAGAATGTTATAATAATGTTATTATAACGTGAAAGAATGTCACAATAACGTCACAATAATGTTTCAGTGTGATGTTGCAATGTTAGGTTCTAAAGACATCTTTGGGTGCCATCAAAATAACGTAACAAGAACCAAAGCAGAACTAACCAGAATGTTATAATAACATTATTATAACGTCATATTCTTGCTTGGGAGTTGATCATTGAGAACCAATTCTCTCAACCACGGATAGGTTATTTATTGTAGTTCACCTGCAGACTAGCCTAAATCGAGGTGCATGACGGGAATTATGTAGACAAGTCACAAGGCTTATAAAAGTGTAGGCATTTCCAATAATTATGGCATAAGCTGTGGTTTAATGTGATAGAGTACTAGCATTAACAATTTTTAATTTTTGTATGTATATTATATTTTTCAAGTTGGTTTGAAAATTTATTCATTTCAGAAAGATATATGACAAATATTTATAAATTTTCTAGAGTTTTTTCTAAAGATTTTATCTATAAAAATCAATCAAAATTAACCTGCAGGCAGCTGAAATGCAGTAAATCAGCTATATGTGGTAGGGAGAGTTAGGTACCGTGTCGATGAACTGTTTTGAGCTGTTGGTTATGTGTACACCTAGCTTTGCATCATGATTGATTCTAGTAGATCTCATCTTACATTATAAATATTACTTTATTTTACATTTCCAAACACCTTTAGATTATCCTGATCGTCCCCAAATGTATCATGATGTTATACAATTATGATATGAGATTAAGACTTATCTTGTCTATTAGGCCTACTAGTATAAAAGAAAATGCCCTATCCACGCCTTCAAATGAAACACAAAAGGTTACATTTCACCCAATAAAAGATTTGTTCCATAATCAAGCTCTTTTCCATTATTATTATCATAGATTTTCATGCTATACCACATCCCTTTTCAGCAATATGTACTGCAGTTTTACTGGTTGCAAGTGCCCTTGGATGTGTTTCTGCCTCTAGTAACCTCCACACCGACCTCCTCAAACGTCTCCTCAGAGCACCAATGGCCTTCTACGACTGTGTTCCATTAGGAAGGATTCTCAATAGATGCTCCATGGTAAATATCATCGCTCACATCGATTTGTTTGAAACTATTTAAAGGTGGGAGCCCACTGAATGATGCAACTGAGATTCTGGTCAAATTAGGCATCACATGAGACAAATATCTAACATTCTTAGATATTTATCAAGCAATTTCACATTTTCAGATCAATTTGTAGTCACTTTCCTCATTAGGAACACCAATTCTGGTCATTGCCAACCATTTCTGATAGTTTTAGATGATTTCTGATCGACCAGAATTTTAGTTTAACACTCAGTGGGTTCCCGCTTTAAATCTTACACTTGTTTTCAAAAAACTTTTTTCTATCTACGATAAAAGAAATTTTTGTATGTCATTTTTCATTTTATTACAATCAAGTTGGTCGACGTCACTAACATTTGAATTCATAAGGCGTTATAGATTAGTCTAATAGACAGGGGCGTACCCAGCTCTAAAATCTGAAGGGGTCCCATGCAAAACCGAGAGGGTTCCAGACAGTTATTTTGATAGAATTTCCTATATTTTTAGTTTCATTATATAAACTTTGAGAAATCTTAGTGGGTTCCAGACACCCCAGAACCCCCCACCCCCGACCTACCCTTGGGTATGCCACTGATAGAGATTACAAGAGACCTAGTTTATAGAAATTTGGTATTGACAGTAAATAGTTCTCATCTCAATGATTAGACTTTTTAGAGGTATGCAACAAAGGTTTTTTTTGTTCTGGTACATTGTAATGTTTTTGATCATGTATTTAAAAAGGGAGTAATTCAAATCTTTTCATAAATAAATAGCTCCCTGAGAAAAAATAAGTAGATGGCTTGAGAGAAGAGACCAATTTGTATTTGCTTCATAATGAACTGTTCACATTCTTATATTGATGCATCATACTTGAGACCGACAGAATACACTGCCTCAAGTGAATGAAATAATCCACATATAATTTGGCTTTACATTACTTTCAGGATATGGATCTCATTGACTCTAACATGCCCTACAAGTTATCTAGGTTCTTCTTTGCTCTGGGCCCAACTTTATCAACACTGTTTGTAATTAGTGTGACAACTCCGATGTTCTTGGTTCCATGTATTCCTATTGTCATATTATGGGGCATAATTCAGGTACATCATAATTGCTCTTCATTCATTGGATTACCTAATATCATGACCAATGTTTTCCTTTATGGCATAGTTGTCTGTTAAGTTATGGGAGTTCAAAGTGTTTATATATTCCTCAGTCTGACGCTTGATTATGTTTACACAATTCGCATTCATAAATTTTCACTGTATGAATTTTATCCCCTTCTCAGACTCAGTCAAGATTATTCTCGAATTTAGACCTGTTGGTTTCCATTGATTGATATAGTTTATGAGATGTTGATATTATTTCATATGATCATGCAGACTAAAGGCTGTATTCCACGATGCGTTGTTGAGCTTGCGTTCAACAAGGAATGGAAGCAAACGCATGTGAAACACAAGCAAAACGCAAGCATTCTAGGAACGCATAGTGGAATATAGAGTTTGCTTGCATTGTACTTGCGTTGTGCTTGCATTCTCTATGTTAAGGCTATATTCCACGATGCGTTCAGTGATAATTGCGTCCATTCAAAATAGGAAACGCAAGTTTACTTGCGTTCAGATACCAACATGTTGGTATCTGGAACGCAAACTACTTGCGTTTCCTATTTACAGAGAACGCAAGTACTCCCCAACGCACCGTGGAATATAGCCTTAATCAGTTATTCTTTCTTCCAGCATATATATGTTTCCTACATACGTCAGCTAAGGCGAATAGCTAGTATACGATGTTCTCCTATTTATTCCCACTATGACAAAACCCTTCATGGAGCAACATCCATCCGAGCCTTTGGACTACAAAAACAATTCACTGACAAATGTGATCAACTTATAGAAGATGGTCAGCAAGCCATATACCTGATACTTGTTGCACAAAGGTAAAAACTGAATAAATGTATTTACAGCTCGTTATGTTTATCTGAAAGTTGTTATTTGATTTATTTTATTTTATTTGCACTTTTGTTTAGTTCAAATAATCTTGTTAACTATACACTGATAATAGAAAAAAAAGATGAGCAAATTCTACATTTAATATGCATGTCAGAAAGGTTAATAGGGGTTGTATTTATAGGGGTTGTAAATATGTTTTGTATCAATCATCAACATTTTTGTTATATATCTTGGCACAAATTTGAAATGTTAATTATGTTGATAAACTATTGAATGTAGAAGAAGCTTGACATCATAGATTTGGGGATTTATCTTGAAAAACACAGCTAAAATGGACATTTTAAAGGTCCCATAATTGTTTCTAAAATCTAAATTTGATTTTGGTTATAGTGGGGTCTTTTAACAAAATTTTCATTACGGAGCAGATAAAAGCACCAAATTTGGTATGAGACACCTCTAAGGCATAACTATCAAATCTAGAAGGGGATCCATAATCATTATCACTTAGAATTCATTTATTGATCTACCCCATAGCCACGTGATCTTAACCACCAAGTGGTGATCACCAAAAAGTGATCAGGTGACAATGTCTGCACAAGGTCTATACACAAGGTTTCCTTTGATAAGGAGTTTCAGACTCATCTTGATACATCCACATATATCTCCAATCTTCCTAGTCATATATCAGGGTATAGGTGTACAGATTGATGGTTAAAAGTGAATGGTTTGCATGATAGCCTTACAGTGGTATACTCATAAGGAAATATTTTTGACATATATTTGACTGAGAAAAAAGATATATTACGTTTACAGTTACGTCAAGCCTTGGAGTTTCTGAAACTCCCTAATATCCCTTTCAGGTGTCTGGGACTGTTGATGGAGGTACTCGTGAGTCTCGTCGTCTTCTTTGATGTCCCTTACAGGTGTCTGGGTGTGCTGATGGAGGTACACGGGAGTCTCATCGTCTTATTTGATATCCCTTTCAGGTGTCTGGGAGTGTTGATGGAGGTAGTCGGGAGTCTCATCGTCTTCTTTGCGGCTCTGTTTGCTGTTTTATCACGCGACTCACTTGCAAAAGGGATGGCAGCCCTGTCAGTGTCTTATGCCCTAAATGTTAGTAAATACTTCCTATGAATTTTTAGTATGAAACTTCAATTACAGTATTATTGACAATCTAGTTTTGTGTAGAGCAAGCCATGAATATTGTATTTACTTAGGAAAGCTGGTCATCTGGAACAGTGAATCGCATAGTTTCCAGTTATCGTTATCAGTGGCGATCTATTTTCTTGGTGCAATATTTCCTGAGACACCCTCTGTGAAACAGGTACACTTTCTACTGTCTACTATGTGGTCACATAAAGTAAAAGCTTATTTAAACTGGTAATGTGATGACAAGTATTTTAACAATGTTATGAAGCTACACATAAATATGACCCCCATAGGTGAAATTTAGCAGTTGACAAGCCTTGAAAAAAAAAATGTTTCAATTTTACTCTTCATTGTGGTTTCCAGAATACTTGCATTTGGAGCAGTCATTCTGCAAAATATGGATGCATATTTAATCAAAATATATATCTAAATTTGATAGACAAAGACACAGGGTATTCAATGCTTTTTACAAGTTTTAGATACCACATAAATTAGATGAAATAGGTGCAAAGGTTTCCAGCATGTACTGCATTTCTTCGCGGCCATATAAAGTGTACCTCAACCAGGTGGGTGCAGGATGGTATCACAGTGAATGTGCAACCTCCTTATAGAGATCGCAGCCTGATAATGGTAACTGGAATATATGCTATTCCGATTCTTGAAATTTCAGGACAAGAGTTTCTTGGAGTTTTGATTTAGGGAACTATGTTTCTCTGAAGGAAAAATGTAATCTTTTGATGTAGATTTTCATGAATTTCTGCTGCAAGACACTTTTATCTCAGGACTTCAATGTTACCAAGTATAACAGAATCGTTCAGTATGAATACTGCATAAAATCTTACCTTTCATGAACCCAGAATGTGTAAATTGGGTCATTAAGATACATTAAAGGTAATGGAAAGATAACCTTTACAAGACCTTTATAAGACCTATATAAGAGTCTTTGAGGTAACCTTTGAAATTCTCAATACATTTTCAAGCTCTCTCTGTGACCCGTACACAAAACTCAAACACCATTAAAGGTCTTTTTTGTGCGGTGGGATATCAAACAGGGTCCCAACAACACAGGGAAAATAGCAAAAATTAATTTTCTGACAGGGAAAACACTGCAAATTTTACCAAAACATAGGGAAAACACAGGGAATTTCATTTACCAAAACTCAAGGAAAACAGGGAATTTCATTTGGCCAGGCTCTGAAATTCCTGATTCTCAAAATAGTAAGAATTGTTGTTGGGTACATATTTTTTCTGCACGCAAAGACTTTTAAATTTGAACAACTTGGTCAATATGACACAGGGAAAAGTTGCTTGGAGACATGGAAATCTATGGGAAAACACAGAATTTTAAAAAGGATTTTGCATCGGGACCATAATTAAATAGCTACTGATATGTCTATGTTAGAGGATAAAGATGTAATGGGCAGCTTGAATCAAGGTCATCTTGAAGCAAGGTCATCTTGAAGCAAGGTCACCTTGAAGTAAGGTCACCACAAGTTCAATAGGGATGTGGATAGACCCTATGTCACCCCTAGATACAAAGTCCTTATTAAGTATAACAGTATTTCATGAATTTGTCAATAACTGTTCTCTATAAATATAAATGTACTGACAAGAAATAGATGAATCATTTTCCATCTATGAGTTTTCATATCATCTGTTATGGCTTTCTAATTTTGACAGATCACTTCATTGATCAATCTACTGATCCGAGTGATGACTGACCTGGAGATCAACATGGTGTCGGTAGAGAGGGTGGACGAGTACTGCCACGTAGACCAGGAGGTACAAAAACCCTTCTCTGTAGTCACTTGTAGACCGACTGCCAAGTAGACCAGGAGGTACCAATCCCCTTCTCTATAGTCACTTATAGACCTACTGCCACGTAGACCAGGAGGTACCAAACCCCTTCACTATAGTCACTTAAGCCCCAGACCCACTAGGCGATTTTACCGGCAACTGCCGACGGGGAACAGCAGAATCCCTTGTAAAATCATTACCAATTTGGATCACCTGTTAGTATGTAATATTGAATGTTACATCATTATAGACCTACTGCCATGCAGACCAGGAGGTACCAAACCCCTTCTCTATAGTCACTTATAGACCACGTAGACCAGGAGGTACAAAAGCCCTTCTCTATAGTCATTTATAGACCTACTGCCACGTAGACCAAGAGGTACCAAACCCCTTCTCTGTAGTCACTTATAGACCACGTAGACCAGGAGGTACAAAAGCCCTTCTCTATAGTCACTTATAGACCACGTAGACCAGGAGGTACCAAACCCCTTCTCTATAGTCACTTATAGACCTACTGCCACGTAGACCAAGAGGTACCAAACCCCTTCTCTGTAGTCACTTATAGACCACGTAGACCAGGAGGTACCAGACCCCTTTTCTATAGTCACTTATAGACCTACTGCCACGTAGACCAAGAGGTACCAAACCCCTTCTCTGTAGTCACTTATAGACCACGTAGACCAGGAGGTACCATACCCCTTCTCTATAGTCATTTATAGACCATGTAGACCAGGAGGTACCAGACCCCTTCTCTTTAGTCACTTATAGACCTTGCGGTCCAGGATGGACCAAACCCATTCTCTATAGTCACTTATAGACCACATAAACCATGAGGTACAAAACCCCTTCTCTGTAGTCACTTATAGACCACGTAGACCAGGAGGTACCAAACCCCTTCTCTTTAGTCACTTATAGACCTACTGCAACATTGACCAGGAAGTACAAAAGCCCTTCTCTATAGTCACTTATAGACCACGTAGACCAAGAGGTACAAAACCCCTTCTCTTTAGTCACTTATAGACCTACTGCAACATTGACCAGGAGGTACCAAACCCCTTCTCTGTAGTCACTTATAGACCTACTGCCATGTAGACCAGAAGGTACCAGACCCCTTCCCTATAGTCACTTATAGGCCTACTGCCACGTAGACTAGGAGGTACCAGACCCCTTCTCTATAGTCACTTATAGGCCTACTGCCACGTAGACTAGGAGGTACCAGACCCCTTCTCTATAGTCACTTATAGACTTACTGCCATGTAGACCAGGAGGTACCAAACCCCTTCTCTATAGTCACTTATAGACCTACTGCCACGTAGACCAAGAGGTACCAAACCCCTTCTCTGTAGTCACTTATAGACCACGTAGACCAGGAGGTACCAAACCCCTTCTCTATAGTCATTTATAGACCATGTAGACCAGGAGGTACCAGACCCCTTCTCTTTAGTCACTTATAGACCTTGCGGTCCAGGAGGGACCAAACCCATTCTCTATAGTCACTTATAGACCACATAAACCATGAGGTACAAAACCCCTTCTCTGTAGTCACTTATAGACCACGTAGACCAGGAGGTACCAAACCCCTTCTCTTTAGTCACTTATAGACCTACTGCAACATTAACCAGGAAGTACAAAAGCCCTTCTCTATAGTCACTTATAGACCACATAGACCAAGAGGTACAAAACCCCTTCTCTTTAGTCACTTATAGACCTACTGCAACATTGACCAGAAGGTACCAAACCCCTTCTCTGTAGTCACTTATAGACCTACTGCCATGTAGACCAGAAGGTACCAGACCCCTTCCCTATAGTCACTTATAGGCCTACTGCCACGTAGACTAGGAGGTACCAGACCCCTTCTCTATAGTCACTTATAGACTTACTGCCATGTAGACCAGGAGGTACCAAACCCCTTCTCTATAGTCACTTATAGACCTACTGCCATGTAGACCAGAAGGTACCAGACCCCTTCTCTATAGTTACTTATAGACCTACTGCCACGTAGACTAGGAGGTACCAGACCCCTTCTCTATAGTCACTTATAGACCTACTGCCACATAAACCAGGAGGTACCAAACCCCTTCTCTATAGTCACTTATAGACCACATAGACCAGGAGGTACCAGACCCCTTTTCAATCGTCACTATAACAGGGTTAGACACAGGATTTAGGAAAAGGGGGGGGGGTGACCACTACTATAGTATTGAAAACCTGATTTAAGAATGCAAACAGTGACAGAAAGAAAATTGTTAGACAGGGTCCTTTCCCAATATATTCAAAACTGCTTCTTCCTTGATGGACATGTTTTTCTATTCCTTTTGACTGGTTCACTTTATGATAATCAAAATCCAAATATTACAATGAAAATAAACAGTATTACAAAGCAGCACACAAAAACAACACCTACTAACCAACATTTCTTTTAAACAATAATTTGTCACACTATTTTCTGGACATTGATATAGTACCTAATTTTGAGGCATTTAATAAAATTTGGAATTGTAACAAATCAAACAATCAAATCATTTTTTCAATAGTTGCAACACAACTAGATAGAATAACTGTTTTTCTAACCTTTCCATGCAGTGTGACATATAAATATCTTTATACTATACTTCACTACATCTATTAGAAGTACATTGCAATATAATTAAATAGTTTTGTACCAAATAATAAATGTATGAAGCTAAATGTTGGAATTGTGGACATGAGATTCGTGATTTTATTTTGGTCAGCACTCCTGATCTCCCAGCCTTAAGCCCTATACCCACTAGCCGATTTGGGCCTCGTCGCCTGTCAGTATGGTGTATTGAAATAAACATGTTTGATCTGAATCGCCGGGAAAATCGCCAGGTGATTCGCCCAGCTATTTTATCAAAACTGTGCATTTCAATGTAGCAAACTGATGGGTGACGAGGCCCAAATCACCTAGTGAGTATGGGGCTTTAGTCAAACACATGTTTTTTAAGCACTTCAGTAACTCATTCTATTATTCTCTTTCAGGCTGATTGGGAAATACCTGACACTGAAACCAAAGAGGACTGGCCTGAGGAAGGAAGAATAGAGATTAAAAACTATGGTACCAGATATCGTCCAGGACTAGATCTTGTGCTGAGAAACATAAACTGTGATATACCTCCGGGCCAGAAGGTGAATAGAAACTTTTGTGTACTTTTGTGTAGTACAGGTTGCTATAGATATGGGACACAAGAAACAACTCAAAAACCTGAACGTTTTTCTGTCACCTCCTGTTAGTTCTTCTTTTCCTATGTTCTTGTAAATTCACCAAAATGCAACTCTAATGGCACGTTCATGTGTAATGACAATATGTGTCCTGTGAATGTACAACACTTCATCTAAAATAACAATCATAACGTCTAATTAGAACTCTTATCTATCGCCATGTCACAATAAAAGGAACTGAAAATGAGCTGTTTCTAACTGACCTGATCTATAGGTTTTGCTGTTTTAGTGACCAACCTACAGGTGGGAGATGGGTGTAGAGACAGACATACTTTTATCAGAAAACATAGAACTTTTTTAATTTTAAGTTTGGCCAAAATGTCATTAAAAGAAAAAGTCTACAAGCTCTCATTTCTCACTAGCCCTTCTTCTAAAGAATTGATCTGACATGTTGTGATCAATATGAAGTCACCATGGTCTTTATACTTGTTGTCTTATGTTTAAAACTTATTAGTTTACACTAGTGCTTTGAATAGAATTATGAATAACACAAGTAATACAGACCTAGATCAAAATCATAATAAATCAATGTATAATGATCATTCAATCAATACCATAGTACACAAACGTTTCTGATGAATGTTACACAATCTTCACAACTGTTAAATGGTACTACCTCATGAATTACGATCACTTACTTATAATAGGAGAATCACATTCTGAGTATCTAGTGTTTTTATTCTATCCAATGTATTAACTTTAGGTCGGTATTGTGGGCAGGACAGGAGCTGGCAAGACTTCACTAGCACTATCACTGGTCCGCGTGATAGAAGCTGTCAAGGGATCCATCTCAATAGATAGGATTCCTATTGCTAGTCTCGGCCTGCACAACCTAAGATCAAGACTTACAGTAATTCCTCAGGTAACAAGCTAACTTTTTTAAATATTTCTACTTATATGAAATCTTCTTCTTTTATCAGCTGGTGTGAAGTAAAAAAAATTCCTTCGGAGACGTTCATCATGTAGGGTAGCTTGAGCCATAGGATATATTTAGCCAGGGGACAGTTGGGTATCTTGAGCCATGGGGTACCTTTTTATTTATTCATTTATTTATTTATTTATTTAGTCATACCGGATACAATTCAAACAGTGTGTCTTCTCCCATTGCGGTCCTGTGGAGCATTTGGGCACAATTCCCTTCAGGGGGGAGTGGGGAATCTTGAACTATAGGGTACCTTTAGCCAGGAGTCTTCCTGACCAAAATATTAGCTGTTCAGCATTATTTGGCCTGATTAAATGCTCTGAAAGTAGAAGGAAAAAATATAAAATCATATTACAACAACCTTGAATAAACTATGCTGGAAAGAATAATGTGTACTCCCTTCAATAATCGTTGGCTGAGTAATAAAAGGTCGTATCTCAAAAAAATCAATTTTATTTTTATTTTTGAATATGTTTCTCTGCCCCCTAAGGTGTCTAGAAATTTTGGAATTTTTGGAATTTTTCAAATCTTTGGAATGTTGTAACCCAGTAAACAAAGGTCGTATCTGCAAAACTTCACTTTTGGTTGAGTAATAAAAGGTCGTATCTGAAAAGAGTAATTTGATTTTCTTAGAAAAAAATGATAATTAATGCAAAATTAACATATTTTGTGCTTCTGATTTTTTGTATAACTATCAAGAGCACCTTATTGTAAAATATTATGGATAAATTTTGGGAAACAATAGCAGACAAGGGAATATAATTGCAAAATATTAGATACAACCTTTGTTTACTGAAGTTCTGGTGTGTCTGTTGAGTAATAAAAGGTCGTATCTGGGCTGTAATTGAATCTGATAGTTTAAATATCACATAAACCTTTACTATTCTAGAGCAATCAAGTGAATTCAATACTAGCATATTTGTTCAAGTTAAGAAATATTATTTTGTGTCATTTTTATTAGTTTAACCAATTTAATTAGTGTTTATTCAACATTTGAATATGTAAGATATGACCTTTTATTATTCACTGGTTTCCAACTTTTCTCCTTAAAAGTGAGTAATAAAAGGTCGTATCTGGAAAAAAATGTGTATATGTTACCATAGTAACATCCCAATAATCTAAATATATCCATAATTGTGACTAAAGTATTTGTAGTTATTCTTCTTCTTATGAAAATGAAATATTGTGATGATTGAGCAGATATTTAGAATCATACAGAGGTTTAAGATATGTCATATTTCTTTAATGGACAATTACTCAAAATGAGCATTTGTCAGATACGACCTTTTATTACTCAGCCAACGTAATGTTTTGTAGACTTATTTAAGATTCCTTTTTACATATATCGATTGAAGGCTATCATTTATCAGTTCATAATATACATAAAAGTAATGATTATATTTTTGATAAACTGTTTATTTTTGGTTAAACTATAGGATAATAAAATACCTTTTTGTGATATTCATGTATAACAAAGGCAAGTAATACTCTCAAAATGGATTGATTTTATCAAATCTTTCTCCTTAGCTTCTAGAAAAAATATACTAATGGATGAATTCTGGAATTCCATGAAAAAAGAGGATAAAAAAATGGAAAACAAGAAAAAAGAAGCGAAAAATCGAAAAGGAGGCTGGAATTGCTATTTAAAACTGGTTTTTAATTCTTGTAGATTTGATGTATCTGAAATAAATTTATTATGGGGAAAAAATTACTGTTTGACTTTTCAGACTAAATATCACGTATATTTACTGTTGAACATTTCTATTTTCTCTTTTTGCAGGATCCTGTCATATTTTCCGGGAGTCTGAGGGCAAACCTTGATCCTTTCTCCAAGTACTCTGACGGTCAGCTGTGGAGTGCATTGGAAAAGGCCCACCTAAAGGACTATGTAGAGTTACTTCCTGAGGGGCTGGACTATGACTGTAGGGAGAGGGGTCAGATTTTAAGGTAGGGAACCAGTTTTTATCATTTTATCATTTTTTTACATGGCATTCCGAGGGAACGCATTGAAGGAATGCGTCCGCCCAGAATATTTTTTATGGGTGAGCCCTGTAAAAAAAAAGGAGGGTCATGTGAAAATATGTTTTCACCCACCTGGTCATTCGCGGTCTTGTTCACAGAGAGTTTACATAAGCCCCCCAGGGAACCAGTTTTTAACCTATTTTTATGTATTATTCTAAATGTCAATGTTATCCATTGGTTTGTACACATGCACATAACTATACTAGTCTTTATCACCTGCACAGCCGACAAGCGGTTAGTATTTGGTGAAGGTCGTATTGAAAGGCCATACCTACCACTCCCTGCGGACTCCCTGTTTTCAGTAATTTTAACATATCTTGAATATTGTTTGGGTGTTAAAATAAAAAAGGACCTTTGGGGTTATCCTTGGGTGGCCGTACATCATGGGGATCATACCAACCTCGGGCTTCACCCTCAGTATTTGACAATCCCCTATGGGTCATCCAGCCACCCTCGGACGCCCCCCCAAGGTCTATCTTATTATAATATGCACCACTCATGGCTATTCTGGTGAATAATCTGATGGTTCTTTGAAAATGATACTTGACCATATAACCTTCTGTTTGGTTGCATTTCTGATTGCCTCTAAAATATTATTTTGTCACACAGTGCTGGACAGAGACAGTTGGTGTGCCTTGCTCGCGCTATCCTGCGTAAGACAAAGGTCTTGATACTTGACGAGGCAACTGCTGCTGTTGACATAGAAACTGATGCGCTAATCCAAAGAGCCATCCGTGATATCTTTGCTGACTGCACAGTTCTAGCTATTGCCCACAGACTGTCTACAGTGATGGACTATGACAAGTGAGATAGAACTATCTGAAAATGTATAACTTTTGTTATGAAACAAGTTAAAATGTCAAACTCTTTAAAGATGTTTAAAGATCCTGGAGTATTTTGAGCATCAAATCTAATAATTATTACATTATCATATATGAATATCACTATTCTTACAAAATTAAGAAACTGAAGTTGTTTTTTTTTAGCAGATTTAAATTAGATTAGCACTTGTTCAAATAAGTAAAACATCTTATCATTATTTAAACATCATTTGTGTTAATGTTTTATGTGTCAAAACCTGATAATCAATTACTTCACATATCATTCTTTTCAACAGGGTCATTGTTATGGAGGAAGGTCAACTCGTGGAATTTGATTCTCCAGCGAATCTTCTCGGCAACACACATTCTCTTTTTTATGGCCTGGCAAAAGAAGCTGGGGTGATATAAAGGCTATTAAAACCCTGGACTTTTTTGACTGATGTAATCTTGTTTAAGCATTGGTAGTGAGAGATGATTGTTCTTGTGTATTAATATCCATCTTGTTGACAAAAATGTATCATGTCATTTGCAGTTATTAATGTCATTCTGTCCCTGTGTCTGTTACATTCCTGTTCAATGTAACAGTCCCAACTCTACTCAGTATCACCATCTAGTGTCAACCTCTAGAACTACTTTGTAACTTAGCTGCTACTCTTTATAGTATTATAAACTAGGTGACTAACCACATTAACTTTTTAATTTTAAGGTTTAATAAATCATTTTAACACCTATATAGACAATTCCACTTTTCATTATTAAGTTTTTGGATATAGACGCTTATTAAAAAGCCAGAGTTTTTTTTTTTAATATTTCAACCACGTGTTTTTTCTTTATTTCTCAAAGTTTACCTTTGCTTTTAGATATGCTTATAGAATAATATCCACAATACCATAAGTACAGGTTTATAGGAAACTGATTATTAATGAAGTTTTATTTGTACCACCACATACGTGATAATGATTCCATATAAGACTGAGTAAGAAAGGTATTAGAAAAACATACATTTATGGTACTGTAATACTACTCTGTTGGGCGGTTAAATTGGTTCTTTTTTTTATTATATCACAAAGGGGGTACTTCTCAACATGTCATCAAGATCTTCCAGTACATAATGCATTAAGTGAAAATAGTAATTAATGAAAGTAATCAAATTGCAAAAGTTTCAGATGTATTCACCTTTATGATATTCAGTATCAAAACTAGCTTTCATTGCTTTGCTGCTTGAGGAAGTTTGACACAGTACAATATTAATATTGTTGATTTTTATGCAAGGCCTCTTCAGACAAAGTAATGATTTCACATGGCCGACTCTTGAGAAAGAGGACTCTTATACAGTTAACATTTTCCTTTGAACTGAGTGAGCATAAGAGAATACAATAGCTCTTGCATATTTTCTTAGTGAGTTTATACTCCTAAATCCATGTACTCTTAGTTGACTGAGGTTTTTTAGTTGAAGGGATAAAATTATGCAATTCAGTGCAACTTCCCGCATGTCAAAATACCCAAATACAACTCTATGGGTTGCATGTCAAAAAACCATCAGGGAGAATGTTCCATCAATCAATTAAAAGAAAGTAAGAAGAATTTTCAAATCAATTACATTATTTGTATTCAATTCGCTATGAATGAAAACTTATTTCTCATGAGCTTTGTAAGGTATAATAACTTGCTATATGTAATCTGAAAGGTTTAACCAAATATCTTCATATTTTTATTAATAATTAAATATGTAGTTAACAAAATGCCAAACATCTGCTCTTTTGGAGAAACTATATGACCTTGACCAGTTTATGAAGCAGGTTAGTTGTCTTTGCAAAGAAAATATTACGATGAATCCATGTTTTGATGATTTAACTAAAACAGTTACTAGTCCATATTGGACTTTTTAATTTCTTTTACATTACGCATTAAAATTCACATTTAATTTACTTTCCTAGAAAATGGAAAATACATTAATATAATAGTTTTTGGTATAATTTTTCGTAATTACACCTCAAGTAAATTGCACCATCAGGTGATACTATTTTACTATCTAGACAAAATACTATACTATCTAGACAAAACTATTTTTTCTTCCCTTAATCAAACTGTCAGATTATAGCTAAAAAGAGAGCCATATATGTATCTATTTCACTGGTGGATCCAGACTTTTGAAAAGGGGGGTGGGGGCGCTATAGGAAAAAATTTTCCTTTATTACTTTTGGCTGAGTTTTACATTAAAAAACACAAAATTTTCCCGGAAAAGGGAGGGTGTGCCCCCCCTGCACCCACTCCCCTCTGGATCTGCCATTGTATTTTGGGATATATATAAATGTGAGTCAGACCTGTTGACATTGTCATCTTAACTTCAAAGTTGGTTGATCGCAAAATCTTTTACGAAGTGTGACATTTCCACCACTTCATGGGAAATCCAAGCTTATTTGTACCCACAATAAGCTTGGATATTCCATGGGGTGTCGCTTTATGGTGCATGGTTCCTTTTTCAGTTACTGACCCAATGGTATCCTATCTGTATGTGGATATATACTTTCAGACCCGGATGATGCAGTCAGCGGGGATGTGGACGGGGGAACCCAGCGCATCAATGTAGAATTCTCCCTACCATGGATAGTTTATTCCCAGCCAAGGATGTGACATTGTTAGAACTGTATTTGTTTTTTGTTACATTCTCTTGATGTATTGGTGTGACATTGCACTGTGATGTTATTACAACCTTATGGTTAAGTTTTTTAACCCAAAAAGAATGTTCTCATAATATATTATAACCTCATCCAAATATAATGTTAAAATAACATTCTGATTTGGTGAGGTTTCAAGGTCATAATCACCTTCAAATACATAATTGTTATGTGCCATCTTAGTAAGTAAAAGACTGACTAAAAAAGGTATAATCTCAGAACATTTCTGTTAACGTGTTATGTCGCAGGCTGGCTGGGTTTACAGTAGGTCATTCATGAACCTGTATGTTAATTTGAGCTAGTTTTGTGGACAAAGAAACATAGCAAATTTACAAATATTCGCAATATTTCTATTCCTAAACTAAGTTTTAAAAAATCATACACATCTATGTCTACAAAGATATCTATATGATTTACAAAATATGAACTGACAATCTCAAGAATATACAAATATATTGTTTTTGTCTCAGGTTAGACAGCAGTTATTGCATGATTAATTAACATTTATACAATAATTCTGATTCAAACTTTGAGATTTGTCGACATTATATCATTGTCAGTATAAGTAGACTAGTATAATGTGCTGTCATTGCCACTGTTATAATTTCAAACCTCACGTTGCATTTATTTCAATTATTCCAATGTTGCCGAGCCTATATTGAGAAATGGCCCTGTCGCCTGTCGGTTTAAGGTATCCATTGCCCTTCAACAGGCAGATATGGTCTGAACTCAGCATCCTCCATCCCTGCACCATGTAGGGGACTAGGATGGGAACAGGCGGCCGTGTGTAGATGAAGTGCGGCTGACGGTATCAAGCCTTCGGAACATTTTAGTCATCGTCTTCACCGGTAAGAGTCATTTACGTGTACCGAGGGGTACTTTATCATAGGCCCTAGGGCAGGGGCAGATACAGGATGGGCCACTGGCGGATCCAGTATTTTAAAAAGGGGGGGACGCTATTGGAATTTTTTTTCTTTAATGACTTTTTGGTCGAATTTTACATTAAAAAATGCTAAGTTTTCCGGAAAAAGGGAGGGGTACACCCCCCCCCCTCTGGGCACTAGGGGTAGGCTAACCAAGAAAATGTTATACATGTGTTGTTGCTCTAGTGTACGCTTCTTCTCTTGGTCATGTGCATGCAAGTCCTCCGCAAAGGGGGAGGGGGAACAATACCCTTTTTACGTCATTTGAATCTGCTCCTAGAGTTGTTAAAAGAAGTATAGCAAAAGTGCTCGGGATATAGGATGAGGATAAAACATAGTAGATCTGTTTTAGAAATTAAGCACACAAAAGAAGAATACAAGGGGGGACATATATAAACGCATTCTATTTGTTTCGGGTCAACAACTTCACTGGCGGATCCAGCATTTTGAAAAGGGGGATGGGGGCGCTATTGGAATTTTTTTTCTTTATTGCTTTTTGGCCGAGTTTTACATTAGAAAAATGCTAAATTTTCAGGAAAAAGGGAGGAGCTCGTGCCCCTGCGTCCCCCCCTCTGGATTTGCCGATGAACTTGATATTAGCTTCGGAGAAGGTCTATAAATGTATACGTATATAATAAACTTATACAAAAAAAAATCTTTGAACTATTACTAAAGCGTATTGATATTCTGAATAGATACACTTAAAAGGGGCAACCCACTGACTACCCTTTGCTGGGGACTGATACTTGATCATGAGGAAAGGAAAAACATGTGTACATAAATGCGCGACATTTAGTACTTATCATATGCGTACCTCCCCTTTCAAAAATCCTCTGTCCAACCCTGCTAAATTCATGCCCCCGTCCCATATAGCTTAATACATACATCCCATACAGCCCTGCAGGCCTGGAAACCGAAAGTGAAACTACCGGAGTCCGAGTCACCTGATGCCCCAGTCATCATGTGAGAGGGGGTACACTGAGGTGATCGGTATTGTGTGCTAGACTAACAAAAATATCAAAGTCAGTGGCCGATTTAGAGGGGGTTCTTGGGCGCACACAACCAACACCTTTTGTAAATAGTTGTAATTCTTAGAGGGAGGATATGCCATGCATAAATTTAGGTATGACAGTGATATAGCAAAATTGTCCTTTAGTTACAGGAACTAAACATTCAAAAATGTAAATATTTGAGTCAAACTAGGGGCCCCTATTTCTAAATCCGCTGCTGGGGTCTATCAAAATGGTGTGCAGCTGCACCAAGTAATTTACGGGTAAAGCACCTTTTTTCAATATGTATATGTCTATAAATGATTCATTGTAATACCCCTGAATACCAGGGGAAACCCTGGTGGATATTAAGAAATACACTTGTCACGATGAAAAAAAGAATTAAGACATAGTCACATGGCCGTTATTGTTATAACAGACCCGTATGCAGGTTATGCTGAGAGGGGTGGCGAGGTTCACCAAGTTGAACTTTTGCTCATAAATTCAATAATCTCAACTTAAAAAGGGAGATGGCGAGGTTCCGTCTGTAGAGCTTTTCAGCATGTTGTATACAATAATTTGGGGTTTTTCCAACAAATCTTTGAAGGAAAGGTGGACTTTTGGAAAAAAAAAGTCCTCTGAGGAAATTGTGTGTACAGGCCTGCCAATGCTAGCTCTAGACTAGAGAAATGCGACAGGGGAAATCCTAAAATTCAAAGGGTTAGATCCCAAATTCCTAAATTTGACAAGGCGACATGGGGACCCCAACCTCCCCCCAATCTTCGAAGTCACATGCGGCTCGGCGATGAACCAAGTCAACTGACAAATATCCCCCGGGTTTTTGTGCCACTGTGGACGCAGCTTTGGTTCCGAGCATTTGGTAACATTTTTTAGAAAAGGGAGCTATTGGCAAATCAGCAGGTTATGTAATATGGTACAATTATAGAGAAACTACTCTTTCAAAATGCTGCAACCATTTTGAAATATTCCTGATAGGGGCTGAGATATACACTGGTGGACCTAGAAGGGGGGGGGGCGTCCCTCTTTTCATAAAATTTTGAGTTTTTTCGATGTAAAAATCTGCAGAAAAGTCATTAAGGAAACTTTTTTTCCCAATAGCGCCCCCCCCCCCCACCTTTTTCAAAACCCTGAATCCGCCAGTGATATGTTTGTATGAACCTTACTACCTCTCATACATTAACTAATAAGAAACCTCCAGGACGAAGGCAAAACATACGCTCCCAATTTTTATCATTTCCCTCACGTAATAAGAAACGGTCACGTTGTGCTTTCAGTTTCGGGGGTGTGTGTCTGTCAGAATGCTTACGCTTGTAGTTATTTTGGTTAGTGGGCCCGGGATGGTCTCATTCTGTCAGCAGGACAGGGTCAGGCTCCTGAGTCTCAGCCAGACGAGTATGACACCATACAGTTTTCTCTAATGTTATTTGATAAAATCATTAATCGCCAAGGTTGTTAAGACGCTATCATAAAAACAGATGCTATCCAACAAAAATGAGTCACTTAGCATGTTTTTGTAGGATAGCAGCTGCACAAGCTTCTAAGCCACAAAAGTGATAAAACAGTTTGTGCTTAGTGTTCCTAAGCCATGTCACAATCATACCCTATTTCTAGGGGAAAAAAGATTTAAAATAATCCCAACAAAGTAAAAACAGGAGTTTACACATGTTCAGTCCAAACTTATTAAGTAACAGATCCTAGTGGTTATAAACTATTACAATTTAAGGACAGAAAACACGCTATGTTGCCCTTGGTTTTCAGATGTATTACATACATATAAGTGGTGATGTAGACAGTCAAATAACACAAAAACAAAGGAAGAAGTTAATGGGGTGTTGGCATTGGCTTATTTAGGTGGGGTTTGGGGGCGCAGGGGACATTTTTGTCCCAATATCGCGCCCTTCATCCTTTTCCAAATTCTTGATCCACCACTGTTTGGTATATAGATACACATCAAATAAATTTAGAAGTTGACATGGTATACAAATTGATAATCAGTGGCGGATTTCCTATTCTTTTGGGTGAGTACCTCTCCATAACACTTGTTTGTGTCTGGTAAACCACGAGTTAGCAGTACTCCATTGAAATGGGTCCGGGAACTCTATATATAGCTAGTGCAAGTGGTGTGCTGACAAGGTCAGTGGTTTGTTTAACCTAAGCCCCATACCCACTAGGCAACTTTTACACAGTCTGCCAACAAGTCGGCAGTAGAATCGGCCATCTCCTATGATTCCCTGTAAGTAAGGAAATATGTACGTTTGATCCAAAATAGGTCGATCATTGAGGTGGAATCGGCCGATTTTAGGGCCGATCAGTCGGCCGACTTCATCAAAATCGCCTAGTGATACACAAACAGGTCTTAAAATATGAAATAAGCAGAAATCCAGTACACAGCTCCACAAAAATGTTTTCATAAGTGTCAAGAGTACCTTTGAGTTTGTGCCCACAATAGTATTATTATAGTAATAGTAAGAAAAGAAATAAGATTGAAAAATAAATTCTATTTTTCTTTGATAACTCTATGAATTCCAAAGCGATTTTCAATTGTTTCCTACCAGTAGATTCTTTATAAAGTAAGCTTTTCAATGGTGTCCTATACAATATCGTACGATAGAGATTTTATAATTTATGAATATTAGAAATGATTTACCAACATTGAATTATTATTATGTCGTATAATTCTATCTTAACGACACAATAATGTTGTTGTACTATACACAGTACGCATAAATACATTTTTGTACGTATCTTTTTTCTGGAACGAATCGGATATATAAATTCTAAATGTTTGTAACTTTTCATGGAAGGCCCCTGCTCCTCCTCACAACAAAAAGAAAATGATACATATCAAAGTGATAGATTTCAAAAACGTTAGCAGACTGTATCAAACACAATTCCCAATTGTTTTGTGGACATCTTTGATTTATTATTATGAAATTGTACAAGTAAACATGTTTTTGTCAGTTACGACTTCCATCAGGAGGAATCCCAGATATAATGAGGTATCGAACAGCATGTGTCTAAACACATTTATATAAACATACGTATAGATTTACCTGTATAATTTAACGTGTGTGTGTAAACTTATACACATACTGATATACACATATATGATAAATTAGAGACTAGGTTCAATGTGATAAGGTAACTTAGGCAAAACCTCATCATATTGCATACAGTAATTACCTTCACATTCACTATATATAATAGTATATAACATACACTGCACAGACACACACCACACACACACACGCCACACACACGCCACACACACACACCACAAACACCACACACACACACCACACACACCACACACACAATCACACACACACATATACATGCAAATAAGCAAAATTAGCAATAACATTATTCGGGATATATATTTGAAGAAGTTTTATCCCTTATCTCATTATAGAGAGAGTAGCTCTCAGTATCATTGTCTGTTCTTGTCTTACAGCCAGCATGGCGGCAGCAGAGCTTCCCCTGTGGTCGAGGGAGAACGTGGATCAACAAGGGCTGGTCCGGAGGTGTGCACAGTACGCGGGACTGTTCGAGAGGAACCTGGCTGAGCTGTGTAACAGTGTCGACCTGCAGTGCCTCTGGCTGTACCTGAGACAGCTGGAGGTCGTCGACCATCAGATTCAAGAAGAACTCCAAGTAGGTGGGGGCTTCATGATACAGCAATTTCAAAAGGGAGGGATGCACTTTTGGTAGGATCTTCTTTTTTACATTTAAAAGATCATGATTCAGGGGAGAGGACCCATACTATACACAAAATACACATGTTACTGAAATCGTCATTAGGGGCGCCCCCTATGAGTCTGTGCAACCAGGTACGATGAGACAAAAATAATAATGACAAAAATAGATGTCGCATCGTACCTGGTTGCATGGACTCTCGTAGTGGGCGCCCCTAACAATGACGTCACGAAGAATGCGTAGGCATTCTTCGAGTCGCACATCTTTGTGTAGCTATATTATCTTTGAATATACCACGGTAGACGGAGAGAACAATAGAAGTAGGCCGTGAATATAACGCGTATTCCGCCAGTGGAGCGGAACGCCTCCACATAATCTCACGGCGCCACGGTGGTGCCGTGAGGTCTGGGACAGTCTGGGTGGGGGAGGGGAAGGGTGAAGGGGGAGGGGGAGGTGTTGGGGAAGGACATGATCTGGATTCGCGACAGTACGCCAAGGTGAACTAAACAATGCATAGTGCAATATGCATCCTTAACATGTTAGTATCAGAAAGTTACCATAAAAAGATATCACCTTTTGTGTAATAATATTTATAGTACTTATGCATGCACAAAATTACATGACAGAGACAGTCATGTCATACGTTATCTTTTCTCAACATATGACAGAAACAGATCCAGGAATCAACTTTAAAAAAACGTAAAAATTGAGGCACTCTACTGAGGGGGAGGATCTTACACTAAAATGTATGGTAAAAAACGGGCGGGGGGTGACCAGGTGATTGGGCCCGTCATGGACCCGGACCGTCGATTAGGCCTCCACGACGCCTCCGCAAAAGGTGCCACCATAGCGGCCAGAAAATTTTCCCTGGAGGGGGGGGGGGGGGGGGGCGCCACCCCCCCCCCCTCCCCCTGTGCACGGGCCTGCTATCACCGATTGTGAGAGCCTGACCGTACCCACTAGCCCACCTCCCGGCCGGGTCAACGCGTGGAGGTAAATGCGCGCACCTAGGGTCGGGAAAGTGGCAGGACATGTGAGCAGGACATGTGTACACCTCCGGCCGGGCCGAGTCGACACTTAACAGGAAATTCACGCACCTAGGGGCTTGAAAACGGACGGGAGGTGTTGGCCTTAGTGCCGTGAATGTATTTCATATTTGACAAATACATCTGGTGTATTACTCTATATAATTATATACGAGGGATGTAGAAAATATGACAGTAATATTCTTCAAAATAAGTCCATGTATCTTATATAATTCTAAGGAAATATAACAAAAATGCCTTACCCTTTTATGTTCCTCTCATACTGACTGCCCAGTGGTTAATGATAAAAACCACTGTTGCAGTGGATCTTTTATAGGGCCAGGGTGAAATATACAAGATCACATGACCGGGTCCCAGACAAACAACAATTAAAACTCCCCAGAATACTATACTTGATACATAGTCTCGGCTGCCGCCTCGACTATATATCACGTATACCCACTGACTCGTGCTATATCTACTACTTAACTCCTATAGCTGTGTAGATTTTAGTTCTCCGCCCCCCTTCATATTTACAGGGAGCGGGTACAAGGCGCGATCAGGTTGCATCACTGGTGGAATACCTTCTGAAGGGACCAGCATGGAGGTTCCATGGCTTCCTGAGGGCACTCTGTCTGAGCAACCAAAGACATGTCCTCAGCCAGATCCTTGGGCTCAACCCAGAAGTCTATGCGCTCAACGAAGGAGGAAAGGGTGACAAACTTGATCAAAATGGCGAGTCGCTGGAAGATGGTTTCAAATCAAGGTCACATCTGCCTGATGACTTGCAAAAAGGTATTTTGATTATTCGGTTAACTATTGATATAATTGTTATGACAGGCAGTTTGTATTTACATGGAAATATTATAGGAGTCTTTGTGTGAGACGTTTAGCGATCAGAACGTACAATGAAGCATGCTTATTGTTTTTACCTGAGTTTTGTTTTTATCAATTAATTAGTTTTTTTTGTATTTTTTCTAGAAGGACTATGAAAATGATAAAGTACAAAAGAAATAGTATCATAGTTTCAGAATAATACCAATACAAATATTTTGATTTTTTGGCTGAGGTTAATATCACTAACTTAGCAGTAATCTACATGTATGAACCTTTGAAAACAACAGATTTCTAGTACTTAACTTTTACTATTGTGGACTACTTTCCAGCTATCAAAAGCCACATGGATGTTTACAGAAAGACTCTGATGAAAGGCCACTTATTTGACATCAAAGAACTAGACATGCCATATGACATGAGGAACTGCTACATCCAGATTATTGCTGTCTCAGACGAAACCTTAAGGTAGGTTTCCCAATTGGTCATTCCATTTAACTCCCTCTAAATAAATACTGTTATATTTACATTTTTCTTAAGCCACAAACACTAATATAGATGTTGTGTACAAGAAAAAAAGTTGTAAACTCATTATTTGTGTAGTTTAAAGTATTTCAGTTAATTTTCCCTTGACAGTGAAGCTATTCTTAGAAATAATTATTTTCTTATTCAGAGATTGAGAAAAAAAACAAGTCAGCACAGCAGGACAACATTTCTATTCCTTTTTTGTTCATTTCAGATGCATATTTCAGTCCCAAATAAGAAGAAATAATCAAGAATCATATATATATATATATATATATATATATATATATATATATGAATCAACAGTTTGTTAACATGAACTTTAAAATACATTTACCTAAGGCAAAGTGGGAGTAACTTTTGTGGAAACAATGATTTTCTTGTTGTTCAGCACATCATCCATTTCAGTATATCATTTCTACTTTTTCAATTCTAGTGAACCTGTTGCCAATCTTCCTGATGACATTCTGGTTGTGCAGCCTGGGGAACCTGAGCTGAAAAGTGTGCTTTTGTCAGGACCACCAGGATCTGGGAAGTCAACCTTCATCAGAAACTTTGTTTACACGAGATGCGCTGAGACACCAGGAAGATGGGATCTCATTGTGATTCTGAACATCACAAGGGTTAAGTCGATTCCCGGAAAAGCACTGAAGGACAAGGTCATGGATGCAATCAGACAGAGCTTAGAGGGAAGCGGAGAAGAGGTCATCATGAAGAACTTGAGCAATGAGAAGTTGAAGGTGCTTCTCATCCAGGATGGATTGGACGAATGCCGAAGTAAAGACCTGCTGGATGTGTTGACAGACCTGGTCCACAAGGCGCATACCGGCAAATATACATTCACTGTTCTCGCTACTTGTCGATCTGGACTTTGCCCAATCAAAGAGAGCTTCTTTGACAGGAGAATGAAAATTGAGGGTTTCACACTGAAGCAAGGGTTGGAGTACCTCAAGCGATTCCACCAGAACACCAAAAGGGCATCAACAAATTCTCTGTTTGAATCTGTCCTAAGTATGGCGAATGAAGGGAAGCTTGACCACATCCTTACCAATCCTCTCTGGACACACATCCTAAGTGTTGTTACTGCTGATGGGACCCTGATACTTAAAGATGGAAAGACTCTTGTGTTGAAAGACCTTCTTGAAGCAATAGAAGTCTCAATGAAAAAGCGGCAGCTCGAGAAAGAGACAGAGACAGAACATGATTTGGGAGAAGCTGATGAAATTGACATTCAAGACCAAACACAGAAGTTCTACAGCATGAGCCTGTTTGCACTGCTGAATGACATAAGGGTCTTTGATGAAGATCTTTTCAGAAAATTTGAGATACACAAGGAAAATCCATACTTTACATTCATGGAAAGCAGACGTCTACACAACAAAACATTTGAAAATGTCACTGTGTGGAATTTCACCCATGAAATGTTTCTTGAGTACTTCGCTGCTCGTGCACTGGAGGCAATGCCAGAAGCCAACCTGATGTGTGTTCTCCTTGTCCTCTGCTACAAGAAGCAGTATAGGAACACCCAGAAGATACTCTTTAGCATTCTAGGTTCCGATGCTAACCACCTTGATACGGTGACTCATATGCTGCGAGGCACCCTGATTCTTCAGAGTGAAGAAGCTGCTAAACTTTCAAAACTTGCAGACATGAAAAATAAGGCTACATATCAAGTCAATGTTCTGGATTCTATGCCACAACAACTTGTCGGTGCACATTTTTCAAAGTCCAAGGGTATCTTCAAACGAAGCTTGCATGATCGGAAGCTCTGGGATAGCATCACACATTTTTTTGAGGACAAGACAGAGACAATTCGGGAAAGCGGACTGTTGCATGGGATGCTGAAGGACAGACACTTGATGAGCCATCTGTACGAGTGCATTTGCGAGGTACAAGATGTGTACCAGCAGCCTCTGTTCGAAAGCACCTTCAGCTGTTTCCTGCCTTCACAGATGTAAGTGGGTATTGTCTATTCTGTATTAAGAATCCATATACCTTCACTTTTGTCCTGCCCCCTCAAAATGGGGTGAATAATCAGAGCTGTTATTGCTTCTGTGTAAGAGCAAAATACTCAAAAAACATTTCATGGGTGAAATCCCATACAGTAACATTTTCAAATGTTTCGTTGTCTTGATATAAATGAAGACTTACCAAATTTTTCAATTCAGATTTAGGAAAAATTACTGACATGTTTATCACATGTTTATTACATGTTTCATATGCAATATTTACAATTTTTTTATCAACTTTATCCTTACAGCCCAGGAGAAAATGGCAGAGTGTACATCACCGGCCGTATGAGATGGTCTGAGGTCATTGACAAGGAAAACACTTGGTCGATACACTCTTCTACACCAAGTGAAGCTCAAGAAGCTGCTCAGCAACATCTTCATCAGTCTTCTGATACAGATCAACAGAGCCGAAGGACACGGTTAAGGTCAATTACGCTCTGTATCCCCTGTCTTGAAGGACGATTAGGTTTACCTCAACCATCTGCTGATGATGTCACATCTCCCCAGGCTTGGTTAAACCTACTTCAGGAACTGAGTGGTCCTTTACAGATCAGAACTGGCAAACTGCGCATCAAATGTGGATTTGAGTGTAAAGGCCTGCTGGATGCTCTTATGCAGGAGGAAGGTCAGATCTACTTAAAAAAGCTTCTCGTAAAGCAAGATGGAGGCTGGCGGTTCGTTGAGTTGTGGCACGGGAAGATTGACAGTGATGACCTCTGTGAATGGATCAAGATATACACCCAACAGAATGTGCTGAGGATAGTTCTGCATTCCTTGACCTGCTACGTTGATGAATGTGACCGCGAAATGCCAGCAGTCCGCGAAGTCAACGAGATGGTTCATGGGGAGAGTTTCCTCACTTCATCCATGCTCATGTAAGATTTAACTTTTCTTGAACAAGATTATGTTGCAGTGTACAACACTTTCTTGAAATCTCCTAATCTCTCTAAATTACTGAAATGGTATGGCTATATTTCTTTGTTAAGCATTATATTTGATATAGTAACAGTCTTTGTAATTATACCATTTGGGACCGACAAAATCTATGTTAATCTTCTGTCCAGAGGTGATTTATTTTATAATGCTCACGCAGAACTTCTTGAGAACTCTAAACTAATTAATATTTAAAATTTATATGATAGATTCTTGATACTTTAGATAGGAATAAAACTGCATAACATTGATTCAAGAAACCCAGAGAATATCTGCTTTTATTTTTCACTTTCAGAACAACGAGATCTCACAAAAGAGAAGCCTGGAGCCCAAAGAGACTCTTAGCGCGGTCTGACCGAGCCACAAACCATGAGTACAGAGACATTCATGAAGTGAAACTGGAAGATTCAGATGACCTTAGGGCAGTTACATGGCAAGAGATGGGAAGGCCTTGGAGCCAAGATTCAGGAAACTCAGAAAATCAAAGTGACCAGGAGCAAGATTCAATCTGCAGCTGTTTCATCAAACTGCTGTGCACGCCATGTCGATGTATAATGCAACTGCTACAAACAGCATGTCGATGCATAACGGGACCTGCTCATGAAAAGGAACCTTCAGAATCTTCGCGTCTCCTAGGCGAGGGGACCAGTACTTCTCAAATCCAAAGAGTTTGATTAGGAGCCATCAGTGATGAAAAATACACAAAGATAATGGTGCTCTTGGTTGTCTCAACGAGTGGATTTTTGTATATTGATAGTTTGCATTTGTTACTGCAACAAGTGTGGTATTAAACTTGCAAATCTCATTTTAGCTGGTATCGTTGAGTACTTTGTATGTAAGTCAGAAGTGGAGACCCTTTTTACCTAACCATTATCATGGTATATCAAAAGCTATTGATATTCTAGGGAGAAGGTGATCTCATGAAAATGTTAATGGATTGTATAATAAAGTTGGAATCTTGTAAAATCTTGCACAACGATGGTGTTTTGAGATCTGCCAGCAGGCAATCTTTTTATGTATTGATTAACTTGTTACTACTGGTACTTGATTACCACCAACATGGAAATTGGTGTCTTTTAGTGTAAATAGTTCAAACAGTCTGTATATAACACATTTGTATAATTGTTCACTTGGTAGAGGTATTTTCTAACGTGACTCGAAAAAATCACTGGTTGGTCTTTTCTCAGAAAATAAGATATTCATTTTTCAAAAATAAAGAGATACACTTTAAAAGAAACAATATAGTTTTGAAAGAAGTTTTTGTACGAGAAAAGCAGTTTAACATTTTATCAATATTGTTTAGAGTAAGAACAAAGCACACATAGTTTTGAAATCGCATGAACAATTATTTACCTGTTAATTGGGCATCACTGTTATAGTATTCTAGGATTGGTGCACAACTCTAGTTCTTTGGGTGTATCATCTCTTTGTTTGAAGTATGATGTATTTCCAAAAATCATGCAAATTCTGGACAATGTAGGAACCAACTCTGACGGTTCATATGAGAGCATTGCCAAATAATTATATGCCCGCTTTTAAGGATTTGTCAAAGTTCAACTGTTGCCACTAAAAGCATAGGCTGCAACCGCTTTGATTATATACCTGTCAATCGGTCAACTATACATCACTTTATTCTCCTTCTTTCCATGTGGTATGCTGATACTTCAGGAGTGCCGACCAAAGAAATTTTGGGTATCTAAATGCAGCCACAAACTCCTCCAGAAAACGATCACGCATCTAAAGAATGATGCGTGAAAATGTAAAAAAGATGTGTGACGGATTCATGGAGGAAAATGTCCACGTAAAAACATGTATAACGCATTTAAGTATTTATCTAGAATACTTCATTATATTTATTAGAAATAAATTACAATTTAATTAGAGCGTTTTTAACCCCCAAAAAAAATGTCACGAATCTAAAATTTGGTGTATTTTCACGAATCCAAATTTAGAAGTCGTGAGCGTAAGATGCACGAAATTTCGTTGGTCATCACCCCAGGAGAGATCACTGTTGATTGTATTGTCATAGTAATAGCTGTACTCCACCAATCGTAGGTAGGATCTTGAAAATAAGCTTTTAGGTAAATCGCATAACAATCATATGGTATGTCAAATCGTAGATTCTATGATAGGACCTGTGTAAGCTAAATCTGAGCGGTATAATGATACACTTATTGAAATGAAATGGACTATAACATCACTAATTGTTATAATCATTATGCTCTGTATATTTTAAGCTTTTGCATATTAATCGTATGCCAATCAAATCCAGCTGGACGTACCTATAATATGCTGGGTAGACAAAGAATGATGACGTGTCCAAATGTTTGTTTGGGATAAATAAAAGCTAAAGAAAAAAAACACGTTTTTCTTTACACAAAATAACACCTTTTACCACTGACTACCACACAATAGGGCTGTTTGTTGATTTCTTTTTTTAGATATACTCCCCTGCTAATATTTTTTAAACATTAATCAAAATTGGATGTTAAAATTACGTGTGTATGCGTGGGTGTGCATGTGTATGTATGTGTGTGTGTGTGCGTGTGTGTGTGTGTGTGTGTGTGTGTGTGTGTGTGTGTGTGTGTGTGTGTGTGTGCGTGTGTGCGTGTGTGCATGCGTGCGTGCATATGTGTGTGTGTGTGTGTGTGTGTGTGTGTGTGTGTGCGTGCGTGTGTGTGCGTGTGTGTGTCTGCACCTGTGTGTGTTTGTCACAGGCCCCTATCTATAGAACATTACGTTATCAAAAACATACTCTGGCCTTATGTCTGAGGGGGCCCCAAAATTATTACGCATTTCAAGGTAAATCTGAGGAGTTCCAGCATGATCCTAGGGTATTTCTAGCAGATGTGTGCGGGGGGGGGGGGGGGGGGTGGGGGTTGAAGTAATTAAAAATGGGTTCCAATAAGTTCTGAGGAGTTCCTGATGCGAATTATTGCTGCAACTCTATATTCTTTATTATATATTTTGTAACCTAAACTTTCCCCAGTCTGACGGGTTCTATAGTAGCCACCCTGATTACTCCTCCCCTCTTAAAGAGAGGAGCCAGTGAATTTTCAAATCTGGGTATTTTACACTTTAATCAATAGATTTAATGCTGATATAGAGGTGTACCAATCTTATTTGCAATCAATCAACTTTTAAGTGTAATAAATATAATTTGGATTTCAGAAATGTGTGATACTCCTCATCCTCCGGAAAATACACATCTGTGTGTGACGTCACACAAAAAAATATGTTATTTTGAAATTTTGAAATATAATTTTATTCTAAAAGACAAAGAGGTTGCAAATCTTCCTATAGCTTATTTACTTTTATAATTCAAACCATTTAAGGGTTGAGTAAAAATCATTTTGATAAACAGATTGTCTTAAATCTGCATTTCTAAAATTTAGTCTGATCTGTTTGTGACGTCACACACCGATAAATGCACTGTGCAAAGTGCATCAGGTGCAGGGAGGAACCTGTCAGTTAAACTTAGAAAAATGAAAATAAACATGTTTGTTTTATAGATGTAGATATAAAGATTGGTGTGGACTATCCCTGGGATATAAGGATCGCGGAATTGTATCATTTCACAGTCACTGGCCCCTCCCTTTAAGCCCCATATCCACTAGGCAATTTCAACACCGACAAGCGACAAGTGACTGGGAGAATTGGCCGATATTTATGATCACCTGTAAGTATAGCATAATGGACTGTGAAAGTTTGATCTCAATTGCTGGTAAAATCAGCCGATTCTGAGCTTAGAATCGGTCCATTTTAGTGCCAATCAGTCAGCCGACTCAGGAATAATCGCTATAGTGGGTATGGCCCTTTAGGTATGGCAGTGATGGGGGAATGATAACTTAAATGATACAGAAGTTCTGATTGCGTCCTCCAGGTAGCAGCACCAACTTTGTCCGGCTCTGTGGTTATTTGAAAAGGAAGGCGATATTTCTCAAATTCAATAACCAACATAAAAGCCCCCTAACAAAAGGCTCAAAACGTGCATATTCCTAAAGGTCACCTCCCACCATGATCAGCTTATATTTATCCGTACCTTGCTGACTAAGAAAAGTAAACGATCGCGAGAAAAAAAAGAGACTCTTGTTTCTCGGAGAGAGTTGATAGTTTGGTAAGCCTTTGGGCTAGAACAAAACACACACCGAATTCCTAATGTAAATTACGGAGCCACATGGGCATTGCAAGTAAGGTTTTACACCTAAAATTAGGAAAAATATTACGGAAATAGGATACGGATTCCTGAAAATACGGAAATTGCGTCGTGCCTTCAGTAAATACAAGTTACGCGTGTTTGCACCAAAATTGCACCATAGAAATATAACTTTGCATTACTAACTTATTGATTTTTGAAACATTTTGGCAATTATACTCTGGAAATTCATGATTCCCTTACAGGACTTCCCGAGGTCTCTTAGTGTAATCCTAACCTGTATATTCACTGTTTAAAAGGAAAAGAATTCTGTCTTCACATCTTCCATTTTAGGAACCTGTAGCCTGTTTGATCTAGATTGGTGCTGAAATCAGCCGGCACTTTGAGCAGAGTCAGCCGATTTTAATGCTGATGAGTTGGCCCATTATGTAAAAATCACCTAGTGGGTAAGCGGGAATGTAAAATTGACTATATGTGTAAAAGAGGTGAGCTCATGTTATTGCAACTCATGTTGAAGCGAAGCCAGAGTCCGATGTATATTGATTTTCCCAAAAATGCCCGAACTCGTAGAGACATGAAAATTGTCTTTAAACTGAAGATTCCTAGAACTGAGACCTACAAACACTCGCCTTTATGGAGAGGAGCAATATTATGGGATCTATTACCTACATAAATTCAAAAATCTGAGTCCTTAGATAGCTTCCGGAAAAGTGTCAAAATTTTCTATCGTGGAGTTAATAAAACGCTTCTTGAGTTGAGATAACCTGTTGCTATAGCTGTACTGAACGCGGGAAAGCCACTGATGTCAATTGCACAAATACCTATTTTGGGTTATTTGTATACCAGCCTGCTTATGTTTATTATTGCAACTATTCTACAGTTTAGCTGTTAAGTTGTATTAGATTAAATGTCAATCATTCTATTTTATACTGCAATTATGTACATAAGTTATATTCCATATGGATATTTCAAGATTGTTCTACACCTACTTGGAAGAACACATGTATGTGAAAGTGGTTAATTAATATAAAAGATAAAATAAAAATGGGGCTTTAGTTGCAAGAGCTAAAAAATAAACGACATGACATATACTGGATGGGCTTTATAATTAACACTCAAGGGGTGCTCTGAACCAAACTTTATTACCCTCTAATGTGATGATTCCTATATAAAGCCTGTATTCCACTTAACCATTTTGACGATGCTGACGTTGTATTTATTGATTTTCTCAAAGACTATAACATGAGACCTTGCATCTTACATATCATTCAAAAGAGAATTGTACACGTACAACTTTTTGACCTACTCTCAAGTTCAACTTTTGTTGCTGAGGTTTGGATTTCAGAACTCAATATATCACAATAGGAATTTCAAAAAAAAGGTCATACATTCTCTTTCATTTTCTTTAAACCTACCTTGCTTGTTATTTCTAAGATCCATCCTCTGGCCCTTACAATTGACGTTTTGTTTGAATCTGCTTTGCCTATACATAGTACCACAATAGCTCTCTCCACCCACTTTTCAGTTGTTGATTCTAATACATTTAAAAAGAGCCAAAACCAATGTCATTTCAAAATATGACCAAATTTTACATGCTCAAATAACTATGAAAATATGTTCTAAGAGTCTAACCTTAGCCATTGGTACAGTAACTTCAACTTTACTTGAATTCCATAAAACTCATGATATTTATGCCTGAAGACAGCAATGTTTGTAAACAAACCAATTTTGGTGGGTAACCAAAATTAACCAGGGACAGGTTTTGGTGTGTTTTTATGTAGTTTAAGTCTGTATTTACAGTCCATATTTTTCCGTGGGTCTAGTTTATGGCCATAGAATGTATTTCAATAGTTAACAGAATTTTCAAAATTTTGACCGAAAATTGCTTTTGGCTCCCTTTAATAGAACTCATCTATCTTTCTCTCGATATATTCATTTATATCAAAGTTTCACCACTCTTCTACAGTTTCTCACGCCTTTAATTTCTAGCAGTTTGGGTACCCATTCGACCATGAAATCAGAATAGTCAAATAATGATAGAATGTTTTTGCTAATTAAAGTGAGTGTGTTGACTGTTGTTTATAGTCAAATTTGCATGGCTGATACACTTTGTGATTGACCATTAGTTTTTGTAATTATCATCAATAATGTCCCTGCCGTTTTATACACTATTTACGATCATCCCTAAGTGATTCAGAACAGCCCATATGTTAGAGGGCTTAAAGAATGGGATCTATAATCTGCTGATATACAGAATATGTCTGACAGTAAAAGGTTTAAATACCTTATAAAACGATGTCATTTAATGTGTGATGCAACCTATTAACTCTAAGTTATGTTATTTGTGGTGTAACTGCCGTTGTATTAATAATGTGTAATTGTTATAGGCCTTATTCTGTTAAACCACTGGCCAATCTATATATAGCTCATTGATAAGTTAACTTTATACCAATATGTGTGGTTGTTACTTTGAATATGAATGTGTATTACTTTCGATGGAAGAACTTGATGTATTCAGGAATCGAATTAATTATAAAAAAAAGAAGTAATTGTAACGGTGTACATTTTCTATGCATAAATTATCAATACTGTTTTCAACGTAGTATCAAATGCAACATTAGCAGAGTCTACCTTCAGATGACTAGTGTTCTTTGTATTCAGGCTTAATCTGTTCAATTTTGATAAGATTCTTGATTTTAAGAGTACAGCCTCTCTGAGCTTTGCCACCCACATATGATGGTATCATCAGTATAAGATTTCACAAATTATTTACATTTCAGTTCCAGTTCAGCCTTCAAGTGACAAGAGGTGAGAAGAAACTAAAGGGCCATACCCACTAAAAGACATTGGACCTCAGTGGTCATATTTTCCTCTGATCGCCCGTCAGTATGGTATATTGAAATTGAAACATGCTTGATCTGAATCGCTGGGAAAATGGTAGACGATTTGCTGGACATTTTTATCAAACATGCATTTTTCAATATACTATACTGACAGGCGATCTGAGAAAAACATTATCGCAGAGGTCCAAAATGTCCTAATGGGAGCTTTAAGCCCCATTTACCCTGGTCGATGTTTTCATCGCAGAGACCTACACAAATTTTATCATAATGATTTGCAAACAACCTCAGGTGGAACAAAATGATCGCATGCTAGAGAAAATGATAGTATAGCATTCACACTGGGAAGGAAGCACTTTTGCAATCATTTTCGCAAGCAATCTCATCTGGTTTCGCACAGGTTCTCCACGAAAATATTCAACATGTTGAATAATTTCTCAGAGCACCACGTTGCTGAGAGCTGCAATAAACTAACGTTTCCAACTTTCACAGATCGCACAGCTCTACAAAAGCCCACGTCCACCACGGCAAGTGGGGCTTTACTCTCTATGAGCAAAGCTCGTGACTGTGAAACTGTTTAATTTGAAAGAAATTTTCTTTAAGACCATTGAACACATGAAAGGGCTACTCACTGACTCACAATACCAACTGTTTAATAGGCCATTTACATGTTGTTGCTGTGTTTTATCTCAAAACCCCTTTTATACCACGCCGTATAGACCCTGTATACCTGTGGACTACTACTTACAATACCCCCTCCAAACCCTAATTCAGTGTTTTACCCCTGGAAGATGGATTGTCGGGTCGTAGGGGGGAGGGCATTAGTGTAGCCATACATATAAATTGATAAGACTATGATAGTCGAGTCTTAACCAATGTCCAGGCTAGGGATTTGAGCTATGACCAGACAGTCGTAGGCTCTGGCACCACAAAGAGCTACGACAATCGAGTTGAGTTGAGTTGGGCAATGTAGCTGGGGCTTTACTTTCTTGGTTAGTCTGTAACATTAAAATTATTTTGGGTAAACTTAAGACTTACTAGAGAAAAATGTTATATTAACATTATATTTTAGCAAGGTTGAGACCTTACCAATAAAATAATAATGTTATGATAAAATTATTATATAATGTGAAAGAACATTACAAGAATGTCACAATAACTTTACAGTGCGAGGTTGCAATGTTAGGTTATAAAGATTATTTTTGGAGCCATCAAAACAACGTAACAAGAACCAAAGCAGAACAAAACATATGCTGGGCTCCCTTCTCTCTCGGCTAGGGGACTCGGCCTGTGAGAGTGCAGGTGGAGGTCATTGTGTCCATGGATCGGATTGGTGGAGAAGTGGTCACGTGACCCCGAGTTAGCCAAAATCTGGCTAACTCGGGGTTGGCCTGTACCTGCGCCCATTCATGACGTACAGCGCTAGCATGAGTTCGAGGCACGGGCACCAGCGTAAACTAAACAGAACATTGCTGCAACGTTATAGATGTAATAATGCCATATTCCTGCTTGTGACTGCCCCCCGTATACCCCTCCCATACCCTGACTGTACTACCCCCTATACCCCCTTGATACCGAGGTCTTCTACTTCTTAGACCAAAAGTAACAAGATTCTGTAATTCCTTCCAAAAGGCCAACTGATAGATAAAATCTAAGAAAGGATCCAAGAGTCTGGGGTCCATGGGCCACCCTGTGCTCTAACAGGGTCATCAAAGGCCAGGTGTGTTATGTACTTTGTATGGGACATTGCAAATAAAAGACCCCTTGCCACTGTTAAAAAAGAGTAGGGTATAGAATCCAGTGGTGGGTTTCTCCTAAACCATGCCATAGATATGATCACTCATAAGCTGAAAAGCATTACCTTGTGGAGTCTGGAAAGAACCCTATGTGGTTGACCGGATGTTAAACTAGGTCTACCCAAACAAACGAACAATCTACCCCTTAGACCCATGGACTCAATTCCTGTAGTCTACTACCCCTATACCCCCTTCCATACCAAGCGTCCACTAGCCCCTATACCCTCATGTAACCATCATAAATTTGAATGTTTCTAGATGTATGCTGTATTTGACTGTGACACAGATGCATGCACGTAATCATGAATAATGGGTCTAGACCTCTTAAATTTAACATGCGACATTACTCACTTTTAGTGACAAAGACATGCAACGGGGAGCTTTCCTACATTTCGACTGTGTGACATGACCATTTCTTAAATTTGACGGGAGACATCGGTAGTTCTATTGACGAGCGACATTTCTTGATTTTGACAGGGAAAATTAGGACCCCCTTCCAGAGCCCCTAAAATACATATATGTAATACGGAGGTGCAACCCTCCAAAATGATGTGGTGAATGAAAAGGCTATATTCCCCATAAGTATTGTGGGTGTGTGCTATTGTACAACACAACACTCCAAGTTCAGCTCACCTGATTGGTAGGTCAAGGTCATGCGTGTTCATTACTATTCATCCATGAACTTTTGTCACATTTAGGGTTGGTCGGGCATTAGGGTTGGGAATGAGAAGCTAAATATATTTTAGATTGGACAAGGCAATAGGGCCATACTGTTTCACCTACTGCAACGTGGTCACCACAAAAACACAACGTTGTGACCACGTTGTAGCAACGCAATTTTGTTAGCTGGGTTGTACCATCGATCTAGTTTTATTGGTAGTGGGTTTCTTTGAGAGATAGCGTAACTTCCATGTGAAATGATAAATATTAAATGATGGGTTGGTTGCATAAATTAAGCTCCCATTATGCTGTTTGGGAACATGTTGAAATATGTATACTTTTGTAAGGAATCTGTCCATTATGCAGTACAGATTCAGTGAAGCGTACCCTACTGAAATCACCTACCCTATGCATGGCTATAAGCCTCGGTGTTGCAGTATAAAAATTTATGGTACACCAAGTGTGCACAAAGGGATGAATGTACAGTCATATCATTCTTCGTATTACGGTTCCCCGATATGGGTGACTATCGCTCCGGCCTATTCTTTGGCATAAGCGGCACCCTTCTTTGCTCAATATCTCATGGGCTGCTGGAGATTAAGTTTTCATTTTTAGTATGTCATAGATGGGTAATATATTATTCATAAATAGCCAGTTTTACCTAAGGAACCCAGAATTATATTTGCTAGACCCATCCCAAGTAATTATAACACTGCCAGCATAGGACAGGAAACTGTGGCAAAACGTCGAACCGCAAAGGATTATGGGGAACCGTAATAAGGCGAATAAAGCTGGCAACAGGTTATCTCCCAGATATACACCAGTGGGTTTCAGCAGTTCAAATATTGGTTAATCATGGGCATGTTATGTACCATTGGAACAGGTTTACAATTCTCTTGCAAGTGATATGTAGGATATATAGTCTTTTGCCTTATTACTATTCAAAACTGATAAATTACCAAAAGGTAGGTACTAGAAGTCTGTTCTGGAGTTGGAATTGAAGTTGATAGACTGAGTAGTTGGCTGGAGCATTGGCAAAGTGTGGTTGAGCAGCTCCTACCCTTTTAGATTGTTCATTGTCATCGAGAGATCATGAGTGTGCACAATAGATATTAATAAACAACATTCTTTCGCGTGAGTGTTATGTCTTTTCATAATACAGAACTATAATTATTATGTATTCGACACACAGTCCAACAGAGATGGACTACAGATGGGAGCTAATATTCAGGGACAACCATACAACTTACAAATAAAACCCTACCTTATAATTATTGGATATTAAACCTATCATAGTTCAACCTAAACTGCAAAAATGGGGGAAAATACTGTGTGCATACCCGCGACATGGTTTTAGTACTTAGCCCTTATGCTGACCCCCCTCCACTTTCGAAAATCCTATATCATTCCCTGACAAACACACTCAAACGTGTGTGTGCAAGCACACACACACACACGTGTGCACACACACATGCACACACACACACACACACACATGCGTGCGCATACATGCATGCACGCACGCACACGCACACAAACACACACACACACACACATGCACCACACACATATACACACATACACACACATACACCTGACACGTACACACACACCACACACACACCACACACACACCACACACACACCACACACACACATGCGTGCGCATACATGCATGCATGCACGCACACACACACACACACACACATGCACCACACACATATACACACATACACACACATACACCTGACACGTACACACACACCACACACACACCACACACACACCACACACACACCACACACACACCACACACACACCACACCCACCCACCACACACACCACACACCACACACACACCACACACACACACAACACACACACCACACACACACAAACACACCACACAAACACACCAGACAAACACCACACACTCACTCACTCACTCTCGGCTCTCCATAGCGGGTCGTCACGGACCCTGCCTGCACTAACGACGAGGAGAGGGTGTGTGTATGTGGGGAGTATGAGGGATGAGAGTAGGTGTGTGGTGTGAGATGAGGGGGAGGGGGGCCTGTCACTATGTCGCCGATCCCTGTCCACTCACGGCGTAGTAGTAGTAAGGGAGCCGCGTCCACACTGCAGCCCCGCATCACTCACTGTGGGCACGTCGGGGGAGGCTGGGTGTAGAACAGTTTGGCAGGACCAGGAAGGACGTTGGGATCACACCCATGGAACACCTGTAACTAAACCCACACCTGAGATAAAGCATCACACCTCACACCTTAACTCATACACCAGGGACAGCGTGGGAACGTACACTGGAGGGAAAAAATACCTAGCGGCCAGGGCGGCAACTAACTGGTCCTTTCATGACCTAGATACCTCTTGCATAATACTAGTTTGATCACCTTGTGGACTTGGACGTAACTACAGTCTACAACTGGACCAGGCACGCGAATCTTTATAGTCCGTCTACAGCCCACCGTGGATTGGACAGTATACCACAGTCGATACCCTAGAGGTTGTGTTCCGCTAGCACATTTTACTCCCGATTTCAAAAGTCGGCAGTTGAAATTTTGGTTTAACATAGACATGTTATATGTCATTAGAAAGATCTTCAAATCCTCTTTTAAATGATACGTAGCATGCACTGGTTCCTGTCATATTAATCAAATAAACTTTAATATTACGGAATTTTCGGTGGTCCAAATCGCCTAGTGGAATACGGGCTTAAAGTGCCCCCTGCCCACCTGCGCGCGCCATCCACTATACCCCCCGGACACATCACTTCCCCACCTGACACAACCCTACCTGGAGTCGTCAAGGATGGGGGGCAAGAAGCTGCTGGAGTCCTGTTCTGGCTGTTGCGTGAGTACACCTTATAAGGGATTCACATGATTTTCCTTTTGTTGACATGACATGATGTATGATGTACTGAGATCGTTATCAAACGTGTTATGTGAAATTTGAGCCCATTTGAAACACTGAATGATTCTGTTGAACACTTGGGAATAGGGTTTTTGGTTCTGTGTCTGCTTCTCTATCTACAATATATATATATATATATATATATATATATATATATATATATATATGAAATATTTGGTATCAATATTTATAGTTGCACACGAATTTACTATTACTGCTATATTGACGTATCAATAATATTGAGGAGTATAGATATAGACATGTATAATATGTATACATACAGACATTATATAAATGATGCTACCAAGACCTGCGTCGCTTTCCAAATAAGAGTAAAAACCTTCTTTCTAACACTCCAATGGACATATAAGCTTAACCAAGTGAAGATATAAAATAATAAGCTCCAGTTTACATAATGTATTTTATCTCAGCAACGGTGACTTTTTAAGAAGATACTTCACACAACTTAAAATACATTCATAGAGTCAAACTCATTTTTAAAAGCCGTATCATCTATATCTATATAGAATGTGCGCTAGAAATCTTATCGGGGTCTATACTCAGGATAGCATATGAAGAGCCTTCTCAAAGCTAAAAACTTCAAGTAGTTAGTAGTCATGATTTCCTTAGTTAAAAAAGTTGTATGAACATGTGTAAAAATACAAGTAAGTAGATGAAAAAGATTACTGAAGAAGGCCGCTAAATAGATGCATTGACCTTTTATGACACCGAGAATATAATGACAGAGACTTTTCATTCATAGGGAACGCTAACTCACTCTATTTGGCTCTAGACCTTGTGCAGATATGATCACATGACCAGAATTTGGAATTCGTGATCACCATGCGATCCCCAAACCAATGTGGCTATAAAACATATCCACAATTTTAAGATAATAGTTGTTTGCTAAAGTTTCATGAGTTATGTTTTGATAAATACAATTTAATCTAATAAAATAAGTTTATGGGATTAGGCCTCATCAAAACAGACTGATATAATAACATTAGTAAAAGTTGTCTCACGCCATTCCAACAGCCATTCTCAGCTTCCCCACATGAACAGTTTGGAAAGACCATTCCTTCAGTGAGAGTAGTCATACATTCTTATTGGTCAGGGGCCGTCCATTGATTTCATACACATCAACAAGGGGCAGGGGAGTCGAGGCCCTGGTCCATTTTCAATGGGTATTTCATGTAAGATAGGTGGGGGGAGTGCAGGAAGTATAATAGGTTAAATCTGGGTGCGCAATGAATGGAAGGGCCTCTATGTGATCGGTGAGGGTAAGGGAATACCCATGGAGCAAGGTGATCTAAATTCTTGTCGAAATACATGTCAGTAGGGACCGATATCAAAAGCAGGGAACCCACTGTGTGAATGAACTAGAATTCTGGTCTCGTCGACCAGTTCTGATCGCTTTATTCCGGTTGAAATGACTAGAAATGTCCCAAAACGACCAGAAATGGTGTTCCCCATGAGTGACTTTACTGGGAATATTAATCAATTTGAAAATGGTCAATCGCTTGGAAACTATCTAACATATTTAGGTATTGGTCACTAGCGATCTCTGGTTTGACCAGAATTTAGCTAGCATCACACATGCAGTGGGTACCCCCTTGAAAGTGTTAGATACTTTCCAAGTGATTGGCCATTTTCAAGTAGATTTCCAGTCCAAATACTCAATAGGAACACAATTATTGGTCGTTTTCTACCAGTTCTGTGTTTTTTTTCGACCAGAAATAAAACAACCAGAAATTAGGTTCAATTGCTCAGTGGGTACTCCCCCCCCCCCCCCCCCACACACACACCCCTCACGGGCGGATACAGGATTTTCAAAGGTGGGGTGGGGGGGTCAGTATATAGACCAATTCTAAAACCTTGGGTTACAATATTGTGACACTGTCGCCAATAAGTAGTACGCGTAAGTGTTATCAATGTTTATCACACATTGGGTAAACACTCTTATATATTTATATACTTTTTTAAGCGATCTCTATCAGTAAAATAGCTCTTCTGATATCACACGAAAAAATAGTATTAGAAAATAATAACACAAGACATGTATGATACAAATATAACAGTATATATACAATATACACTATGAAATGAGAACGTTTAAATTGATATTTTCACCCACCTTCAATATCAAACCTCTAATTGTATCCTATCTATATTTTTAGTATTAGAATGTATATGATCGAATAATTGGGATCCAACATAACATGCTTTTTAAAACACGTATTTTGTAAGAAATCTCAGCACTTAATAGCTGTAAAGTCATGCAGCTTTCAGTTGTAAACCCAGAAAAGTTGCAACATAATAGAGACAAACTTTTTATAGTCAGTATGTTATTAACTAAGATGGCACATAACATTATGTTATTGAGGTGGAGGTTTCAACCTCACCAAATCAGAATGCTGTAAGAACATTCTGTCGAGGTTGAACAATGTAACCAGAATGTTATAATAACATCACAGTACAACGTCACAGCAGTACGTTGCAGTAACATTATTAGGAGCCATCAAAATAATGTAACAAGAACCAATACAGAATCAAACAGAACACTGCTGTAACATTATAATCAAGTCACATATACCTGGCTGGGAGCTAGGGGGTAATATGACATGAGGAGGCCAAGAAACAAATGATATCGCAACCTTATAACATGTTTTTCAATTCTGCTATGAGTTCACTCGGTCTCTGTGACAAAAAGGACTGTCTGAGGGAATTGGCCCTACTATGTTTGCCTTAACACAATATTCCAGAATTTCAAGAGTACTACTCTTTGTGGATTGATACATTTTATTACCCAAGTGCATAGAGTGAGTCCGATAAAATTTAATATATCCATCCGCCTGTATGTAGTCGCCTGAGGCGGTGAGTTTTATTTCGTCAGGTCCGATCTTGAATGTATCATATTCTAGTGACATTTTGATGGCTTAATGACTGAAAAAGAAACACAAGTCATTATTTGTAAGCATTATTCATTATCGGATGAATCATCTTAGGACTATTTTCTTCGTGTTCCCTACACTGCTGGCCGTTTTTAATTCTCATTTACAAACAATGTGTACGATACATTCCTTAAGGCGGGTCCCCACATGGCTACTAAACCCAGGCGATTAGTATATTTCTTCGGCGACCAAGGAAGAAATATTGGTCGCTGGGCCACTAACTAATCGCCGGAGGGCCAAAATATTAATCTCCACGTTGGGACACTCTTGCCATCAAACCTACAGCAACTAGAGGACACATTAGTTGCCCTGCTCGGCGATTAAGGGCACTAAACAGCAGCGACTAGAGGGAAATATTAAACATGTCAAATATTTCACCCTGAAATCATGGCTATTAGTGGGTTAGTCGCCAGACATCACAGCACCCTTGTATATAAAGTCGTCGGGCGACCAAACAGCCGAAATTCACGTTGGTCGCCGTAGATTTTTTGCAAACTAGTCGCCCTGTGGGGACCAGGCTTAAGATGACATTCTAAAGCCTGCTCCCCACTTGGGCGACTAGATTACAAAAATTGCTGGTGACTGACATCGTTAGTCACCCGGCAACCAAGTAGACACTGGCTCCTGATGTCTGCACTGACGAAAATACTAATTGTTTAGTTCAAAGTATTTGACATGTTTAAAATTGTACTATACCCACCAGCTATTAGTTAACCACCAGGCTACATACTAAAGTGTTCTCTAATCGCCCTCTGATTAACTACAAGAGCATCCCAACGTGGCAATTAGTTTTTTAATAGCTGGGAAACTAGTAAGTGGCCCGACAACAAACTAATTTCTTAATCAACAGGCAACTAAAGTTATTCACAGTCATTGGTTGCCAAAGTGGGGACGCATCATAAGTATCCCTTGGATAGTAAGGAATGCAGCGTCCTTGGGTTCAGTATATAGACTGCAGCCTTCCTTTAGTCTCCTTGGCCCCTGTAGTAGGTGCTGGTAGGATTAAGATATATATGTCTTGTCACAGGTCACATACATGTATATTTATCACCAGAATGGCCAACGTGCGGTAGATATAAAGACTTGACGTGCCGCCATCCCGTACATACCGCTACTCGCTTGGGACGATCCAAAAAAGTTCAATTAGATGGCAAATCTTTTATTCTTGGGGGAAAATTCTGAAATTCAAACTGAGATGATATTCAATGCCTTTAATGAACCTTAATGGCCCCATTTACAAAATTAAAGGTCTTAAATGTCTAATTTCGTGCGGTGATATACTGTGTAATGCATGATAGGTATATGTTCTATATTTTCCCCAGAACTGACAGTTGTTTATACTTGTATTCTTATTGTACAAAAAAGCCTTGCCTATCTGGTGATCTCATGGTAACCTCTATCACACCTCCATTCTACTTTCAACCCAATTACACTGAAGTCCCGGCCACACTAGCTGACTTGACTAAACTGAATTATCAAGTTGAGACGAGTCGATTTTCGTTGACTTGAATAGGGCTTAAGCCCCATTCGCATTGGTCGATGTTTGTGTCATTGAGACGAGTGAAAAAATATTCTAAGGCATTTATAAATCAATTCAGGTGTGATGAAATTATCGCAAGCTAGTGACATTGACCTTGTAGCATTCACACTTAGAAGAAGGCCTTTTGTTTAATCACACAATGGGTATGCCCTTAAGGTTTTACAACTATGCAACTTATGTGTAGTGATAAAAGTTCAGTGATATTTATATTAGCTCTTGCCCAAACACAAGGAATACAAAATTATATCTGTAGTACATGCAACCTTTCTGCAACATAGTCATATTGCAACCAGATCGATTAGTGCAGCCCGGGTTCAATCCTGGGCTGGGGTGGGCTGGCTGCTACTCCCTTCTACATGTCTCCCAGCAACAACTGGGTTATCAAAGGCTCCTAGAGGGCCACCAGCTGTTGTGTGTAAGGCCCTGTCTATGGGACCCTGCACATTAAAGAACATCTGCCTCAGTAAAAGTGTAGGGGTACAGTCTCTACCTTCTCATAGATACAATCATTTCATAGATGTGATCATCAAACAGACAGAATTGTCAAGACCTTGTTCTCACTGTGAAATGACCATAATTGTCGATACGGTGTAAAACCCCAAAAACCAACCAACCTAAATCGAGCACTGTAGGTCCAGGCACCGGTGGGAGCCGATTTGAGTCGGTAGGTATGGCTAAGGCTTACGAATTAATAGCCCACATGACCCATATATATAATGATAACAAAAAGTTTGCACTAGATGGCCCAAGACCAGACGAGTAATTAGATAAAGTGTCAGTGCTGGCTCATCATCAATTACATTCAGAACCTGGCCAATAAAAACAAAAGTTGAAAAAAAAGAAAACCAGAGGCGGATATAGAATTCCCAAAAGTGGTGGGCGGGTCATTGTAATAGGCTAAGTACTAAAATGGCTTACTCAGGGGCGGATCCAGGATTTTGAGAAAAAAAAAAGGGGGGGGGGTGTGCTATAGCAAAATCTTCGCCGGTACTCTCCGGGTGCAGGAATTTTACATTAAAAAGATTTAATTTTGGCCACGAAAAAAAAAGGGGGGGAGGGAGCGCACGTGCACACCTGGCATGCCCCTCCCCCCCTACATGCGAGTCCGACTTACACGTGCACGTCCTTAGTATTTCCCCACCCTTTTTGTAGTTTAGGGATCAATCAAATGGGGAATCAGGACCTCCTGACCAGATACCAGCCCTGTCCTGGAAAGGTCAAGCTCCTCTCGCCTTAGGCCTGGTGAACGTGGTTTGTCAAAGCCACTGCAATGTAGGAATGTTGGCAATGTTGAGCTGTCAAAGCCCCCTGAGACTTGTTCCCTTGCGAATTTATTCAAAAAACATAATGTTTTCGTAGAGAACTTGTGCGATTCAGGAGGAGATTACTTGTGAAAATGATCACAATGCAGCTTGAGCCCCACTGGCCGTGGTGAAAGTGGTCTGCGAACGTTGGAAACGTTGGATAATCGTAATCTCTGCAACGCAATTCATTCCGAAATTAATAACATGCTTTATATTTTCGTAGAGATCCTGTGCGATTCAATACGAAATTGCTTGCGAAAATGATCGCAAGGCACCCTGATTCCCAGTGTGAATGCATTACGATTATTTTCTCTAGCTTGCGATCATCTTGTCGCACCTCAGATCATTTGCGAATCCTTAAGACAATTTTTTCGCATGTCTGTACGACAGAACTTACGACCATGGTGAATGGGGCTTTACTTATTAGTGTGAATGTAATGCGATCAATTTCACTGGCTTATGATAATTTTATCGCACCTGAGGTTACTTGCGAATCCTTAAGATAATTTTTTCGTGGCTCTCTGTGACTTAAACATCGACCAGGGCGAATGGGGCTTCAGTCTTTGAATGGGCTGATTGGATGTATTACTGTCCGGGGTAGGTGACCCAGAATCATGAGTATTCATGTGTATAATTCCAAAATTTTGACTTATGGATATGGAGATTCGCGGGGAAAAAAAGGATATATCTTGCATTATTGGTGTTTTTTGTTGTTGTTTTAATACGTGATTTCTCGCATTTAGTATGTGATTGGGCATGATTTAGTGTGATATTAATAAGGATTTAACTTGACAACATATTAATGTACATTTTCTGGTCAGCTTTTTTGATTTTTGACACTTTTCCCACCTCTACGAATATTCGTGGAATTCCTTTGGTCTTCATTCATGTGTTTGAATGGATGTGGGGGTGTGGGAGGCCCATTCATAATACTTTTCGGGAATGACCAAATAAGCGCGCGGTGAGCCTGTCAACCATGTAATGGAGCTTACCATGATTTTGTTTTGTTCTTCAAGCCCCATTCGCCCTGGTCGATGTTTTCGTCGCAGAGTCCGACGAAAATGTTATCTTAGAGAGTCGCAAACAAATTCAGGTTGGAGAAAATGATCGCAAGCTTGAGAAATTGATCGTAGAGCATTCACACTGAGAGTTGAGGTCCCTTGCGATCAATTTCGCAAGCAATTTCGTATTGAATCGCACAAGATCTGTACGAAAATATTAAGCATGTTGAATAATTTCGCAAGGAATTACGTCGCAGAGGCCAACGTTTCCAACGTTCCACGATCGCAGAGGTCTGCGACAAACCACTTTCACCATGGCGAGTGGGGCTTCAATGGGACAAAAACGTGTAAGGTTACATTCAGTCAGGGGGACCTCCATGCTGGTACTGTGGGAGCAATTTGTATTTGGTGAATGGTCTGAGGCCGTATAACGACCTGTAACTCAGAACGCTTTGTGGTTTCCATGCTTTTGTTGGGCTTCATGACATGCCTACAACATAGCTTATGATATGGAGCAATATTGCACAACTTTACGAGTGACGGTCATAGCCATGTCGTAGCCATGTCGTATAATTATAGTTTAGACCTACACTCTGAATTGTTCAATGCTTTTCGAAGTCACCTTCATTACGATATGAGACATACAATATCAATTCCAATTCATGTGATTTCCAGTTTACCCCTACGACATAATTAAACATGTTGAATCCATGTCATGGACTAGGATATAGCACATGACTCCCACGACTTTTACTATGATAGATATCGTACTGTGCGATTTTAAAGTCGTAGCTACTACACCTTTTACTATTACACTACGGTGATAAGATTCATGTTGTATCAACCTACAACATAGCCAGGACATGTTCATATCGTGGTCATGTCGTGGTCATGTTGCAGCTCATGTCGTGTAATGCCCTCACGCTTGACATGGCGACATGCGACATGAGGCTATATAGGTGACATGAGTCAACAAATATACAAAATTAGTTAGCTTAGTTCTTAAATTCTCATTTTGTAATTAGATTTTAGGGATCCAGCAAGGGGGGGGGGGCAAGACCCCCATTATCCACCCCCTTGATCCGCCCTTGGGTTCAGGGAGGAGTTTAGGGGAGCAAAACACCTCCTTGGAAGTACACGTACAGTGGCGGATCATGCTTTTTAAATAGGGGGGGGGGGTGGTCAATTCTTCAGAATCTTACATTAAAAAAAGCTAAATTTGACCAAAAAAGGATCTAAATCCGCCACTATACACATGTATACATCCCTGTATACATTCGGAGGGTATTTTTAGCCCAGGGTATTTTTTTTTTCTTATTTAGGTAATATTTATACAGCATGTTTTAAACCTCCGTGCATTTTGCACTGTATGTGGGATCTGGTTGGTTGGTTGGTTATTGGGGTTTTATGCCGTATCGACATCTAAGGTTATATCACGGCGAGAACATGATTTTGACAATCCTGTCCTTGATGATCGTATCTATGGAATGATCGAATCTATGAGAAGATAGAGACCATACCCCTACACTTTTACCGAGGCAGGTGTTCTTTAATGTGCAGGGTCCCATAGGCAGGGCCCTACACACAACAGCCGGTGGTCTACTAGAGACCTTTGATAACCCAGTTGTTGCCACTGGGAGACATGTAGAGGGGGGTAGCAGCCAGCCCACCCCAGCCCAGGATTGAACCCGGGCCGCCTGCGCAACAGACGGACACTCTAACGGTAACAGGTGAAGCCGGCCCCTTAGTTAAGTCGCGCCACAGTGAACTCGGCCCCATGGTCAAGTCGGCCCAGTGGTTAAGTCGGCCCCTTGGTTAACTCGCGCCATGGTTAAGTCGGCCCCATGGTTATCTCGGCCCTGTGGTTAAAGGGAGCCAAAAACAATGTAGGGACAAAATTGTGAAAATTCTGTTAACTATTGAAGTATATTCTAATGCCATAATCTAGGCCTGTGGTAAAATATAACATGTGAATACAGACTTAAACTACATTAAAATACACAAAAACTCGTCCCCAGTCAATTTTGGTGACCTTTTTACTCCCTGTAAGTCAAGGGAGGTCCTGGGAGGGGGCCCCGAGGGGGAGTTCCAACAGTCGCATGTTGAATTTAAGAATATTATATATATATATATATATATATACGTGTGTCTGTGTGTGTGTGTGTGTCTGTGTGTGTGTGTGTGTGTGTGTGTGTGTGTAATATATTACAAACTGTGGGAAATAGTGACTAGGAATAGGGGCGAGTTAGCCTTTTAGGTATGAATCCTGAAGAACTATCAGAAGAGAGGGATATATATTTAGTTTAGTCCCTGTGGAAGTGGGACTCGGCGGGACCCACCCCTCATGGACCCGAACTCCTTACGTAACCTTACGTAATCTATGCCCGGCACGCCAACTGGTAAGTTCCAGCCTGTCGGGCCGACTTCACCATGAGGCCGACTTCACTATGGGCCCGGCTTCACTGTGGGGCCGACTCTACCATGGGGCCGACTTAACCCCGGCGCGACTTAACTATGGGGCCGATTTCACTTGTATTCACTCTAACCACTACTCCACCCCACACGCCTATGTGGGATCTGGAGATCAGGCAAACCTGGTTACGTGATTGATGGAGGTAGCTAGAGTAACACTGCCGAAGTCCGCCCCTATTGTGAATATATATATATATATATATATATATATATATATATATATACGGGCTTACCTGATTCTGAGCCTGTCATTATCCCAGGTAACACATACATACGTGTTGTGGGCGTTGGGAGAACAACAATCTTAAAGGGAGCCAAAATCAATGTGGGTTCAAATTTTTGCAAATTCTGTTAACTATTGAAATATATTCTTTGGTCATAGACTAAGCCTATGGTAAAATATTAACCGTGAATACAGACTTAAACTACATTAAAATATATTAAAACTCATCCCAGGTCAATTTTGGTGACCCACCAAAATTGGTTTGTTTTCAAACATTGCTGTTTTCAGGCATACGTGGCATGAGTATTATGGAATTTAAGTAAAGTAATAGCTAGTTATCATGATTTACTGTACGAATGGCTAAGGTTAGACTCTTAGGATGTATTTTCATAGTTATTTGAGTCTGCAAAATTTTGTCATATTTTGACACAAGATTGCTTTTGGCTCCCTCTAAGAAGTGGGTGAAATTTGCTGGCTTTTCACACAACAGTTCTAGATTCAATTTTGTCAAAGCCTCCTGGTTCGCTGTTATACGTCCCATAATGCTCCATGCTCCGAGCTCCAAACTTTCAGGAGTACGCAGACCCTGAAATATTTTCCCAAAACTTCCAGTTGAATTCACACATCTTAGTCACAAGTTCGCACATATTTCACTTTTCCATATAAATTTGAAGGCAAAATCCGCGTCTTGTTCATCATAAAAGGTATGTAGGACTCGAACTCTGAAATTTAACTTATCTATGGACAACTCTTACCCCCCCCCCTCCCCCAACGCCCCAAAACAAACCTTCATTCCCAACTCTACAATAATAGACATTATTATTTGGCTGAAGACAAGTAAGGGTATTTTAGTTGAAAAGTCCTTAGGATGGGCTTAGAGTTTTTTTTATAGGGCAGAGACTGTCAGAGCGTATCGACCGTTGACCCTGCCATTGAAAACTATTGAATGGGGATGGAGGTCTTAAGGTATGCGTTTAGAAGATCAATGAATAGTTAACCCTTTATATTATACCTGGCCTGTCTTTCCATAGCAGGGTTTTTCACCTATAGCAATGTTTCCACTGCGACATTTCCAATATGTATGATAGTATGTATAACTGTGTGATAGTATGTATAACTATCCTCCTGAAGGTTATGAATTAACATATGGCAATGTGGGACAGGCCTTAAGCTCCATACCCACTAGGCGATCTTGTCCTGAATCGGCATTGGCGTTGGTGCTGGCGTCGGTGTCTGCGTCGCCATCGGGCTACTTCGGTGCTTATACCCACACACAATGGGTGTACTTGTCTGCCGTTGGCGCTGACGAGTACACCGATGAGTATGCCAATCCATATTAAGCATGTTTGATAATTTTACACCAACGCCGACACTGGCAAAGGCCATCGGCCGACAGTAAATTGCTTAGTGGGTATGGCGCTTTAATCACCCCTAATCTACAATACATACACCAAATTAAAGCTTATCAGATATTTTTTCACCACTGAGAGTCATCTTAGGCTTATCGTGAATTAAATTAAAAGAAAAAATAAATTGCTTATCAGATTGTTTGTCGATGATATCAGGTTCTTATCTATACATATCCTTATGAAATATACCTTTCTCAAGTATATCTTATGAAGACACGTATCTAATTCAAAGAAATTTGAAAATATTGCTGGGAAAGCAGAGCAATTGGTGCACCCCATCGCACTGATGGTCCTTTGGTAACAGGCGGAAGAACAGCAAATATAAAAGAAACTTAACCGTGCTTTCAAAAAGACCAATAATATAATAGAAAACGAAGGTATGACATGAGATCTAGATAGCCACAGGTCGTGGGGATATATTTATTTTATATTTTTAATGATTATCATTTACTGATAATCTCAATGTTAGAAAGGTAAGTTATAGGAGACAAGCTATTATAGCTTTGTTGACTGTGACAAAAAGCACTTTTCAAAGTTAGATAGGTTAGTCAACGCTGACCGACCCTGGTGATTCATGTAGTTAATTGATGGGCAGGGCGACCAAAACGATGGCTAATTGCCGCCAGTTTGATGGGAAGAGCATCCCAAATCCAGTGATTAATTTTTTTTCCATCGACGATTAGTTAATCGTCCATCGAAGTACTAACTTCTTAATCGCCGCGATTTAATTTCCCTGTCGGGAAGTGGCTTACCAGTGATGTGCACACCAACTGAACAATCGCCGCACCACTTTACCAGCCGTTCTTTTACCAACCGTGGGTGAAATCATCTAGATGATGATGATGATGTGTTGGAGTTTAACGTCCATTTCAGCATTTTTTTTTAGCTATATCAGGACCACTCACTTTATTGACCTCAAGTCTATGATCGTATCTATGGGGGTGAGAACGACAGCAAGGTGAGGTGGTGTAACAGGCACCAGCTGGAATTGAACCCGGGCCGGCTGCGTGCAAAGCCAGCACGCTACCCACTACACCATCCCACCCCCCTAAAATCATCTGGTGGGTAGGGGTTATAACCTAAGTGGTGTTTACTTGGTTGTACTTGGTCGTTTCGTGAAAACCCATTTTAAGACGTTGTTTTGTAGTCTCCAGGATCATTCTACAGACCTCGACCTTAGTCTAGGACCCTAGAGATGGTCACAGGGATCATATCTATTGAGGAGTTTCAGCAAGGCTAGAAAGGGTTGAAAAGAGTCTCACAATACGTCTAGACTGATTCTTAACCCAAGGGTTCACAAAGAACATCTCTCCTATATTTATAGCCTTTTCAAGAATAGACTTTATATACTACAGTGTACGGTTGTTGGTCACCTCTCACTATAATATACAATCCATAGATATCCAAATTCTGTACTGGCATGTATGATATGTTTTTTATTATTGAATTAATCCGTTTCACTCACAAGTGCACTTTCAACAGACATAATGGTGATAATAATGTGATTAGAAATATGAGGAATAAAATTGTAATAACATGAGTCCAGACATGCTAATTAATACATACATCGCGCTTAACATCCCAATAATTCTTGACTCCACGACTACTATGGAACAATCCTCTGTAGCCTATGTTGGGGCTTATCATTACTTTCTCTTGGTATTAGTTATTCTCTGTTACAAATTGTTGTAGTGAGTAGGGAAAGGAATAATCATATCACTAGTGCGAGTCAGGACTAGTTCTAGTTTTAAGTAAAGTTAAGCCAAGTAAAGTTAGGACGAGTTCTAGGACAGGAATAATCCTTTACTATGTTCCATGACCATGTTTGTAAATTTTTTGTTATTTCTATTATCAAACGCTATATGTTCAAGCACATTTTTCTCACTTCAATTCACTATTATCTAAGATTGTTTATATATAATATGGGTCCAATGATGAGATATAGAGTAGTGGTCTGTTGCCTATACCATTCAGTACATACACACAAATCAGGAGCCTAAAGCCTGTATTCCACGATGAGTTCTGGTCACTTGCGTCGTCAGCTTGCGTTGCAACGCAAGTGATAACGCAACTTGAGTGCAACACAAGGTATATTCCACGATGCGTTGTACTTGCATTCATAATGCGTTTTACTTGCGTTATTAGGAAACGCAAGTTTTCATGCGTTTTTACTTGCGTTCAGATACCAACATGTTGGTATCTGAATTGCAAACTAGTTGTGTTTCCTATTTTAGAGAGAAAGCAAGCACTCCCCAACGCATCGTGGAATATAGCCTTTAAACACCCATTAGGCTCAAGTACGCATTGGCTTTGTACACGAACATATGCAAATTTTCAAACATGTTACACCACACCACCTTAATTAGAACATGCTTAATTAATGGCCAAATTGGGTTCAGTAGCAGTGGCAGGTTCCAAAATCAAAACAAATTGAATGTACAATCCAGGGGTAGATGGGCCCACCACAACCGCCCCCCCCCCCCCCCCCCCATCGCGTAGTTGAACCTGGCCTTTATTGTTCAGCAAATTCTACCAACCACGGCAAATTTTTTGAATTGTTCCTGCAGGTTAGCCTTGATCAGAATGCATGCTGGGAAATGTTTATGTTCACAAACCACAGGGCTTAAGCATAGACATTATTACTAATCATGACATTGTTATTTTTTAATTTAAGATAGCGGACATTAATCTCTATGTATTCATATTTCTATAGATGCTTTTGTGATTTTGTCAACAAATTTAAACAAAAGATACCTGCATGTGCTTAAAATACTGTAGATCAGCTATCCGTTGAAAGCAAAATCCTGCTCCTCTTCCACTTTGAGTAATCTACCATCTGTTGCCCAGACAAGAAACCAGTATCCATGTGTTTGCGCTTCAACAAATTCACTTCAAAGGCCACTTTGAGAGAAATCTATAAAATATTATACAGCATTTATTTCTGGACCATATCCGCAAGCTATACGTGATCACCCACGCATAAGATATTATTACTATGTTTCATTGACGTTCTATAGTATTTAGTTTCAGTTGTTTTTACTTAACTTTGTTAAATTTGAAAATCAGAAAGTTGTTGGTGGAATCCATTAATGTTGCTGCATGTGTCAGGCATCTGGACCATTGAGGAACGCAAGCAAGAGTATGATGTTATAATAACGTTATTATAATGTTTTGTTTATTGCAGCTTTGGTTCTTGTTACATTGTTTTTATGACAGCCAAAAATGTCTTTAGAATCTAATATTGCGACGTCACGCTGTGACGTTCTTGTGACATTCCTCAATGTTCTTTCATGCTATGATAACATTATTATATTGTTCTTTAATGGTAAGGTCTCAACTTAACTAAAATATAATGTTATTATAACATTATTTTTTAGTAGGTCTCAACTTTACCTAAAATAATGTTATTGTTTCGTGAAAATTGAACGGGTGACAGTCAAACCAAGGGTACGGTCGCAGAATGTGCTTGTTTCGTCGCTGCTTGCCTGGGCTAATCCTGTGGTTTCTGTGGTTTGGCAGGACGGGAGTCGGTCCCCCCGTCCACCAATCTGCCTAGGTTGGCAGTTATTGCTCCCTATTTCAAAGTTTATGATGGGGATGAAACTAAATATAGTATCCCTCTCTTAGGATAGGTCTTTAGGATTTATACCTAAAGGGCTAACTCATCCCTATTCCACAGTTTGTAATGGGGAAGAAACTATATATATATATATATACATATATATATATATCCCTTGCTTCTGATAGATCTTTATGATTCATACCTAAATGGCTAACTCGTCCCTCTTTCACAGTTTGTGATGGAGAGGAAAATAAACATAATATTCCTCTCTTCTGATAGGTCTTTATGATTCATACCTAAATGGCTAACTCTTTCCTATTCCACAGTTCCTAATGGGGAAGAAACTAGATATATATCCCTCTCTTCTGATAGATCTTTAGAATTCATACCTAAATGGCTAACTTGTCCCTATTCCACAGTTTGTAATGGAGAAGAAACTAAATATATATCCAATCATTGAACAAACATTGCTGTCTAGGGAGTGGGGGGATTAGGATGGGCGGCATCCTGATTTAAACTACTGAAGATTAGCCGTGGTCCAGCCGATTACAGCCTGTTACTGCAACCTTCCATAATATTCGGTTTGTGTATGCATGGTTTTATATTGACAGGAGAGTTTTACCTCATTTAATCAGAAATCCCAAACATCTTTTTGTCCATGTTTTCTTTTCCGAATCTGCCTTATCCGAATGTTACAATGATGTTCTGTTTTGGTAGGGTTGCAGCATTACCTAATCAAAACTTCATGAAAACATTAGGCTACCAGATTATTATGTTACGGATGAAAAATGAAAAAATGGTCAAAGTACGGATACCTCTCAACTTGCCTTGTTGACATTTAGCCATGAGAGTCCCTAGCTAGATAAGTGATCTCAATATGTAAGGAGATATGTCTAGACGTTTTTATGACAACAAGCGATTTCCTTTCCAGATTTGTTGAGCTTTGTTCAACTGGTGCCACTAGGGTCAAGTAACTTGAGGTAACTAGGGGGGACAGGTTAGGTATTGTGTGATAACCTGATCCGGGAACAGGATAACCTTGAAGAATATTAAGTAATTGGTTGGTTATTGGGATTTAATACAGTAGTCCTATGGATCTGGGACACAAGAAACGGTTAGAAACCCAGAATATTTTCTCTAACCTCCTGTTAGTTAATCTTTTTTTATATTCTCATAAATTCACCAAAATGCAACTCTAATGGCACATTTAAAGTGTAATGACAATATGTGTCCTCTACAACGCTTCATATGAAATAGCATCTATAATATCTACCGGGACCTCTTAACTATTGCTGCGTCATGATTATAAGGAAAACAAAATGAGCTGTTTCAAGCTGACCCAATCAACAGCAACAGGCATGGTAATATCACAATGACAACAACGTTTTGACAATTGTCTTTTGCTATTAAATTTATGAATCTGTGAGAAGGTAGAGACCATACCCCTGCACATTTACTGAGGCAGGTGTTCTTTAATGTGCATAATCTTATACATCTTTTTCATTAAAGAAGCGCTGCCCTGGCTAATCAAATTTGAAACACTTTTTTTAGGGCTTCCCTACATAGTTAACCTATATGACGTGAGGTGACCCAGTTACCACAAACCCCAAAAGGTAGGCAAGGTGGAGGACTGTGCAGGTTCTTGGAAAGGTGTATAGACAGGGCCCTCCATGCAACAGTTGGTGGCCCTCTAGGAACCTTTGATAAACCAGTCCTTGACACAAGCGGAAAACACATGTGACACAATCACATGAGCCACTTCACCAACCAATGGCCCTGACACATTAAGCAAGATAATAACAATATCAGAAGTATATTGTTGAAGTTGTATTTCCTGCGAATACCAAGGCAGCCGGCTGCTGAAGTTCAAGGGTTTTACTTCAACAAGTTAAAAGTACCACAGGAAAAACAATCTGTCCTGCCATAATGGTATAGCCTGATAAGGTACTCCAGGGAAGAGAGAGGTCCTGAATTATCAGTAAATATCTCAAATTCCAATTTGTTTTAGATAAAATAACTTGTTTCCTGTTTTTTACCTGACGCTTAGCTAAGGTCCATACTTATAAATTGATTGGAAGTAATGTTGACAATTAACGTTGCTGGAGCAGGGTAATTATCATTAACTGTGATATTATTTGTGGTTTAACAAGATGGAAAACCAGCGTAGAGTACGTTTTAGCCTTGTATCTCATATTATTCAATGTGTTTAGATGGTTGAAAATGTATTAATTAGGTATCATATCATCTTCTCATGCACAAGCCAGATCTATCGTGGCTAACCAGGAGAGAACAATTCCTTAAACCACGGATAGCTAGTTTATGGTATTTCATTTTTAGGTATCTACAGGGCAATCTTAACTGATTTTGTAGACTAAACCACTGGGAAAAAACTGTATGAAATTATCATATATTGGTTGTATATCTTTATGAAATGAACTAATTTTCAAACAAACTTGAAAAATATCAAATAAATGGATGGGAAATAAAAAATAATTAGCACTAGTTTTCCATCTCATTTAACTACAAATATAATATAATATAGAAAATTCCTATACAGTATTGTGTCTTGTCTGCATATCTTCCAGCATGCATCTTAATTTAGGCCTGCAGGTCAACTGTAATAAATATGCTCTCCTTGGTGGGTAGAATTGGCCAGGGCAAATGGGGCTTGAGATGTTAAATGGGAATGGTCCCATCTCCATGCAAAGAATTTGAGGGCAATTAGTCAAATACCTTTGCCAGGTAAATTGTTAGAAACGATCATACATATGCAAATTATTAATTATATGGACCATAATAAGTTTTTAAACAAAGAACAACATGGGTTTAGACCCAATCATAGTACTTCAACTGCAACCTAGAATGTAATGGAGAAATTTAGTAGTTGTATATATGTCAATTATGCCAAGACTTTCGATATTATTGATCACCATATTCTGATATAGTTGAAATCAGAATGTTATTATAACATTATTTTTGGTGAGTTTAGTATGAAACCAAAACAGAACATTATAAGAACATTCTGTTTAGGTTGAAGAATGTAACCAGAACGCTGTAATTAATTTCACAGTGCAACGTCACGCAGTACGTTGCAGCAACGTTATCGGAGCCATCAAAAGAACATAACAAGAACCAGATACAGAACCAAACAGAACGTTGCAGCAATGTAATAATAATGTGACGTCCTTGGCTGGGATGGGGATCGAAGGGACCCGCTACACGGTGATTTTCATGTAACAGCGTGCTCCCCGGTTAACCCTTTGGTAGGATGCAGTGACCCGTGGTGACACAACACACACATTGACCTCATATATCTCTCTGCTCTTAAAGGTTGTTTCACACCATACCAAGCCATATATCTACTGTTGGTGGGTCAGGATGGCTGGATTGCTTGCGATGAATCAGGATGGGTTGAAATAGAATATCAAACCACTTTGATATTTGGTTCAATTTCCAGCTGTCACAATGGGCATTCACCATCTTAATTAATGAAAAGAATACCTTCAGGATCATATTTATATATAAATATATATTATCAATACATATTATGTTTATTCTTAAAGAAATACAATTGTATATGTAAATATGTGGAAAAAAACTCCGAATGAAAAATTTCTGTGCTGTACATACTTTGCGTACTTACTGTGAATACACAGAAGATATGATATGAGTCAAAAAACAAGGAAAAAATACAGATCATATACGAATAGCCTTAAACTGCAAAACATTATGGTAGTTTGGAAAAATCGCCCCTTGGTGGCAAATGCGCAAAAACATGCAAAATATATTATATGTTTATAGTATCACCATATATCGAGTATTATGTATAATAAGTATGCAGTTGGTATATTTAACAACTGAGGGCATCAAAACCTTTGCCATCACAACAATAGACATACGACACTGTCGTAATAGTGGTGGTCGTATTATTATTATATATATATATATATATATATATATATAATGACGCTGACTCATGAGCTATCATGGCCATGTTTGGTGATTTCATTCTGGCAACGGGCCCTGGACTCAAGCCAAATGAGAGTCAGAGATCATGGCATATAATGAAGGGCTTGCCATATTGAGTATCAGCTAATTGATGCTATGATTATTCACTCTCAGCTTAGATGTTTTGGCCCCCTCCAATAAGACTTGCCGTGTAATGTGTCTGCCAAAACAACTTGTCATCTCTTTTTACACTTTATTATTCTAATTTGTTACATCATGATGTGCAAGCATTGAGACTCAACAAAACAGAGTGTAGTAAAAACATTATACTTCAGTGAAGTTGTGAGACCCTACCAATACAAAATCTTATGATAATGTTAGCCTTAAATGAAAGAGCATAACCAGAATGTTACAGTAACATCACATCACAATGTCGCTATGTTAGGCTCTACAGACATTATTAGGTGCCATCAAAATAACAGAACTAGAATCAAAACAGAACTAAATAGAATGCTACTACAACACCATAGCATCATTACATGCTTGCGTTGGTTAGCAACAGGTATAAGGCATGTAGACTTATCGGTCACCTCACAAAACTATTCCAGTACACCACTTCGTGAATAACATCCTTTATGGTCTATATTTACCTTAGACGTTCCTCTATTTTCCACCTATGAAAAGAAAACATTCTTCAGTTATTTATAAAAGTGTGTTTTACAGACAGTAAATGCTTACTTGTTCATGACTTTCTTACTTGTAGCTTGGTTTACACAGCCCGACAACAGCACGTATGTCAGTAATTGCGATAGTTAGGGGGAGATCCAGGACAGAATCTTAGAAAATATGATGTAAACTCTAAATAAGACCATATACTGCTCAAACTGTGGTTGGGGCTACCCTAAGATTGTCGGTACCCATCGAACAACTGTCTGGACTGTTTTATTATCATAAGAGATTTGACGGCTTGTGTAAACCCCGCTTATGTAAAGAAAAGCAGTTTTCAACTTTTGTTTCTTAACATATTTATCATCCTAGCCAACTCTTGACTTTTTGAAATGACCTACAAATCTTTCAATAGCCATTCCTGACCTGCATTCAGCAAGCACATTCTTCGGAATCCCTCAGGTGTGGGGCTGACCACCAAATTCGACTCGGCAACATGGCCGTTTCTGAAATTCAACAGGTATCAAGCCTAAAGCCTTCATTGAAAACACAGAGCTGTCAAAAGTGATGCCAAAAACAACAACCCAAAGTTGTCTGTGTCTTTTATAGAAAAAATCTCATTTATGAATATTTTCATGTTGTAGATATCATAGTCCATAATAATGGCTTCCTATTATCGTATTACTAGTTATTAGGTATGGCCATTACACATAGGAGGCATTATGGACACATTATGAGTTGTATGGTTTTTGACAGCATTCACTTACAACAATTTGTCATAGACAGAGGCCATGACAACCTTGGGCTGTCGTTTTAGGCACCATTCACTTACAAGCCTAGGGTTGTCGGGCAGGACTTTTGACTTCTCATTTTCTTCTTTGACAACCCTATGACAACCTGATTTTCATTTTCATTTTTAATTTTTGCTTCTCTGATAACCTTTTTGGCCTAAAGTAGTCAGGAGAAAATGACAACCTTTGGGTTGTCATCCAGTCTCAATTTCACAATGACAACCCTCTGACCACCCCCAAATTGTCATCAGATTGTCACAGGGTCGTCACAAAGCATCAATAGCCTGAAATGAGCCCTGCTCTGCCCTGAAAAAAAACGATGACAACCCAAAATTGACCTATGACAATCCACAAAAATTTGCTGAGGCTTAAATCCCGCAATAGAAAATAGACCTATAGTGGGTATTAAACTTTTCGCAGGACGCAATTTTTCGTAACTTTTTCTTGGGCGCCCCACCTGTCCAGAGCCCCTTAGGTGATTTGTTCTTTAACTAGCACCCTCCGCCTACCCCTTGGTAATCACATGTCACCTGACACCACGTGACCCTATCTCTCCCCACCCTATGTCAAATGGTATTCAGACTGTGACTTCTGAAAATAAAAGTACTACGCTTTAGTACTGTACTAAAGTTCATGATCCACAATACGGCAAAAACTCCAACCGATTTTCTTATCATCAATTTTGCTCGTGCTTGGAGTGACATATCCCTGTGTAAATGCCAATTTTACTATGAGGATTATTCAAAACTCGTTGGAAAAATGTAAGTTTCACAAGATAATGAATCATTTAATGAACCAATTTCTAAAATCGGTTGAGAATCGGCCCAAAATTGCATCATGGATCATCCCTCTAAAGGCCATGATCCGCATTGTGATTTTGGGCCAATTTTGAACTGATTTTGAAAATCTGTTTGTCAAATAATCATTTTTCTCATACAACATACACTTTTCCAAAGAGTTTAGAAAAATTGTATTTCTATCAGGAAAATTGATTCCAAATATGTGAAAAATGCACGAGAAGAAAATTGGTTGGCCCAACATCGCAACATGGATCATGGCCTTAATAGCACTATATTCAAAGTGATAGACTACATGCTCACTGTCTTTCCCATGCTATGTGTGCTGTCCAGGGCACTGTATAACATAGACATATATAATATATGTCTCTATACTTATGATGAGCATTATTTCTGGGCTAGGAATGAGACAGTATTTTAGAAAATGTAATGAAAATCCTTCAGATGTGGAAATTCCGTTGGATTACCTACCCAGCCAAGCTGCGACATAACAGAAACTATACTCTTTTAGTCAGTCTGATACTTACTAAGATAGCACATAACAAATACATTATTTTTGGTTAGGTCAAAACCTAACCAAATCAGAATGTTATTAAAACATTATTTTTCGGTGAGGTTAGGACGAAACCAAAACAGAATGTTATAAGGACATTATGTTTAGGTTGAACAACATAACCAGAACATTATAATAACATCACAGTGCAACGTTGCAGCAGTACGTTGCAGAAACGTTATTGGGAGAAATCAAAATAACGTAACAACAACCAATACAGAACCAAACAGAACCAAACAGAACGTTGCTGCAACGTTATAATAACATCACATGCTTGCCTGGGCTAACACCTGGGCATTCACCGGAATCCCCTCATGTATATATGATTAGAGAAATAGAAAAATGCCCTGCATTGGATATTCATAATCAAAATATATTTCTAACTCTGTTTTTTTTAAATAAATGTTCCGTCCGTCATCACTTCATAATTTCCTCTCTGTAACTTGTACAATTATATCCTCAGCACTATACAACCTCCTACGTATGACAATCAACATTCTATGCAAACGTCTAATTATTAACATATTAATTAAGTATTTGAGCATCGAGAGGGGAGTCCTGATACTTCTTAGTACACAGACATTACTGTATAAATCTAATGCATACTTTTGGTCACGAAGGGGTAGGCAAGGGGAGGGGGCAGGAAAATGTGAAAATGTGCCTACATACCAAATGGAAAACGGCCAGTCTACAAGGAACTCCATAAAAAACAAAGTATGAACTCAATCTCAAATAGTCACAATGCCAAATATATATGGGGTGTAACATGCACTTTATTGGCAGTACTTGATTAGGTACATGCGGAGGGTCAGGGCAAAGGGGACCCACACGGAACAAAGAACCTATGCAAGAATATAACATTGATGTTTGTTTAGTTCTGCTTTGGTTGTTGCCACTTCATTTTGATGGCACTCAATGACATTTTAAGAAACTAACATTGCGATATAATGCACTGTAATGTAATTCTGACATTGCACTGACTAGTCAGGGACGGATGGGGGGAAAGGGAAGTCCAGGGGGTTCTGACCGGCTCCCAGCCTCATTTTCTTAGTGTGTGTTAAACTTACACTTCACATGTGTCTGTGTGCAAATGCATGATGTTTCAGTAGATATAGCTTATAGTTATATGCAGATCCCTACCTCCCCCAACCCCTTTTTAATCCTGTATCTGCCCATGCTAAGGGCATGGTCCCCAATATATGGTATGTAATCATTTAAAATAATGTCCACGTATACAAGAATCTTTGTATGCATGAGGTTTTCGTACCCAGCCAAGCATGTGACGTTATCATAACATTGTAGTAACATTCTGTTTGGTTCTGTATTGGTTCTTGTTTCCTGCGAAGCGCCCTATTCAAAGGACAAATCACCTGAAGGAATATGAAGAATCAACTTGTTGAATGTAGGTCAAAAATGGCTATTGAAAGATTTGTAGGTCCTTACAAAAGTCAAGAGTTGACAAGGATAATAAACATTTTAGACAAACAAAATTTGAAAACTTCTTTTCTTAACCTTTGTGTGATTTACACTTACAGGTTGTCAAATATCTTATGATAATGGTTAGCCTAAAGGCCGTATTCCACATACCGATTTTGATGCTGCTGATTTTGCATTTGATTGATTTTCTCTGAGAATATAGCATTAATCCGTACATATCATATATGACTTGAAAGAGACTCATAAGGCCTTTCTAATGATGTATAACATTTCTTTTTGTGATCATTATACCCATTGCCGATTTCAAAAATCGGCAGCAAAATTGGTATGTGGAATACAGACTTAAGCTTATGATATAGTCCAACCTATGGCGGCCACAGCCTTAGGGTAGCCCCAACAACAGTTCAAACAGTATATGATCTTATCTAGAGTTTACATTATATTTTCTACAATTATATCCTGGATCTCCCCAGGAACTATCATAATTATTGACATAAGTGTGGAATGTGGAATAGGGCCTTAACATTCTGTATCGGTTGGGTCTCAACTTCACCAAGATATAATGTTATTACAACACACTGTTTTGGTGAGAATTAATGCTTGTACACTGCGATGTAACAATGTAACAAAGTGTAAAAACAAGTACAAAGTGTAGATTTGGTAGGCACATTACATGGCATGTTTTAAGGAGCGGGGGCAGAAGATCTAAGCTGAAAGTGAATAATCATAGCATCAATTAGCTGATACTCAATATGACATGCCCATCATTCTATGCTATAACTTCTGATCCTCATTTGGCTTCAGTCTGGGGCCCATTGTGAAATGACCGAACACGGCTGTGATAGCTCATGAGTCAGTATCATGACATATCTGATACTATGGCCACCACCATTACAATGAGGTGGTATGCTGATGGTTGTGATGACAACAATTTTCATGCTCTCAATTGTAAAGTTTACTAATTGTGTTCATATTATCATACATGAATGATACAAATATAGTACTACTATACATATGTATATATATATATATATATATATATGCGCTGATAACTTTTCATTCATTCACCAAGGGGCGTTTTTGCACATTATCATAATTTCTCGCACATATACATATGTGTTGATATTATAAAAGATTATCCTGAAAGAATAGGATCACCCTTCATTATAGATGAAAAGTGAACCAAATGTCAGAGTGGTTTGATATTCTATTTTGACCCATCGTGAGTCATTACCAGCAATCCAGCCATCCTTGAAGGTTGTTTCGACCAGCTGATTTTGACCACTGGTAACTCAATTATTTATAAACTTTCATGGGTAGTATTGCAAAGACTACATGTCCTTTATTATAAATCAAAAGAGAAATACAAAACCTTTTTAATCATGTATATTATGACAACGATTAGCAAATATTTCCTATGCTGATTTGCGAAAGCGGTAGTAAAATCAGCTAGTGGAAACACAAATACATGGCTTGGTGTAGTGTGAAATAACCTTTAGGACCAGAGAGACATATGAGGTCAATGTGTGTGCTCGTGTCACCACGGGTCACTGCATCCTACCAAAGGGCTAAACGGGGAGCATGCTGTGACATCGAAATCACTGTGTAGCGGGTCACCTCAAGCCCCATCCCAGCCAAGGATGTGACGTTATTATAACGTTGCACTGTGACATTTTTACAACATTCTGGCAACATTTTGTACCCAAGGAGAATGTTCTTATAATGTTCTGTTTTAGTTTCATTGTAAAATCACAAAAAAAAACATGTTTTAATAACACTCTGATTTGGTGAGGTTTCCACCTAACCATAAAAAACTGACTTGTTACGTGCATCTTAGTACCAGACTGACTAAAAAAAGTTGCAGGACGATTCTGTTACGTCACAGCTTGGCTGGAGTACTATGTAGTTAAGATACGCGGCTTCTGAGTCTGTCCACACAGGGTGCCAAAGGGTATGTCTGTGTGTATAGACTCAGGCCTCCACATGACAGTGGGGTTCAGTGATTTGACTCATCATGTGAGAGTAACACGATGGAAACATCAACTGACATGTGACTTTGGCCTAGGGGGCGTCAATCTAAAGGACATTTAGTGTGTGAGATGAGGAAGAGGTCAAGCTAGGTCAGAAAACAAAGGGGGGGAATGTAATCTTTATTTGCAAGTTGGAAAAATAGAATATATGCATCAATATGTTGTAGATAAAATTATTATATTGTATAATTTGAGGGGAATTGGGTAACAAAAGATGATCTTTGGCGTCATTTGAAGATTTTTTTTGATTTGTTCAAACGTTACAAAACAACTCTTCCAAAGGTAGCATGGGTAGAAACGATTCATTGCCAGGATTCATTGCCAGATAATCAAACATCTTATTCTAAACACAGTAGAAATTCATCTTGTCTTAAACATGTCTATGCTTTATCCCAATCCGATATTATACAATTGTTGCACTTTACTTCTATGATACGATTACTTTGAATCACACTTGGCTATCTTATCGTTTGGAGTAAAAGAATGAATGGTTATGTAATTATAATGTATCTAGTTATATCAAAGATTTTCCAATTTAAGTATCTTGATAACTATTGTATCATGACGTTTAAAGTTTGTAAAAATAATTCATATCTATTCAGTGCAAGGGCTAAAGTTATTCCCTTCATTCATTTTCGGAGAAGAAATACCTAAAATCCGACGAGTTTAGGCTCGCTTCGTAATGAATGACAGTTTAGAAACCCATTCACAACCCAATGTCAAGACTTTGTACGCTCCAGATAATGGCCAGGTCTCCTTCACTTTGGGTATAAATAGGGTTTGATACCTGAGGCCCACACATGAGTGTCCAAGCTTTTAAATGTCAATGTGTCTGGTGTGTGCAGAGTTGTAAAGGCGTCATGCGTGAGTGGGTTGGCAGTGTTGGTCAAACTAAGGATGAGAGAATAGGTATTCATCACATGCTGACAAGGATGGGTCAAAGATAAATCTCACACGTAATCTGGTGGTTTTATAACCTAACAAGTTGAAATGCAAGCGCTTGGTCGTATGCCTTTAGATACATAACACCTGCAGTGTTTCATTTAGTGGAAAATGTTAAAAAGATGATGATTATTGTTGTAGTTTAACATCCATTTAGCATTTTTTTCAGCTCATGGGTTGTAGTACTATGATCGAATCTATGAGGTTTGAAACGGCAGCAAGGCAAGGTGGTGTAGCAGGCAAGGCCTAGACTCGATCCCGTCCAGCCAATTGAGATGCCAGATCCCAAGCCACTACACGATCCCGCGCCCCTATATTAAAAAGATTGTTTTTAAGAAAAAAATTATTATGAAGGTGTGACTCGTGATGACGTAGACCTAAAGGCATATGAAATCACATCTTTCTATACTTGTGATTGTGCTTACCGAATTGCTTTCTTGTATTTATTACTCATATTAGAAACGAGTATTGGATAGGATAGCTGGTAAGCTTAAAAGTAACACTTAAATAAATCTCCTATGGGTCCCATGACCACACTCGGACGCCCTCGCGGTACTTCTTATCATAATACCGCCAAAAGGGCACAATATGATTGAGTAAAGTCTAAACTTACTTACCACGTGATTTCTAAGCAAATCTAATAGTTTTGGTCTAATTTTGTGACAGATGAATCCAGCCAAGGATATGACATTCTAATAACGTTCTAGCAACGTTCTGGATTGGTTCTTGTTATGTTACACTATTAGGTTACAGCGACGTTCTTTTGATGGCTCCCAATAACATCAGTGCAACCAACTGTTGCAACGTTACATTGTGATGTTCTAATAATGTTCTTCTAACATTATCTAGATCTATGAGGCTGATACTTCATAAGAATGTCACAATATCTTTCTGTTTGGATGTGGTTGAGACCTCACTGAATGAGGATGTCACCATAATGTTCTGTTTAGGTTAGGTTGAAATCTGACATAATAAGATAGTCACAATAACATTCTGTTTAGGTGAAGTTGGGACCTCCCCTAATCAGGAGGTCACAACAAAGTTCTGTTTAAGTGAGGTCTGAACCTCACCCAATGAGAATGTCACAATTACGTTTTATTTTAATTTTATCTTGACCTAACCTCACCAGGCCCCATATCTTCGTAACTGATTTGGCTGATCAGGGAAATTTGATTAGGGTCCCACGATCAGTGATTTTGCTTTTTACCAAAATTTATAGTGTTATTGCAAAAAAGTGTCAAAGAGGAATTATTAGGTGTAAAATTCATTCATGATAGACAGAATTTCTGATCATGGGACCCTGATCAAATTTTCCCTGATCAGCCAAATCGGTTACGAAGATATGGGCCCAGAACATTATAAGAACATTAATGTAACAGTTACATAACAATTTAGTAAGTAAACAGACAAACCATAAAAGTATGGTCGCATAACGTGACTGTTACGTTACATCTTGGCTGGGAATATATAAGGCCCCCTACTTCCTGTTACTTGTGGCCAACACCAAGTGGGGATGCGCACGTTATGTTTGCCTAAAATGTTTTTGGTGACAAAGTATACACTCATCCCTTCTTCCTGAAATTTTCTTCGTGGGACTTTTCTTATAACTAAGTAACTTTTGAGTATGAAAAACGCCAATACCAAGGACCAATTCAGAATACGGTCATGATCCTAAACTCACCCAATGACTCAAAATGAACGCTTGGAGCCAATTGTATCACATGTTTTGTACAAACCCAATACTAGAAATATCCATCATCATTCAAGGATGCCATAACTGATTACCTATATATTAGACATATATCATTATATTCATATATATATATATATATATATATATGTAGGTATATTCAAAATTATATATAGTTAGCCGCCCTAAGGCTATTGTAAGTACTGCAATAATTAGGTTGCCCACTGGCAGAGTGACCATTCATGGTGAAGTACTTTAAGTTTTGGTGTATGGTAGTACTTCCTAAGTGTAATAAGTTATAACACAGACTCAGGTTCTTGTTGCAGAATAGATGTTGACAGTCCCAGCTCCAGCCTCCAAGAGAGAGACTGGGTGTGTCCTTTGCCTTTTTATTATCTTTCCCCTCTGTCCCCATTGGTCAGAACAAAGGAGGCTCCACATGGGGGCTAGAGCCCCCATTGGTCAGAACAAAGGAGGCCCCACAGGGGGTTACAGGATTATTATTTTACTCAGCCTAGCCTCAAAGCAGGAGTGCTATATGGCTAATATATGATATGTATTTTACATATGGAGCATAAAAGGCTTTTGTTTGATAAAATATAATATAATGATGGTGTAGTGATGTATAATTAGAACTTAGATATATATAATTGAAGATTAATAATAATTCAGAATGTTTGTATCAGCAATAATTATATATAGATTTATGCAATATAATTTAGAAATAAAACGTTTTTCTGAATAATAAAATGCCATATCGTTTTGGGTATGACAATGGTCATAAAAAGGACAGGATATTAAAGTTGAAATCGTGGACAAATGACCTTTAACAAAATCATAAAAAAAGAACAACCGTTGACACTGGGACCAGGTTCAGGACACGATGCAACTTTGTTTTAAATGAGAAATGAGGTTGATGCGGTGTATGGTATTGTAGTCATTGATGGGTCCACACTCTCCAGGCAGAGACTCTGAGCTATTTATAGTGCACAAACAGTATGCACATTGCGACTGGAGATGTGCACACCATATGCACTGGAGCAGAACATCCCTCCTAATGCTGTTATACATTATTCAGTGCCAATGCAATTTTTCTAATGAGGATAACATTATCAATATTTCGTTCTGGTATAATTCAATCGGACAATTCTGATAGAATCTACAATTAAACAATATTAGGGCATTGTAAATAGAATTAGATAAAGTATTACTTTTGCAGGAGGCATTTATAAAGTTCTTTGTTCACCTCGCATGATGTATCTCTTTATAACCATGATGCCATTTATGGCTACACCGGTGGCGCCAGTTTTAAGACTTATACCGTTTATGATGATACCATTATGTAGCTAGCCCATGCAAGCATCACCATACTTTTTGGTTAGTCTGTAACCTGCTAATTTTCACATAACAGTAATATTAGGTAAAGTTGAGACTTATTAAAACGAACATTATAATAACATTATGTGATATTTCCAACTTGGAATATTCTCAATAAATCGTAACAAAGAATGTTGTCTACGATCTGTGTGATTTCCCTGCGACATCGTCAAATCATATTGTATAATGTAATATCCTCCCAGAACCATCTACTGCTGTGTATTGGGTCCTGTTTATTGGACCCTGCACATCAAAAGAATACCTGCCTCAGTATATTCTATATGGGTGTGATATCTGTCTTCTAGATTCGATCATTTCATTGATTTGATCATCAAAGATAGATTGTCAAACATTGTCGCTGTGAAATGACCATAGATGTTACTATGGTGTTAAACCTCAATAACCAACCAACCAAGGCATGTATCCAATATTAAAGCAGAAGAACCACCCCTTTTAGCTATGCTCCAGGGATCAGCTTTTCAAAATCCTTTGCCAAGTGCGCAGGGTTCAGTGCACATCCAGACGTTACGTAATTAAAGATTTAACAAAGGGGTATTGATGAGCCAAGTTGAAAAGCAGCATGAAAGGTGTTCTGAGCCACACCAAAATAAACATTAGCATTCAAGCCAGGTCCCCACTTGCACGACAAAAAGTTTAGTTGTTGGGCGAATAGTTTAATGCTGCATCCCCATTTGGGTTACTAAAGACAGCGATTAGTGGTTTCACATGGCGAAATGATAGTCGCCAACTGACTAACTAGTCGCCAGACTACTAAAGTCTGGTCCCCACAGGGCGATTAGTTGCCAGAAAATCAGCGGTGACCAATGCGATAATCGGTGGTTTAGTCATCGGGTGACTTACCATATGAGAGTGCTGTCATGTCTGGTGATTAAACAACTAGTCACCGTGGTTTCTGGGTGAAATATTTGACATGTTTTATATCTTTCTCTATTCGCCGGTGATTAGGGTAGTTAATCGGTGAGCAGGGCGACCAATACAATGTCTAATCGCTGGCAGTTTGATGGGAAGAGCTTCCCAATGTGGCGATTAATTTTTTCCCACTGGTGATTAGTTAATCGTCCAATGATGTACTAACTTCTTAATCGCAAGGCTACCAACATTAATCGCCGGGGTTTAATCACCTTGTGGGGATGCGCCTTTAAGAACTAATCCCCATGTTGGGACGCCTTTTGGTACATAATATATTTTCATCTCTTAGAAAAAATATAATGATGCAGCTTTGAATCAGAAAAAAATGGGGAAAAAAATATATCATGAGATTCGTAACCAGAAATCCTTCAGAAATGCTAAATTTGGAATTGTGACAATGGGATTCGTGAATATTTCATGGTTACCCCAGTGCCTGAAAACATGGTTTTAATATGTAATCCCTTTATTGGCAAGGATGATCATCATAATGCCGTTGCCATGGTCACAAAGGCGTGTTATTTAGTAAGCATTTATGATGAAATAAACGGTATTAATTATGCATTTGTATACACACAAATGTTCATATAAATTATGCATCAGGGGCGGATCCATGAATTTGAAACTGGGGGAGGGGGACTTACTATAGTAACATTATTGCCAGGGAATTTTACATTAAAAAACAATATTTGGGCCAAAATGGAGGGATATATATATATATGTGTGTGTGTGTGTGTGTGTGTGTGTGCATTGAGGTGTACGTGTATACCTTATATGTTATCACATACAAAGATACCTACACATACACATACAAGCAAACTGACAAATGAGCCAACCTTCAATCAAGTCTAATCATAGTAGTCTAAACACGCTATTGAGCCAATTTCCAACATCTTTGTCATGTTTGTCATGCCCACTTGATGGAAATTTCCACCAATGTAACAGTCTTCATGAGTTAATAATGTTAGGGAGATGCCAAGTTATATCTTTTTAATGAATATATTGTGGTAAAGAAGCGGTTTAGTTGGTTTTGTTTGGTGGGTCCCAGGAAATACTATCAATTATTTATGGCTGCTATACCAAGGTGTCGGTTATTCTGTGCCCTGTCGCATAACCAAATGCTCACAACAGCGAGAGAAACAGCGAGGGTTTGGCAAAGTCTCGCTGTTATATGCAAAATTCGGCATCAATTTTTACCCATTTCTAATCATTTTTCCAGGCTGAGAATTTCAGGGATTTTAGATCTAAATGTCTAAATTCTGGAACTTTTTACAGAATTAAAATCGGTTGAGCAGAACAGCCGCAAATCAACAGGGGGAACCATCGCAACAGGGACATCCTTGTTGCGAGAGTGGTGTGCCAATCCCCGCAACGGCGAGACCCGTTATGCGACAGAGCACTGAGGTTGTTTTTACACTAGGTTGTGCGGCCCATCGCATAATGAAATGGTGAAACAATTCAATGTCTCGCAACAATGACGTCGCTCTTGCGATGAGTCCCACCGTGGAACTGTTGCTGTCCTGCTAGGTTGAATTTAATTCTGTTAATAATTCTAAGGAATAGATATTCTGATCTAAGAATCCTGAGATTTTGAGCCTGGAAAAATCATTAGAACATGATACTGGAACTTTGCATAACAGTGTATGATATGACAAAACCATTGTTCACTGGCACACATGCCATTACACCATGGACCACTGTTCAACTATGTAAAGAAAAGGATGGGGTTCTGTTCAGAAGAGACTTAAGCCTAGTCCCAACAGGGCAATTAGTGCGCACAAATACGACTGCGACCAACGTGGTTACCAAATCACTAATCGCTGTGGTTTCTTGGCGAAATATTCGACATGTTTGATATTTTTCTCTAGTCTCCGGCGATTAGTGCAGTTAATCGCCAGGCAGGACAACTAATGTCCCCCCCAAATCATCAGGAGTTTGATGTAAAAAGTATCCCAACATGAAGATTAATTTTTTTCAACAGGCAACTACTAGTCGCCCGATGACGTACTTAACTCCTTAATCGGCAGGCAACCATCTTTAATCGCTGTGGTTTAGTCGCTATGTAGGGACCCACCTTTAAGCCCATGCTCATGTGGCGACTAAACCTCAGTGACTAGACATCTGGTATGGTGGCCAAAAGTGCCAAACCCATTCTATCCCCGGCTATTAGTGTCCCATATAGAGCAGTAGTTGTAGGGGAATGCATGACTTGGTACTTTGGGCCACCATACACAACTAATCGCCCAGGTTTAGTCACCATGTGGGGACGCGACTTAAGCCTAAAGTAGCCAGAGCTAGAAGAAATGTTGTAGAAATGAATTTAACTCCTAATAGAAAAAAAGGGCGATAGTGTGTATGTGGTTGAGCTGATCTTGTGCAGATGTCGTCATGTGATCACCACCATAAACATAATGCTGAATCATGGCTATACGACATTATGTATGAATCCAAAATACATCAATTGATTGTTATTTATAATCCAATGAATCTGTTATCTGTAAAGCATTTTAATTGATCACCAAAACTGTGGCCAGGCCTTTTGAAAACGTATATTCAAAGAAAATAAAAAAGGTGATTATATTTGGACAACATCAATTACAATTATTCATCAATCCACTGCCTAGATTTTTGATATATCTGTGCGTGGGGGGACATGTAGGTGACTGTTTCCAAGCTGTTACAGTACTGATAACATTATAGTGGCATATCCAACGAAGCAACATAACCATAGTTATAGAACCATTGACAACACCCACCTCTACCAAAAGTTGTGTTGGTTATGTTGGTTTTAGGTCCCTTAAGATGAAATGCCTTCATTATGATAACTTATGTTGATACGTTGTTACAACAAAATATGCCCACTGCAAAGGTCTTACATGACGCTAGTAAGCTGGTGATCCACGTTGCGACATTTCCTAAACCGATGAATAAAGTAAGAGCAAACCGATTTTAGGACCGACGTTTTTTTGTCGGTTGAGAATCGGTTTGCCAATTTAACTTGTGAACCTTAAAATCGGTCCACAATCGGTCCACAATCGGTCCTCTACCTATGATCCATTGTGAAGGTGAAAACCGATTATTTCCTTGCATCCTGGACCTCAAATTAATAGGAAAACAGTGAAAAAAAAATTGGTTTGCTAAATTATCACAATTTTCGAAATATTTTCACATATTATTTCTAAATATGGTCAGAAGAACCAGAAATATATATCATTTAATCTGTTTGAGTAGTAATAAGTAAAATAGTAAAATACTCATCGTACAGCATTAGAAAATATATCCCACGAAAGAATATTCATTTTTATACATATTGGTAATATCTTCGTTCTAATAATAGTCAAAAATTAATGAAATAACACTGAAAATGCTTAGACACAATAAAATCGGTTCAAAATCGGTTCATATCGGTTCAAAATCGGTCCAAAATTATTAAACAGGTTTAATAATTTTGTCGGACCGTCGTCGGGTGGAAATCGGTTGGAAATCGGTTGGAAATAATTATGTCGGTTGGAAATCGGTTGGAAAAAATCGGCTGACATGATCCACGTTGCGATATTTTCCAAAGTGAACCGATTTCCAGCCGATTTCCAGCCGATTTTTGAGATAGAAATTATTTTGGAAATCGGTCGGAAATCGGTTCAATTTTGTCGCAACGTGGATCACCGCCTTAAAGAGTTTTTTATAGTTCAAGATCAGGCCCGTACCCAGGTTCTACTGTTGGGGGGGTGGCAAGGTGCCACAAGTGGAACCTTTGCCTATATTTTCAATAATTTGAACTTGAAAAGGGGATGACGAGCAGTAAAAAGGGAAACTTTTCAATATTTTCCTACTAATTTTAGGGGTTTTTACATCAAATTTTGGAAGGGAAGGGGGCCATCCATAAACAATGTCACACATAGGGGTGTTTGTGTGTGGATTGAACAGTGTGGCACTGCCTGAAATGGGCCTTATTTCATGTTAAAGTCAGAAAATTTATTGTGAGAGGGGGGTGGGTGGGTCCTGAAAATACCCTGAAAAAGTGTGACATCAATTATGGATGGTCCCAACGTGGAACTTTTTGAAAATTTTCCTTTGTGGAGGGGTGGTCCGCCACCCCAGCCACCCCCGTCACCCCCCTAGTTACGGGCTTGAAGATCCTGCTTTTATAGTATAAAAGCAGGTATAATACCCTAACATGCAGGTTACACAATACTCCCATTGGGACTTGGTCACTTCACTCTATGGAGGTTTACTGTAGGAAGGCTCCCACAAATATATCATTTCAAATTTATGACACCAGGGCAGCTCCCCGGGAGTCACCTATTTGAACTATCCGAACTGCGACTCTTTCACGGCATTGCCTTTGGCCTACTTCAATATAACTTCCTTCTTTCCCATGATTCTCAGTTTCCATGTAAACACAATGTATATATACATTCGTAGGCTGACACTTTAGCCCCATACCCACTAGGCGATTTTCCCGGCGACTGGCGATGGGCAACTGACTAGAATCGGCTGACTCCTATGATCGCCTATAGGTATAACATATTGAAGTTTAGATCTAATTAATGTACTAACTGTAGTACGTTAGATCTGAATCACCGCTAAAATCGGCCGACTCTTCCAGGAGTGGCGGCCAATTTTAGGTCAGTGAATCGGCCGACTCTTGTCAAAATCGCCTAGTAGGTATGGGGCTTTATACAGATATATAGTACGTACACTCCAACGAACATTCATCTTCTTATTGTGATCATGTTTCAAGTTGTTTAACCCCCGGGGTGGATACAGGATTTCCCAAAAAGGGGTGGGGGGGGGGTAGGCAAATAGGTCAGGTATTAAATCATTTGCACACACACATACACGCCCCAAACACACACATCATTTTCCCCTATCTAGTGATTAACAAAAAGGTGAGGGAAGGTCTAAAGCACCGCTGGATCTCTATAGGTCTGTCCCCCAAGAAAGAAACTGTTGAAGAGGTATGTCAAATGGTAAGAGGTAACTGCCATTTCATGACATATTTATTTGAATATCAAATCTATATCCAAGAATTCACAAATATATTTTCAGAATAATTATTTTACCTTATAAAACATTTTAGCACTTATATGCATGTTGGGTGATGGGGTGGTCTAGTGGTTAGCGTGCAGGCATTGCACTTGGCTGGCCCAGGTTTGGTTCCCATGGCTACCTCTTAGACCACCTTACCTTGCCTTCTTTCCACCCCTATAGACCTTGTGCAGATGACGTCACAATGTCCAGAAAGGGGCTGGGCGCCATGTTGGTGATCATTTCCATACTTCCATTATAAACACTTCAAAAATACCTAGAATGTATATTTTTGTTGGGTTTATCTCTATAGTCACATGAAGTCATAATTAGCCGTTTTCACTGTTTAGAATTTATTATCTCTAGATTAATGTCAGAGCCACATGGTTATGATAAGCACGTGGTGATCACCAAAATGTGGCCATGGGACCACGTCTGCATAAGGCCTATAGACGCCATCAATGAACCCGTTCAAAAATCTGAGTGATCCTGATATAGCTGAAAAATTGCTGAGTGGACCTTGAACTCCAACAATCATCAGCATATATGCATGTCTTCAGAATAAAACTCATTTGTTTCTATGTGAAATAGAGCCAGAATCCATAAATTGGTCCTTTCTTAACCGGCAGACCTATAGCCCTCGGTGCAGCCATACTTGCCCACAGGCGTGATCCCAAATCTGTTTGTAGGTGGCTGGAAATTCAACAATTTATTTTTCCATACTTTTTCCCATATCTATCGTCCAATGAGAACACTTTCTATATATTATAACTTCAAATAATGTTGAGGTCAGTCCTTGAACTTACTAAATTGCGAGACACTTAAAGGGAAATCCTTTTTTTTTTTTTTTTTTTTTTTTTAATTCTTTTATTTCAACAGACATAAAATAAGCTTACACTTGTTTACATTTTACGCCTGAAGAGCACAAGAGTGCTCACAATGTACAATTTAATTGGTCACAAAAGTGATAAAAGAATATAGATGATTTTTTGTAAAACAATATGATTCATGTACCTATGATATTTACATTTGATTTTATGTTTCTATCCTATACAAATTGGATGATAAATCATTATAAGAACAATCTCACAGTTAATAGGTAATTATTGCACACAGTGTATACTTATCACAAAGGCAAAATAGGGCAACAGTTAACATCCACAACATATTTTTGACATCGATTAAACATATTCACATGAGAAATCACAGTATCCATTCTATAATTGATTCTTAATTGTCATTTTAAAATTTTTAAAATCCATATTTCGTGTTGCAGAGTCCAATGAGTTCCATGCTATCGCGCCCCTGTACATCACATTCATTTTAGACTTCTCATTATTAGGTTTATACACATTGAACACTGGGGCTCGGTGTAACCTAGTAGCATATACTGCAGTTTTTAGAAATTCGTGATGTACAGACATTTTATGCATAAAAGATAATAAATGGATGTGCATTCTTTGACTCAAATTTGTTAATTTACAACGTAAAATCAATTCTTCTTTGGGTATATGTAAGTCTGAGCTAACACAAATGCGCAATCCACGATAAAAAAGTTTCAGTATCTTATCTAAATTTCTCATAGACGTGCCACCATAAATGATATCACCATATTCTATCAAAGATAGTATCATTGTTTTAAAAATATTAAGACTGGCATCTTCTGTAATATATTTCCTAATTCTGGATAACAGATACAGTTTATGGTTTACAAGTTTACAAAGTTCATTAACATGTCTATTGAAATTTAAGTTTTCATCCAATGTAAAGCCCAAGTACTTATATGAACTAACACGGTCGATTACTGTATTGTTCAGGGATAAGATCACATTCTTGCCTTTACTTTTCTTAATACAGGATCTCGTGCCATAGATACAGTATTTCGTTTTTTTACAGTTTATTGTTAATTTATTCATATTGCACCATTTTGTCAATTTTTTTAAATCCGTATTGATTGTGTTTGTACAAGTTTCTAAATCCGGATGTGCATAAAATAAGACTGTATCGTCCGCATATAGGGATACATTACACTGGTCTAAGGCGCACTCTATGTCATTAATGTAAAGTATAAAGAATAGTGGCCCACAGACGCTACCTTGCGGAATGCCGCAGCATATTGGTTTGTTTGATGATATAATATTATTAGCCTCTGTACACTGTTGCCTTTCTTGTAAATAATGCTTTATCCATAAGAACAGTGGTCCATCAATTCCATAATGCTTGAGCTTATTTAGTAGTATGTTATGATTAATAGTATCGAAAGCCTTCATCGCATCGATATACACGGATATTAGATATGAATTACTATTTATTGCTTCATATATTTTATTTAAATATAAAGAAGTCGTGCTTACTGTGGAATGACCAGGGCGAAACCCGCCTTGGTTTTTAGTCAAGATCTTGTTCCTATTGCAATGAGTATAAATCCTATTATGGACTATTTTTTCAATTAGTTTGGATATTATCGGTAACAGTGTTATGGGCCTTAGATTTCCAACATCTGAACTATTTTGGACTTTAGGTAGCGGGGTAACTTTACCTGATTTCCACTTCATTGGTATTTCAGTGGAGTCAAAGGATAAATTTATTAGATCCACAATTTTGTCAGGTATTGCTAGAAACGCATCGCGCAGTATTTCAGTAGATAGATGTTCAATACACGAGGATTTATTTATATTAATGTCCTTGCATAGAGAGATAATCTCTTCAAGATTTGTTCTAACATATAATAGTTTTTCAGTGCAATCAGTGCCTTGGAATTTCCATTCTAATCTATCATTGATTTTCCCCGCCAAGTTGGGGCCAATATTAATAAAGAAGTCATTAATATAGTCAGCGGTTTGTTCAGGTGTAATTTGTTCCTGTGTTACAACATCTGTCAACCTTATATTATTTTTGGAATTCGATTTGCAAGGGTTTACTATGTTCTGGATATTTTTCCAATATTTTTTTGGATTGTTTATATTTTGATTTAGGTTTTCTTTGATGAAATCAGCCCTAGCTGTCCTTATTCTTTTTGTACAATCATTCCTTAGTCGTTTTGCCTGAATCCATAAATCATTATTTGCACGGTGTTTTTTAGCATTTTTAAGTGCCTTGTCTTTATCCTTTATCAGCTCGATTAGCTGTGGACTTAGCCAAGGCTCTTTAATCTGCTTAATTTTAAAGGTTTTTAAAGGGCACATACGGTTTATTTCAGTCATAATAACATTTACCAAAAAATCCCACTTATTCTCTATTGTCCATATGTTATCATAATCGGCCCAATTAAAATCTATAAGATTTTGTTGAAAATTGGCCTTATTATAATTTCTGTAACTACGTCCAGTAAAATCACATTTCAATTTCTGTGGATTTCTTTTTTTAATAGTTAGTAAGATCATTTGATGGTCGCTAATGTTTAGATTTGTAACTCCTACCATATCAATTTTGTTTGAATTAGTAATAAATAGGTCTAGACAACTGTCTCTATTAGTACTGTATCTTGTGGGCGTTTTAATTAACTGGCATAACCCGTATGGTTTAATTAAGTCTTTAAGTTTCCTTGTGTCAGGGTCGTTTCGAGTAAAATCAATATTAAAATCACCCATAAGGATTATTTCGATTTTATCTAGAGACAAATCTGATAAAATATCGTCGAGTATTTCTATAAAACAATCTACATTTCCTTGAGGGGGTCTGTATAAGTTACAAACAAACAATTTTTTGGTGTTTGGTTTACAAATGGTAACCCATTGCATTTCTATATTTTTATTACTCATATTCAAGTGACTAAGTTCAGTAGTAGAATAATCAATAGAGTTCTTAATATATATAGCCACTCCACCTCCTCTTTTGACATGATCATTACCTACATCTGACCATTTTCTATCATTACGTATAAAGTCATAATCAGTTGATAAACCATAATAGGTAGTAGGCATTCTATCATCTAGCCACGTTTCAGATAGTCCCAATATATCAATATTACTATTCAAAAAATGAAGTTTAAACAATTCCCATTTGTTGTGCAAGCTTCTAATATTCAGGTGAGCTACGTGTATACCCTTTTTGCCTTTAATATCATCTAAATTATAATTACCTTCAATACAATTACTAGAATTAGTATTCCTTCCTTCTTTATATAGGACAAGTCAGTATGATCAAAATTCCCATATCGATATCGGCTCAAATAGCCAACGATAGTCTTAAAGCTAAGCATCATAGAGAACATTACAGCAGTAAAAGATGCTGAAAGAAGAAGCGCATTCCCACTAAAGTTAAATGTTTTCTCTGGCATTTATAATCGCCTGTGGGGAGTAATGTTGTATTTAGCATTTAGTTAGGTACAATTGCGTCTCTGTAGGCACACAACATTTCACCTAGTTTGTTTTTGCCTGTGATTGTGTTCTTGTTGATGTTTTTTGCCTCGGAGAGAAGTAACCCACAGGCGAAGTCAGTATCCCGCGTTGCTTCATAAAGATAGCCCTTTAGATTTAGCAGACGGTCACGGAGATTTGGGTTTTGATTAAATTTAAGTTCAATAATCAGGCTCATGATCTTGTATTTTTGGTCGTTCCATTCAGCTTTGATTTTGATGGTTTTTGCAATTTTCTTCGCCTGGTAGCCTGTCTGGGCTTCAACGATGGATTCCAGTAGATCTGTCCTATCATGAAAACGGGCCATTTCGTACGTGTACAGGTGCTCAGCTGATTTATGTTCCACCCCGTTATATTTGATTTTACATAGATACATATTGCTCAAAAATGAGTGATGGCTCTGAAAGGCATAGCCGTCTTGGACCTTAACAGTTTTGATTTTTTCCATACACAAACCATGGGGAAGAGCATTGATATCTTTGTACGAATACCTAACATCATCGATTACAAGGATTTTTCCCTTTAGTTTTACGTTCAGCCCCTGAGCACGAGCAACTGCAAATATACATCTAAGATCCTTTTGTTCGAGCAGTTCGTCTTCAGTTAGTACATCGTTTATACGCACGTTAGCCCAGGCTGGTTTCCCTTTTAGGTTCCCAATTTTCTGGTAGATGTCACTTTTAAGTTTAGGCGAAGAGAAGTGGATTTTAATCGTACGTTGTCTTGCCACTCCAGGGCGTTGAGTTCCCAGTCTGAATGCTGCTTTGATGTCTTCATCCTTGTATTCTACATTCAGGTCCTTCAACAGCTGATCGATTACAGCCCTCGGGTTCCTGTTGTCCCTCTCATTTACGCCATCAATGAGTATTTGTGATCTACGGGCCTCGTCACTGTCTTTACTGAATTTACGATCAAGTTTTTCCACAGTCTTTGCTTGAGCCGAGAACCTTTTTTCAATTGAATCCAGTTGTATCAACGCAAGATCCAACTTACGTTGTGTTTCAGAGAGTTGAGATGACATTTTGTCGAATTCAAGCTTCAGTGAGACAGACTTGTCACTAGCGGACGCAATGTCTTTTTTGTTTTGTTCAATGTCCCCTTTATTTATATCAATATTTGCTTGAAGTGTAGCGTGTGTGGATTCTATTGATTTAGTCAGTTTATTATATCGAGCACGTGATTTTGTTTCTGCACTTTTTTGGTTTTTTAGAATTTGCAACAGCAGGTTTTTTTCTTCGGCCTCACCTGGTTGTTGACAGTCAAGGTCCGGCGCAGCAGGGTCGAGGTCACTGGTGTTGACATCTGATTCGTCATCTGATGTTATTTTTAGTTCCTCGATAACCCTCTCAACACTGCACTGGCGTGTTGTTGGTTTTTTTGACCCCTTCGGCGGCATGTTTGTCAGGAGAAAAGTCGAAATCCAACGTAATATGGCGTTAGGTCAACACAAAGTTACGTTTTCCCAGGTCCTTGCGTGGTAATAGAGTAGCTTAGTTGTTAAAGTTGTTCTAAACAAGCCAGAAGTCACTACAATCCCACGTTAGGTCGAGAGCGCCGCTAACACACGTCTAGCTGCTGTCCGCCATTTTTCAACTTTTCAATTTTTCCTTGAAGGCCATGTCTGTGGGGTCTAAAGAGTTAATAGTATCCTATTCCATGATTTAGTTTACGCTCTGAATAGTTGAACCAACATCAATCTGTACTTGTCTAGCTGTCCCAAGAATAGATTGCATCCTATTATTAGGATACAAAGAAACTATTAAATCAAATCAGTTTAAACACAATATTCATCCTACGTATTTACTAAGTAGATTGCGATCCGAGATCCGATTGAAATCTTCTTGCAAGATCCCAGTGGAAAATTAGCCAGGGCAGCCACCTAGGATAACCCCCTTTTATCAAAATCTTACCTAGCTCAAAATGAATAATATACATACCTAACCTTTTACATATGAACAACAAATAAACATGGGCCTAGTGCTTGCATCAGTATACCCTATAACAATTATGCTGTATGCTCCATGATGAGGAGTCATTTTTATCAAAGGCTCTGTTACTGTAAGCTGCTGTAGAAGTTGGGTGGTGTAGGTGGGGGCTGTTGTAGGTATTGGGTGGTGTAGGTGGGGGCCGTTGTAGGTATTGGGTGGTGTAGGTGGGGGCCGTTGTAGGTATTGGGTGGTGTAGGTGGGGGCCGTTGTAGGTGTTGGGTGGTGTAGGTGGGGGCTGTTGTAGGTATTGGGTGGTGTAGGTGGGGGCTGTTGTAGGTGTTGTGGAGTGTAGGTGAGGGCCGTTGTAGGTATTGGGTGGTGTAGGTGACGGCTATTGTAGGTATTGGGGAGTGTAGGTGAGGGCTGCTGTAGAAGTTGGGTGGTGTAGGTGGGGGCTGTTGTAGGTATTGGGTGGTGTAGGTGGGGGCTGTTGTAGGTGTTGTGGAGTGTAGGTGAGTGCCGTTGTAGGTATTGGGTGGTGTAGGTGGGGGCTGTTGTAGGCATTGGGTGGTGTAGGTGGGGGCCGTTGTAGGTGTTGGGTGGTGTAGGTGGGGGCTGTTGTAGGTTTTGGGTGGTGTAGGTGGGGGCCGTTGTAGGTATTGGGTGGTGTAGGTGGGGGCTGTTGTAGGTATTGGGTGGTGTAGGTGGGGGCTGTTGTAGGTGTTGTGGAGTGTAGGTGAGGGCCGTTGTAGGTATTGGGTGGTGTAGGTGGGGGCCGTTGTAGGTGGTGGGTGGTGTAGGTGGGGGCTGTTGTAGGTATTGGGTGGTGTAGGTGGGGGCCGTTGTAGGTGTTGGGTGGTGTAGGTGGGGGCTGTTGTAGGTATTGGGTGGTGTAGGTGGGGGCTGTTGTAGGTGTTGTGGAGTGTAGGTGAGGGCTGTTGTAGGTATTTGGTGGTGTAGGTGGGGGCTGTTGTAGGTATTTGGTGGTGTAGGTGACGGCTGTTGTAGGTATTGGGGAGTGTAGGTGAGGGCTGCTGTAGAAGTTGGGTGGTGTAGGTGAGGGCCGTTGTAGGTATTGGGTGGTGTAGGTGAGGACCGTTGTAGGTATTGGGTGATGTAGGTGGGGGCCGTTGTAGGTGTTGGGTGGTGTAGGTGGGGGCCGTTGTAGGTATTGGGGAGTGTAGGTGAGGACTGTTGTAGGTGTTGGGTGGTGTAGGTGGGGGCTGTCGTAGGTATTGGGTGGTGTAGGTGGGGGCTGTTGTAGGTGTTGGGGAGTGTAGGTGAGGGCTGTTGTAGGTGTTGGGTGGTGTAGGTGGGGGCTGTTGTATGTGTTGGGGAGTGTAGGTGAGGGCTGTTGTAGGTGTTGGGTGGTGTAGGTGGGGGCTGTTGTAGGTATTGGGGAGTGTAGGTGAGGGCTGTTGTAGGTGGTGGGTGGTGTAGGTGGGGGCTGTTGTAGGTATTGGGTGGTGTAGGTGGGGGCTGTTGTAGGTATTGGGGAGTGTAGGTGAGGGCTTTTGTAGGTGGTGGGTGGTGTAGGTGGGGGCTGTTGTAGGTATTGGGTGGTGTAGGTGGGGGCTGTTGTAGGTGTTGTGGAGTGTAGGTGAGGGCTGTTGTAGGTGTTGGGTGGTGTAGGTGGGGGCTGTTGTAGGTATTGGGTGGTGTAGGTGGGGGCTGTTGTAGGTGTTGGGTGGTGTAGGTGGGGGCTGTTGTAGGTATTGGGTGGTGTAGGTGGGGGCTGTTGTAGGTATTGGGGAGTGTAGGTGAGGGCTGTTGTAGGTGGTGGGTGGTGTAGGTGAGGGCCGTTGTAGGTATTGGGTGGTGTAGGTGGGGGCTGTTGTAGGTATTGGGGAGTGTAGGTGAGGGCTGTTGTAGGTGGTGGGTGGTGTAGGTGGGGGCTGTTGTAGGTGTTGGGTGGTGTAGGTGAGGGCTGTTGTAGGTGTTGGGTGGTGTAGGTGGGGGCTGTTGTATGTATTGGGTGGTGTAGGTGAGGGTTGTTGTAGGTATTGGGGAGTGTAGGTGAGGGCTGTTGTAGGTGTTGGGTGGTGTAGGTGGGGGCTGTTGTAGGTATTGGGTGGTGTAGGTGGGGGCTGTTGTAGGTATTGGGGAGTGTAGGTGAGGGCTGTTGTAGGTGGTGGGTGGTGTAGGTGAGGGCCGTTGTAGGTATTGGGTGGTGTAGGTGGGGGCTGTTGTAGGTATTGGGGAGTGTAGGTGAGGGCTGTTGTAGGTGGTGGGTGGTGTAGGTGGGGGCTGTTGTAGGTGTTGGGTGGTGTAGGTGAGGGCTGTTGTAGGTGTTGGGTGGTGTAGGTGGGGGCTGTTGTATGTATTGGGTGGTGTAGGTGAGGGTTGTTGTAGGTATTGGGGAGTGTAGGTGAGGGCTGTTGTAGGTGTTGGGTGGTGTAGGTGGGGGCTGTTGTAGGTATTGGGTGGTGTAGGTGGGGGCTGTTGTAGGTGTTGTGGAGTGTAGGTGAGTGCCGTTGTAGGTATTGGGTGGTGTAGGTGGGGGCCGTTGTAGGTATTGGGGAGTGTAGGTGAGGACTGTCGTAGGTGTTGGGTGGTGTAGGTGGGGGCTGTTGTATGTATTGGGTGGTGTAGGTGGGGGCTGTTGTAGGTATTGGGTGGTGTAGGTGGGGGCTGTTGTAGGTGTTGTGGAGTGTAGGTGAGTGCCGTTGTAGGTATTGGGTGGTGTAGGTGGGGGCCGTTGTAGGTATTGGGGAGTGTAGGTGAGGACTGTCGTAGGTGTTGGGTGGTGTAGGGGGGGGCTGTTGTAGGTATTGGGGAGTGTAGGTGAGGGCTGTTGTAGGTGTTGGGTGGTGTAGGTGGGGGCTGTTGTAGGTATTGGGTGGTGTAGGTGGGGGCTGTTGTAGGTATTGGGTGGTGTAGGTGGGGGCTGTTGTAGGTGTTGTGGAGTGTAGGTGAGTGCCGTTGTAGGTATTGGGTGGTGTAGGTGGGGGCCGTTGTAGGTATTGGGTGGTGTAGGTGGGGGCTGTTGTAGGTGTTGTGGAGTGTAGGTGGGCGCTGTTGTAGGTATTGGGTGGTGTAGGTGGGGGCCATTGTAGGTATTGGGTGGTGTAGGTGGGGGCCGTTGTATGTGGTGGGTGGTGTAGGTGAGGGCCGTTGTAGGTATTGGGTGGTGTAGGTGGGGGCTGTTGTAGGTGGTGGGTGGTGTAGGTGACGGCCGTTGTAGGTATTGGGTGGTGTAGGTGAGGGCTGTTGTAGGTATTGGGTGGTGTAGGTGAGGGCCGTTGTATAGGTATTGGGTGGTGTAGGTGAGGGCTGTTGTAGGTATTGGGTGGTGTAGGTGAGGGCTGTTGTAGGTGTTGGGTGGTGTAGGTGGGGGCTGTTGTAGGTGTTGGGTGGTGTAGGTGGGGGCTGTTGTAGGTATTGGGTGGTGTAGGTGGGGGCTGTTGTAGGTATTGGGTGGTGTAGGTGGGGGCCGTTGCAGGTATTGGGTGGTGTAGGTGGGGGCTGTTGTAGGTATTGGGTGGTGTAGGTGGGGGCTGTTGTAGGTGTTGGGTGGTGTAGGTGGGGGCCGTTGTAGGTGTTGGGTGGTGTAGGTGGGGGCTGTTGTAGGTATTGGGTGGTGTAGGTGGGGGCTGTTGTAGGTATTGGGTGGTGTAGGTGGGGGCTGTTGTAGGTGTTGGGTGGTGTAGGTGGGGGCTGTTGTAGGTATTGGGTGGTGTAGGTGGGGGCCGTTGTAGGTATTGGGTGGTGTAGGTGGGGGCTGTTGTAGGTATTGGGTGGTGTAGGTGGGGGCCGTTGTAGGTGTTGGGTGGTGTAGGTGGGGGCTGTTGTAGGTATTGGGTGGTGTAGGTGGGGGCCGTTGTAGGTATTGGGTGGTGTAGGTGGGGGCTGTTGTAGGTGTTGTGGAGTGTAGGTGAGTGCCGTTGTAGGTATTGGGTGGTGTAGGTGGGGGCCGTTGTAGGTATTGGGTGGTGTAGGTGGGGGCTGTTGTAGGTGTTGTGGAGTGTAGGTGGGGGCTGTTGTAGGTATTGGGTGGTGTAGGTGAGGACCGTTGTAGGTATTGGGTGGTGTAGGTGGGGGCCGTTGTAGGTGTTGGGTGGTGTAGGTGGGGGCCGTTGTAGGTATTGGGGAGTGTAGGTGAGGGCTGTTGTAGGTGTTGGTGTAGGTGGGGGCCGTTGTAGGTGGTCGGTGGTGTAGGTGGGGGCTGTTGTAGGTATTGGGTGGTGTAGGTGGGGGCCGTTGTAGGTGTTGGGTGGTGTAGGTGGGGGCTGTTGTAGGTATTGGGTGGTGTAGGTGGGGGCTGTTGTAGGTGTTGTGGAGTGTAGGTGAGGGCTGTTGTAGGTATTTGGTGGTGTAGGTGGGGGCTGTTGTAGGTATTTGGTGGTGTAGGTGACGGCTGTTGTAGGTATTGGGGAGTGTAGGTGAGGGCTGCTGTAGAAGTTGGGTGGTGTAGGTGAGGGCCGTTGTAGGTATTGGGTGGTGTAGGTGAGGACCGTTGTAGGTATTGGGTGGTGTAGGTGGGGGCCGTTGTAGGTGTTGGGTGGTGTAGGTGGGGGCCGTTGTAGGTATTGGGGAGTGTAGGTGAGGACTGTTGTATGTATTGGGGAGTGTAGGTGAGGGCTGTTGTAGGTATTGGGTGGTGTAGGTGGGGGCCGTTGTAGGTGTTGGGTGGTGTAGGTGGGGGCTGTTGTAGGTGTTGGGTGGTGTAGGTGAGGGCCGTTGTAGGTGTTGGGTGGTGTCGGTTAGGGCCGTTGTAGGTATTGGGGAGTGTAGGTGAGGGCTGTTGTAGGTATTGGGTGGTGTAGGTGGGGGCCGTTGTAGGTGTTGGGTGGTGTAGGTGGGGGCTGTTGTAGGTGTTGGGTGGTGTAGGTGGGGGCCGTTGTAGGTGTTGGGTGGTGTAGGTGAGGGCTGTTGTAGGTGTTGGGTGGTGTAGGTGGGGGCTGTTGTATGTATTGGGGGGTGTAGGTGAGGGCTGTTGTAGGTGTTGGGTGGTGTAGGTGGGGGCTGTCGTAGGTATTGGGTGGTGTAGGTGGGGGCTGTTGTAGGTGTTGGGTGGTGTAGGTGGGGGCTGTTGTATGTATTGGGGGGTGTAGGTGAGGGCTGTTGTAGGTGTTGGGTGGTGTAGGTGGGGGCTGTCGTAGGTATTGGGTGGTGTAGGTGGGGGCTGTTGTAGGTGTTGGGTGGTGTAGGTGAGGGCTGTTGTAGGTATTGGGTGGTGTAGGTGGGGGCCGTTGTAGGTATTGGGTGGTGTAGGTGGGGGCTGTTGTAGGTATTGGGTGGTGTAGGTGGGGGCCGTTGTAGGTGTTGGGTGGTGTAGGTGGGGGCCGTTGTAGGTATTGGGTGGTGTAGGTGGGGGCCGTTGTAGGTATTGGGTGGTGTAGGTGGGGGCTGTCGTAGGTATTGGGTGGTGTAGGTGGGGGCTGTTGTAGGTATTGGGTGGTGTAGGTGGGGGCTGTTGTATGTATTGGGGGGTGTAGGTGAGGGCTGTTGTAGGTGTTGGGTGGTGTAGGTGGGGGCCGTTGTAGGTATTGGGTGGTGTAGGTGGGGGCTGTTGTAGGTATTGGGTGGTGTAGGTGGGGGCTGTTGTAGGTGTTGTGGAGTGTAGGTGAGGGCTGTTGTAGGTGTTGGGGAGTGTAGGTGTGGGTTGTTGTAGGTATTAGGTGTTGTAGGTGGGGGCCGTTGTAGGTGTTGGGGAGTGTAGGTGAGGGCTGTTGTAGGTGTTGGGCGGTGTAGGTGAGGGCTATTGTAGGTATTGGGTGGTGTAGGTGTGGGTTGTTGTAGGTATTAGGTGTTGTAGGTGAGGGCCGTTGTAGGTGTTGGGGAGTGTAGGTGAGGGCTGTTGTAGGTGTTGGGCGGTGTAGGTGAGGGCCGTTGTAGGTATTGGGTGGTGTAGGTGTGGGTTGTTGTAGGTATTAGGTGTTGTAGGTGAGGGCCGTTGTAGGTGTTGGGGAGTGTAGGTGAGGGCTGTTGTAGGTGTTGGGCGGTGTAGGTGAGGGCTGTTGTAGGTATTGGGTGGTGTAGATGTGGGCTGTTGTAGGTGTTGGGGAGTGTAGGTGAGGGCCGTTGTAGGTGTTGGGTGGTGTAGGTGAGGGCTGTTGTCGGTATTGGGGAGTGTAGGTGAGGGCTGTTGTAGGTATTGGGTGGTGTAGGTGGGGGCCGTTGTAGGTGTTGGGTGGTGTCGGTTAGGGCTGTTGTAGGTATTGGGTGGTGTAGGTGTGGGTTGTTGTAGGTATTAGGTGTTGTAGGTGAGGGCCGTTGTAGGTGTTGGGGAGTGTACGTGAGGGCTGTTGTAGGTATTGGGTGGTGTAGGTGAGGACTGTTGTAGGTGTTGGGTGGTGTAGGTGAGGGTTGTTGTAGGTGTTGGGTGGTGTAGGTGGGGGCCGTTGTAGGTGTTGGGTGGTGTAGGTGAGGGCTGTTGTAGGTGTTGGGTGGTGTAGGTGGGGGCCGTTGTAGGTATTGGGGAGTGTAGGTGAGGGCTGTTGTAGGTGTTGGGTGGTGTAGGTGAGGGCCGTTGTAGGTGTTGGGGAGTGTAGGTGAGGGCCGTTGTAGGTGTTGGGTGGTGTAGGTGAGGGCTGTTGTAGGTGTTGGGTGGTGTAGGTGGGGGCCGTTGTAGGTGTTGGGTGGTGTAGGTGAGGGCTGTTGTAGGTGTTGGGGAGTGTAGATGAGGGCCGTTGTAGGTATACGGGAGTGTAGGTGAGGGCCGTTGTAGGTGTTGGGTGGTGTAGGTTAGGGCCGTTGTAGGTGTTGGGTCGTGTAGATGAGGGCTGTTGTAGGTGTTGGGGAGTGTAGGTGAGGGCCTTTGTAGGTGTTGGGTGGTGTAGGTTAGGGCCGTTGTAGGTATTGGGGAGTGTAGGTGAGGGCTGTTGTAGGTGTTGGGTGGTGTCGGTTAGGGCCGTTGTAGGTATTGGGGAGTGTAGGTGAGGGCTGTTGTAGGTGTTGGGGAGTGTAGGTGAGGGCTGTTGTAGGTGTTGGGTGGTGTAGGTGGGGGCTGTTGTAGGTATTGGGGAGTGTAGGTGAGGGCTGTTGTAGGTGTAGGGTGGTGTAGGTGGGGGCTGTTGTAGGTGTTGGGGAGTGTAGGTGAGGGCCGTTGTAGGTATTGGGTGGTGTAGGTGGGGGCTGTTGTAGGTATTGGGGAGTGTAGGTGAGGGCAGTTGTAGGTGTAGGGTGGTGTAGGTGGGGGCCGTTGTAGGTGTTGGGGAGTGTAGGTGAGGGCCGTTGTAGGTGTTGGTTGGTGTAGGTAAGGGTCGTTGTAGGTGTTGAGGAGTGTAGGTGAGGGCCGTTGTTGGTGTTGGGGAGTGTAGGTGAGGGCCGTTGTAGGTATTGGCCATTTCAAGTGGAAATTGTTGGTTTATTGTTTGTTGTTATTAGTCTTGAAGGTGTGGGCTTTAAAGGGAGGGACCAGTGAATAAAAAACAATACATATTCATGATCCCTATTATTCAGGGAGTGTTCATGCCATTTTTCATATGATTTATTCAGTCACTGACATAGAAACTTTGTTTTTTTTATTTTCAGATGTCTAGTCAATTCAAATCTAAACAACTTAGTGACTTATTTATATTAACACAGCAGGTGCCACATTGTCAGGCTTCTAGCTGTATTCCAATTTGTAAAGTCACTCAAGCTGTTGCAAACAGCTTCTTATACCACTGTTTTATTCAGGATTTCAAATATGATTTACAGATGAGAAAGCACTTCTCCATAACTGGAGACATTTTATAGGTCTCAGTTTTTCGATGTGTTTTAAATGTGTAGACTATTTGCGTCACTGCTGGTTTATTAATATATCTCAACAAAGCCAGGTAGCTTACTTCTTGTCAAATACTTCACAGTTAGGTCATCAGTTCTTATATCTGTAGCGTCTGTTACATTGAAACAGCTCCTCCTTTGTAACTTCTGGAGTTCCTGGTTGGTTTCTATATAAAGCAACATAGAAGGGGATTACAGTATTCACAGTATTAAAGCCATGCATAAACGATACAGAACCCTTCATACTATACTAGTATTTTTGATTAACAGATCTGTAATGTCCTGATACGCATAAAAACCTTTGTATTTTCACTAAAAACTGTAGTAGAAATCTCCAGAATTAGTTTGCACAGTCTACAAATAGAAAATTTGAGGGAGGAGGGGGGAATGGACCAGGGTACAAAGCGTCAGTTCCTTTTCACTGTAACACTGTTTGCCTTTTTTTTTACCCCTCTTTTGCCTATTTTTTCCTCTTAAATGTTATATAATATGCATAATTCTGTTCAAGAATAAGCTTTAAACCATTCCAAATACTCCTTGACCCCATATTCACCTCCAGTAACAGTGTTACAGTGAAAAGGCAAACAGGCTGTGTAAATACAAATCATTTCATGCAAATCTCCATGTGATCTCATTTATATATCTTATCACTTCAGTGGCAAAAGACAACTAATGTTATGCAATTCCAAATGTTTCCCCTCATAAACCCAACCAAAGGGATGAATATCCACCCCCTGTTATGAAAGGTTATGTAATCCCCCATGCCTGCACCAGTGGGAGGCAAAGGGAGATTTGCATGAAATGATTTGTATTTATACAGCCTGTTTTGCTTTTCACTGTTACACTGTTTTGCTATTTTGGAAGAGGAGAGAAATAATGAGTTAAGAAGTATTTGGAATAGTTTAAATGTTAATTATGAAAAGGATTATGCATTGTATATAACATTTAAGAGGGAAAATGAGTGAAAGTAGTGATGAAAAATGGCAAACAGTGTTACAGTGTTACAGTGAAAAGGAACTGATACTTCATACCCTGATTGGAATGGCTTGTCTTTCCTCCTTGGTTACCAAACAAAAAGTTAGCAAAATTGCACAAAGAATTACTGCTTTTATGTTACAAATAAATCAATGGAGCAATTGTTTCCTTGTTTACAGAGTGGAGAGGAGCAGCAAGATGAGACTGAACGTGGAAACTGGTCGGGGAAATGTGACGCGCTCCTGTCTTATATCGGCTACTGCGTGGGGCTCGGCAATGTGTGGAGGTTCCCCTACCTCTGCTACAGAAATGGAGGAGGTACGTTAATTACTGATTGAGTAAAAGAAACACATATCTGTCTTGTATTGTCTATTTGTGAGGCTTGTCAATGTTTTCCCTGATAAAGGAATAGGCAAGGATATTTACTAAGAGTTAGTGTGAGAAACATTGAATATATATATTTTTAATATCTACATATATATAAGGCATCTTAGTGCTCGGGGAAAGGTGATGCACTACTGTCTTATATTGGCTACAGTGCAGGGATTGGTAAAAAAATGGAGGTTCCCCGACTTCTGCTACAAGAATGGAGGAGGTTAGTAAACTAGGGGTTGAGTAAAACAGATATATATAGAGAACATGATGCTAATTTGGGAAATGTGACGCACTCCTGTCTTATATCGGCTACTGCGTGGGCCTCGGCAATGTGTGGAGGTTCCCCTACCTCTGCTACCGGAATGGAGGAGGTAAGTTAATTACTGATTGAGTAAAAGAGAAACATATCTGTCTTGTATTGTCTATTTGTGAAGCTCATCAATGTGTTGCGGTCCGTGATACAGGAACAGGCGAGGTTAATTAATGAGGGTTAGTGTGAAAAATCAAATACATGTATATATACATATAGGGCATGGGATTGGTTATTACACCTTATATCGTTTACCAAAATATGGGACATCATTGCGAGTAAAATTCATTCTCTCAAGAGTGTTCTGCAAGACATTAAGGGAGGTTGTGTGGTCCCCAGAGTGGCCTATGTGTGCTCACAAGTGGTGGAACCGTGTAAATGTTTATGCTTGACTTGCTGCATTATTGTTTATTGACCCAGTGCTACTGTTTACTTCCCGAACAGAGCAGTCAGGTCAGTTCAGATCAGGTCACCTACTCAATATTCAGTAACTCTGCATATTCAATGTTGTTGGATCCAGGTAGAATGTGGCCTTGGGGGACCTAACTGCCACCACATGTTGTGGAACATTGGGAAATTTATCAAGATTTATCATATCAGGTATAATGTTTGGATGAAAATGATGTTATCTGCAGTTATGGCTACCTTTGATCAAAACAACATGGGATATTTTGAAAATGAATACAGTGAGTAAAACACCCAAACACTGTATCATAAAAAACACTTCATATGTGCCAGAACAAGCCCATCATAGTTCACATCAACATTAAAGTTTACCATAGTATATTTCCAAAATTGCCTATGTGCCTATCTCATGAAGATAGTTGTTTAAGACAAAGGTAACCAATGCAATTTGGTTGACTCATTGCCCCTAAAATTTGTAAAATGCAGCTTCACATGGTTGCATGTCAACACCTGTTAGCCCCAACTATAATGTCCAACCCTACTTGCTTTGATCATAGAACTGTATGAGACACATACATACAGTTCTATGCTCTGATATACAGCATTTTGACTGACTGGAAAACCTGCAAATCTGTCAACTGGTAAAATGTTAGAAATGATAGAAATGACATTGTGAAAAGCACAAATTTGTGACGATGCTTTTTGTCAATAAAGAAAAAAAGGTTTTAACAACACTTGGAGATATACAAAAATTATTGGTTACTCAGTAACCCCATCTCTAGGAGACAAGGATGGCTTATACACTATTTGTCCAACTCTAGGATATACCCACTGTGGGATGGGATTATTTGATTCAATTATATAAAAAAATTTAATGATATTCTTTTCTGTGTAAAATATCTAAAAGATATGTTCTAGTGTTTATACATTTTAAAGCACCTGTAACTCATGAGTAAATATAGCCATTGTTAACTCTGGTGTGATCAATGATTAAAGGTAACCTTGAATAATCGCATATTGTTTTTGTCACTATTTACAGAGACAACAAAACACTAGCTTAAAATCAATATCACCAATCAATAGTAGAGGCCCGGGAGCAGAAACTGTTTTAGAAAAAACTTTAGACCTAGTGGTTGTATCATTTGTCATCAATCTATAATTCAAACACTAAACAACATTACCCTTGTTTTAGCAAAAATTATATGCTTTTTAATATGGTACATAGTATTTTCATGACAATTAAAAATTAAGTATACATGTATGGACTTTGTGCAGATGATGTCACATCTCTCAAAATGGACTGGCCGTCATGTTGGTGATCAATTTGAAATTATGTTTACTATTTTAAAAGAATTAACAGACTCATTTTAGAAAAAATTATTTATCGTAAACTCACAGAATCATAACCAAAAGTTGTAAAATCTTAGATTTTATAAACTTGAAATCGGTTAGGAGCCATGTGACTTTCAGAACCACATGGTGATCACGAAATGCTAATCTTGAGACTACGTCTGCACAAGGTCTATAGTGGTAGATTATGCCAGTGGAACCCGTATTCAGAGAATAAGAGGAGGGGTCCGGGACTAGACGGACACCTTGGATGGGTCCTGCTATAATCAATATAATCAATTATTTTATTCACCTATTCATTGTTCAGAAATAGACCTTTACTAACTTATTACTTTTGTAAATGGGCGATCAGGGTACCTTAATGTTTAGGGAAAGGTCATCTTTACAAGACCTTTCCAGTATTATAATGGTTACATATACTTTGGTAAAGTCTTGTAAATGTGATTTCCTTTAAACTACCTTTATAGGACCTCAAGGCCTCATTTACAAAACACCAGCAGAGGTCTTGTTTTGCATAGTGTCATGTTGATACTTTAACTGTTCGTTCAAATACCGTATCATCTTATCTCTATAACACAATTATACACAACAGCATAGGTTTCATTTTGACAAACTATGAGGTAGTAAGAGGGGATCCAGAACTGTACCTTGTTTAGAAGATTTAAACTAGCCACCTGATTCTAAAAGAAGGGTCTCAAACTTACATTAGTCATGCAACATGCCAGTAGCCCATGCTATTTCGTAACAGTCCTTTCAAATGCATTGCTATAATCTATACCGTGAACAAATTGCATGCAGGTTATATGTACGTGTTTTTGTGAATTTCAATACAAAACTTTGCAAAAATATCCTAAAGATGGGAACCCACTGAGCGATGCAATGGAGGTTCTGGTCGATTAGGAGATCACCAGCTTCCAATATCTAACATTGTCATACTATTTGGTAAGGACCTTTTAATTTTTTGGTCGAATTGTTGAGTGGGAGCACTGTTTCTATCCGATTTCGACCAGATCAGGTCAAAATAATCAAAACTGAACAACCAGAACTGGTCAAAACCACTGGAATTGTAGTTCAATCGCTTAGTGGGTTCCCCCCTTTACGTTTATGCTATTATCACACATGATAAATGTTACCATTCTCTCCCTCTGTGAACAAGATTCTGTTGGTTAGTTGGTAATTGGTGTTTAACGCCGTATCAACATCTACGGTTACATCATGTCAAGAACACATTTGTTTTTACAAGCTTGTCTTTTGATGATCGTATCTATGAAATGATTAGATCTATGAGAAGGCAGAGACCATACCCCTACACTTTTACTGCACCAGGTGTTTTTAAACATGCAGGGTCCCATAGACAGGGCCCTACACAAAACAGCCGATGGCCCCCAAAGGCCTTTTGATAACTCAGTTATTCCCACTTGGGGAAGCACAGAGAGGTGTAGCAGCCACCTCAGCCCAGCCCAGGATCTAACCCAGGCCGTCCAAATGTGAGGCAAACTCACAAGCCACTTCCCCATTCTGTAACCCCAAAAGATTCTATTTGATAATTATGATAAGTCTTGTTCTAGAAATTATCATTTATTGTGATGGATGTGATATGAACAATGAATACAGTGGTGGATCCCTCCAAGGGAGACAATAGGGGCAGTTGCCCCCCCCCCCCCCGCCCCCGAGACCAAGTAGAATCTTTTTTAGAATAATCTACACATAAGTTTGTTGTTTCATACAAATCTGAGGTTATCTATTTTTGCTTTTTTATAGGGGGGTTGCTTTGCCCCCCCCCCCCCTAGATGACCGACTCTTGATCCGCCCCTGAATACTAATAGATGTTTATGGAACCAATTAATGTTGTTGTACATTTATGACACTTTATTCAGTTTGTGAGACTCAGTGTTGTTGTTGTTGCAGGAGCCTTCATCATTCCATACGTGTTGATGTTGGCGATTGCGGGCTTACCGCTCTACTTCATGGAGCTGGCTATAGGGCAGTACGCCTCCCTTGGACCGAGTGAAGCCTGGGCCTTCTGCCCTCTCTTCAGAGGTAAGAAAATCAACAAAAAGTCTGTTTAGGTGGTGTTCTATTGGCCTTCTCCCCTCTATTCAGAGGTAAGAAAATCAACAAAAAGTCTGTTTAGGTGGTGATCCACTATCATGGCCCAGTGAGGTGGGAAACTACTTTTCTGGGCCTTTGGGTACCAGCAATAGGTTATCAGTGTACCATGCCAGGAACTTTCTGGGCCACTGGTTCCCAGCAAAGTGTACCAATAGCCAATGACTGGTACCCAGTGGCCCAGAAAAGTTGTTCTCTTCCTCATTCTTAGCTCGAAACTTGTTTCAAATGCCTACAGATAAATGGCATGAAAAGAATCCTTACGCTGTCTAATGGCTATTACATTTTTTTTCATTTTGAATGTATGTTATCCTTAGCAAAAGCCTTTAATATAATTTACATTTACCTAAAAAAAAATGGGTGGTACATACAATTTATCAAAAGTATTTACTCTTAGAAATTCAGTAAAATGACCCAACCATGAAGTTTACCTAAGGTGAGGGTGTTTGTGCTTCAGTCATGCCTCAGCGCACATGACATCCCTTGTCGTAACAGAAGAGGATGGGGCGTGATGCCTGGTCCCCACTTGGGCGATTAAATTTTGTTGGTCGTCAGGCGACTAAGGTGGTTAGTAGCTCGGCGATCAACTCCATACTGGCGCCATCATGTCTGGCAACTAAACCACTAGTCGCCGTGGGTTTGGGGCAAAATATTTGACATGTTTAATATTGTTCAATAGCCAAGGGCGATTAGTTAATCATCGGACGACGTACTAAAGTTTCCCCTCGTCGTCTGGCGACCAACTGCAAGAGCGTCCCAACGTGGCGACTAACTTTTATTTTTCAATGGGGTCTCCTTGGTTGCCCGGCGACATACTAATTCACAAATCGACGGCCGACCAAGGTAGCTCACCGTCGTTGGTCGCCCAAGCGGGGACGCGGCATAAACCAACACTTTTCTTAACCCGTTCACGATGCCAGATACCTTAAAGGGGAAAAGGGTGTTAGGTGTACATAACAAAAGCACCCTGTTTTGCACCTTTTTGGCTCCTCATTGAGTAATGGATATGGTAATTCTGGGGTCAGGAAGTGGGGTTACATAAGAGGGGTATCACTTACTGACTAGTATCCACTCAAAATAACAGCCTTAACAGAGAGGGGGGGAGGGGTGAAAGCGTTATTGAGGAACAGTCAGAACTTTGAAGTTGTGCTTATACGTTACATTGATTTAAAAATTGATACAGAGGGAGATCAGATACCTGATATTTAAACTGCTGTACAATTTTCAAATTAGGTGAATAAAGAAAAAAGAAAAATCAAATCAAATCAAACTGAAATATGTTTATAATAAACTTAGGGGTAGATCTAGAATATCATGTGCAATAACCCCTAAATCCCAAAGAGACCTTTGAACTCTTTGAATAGTGGATCCCCCTACAGAATTATGGCTGCACCATCCTTTATTTACTCACCCTGTCCCTTTAAGTCATCACTGGCAAAACGATACTTGATGCCTTTGAGGCATCCCCAACATGCAGCACAAAGTCATGTAGTATAATACAGCTTGGGCTGTGCTATGGGCACCATAGTATGATATTACAGACACGTTTAATCGGGGGCAGATCCAGCATTCCTGAAAGGAGGGGATCAGCGTAGAGGCCAAGTAATGAAAAGGGGTGCATTTGCATGCATGCACGCAGTATTTTTCCCTCGTTTTGTAGTTTTGAGGTCCACCAAAAGGAGGGGGTCAGGACCCACTAGATCCCCCCCCCCTCTGGATCCGCCCCTGCATTTGTATACACATTTGCATAAAGGAGTGATATATAATCATTAAACATTGGCAGTTTCGAGCATGTCTCATACATGTGCAACAAAGAATTTTATCTCGAATATGTGCGGTTTCTCTGCATCATTGTCATATCACAGCCCAAGTTGTGTAGTGGAATATACTCCTTAAACATGGACTTTGTTATTTCCCCGTTAGGTATCGGTCTGACTGCGGTGACCGCCAGCGCCCTATGCTGCTTCTACTACAATGTGATCATCGCCTACATCCTTTACTACCTCTTCGCCTCATTCACCTCCGAACTACCCTGGGCGAGCTGCAACAACACGTGGAATACCCCTGCCTGCACCCTGCTCGAGTCGGTCAAGGACACCATCAACTCAAGTAAGTATACTGTATTCAGCCAATCACATTGTGTGACATTTTAGACATTTATTATTATTATTATAACTTATTTTGATCATTGTAACTGACTTGTGAAGGCCTTTGTGTGTAGGTGTATGTTATTTAATGCATACAGGTACATAACTACATAAAAATCTCACATAAAGACTTTACGAATCATGAATCATGAATCATGTCACAGATGTTAACAAATAGTTAGAAACGTAGGGATTGTGTAGTGGGCAATGTCCACGACTTGCACATGGCCGGTCTTGGTTATATATGTACATATAATTATATAAACGCAATATGCACACAGATAATAATGTCCTGCTGAGGATAAAAGAGTGAAACATGATCGGAAAAAGATTATCAAATAATAAAAACTGTCCACTGAAGGAGGGAGTTGAGTGTGAAAGAGATTCAATGTTGACGTATGTGCATCAGTTCATGCCATGTGAACATGAATGGGAGTTTTACATGCTCTAGATGACAGTGTCTCGTGGCCGCCCTTCTTAAGAAAAGGAAAAAGTGTCCAGTAGTAAATAAACATAGGACCACCACAATCATGGTGACCTGGTATTTGTTTGAGGAACTATTATCTGGTGTATCCATCTAGAGTCCAGCTTTTCTATCTAGAGTGAAAAAGAATTATATGATATATGAGCAACAATATAGTTATATGGTATATAGCCAACAATATAATTTTGTGATATATAGCCAACAATATAATTATATGGTACAAGAGTGGTTCATAGATAAGTTATTGGCTGTAAGACAAAATAAAAAATCTACACTTACCTTCCAACCATCCCATTTGAGATCAAGGGGTCATGACCCCCCTCCCCCTTGTTGGTGCACCCCTAGACTACAAAAAGAAGGGAAGATATCATGTGTGTATTTACAAGTGCATGGTGTTTTAGACCTTAGCCTTTATGGTGCACGTGACCCCCCTGTATCGGCCCCTGCCAATCTTTTTCCGAGCTTCTCTGTAAGCTTACCCATTTTCCATTCTTTCCAAGTTTGACAATATAAGACAATTCAATAGTCAAATTATGATATTGTATCACCATTATGTTCAAGAGAGTCCACGGAATAGACACCGGGGCATATAGTTATATTGAGTCAACATTTTATCCAGTTGACCCATGAGTTCTCTTGTTGAAAGGATAGTATGATAATTTTGTTAGATCTTTTTCAGATGATGGTTCACTAATGTCTTCCCAAATTCCTTGCATTATGATAAGACATAGGAGACACCTATGTCTATCTTTTTCAACTTCAGTTACAATTTTTACCGAGCCTGACTAGTAGTAGGCCTATGTATTAATGTTTATTCCTTCATATTTCTTTAGTTTTCAGCCAATAGTAGACCATTTTGTCTCACTCCTCTAATACTCTTTCTTTGTCTCTCCCCATGTGGCCTCTGTTCCAACAATGCAGCCATCAATTCCACCTCCGAGGTCCTTGTCACAAATGTAACATCGATGCTGATTGGCGGAACCGATTCACCAAGCTATGATCTGACTGGTCAAAATTCCTCAACTGTTTTGAATAATGTGTCCGATGTCTTAGTGAAGAAGACGGCTGCAGAGGAGTACTGGGAGTAAGTGCCTTTGATGACAAAAAAAGGTTTGAAATAATTTCCATGATTCACCAGGGATTCGCAGGTTTGCAGCTTCTCCTTATATTTTTTTCTTGTTGAAAAAAAAGTGCAATCTCAGAAGGGGTGCACTAATCCTTATGAGCATGAAACTTAAAGGGAGCCAAAAGCAATTTTGCTAATTCTGTTAACTATTCAAATATGTCTTATTGCCATAACCTAGGCCTGTGGTGAAATAGTAACTGTGAATACAGACTTAAACTACATTAAAATATATTAAAACTATTACCCGGTCAATTTTGGTGACAAAGCAAAATTGATTTGTTTACATGCATAAATGACATGGAGCTCAAGTAAAGCTATAGTTAGTTATCATGATCTATACTTTACTAATGGCTAAAGGTAGTCTTTTGGAGTGTATCCTCTTAGTTACTTGAGCTTGCAAAATTTTGTCACATTTTGACACAATAATTACTTTTGACTCCCTTTAAACAAACCACTAATTCACCCACAGCTGTATTATATCCACACAGGGGAAGCGATTGGTTTGGCATGGTAAATTCCAAGTATTACGTGTGGAAATGTGCATATATTGCAAAAATGAATGCAGTATTTTTCTTCCCCATTCATTTCATCTAATTCTTTTGGTATCCTGTTTAGTTTGAAGAACAATTGATGTCAGTTTCAGAGCTGACCTGGGCCTGCATTGAACCTCTTCCTTAAATGATAGTCAACACCCCTTGACAGCGAGCGCCCTCTTTTGTTTGCCTGCATGTTTTATTTAACACATATGGGGCCTTCCAGTTAGCATGTACGCATATTTTAAAAACTCTCAGATGCCTCACCCCACCTCAGGCAAACACACGCATTGGATATATACACTAGAATGTATGCACATTTTCAAAAATCTCGGACCCCGCCTTGATGTGTATGTACTAGATGGAAGGCCCCTATTAAATAATAGAAGAAAATATTATTATAAAATATTATGCAAACAAATATAGATCAGTGATTCTGTAATGTCAATAGAAATACTTCATTTGTTAAAAGTGCTTATAGTATAACATAGACATTAACAAATTACTTAAACTCATAGTCATTCACACCAACATGTACCACCGCTTAGAAGGTCCTTACTGCCCCCTCTTGTTGGGACCTAAACTTAACAAAGCGAAAAAAAAAGTATACGTATGCCCTCGTGCACAACATTGTAGTGCTTAGCTTATAATATTATGTTGATCACCCCTTTCCCAAACCCTGTATCTGCCCCTGGGTCATAAGGTCATAAGCTTATATAAGCACAAGGTGAGCAAGTGGTAGTTCACAGTCACAACTTAGGTAAGTAGAAAGTGGCATGGTGGCAGCTTACTCAAGGACAACTTTGAATGTTTCGGTCGATATGGTTGTTGTTCGCTGACCATTTTGTTGGTTTTTGTTGCAGAAACCATGTGTTGGAGATGAGTCCTGGCATCGACCAGCCCGGCCGGGTACGCTGGCAGCTGGCGCTCACCCTGCTCCTGGCCTGGATCATCGTCTTCCTCTGTCTCATCAAGGGCATCAAGTCCACAGGAAAGGTAGGGGATTTTTATTTTTATACAAGTTGGCTCTACCACCAGGAGGCAAACTAGGGAACTGTTTCATAATAAAGCTCTGTGAGGCTCTGTGAGATTTGCATATCAAAATGTTACAATCACCTTTTTCGTCATAGCTACTCGAGTTTCATTATTGCCTATGTGAGTTTGGGTGGTTTTGCATGAATTTTGCTTGGACTTATTAGCATTTAGGGAGGATTTCAGGAAGTTTAGGGTATATTTACGGAAGTTTCGTTGTGAAACACAATTTTACGGGAGTTTCAAAATCCCATACAATTTACGTTCGTTAGAGCCTGTCAGCCCAACCTAAATAAAGTCCAATCCTATTTTGCCCTGGAATACAACATTTTGATTGGCTGGCAAACCTGTAAATATTTCGGGAAACAAGGATAGCTTACATAGTAATTTTGTGCAATCCTTTATCTTTAAAATTGGATGGGCTTATAGTCCATACACAACTTAAAGTAAAAAGCTCCAGCAAAGGAACTCAATGAGTAAAGACTGGCTGTATGGGTTTCTTTTGCTTTAAACTTGTATGAGAAAAGAATAAGTTACAAAGGAATTTTGTCTGACTAAAACCAATCTTTTTAGCAGAATTTTCAACAAAGAGTTTAATTCATTCCGATGGACCAACTGTTCGGTAAATTTGTTTTGGTTCTGCAATAAGATTATAGAAAATAGTGAAGTTAACAACAGGGTCGATAGATGACCGGTTGATTTATTAGATACCAGTTGATTGACATGTTTTGGCGTGTGCATGTCTTCATCAGAATATATTTCCCCAAATTCAATATGCTGTCTCTACCCAGCTTCCACACAAGTTTTAGGGAACATTGTGCAACATTAACCTTTTCAAAACATTTTTGAAAAACGTTGTCCTAATGTTGCTACAACCATATTATATACAACGTACTGATAACATTTCAAAATAACGTGACAACATCATTCTCGCAATGATGTCAGAACTTTACTTTCCCAACGTTGTTACAATGCAGTATGACAACCTAAAATTAACAACGTTACAATATGAATTAGCAACATTGTTAAGACCGAAGAGTAACATTCTAGCAACGTTGTAGCAACGAGAAATTGTTAGCTGTGTAGGCACTTTCTATACCAAACTGAAGACACTAACTATATTTCGTTGTCTAATCAAACTAAGGTTCGGTTGACCCAAAAGTATGGTAGGATAAAGTTAGACGTCCTTGAACTACCTGAATAATGTATGGCATAGATCTTTCTAATTTTACCAGACCAGAACTCTAAAAGTTCATTTAAGTTCAACTTTCTCAAGAGATGCTTTCAAACTTTCAAAGGCTTAATAATGTAAAGAAACATCGATCGCTGTCAAGGCTACATCCTAATATTGACATAGAATAGCTGATGTTTTAGAAGGGTTCAGACCGCTCTATTCTGGGGCTCAGTTCAGTGTTTTTCCATGCTACCAATCATGACTGTATACTAACCACGCTACTGCTGACGCGGCTGTTCAGTTGACTGACCACCATGGCAAAATAATTTTTCCATCACATGGCAAATAAGACCAGATCGTTCAAAGTACCTGAGCGAGGAAAAAGTATACAAAGTATGCAGTGAAATTATGAATACATTGAAATGTGTTTATGTGCGTGGTGATGTATGTAACACAATCATGGAAAAATGCATTAAAGAAAAGGCAAAGCTTAAAGGAAACCTTGCATATAATTATAGGATGAACATTTTCCAATGAAGGTCCTCGTACATTGAGTTTGCACCAAAAACTACAGATATCTTAAGAATATTTCAAATATAGAAAAACTTTAGAATAATTATGGTGTCATATATATGTACTTTTCCATACAAAGGAATCCCTATTTCTAAAATATTTGCGGTAATAGATGCGTGCACTAATACCATTTGTATGCTTCGGTCACCTACAGATTATTGAATATTGTTACGATTATTCATCAGTAACAATTCATTAACAAGGAAATCCCATGTCTTTTCTTATGTGAATTCCCATCATAAAGACGTAGCAAGGGGAGTAATGAAGCACCCACAAATTATGACATTTCCAAATTTGATTTTCTTTTGTTAATAGTTCATCAACACTAATGTTTTCCCTTTTTTTAAACATGTTGAGAATACTTATGAGAGTTCAATCCTGGGTGTCCACTATTAGATCACCTTACCTTGATGTCGCTCTCACCCCTATAGATGTGCTCATACAACTGTGTACATCCAAAATTGACAGTGGTTGGTTGGTTGGTTATTGGTTGCTTTACGCCCTAATTAACAGCCAGGGTCATATCAAGGACGGTGATGGTGATCGAATCTATGAGAAGGTAGAGACCATACCCCTACACTTTTACCGAGGCAGGTGTTCTTTAATGTGCATGGTCCCATAGACAGGGCCACACACACAACAGCCGGTGGTCTACTAGAGACCTTTGATATCCCAGTTGTTGCCACTGGGAGACATGCAGAGGGGAGCAGTGGCCAGCTCAGCCGGGAATTGAACCCCGGCCGCCCGCGCAGCAGACGGACACCCTAACCACTACACCACCCCACATGCCTAAAATTGACAGTGGTCCTGATAAAGCTGAAAAATTGTTGAGTAGATATTAAACTCCAATAATAATCATCGTCATCATCATTGTGGATTTTGCTGCGTGTTTCCCTATAATTATTTATCATACTATAAACCCCGTGTTTTCCTTATTCAGGTTGTATACGTGACGGCTACATTCCCCTACATCGTGCTGACCATCCTTCTCGTCCGCGGGGTGACTCTACCCGGAGCAGGCAAGGGGCTGTACTTCTACCTGGTACCCCAGTGGGACAAACTAGCCACCCCAAAGGTAAAATCTTCTTCTACTTTGAATATGCTTACTCCTGAATGGCAAAATTTGTAGGTAGGAAATGACTGGAAGAATTCCTCAGGAATAACATTTAATATTGATAGCACCTAACTAGTGCCATTTGAACTTGAACTTAGTTCCAAACAAATTATGTGGGAACTAAATATCAGTTGTACTATGATACAATATTGTTTCCAATTACATCTATTAGGGTGCTGCTTGGAATATCAAAATAATTATGTCTACAACATGGGAAGGCAATAATCTTTAATGTATGTTTTCTGTTTGCATATATTGTAAAAGACTTGATGTATCATTATAACTGATATGATGACTATGATCCAGTACAATAATGTACACTGGGCAAGTCCATGAATATGTAAATTCCTCTAAAATTACTTTCAGAAAGATTATCGATATGTAGGTAATAAGTATATGTTTTGTCGACTTAAGGTATGGGGCGATGCGGCCTCTCAGATCTTCTACTCCCTGGGCCCGGCATGGGGAATCCTCATCACCTACGGCAGCTACAACCGATTCAGGTCCAACTGCAGGAGGTAGGGAAATCTGCTTTGCAAAAAAATATTTAAAAAACATAAAAAGGTATGTTAAGATTTCTCAAAATAAAATATTTCTGTAGGTCAGGATTCCTTTTTTTGTTGTACTGCAATTATAGATATTATAGAGTGATCTCTGCATTGTAGCCACCATTAATTTCACCTGGCCCCAGACGTTCATACTCCATCACTGACAAATATTGGACTATTTTTTGGCCCGTAGAGGGGATCGAGTGATCTTATAATGCCAGTGTATGGTATAACCCCTATGTAGGCTTCAGCACGCCTCATGGTACCTATCATTTCTGGCATGGGGGATTGATACACCTTCGTTGATACACCTTCTGTAATGACTATTTCTACAATGCAGGCCGTTTAATGCTGATTTGCTCATTTTTAATTCCATTTTTATAATAATTTTCCTCAACATTTTTTTTTGACATCTTTTGAGACAAAGAAATAGGGTCGGTCGGGTGACCTGAACACAACATAATATTGACATCAGAATTGCAACATGTTTGGTTTCTATAATAATTATGGCTACCCCTTTATTAAAGTTTACAATTTTGGAATAGTTTACACTATAGGAATAGTGCCTATGCTTAGGGCCATTCTCCGTGGCCATTCTTACAAGTACATGACTAATTGGATAGGGAGTCAATGGCTCTAGTAAACTTCTACACAGTTAAAATGGTGTTTAGAATTTAAATGTGTTAAGGCCTAGGGCATAAACCTGTTTATAATCTAAATACATTAAACCATATCTGTTCAAAACCTAAACACTTGTAACTTCTAAACATGTCTTGGGTTAACTATGTGTATAATCTTAACGCATAACATCAGTTGTGTTTAAAAGCTAAACACTTGTAACCTCTAACCATGTTTTGAATGGGATATGTTTAGAATCTAATCACATAATATCAATTGTATACTATGGAAAAGAAAAATTGACACTTTGGGATTAGAACCCACATTCTTTACATTCAAGGTAGAAGCCTAACCAACTGAGCTAACTTGGACTGCATGCAGTGCACACTGGCATAGTCCGCACGAATGAGTAGGATCAGTACTACTATACAGGTATTCGACATCATGTTCGTGTGACAAACAATAGTTCAGTACTCTCATACCCCTACTTATTCAGTTAAGTAGCAAAGCTGGGCTGTGTCTACCTACAGCCCTCCATAGCTCAGTGGTAGAGCATAGGCCTCATATGTGAGGGCCCCTGGGTTCAAATCTCGGCTACTGAAGTTACCAAATTACTACTATGAAGTAGTTGTACTATTAGTGGTTTGCCAAATGTCCTCCATATTTTTTGCCATGATTAGTAAAATAGTGTTTTCATACACTTAGGAATTTGGAACTTTGTGATTAAAAATGTTAGATTTTTAAGTTTTTGTAGGGTCATTAAGATAATCACTTCATTGGCCTGCTATTCTAGGTACAGTCGACCAACCAGAACACCCCTAAAACATTAACAAAATGTTTAAAAACACCTTTTAAGTAGGATTAACATGTAGACACCTTTTTAGTACAAGAACTTTATCAGCTATACCCCTAAAGGTTTTACCTCCAACAACCAAACAATCCATGCAAGGCTAAACCAAGAAGGAAGGACATATGTGGTTATTGGCTCAATGATCCTGTAGTGTGATTACAGGAAAAATAAAACTTTCAATGCTGTTAACATTACATCTGGTGTAAACTGTATGGCATAGTACCATAGCAGTGTTTTACATGTAAGATCTACGTTGTTTTTTTTACACACTATGGTATATTATTGTTAAATTTAAAATGGTTTTTATCCTTAAGAATGAAAGTACACTGTACATATTACGGTATATTACTGTTTAACTTAATACCTAACCCTAAACACCTTGAAGACCTAAATGCTTCATAGATAAGCACCTAAACATCATAGATTTCTAAACACTTAACAGCTAAGCATCAAAAAAGCATAAGCTTTTTGATTCTAAACACCTTGAGGACCTAAACACTTCATGGTTAAACAGCTAAACATCACACATTTCTAAACACTTAACCCTAAACACCAATAATTCTAAACATGTTTAGGGAAATAAAGTGTTCCAAAACTGGATGCAACGAAGTGTTTAGGAAAATGTTTAGGTTCTAAACACTTGTTTTAACAGTGATAAAAGGGCAGAGGTATATAGAAATTTGTCTGATAGTATTGGACATTTCCTTATAGGGATCTGTTTAATAATAAACCTCCATAATTTTTGTGTCTCATAAGTTACGATCACTTTATAGCCTCATCATAGCTACATGAGTTTGGTTTCGGCTGACGTGAGTTTGGGTGGATTTACACTAGTTTGGGGTTAAGTTTTGGGTGCATTTATGAGAGCTTGAGGCGTATTTAGATGATTTTTTTTATGAAACGGTTGCTTACGGGACATACACGTACAGTTTCTCTAAGCACACACAAACTTCAATAGCTACAGAGTTTTGTTATGAAATGGGCCACAATATAAGGAGGCAGTATAAGGAAAGCAGTTCAAGTGATGAAGTGAACATACATACATATACTTGCCTCATTTCTTTGCAAAAACAATTGTAATGACAGATTCCTCCCTTTTGTCATGAACTATAATCAGTTTTATAACACTGAACATTTCTATCAAACTGATATGATAAAAAATATGGATTGTCTATTTACTGTACATTTGAAAGCAATAAGGGACTATGGAACAAAGGTGGAGCTATTGTAGTTCTAAAATGTAAATGGGGTAACTTATAAATTCTGTTGTGTTTCTATATTCTTCTTTGCCAGGACCAATATAAAACACTTTATTTGGAGGTCTGTAATATAATTGAACGATTGAAAAATTTAAATGCACTATCCACTTTTACATTTCTATTTGAACCATGTCCTGCTACATGTGCTGTAGGGATGCTGTGATATCTGCCCTGGCGTGTGTATCGACATCGCTGTACGCGGGCATCGTCATCTTCTCTGTCATCGGCTTCATGGCGCACGAGCTGGGGCTCCCGATCAGTGATGTCATGAAATCAGGTGAGGCCTCACATAAGTAGTTATGATATAAACATGTTCAATATTTTGTACTTAGATTATAGATTTAATAATTTATAGATTGGGAGTCATTACTGATCGTGAATTTTTTATTTCATAGATCATGAATAGATCAATTCATTTATGTAACCGTGGTTGCAGCCTATGCCTTTGACTTTGAACGATTAATATTGTTGTTTCTCCCAAGGGGGAATCACATATAAATTGCATTAAGTTTGAGCCTTCAGTAGATGATTTTCTCTAGGAAACCACATTTTGAAAAAAAAAATTGTGCTGGTTTAAGGTTCCCTAGTGTGGTCTCCTCCCTTTAAAAATAATGTTGATTCTGCTTCTTTAAATTTTTAGACTCATACAGAACAAAATAGGACTTAAGGTCCCTCGTATCCCTTTTCCAGACCTCAAGCAGATCCTTAAAGCGAGGGTATCATCTGTGAGATGGACGTAATTCGCTCCGTTGTAGCCCCCTAAATCCCATGCCACTTTCGTGACGTGACCTATAACGTCGCCGGATTACGTTCTAATGTCGCAAAACACGTTGCAAATATCACAGTCATTAGGCTTAGGGGTGGAGACCTTAACCCTCGCAACACACGGACGATACCCACATTTGAACTCCCACCTCGCTTCTGAAGAAATATGAAGTTCTAGTTGAAAAGTCATCTCTGCCTTTGGTTAATGGCTGGTCAATATCCAATTTTCATGGTTCAGGGGTTTGAGAAGGTACTAACCATCCTTTTTTGTCCTAACTGCTGACACAAAGTGCCAAGTGTTGGGTATGTAGCCTTTTTATGTTGGATCGCTCTTGTTCAGTCTTTTTCGAGGAGTATTTTGAAGCATCAGACTATGGGGATGACTATTGTATTGTGGTGTAGGGTGTTCCAGTCAGAACTCCCAGTCTTTGTCATACTGGATCTCCACGTGGCCCTTAGTTGTCCTTCGTTGTCAACAATGAAGCTGAAGATCACTTGTTCCGTGTTGGCGGGGGATTAGACACACTAATAATCGGCGACTAAAAAATCAAAAAAGATGTAAACTATTAAAAAATCTAACATTTCCAATATTTTCCGACGATTAGCTGTAAATCATCGACGACTAGCTGTAATTCATAAATAACAAAGTTGCATCAACAAATTACAGCTGGGAAGAATGTTTCCTCAGTATCCCCTGCTTGTTGTAGGCGGCGACTAAAAGGGAAACCCTGTGCCCCCAACAGGGTCATCAAAGGCCGGGTTGTGTGGTGTGTTTTCTATGGGACTGTGATGAATTATAGTAATCAATTCAATATCAAGACTCGAGTTTTTGCAGTAATTATGAAGGTTAAAAGTAATGTTCTCTGTTAAAGATGTGAGTAAAGCTGTGTGTTTTGGGACACGATCATCTCCATCGGGAAATCACAAGTTTCCCCAGAGAACATCACAAGACATTGCACATTAAAGACCCCTTGCCACTTTTCGAAAAGAGTAGGGTATTGAACCAAGTGGCAGGTTTCTCCTAAATCATATCATAGATTCGGTCACCACCCTTGTGGCATTAAACTAGCTGAAAAGCTTTACCTTGTGCAGTCTGATATAATAACCATGAAGGGAGTGCCAGATATTAAAACTAACCCAATAAACAAACAAACTATATTCTGAAGATGGGGTTGTGAGCCATTCTTTCTGTGTCTGAGAGCCTAAAGTCCCATCTAGTCACACTCACATTATTATAGATCACCAATCACCTGTTGTTTAATGAAATGGTTAAACAATTCAATATCTCACTACAAGGACATTGCTGTTGCGATGGGTCCTACTGTTGACTTATGGCTGTTCTACTGGGTCGATTTTAATTCTGTAAATTGTCCTAAAGATAAATATCTGCATATAAAAATCCTGAGAGTTTCAGTCTGGAAAATCAAAAGGGTCGGTGAAATCACTCGTGAATGAGCATAATGCTGTTCCCCGATAATTATATCCATCATCGCCTATTACAGACCTTGTGCAGATGTGGTCATGTGACCAATTTCTGATGACTACCATGTGCTCTCCATTACCACATGACTAATAGAATTCCCGAAATCATCAATTTTATGCGATACATTTTGTTTGTCATAATATCTTATAATCAGTTTAGATACATTTATCCAAAAAATGACTGATATAGATGTTTGTGAAGTGTTAATAAAAAGCATTTTAAAAAGATCACCATAATGGTGCTCAGTCCCTTTCTGGCTACTGTGACCTCATCTGCACAACGTCTATCATATGCCTCTGTTAGTGTGTAAACAATTATATTTTCACTTTTATGTAACCTTACAGCAGGTAAGGTAGACCTATCATTTGAAGCTGGACCTGTGTCATTCTTAATGTGTGCTACATCAGACACAATCTCATTCTTCATGTACTCTAGCCTCACATATTTAAGCTTGATAAAACATGTATATGCCTGATTTATTACAGGTAATTTATTATGGCAAGCACACATTTTCATTTTTGTTCTTTGGATATTTTATTTTGATCTTATCATTTTCTATACCATTCAGTACATTATTTTGATCGCGTTCAAATTATTTCAACTTGAATGCGAGTGAGGATTATAGATCAAGGCACAAACAAGAGCTGTTATTTATAGACATCTACAAAGCATGTGTATCACACTTAAAGTTGCTGAAATAGAAAGAAAGGGCTATTAATGAACTTCAGTATATGGACAACACTTCTTTTAATGGTTTTGTTACAACTGCGATAGTCAAGAATTTCTACTCCAAATGGAAAATCATCCAATCCTTCTTTATTTTCTTTGAATCTAGATATTTCTTGACATATATACACATGCAACATTTAAGACATAAATACAGCCCTTGTCATTTGACATGTCCTATAAAAAAATATTTTTAACAAAACCTGCACGGTCGTTGTCTCATGAAATTGTATATGTTACAATACATTCTATATTTATGAGTATTGCAAATGGAATTTCATCATCATGGCATCCTGATCCTCAAAAGTATTTCACTTGCTAGCCCTAATCTTAGACCCTCATCATATAGATTCAATGACTTTACAAAAGCTATAAGTATCAAGGTAGCTTTATAATATTCCCCTTATGCAATTCAGGCAACCACAGATAGCTCATTTATAGTATTTTAAACACATGCAGGATAATTTTGACCAATTTTGTTGACAAAACCCCTTGAAAAACTATAGAAAATTAATGAATAATTGTTTTAAATCCACGTGTAATGAATTCGTTTTCAAACAACTTGGAAAATATTTAATGTTTCTGAATACAAATTCAAAAAATAATGATCTTTAGTTTTCCTTCATGTTCAACTTGAAATAATGGTATGATTAATAAAAATTCCTGTGCTAAAGCTGTGTGAGTTTTTAACATATTACTCAGCATGCATCCTGATTAAGGCTAACCTGCAGGTCAAAGTCAAGAAAGTGGCTATTCGTGGTTGGGTCAATTATATCTCTACTCAAACAATCCCTGCAAAAAATGAGAAGCCTTAGAATTCTCAGATTTTGGAGAGGTTACCATATAAGCAGAAAATATTTGAATGTGATCTATGCTACCTCATGAAGACATCAGCCAAAGAGGGTCGTTTTTGTTTATGTTACATGATTATGGCTCAATATATGCAACCAAAAGTGTCATATCATATATCAAATGAAAGTTAATTCCTTTCTCTATCGATTGGTATATTTCGTTTGGCAATTACAATTATAAGGTTCTTTACAAAACTCCAATTATTCGAGTTTTATTTTTTGAATATGGATTTTTCAAGTATCCTTTATCAGATATATCCAATATTTTATTTAGGTAACAGAAACAATCAGTTTTAGTCATCTGTGTCTCCGAACTCTTACTTAGATTCTTGTTTTTAATGCTATGTCAAAAAGTGGAAAACATTATTTCTCTTTTTCTTCTAGATTTGATGAGGATAAACAAAATAAAAAAATCTTAGACATGGTTGACCAGAAATAAATGTTTTCTACATGCCCCAAAAGATTGTATTTGCACCTTATATACCAAGTGTATATCATTGTTCAAAAGTAAAATAGAAATAGTTCGATCCCCTGATTCACCAGGTATTTTACCTTATATTCTTATGTCAAAGGGTATACTTGATACTTGATTATTTGTTCTAGACTTGTTCTTGGCTCTAGTTCTTGGCAAAGAGTAAGTAAACCCCTATGGTATCTCCTTAATAAGTTGTAAAAAAGGTTCCCTATTGAAAATCCATAATTGGCTTTAATGGCTCCCATTCAAACTATTATCGCCATTTTACAACCATTTACTTTCAGTCCATTCCTCACAAGTTATCATATCCTTTATTCCTACCCATAACCACACTACTTATGATGAAGCCACTGATTAATAAACATAAAATATACACACTCATTTAGCCCATACTGATCCTCTCAGTAGAACTCATAAGGTAGGACCCCATTAAGCGATTGATGTAACATTCTGGTTGTTTCCACCAGTTCTTGCCATTTAGTTTTGATCATTCCGACAAAAACTTGTCAACCACTACCAGAAATGTTGTTCCAACTTAAATGGGGTACCCATTGGGCGATTGAACTACATTCTGGTCGCTTTTGACCAGTTCTGGTCGCTTTTGACCAGTTCTGGTCGCTTTTGAAAAGTTCTGGTCGCTTTTGACCAGTTCTTGTCGTTTTCGGCCAGTTCTGGTTGAGATGACCAGAATGGTCGAGATGACCAGAATTTAGTTTAGTCGTTCAATGGGTACACCCCATGAATGATTCTACTAGAAATCGATTAAAAACTAACAAATCACTTGCCAAATATCTGACAATTTTATATATTGATCTCTTGTAATCTCTTAATTGCCCAGAATCCTAGTCGCACTACTCAGTGGGTTCCAGTCTTATATCAATTTTGAAAGATATTATGCACAAAGATTATTATGCGCTCTTTCGTGTCACCCCCTGACCCATGTCCCTGGTGTGTGTTGCAGGTCCTGGCCTGGTGTTCGTGGTGTATCCGTCCGCCCTGACCCGCATGCCTTGGAGCCCGCTGTGGTCCATCATCTTCTTCTGTATGCTGCTGACCATTGCACTCGACAGCATGGTGAGTCGCGACTCTAGGTCCACTGGTTAAGAAAGGGCCAACTTTGTTCATGTGACTTTATTTGATAAATAATCAAACTGCAAGGGCTTAAATATACCACCAAGACAAAATTTCACAAGGAAAATATGTTAAAAGTTATCAGATTACAGATTAGACATACACAGAAACATATCATGACTTTGTGATCAACTTTTACTATAGTTCACAACACATTTTAAGTTTGAAGTTTTTCTGTCCTTTCTTGGCCAGCAGATGTTTTTTTTAGTGAAGCCAGTTTAAATGTATGTGTTTGCTTCCAGGAAGAGATAATAAGCCAGCCACATTAGATATCCCAACCCACTTATTTTGTCAACTTTCTTATGGAATGTTGAGCTATAAGATGGGTCCAAGGCAGATGAGAAAAAGCAAAAAAAAAACAGAATGTTCATGTCCATGGTACCATGCATGCCCTCCTGCACAAATGGGTGGGAGGTATATTTTTATGTTGGGGAAAATAATGACTAAAGGAGTTTTTTACCCATTAGATATATCAAGGTACATTTTCAAGAATTTTTTCTACAAATATATTTAATAATTCCTGCCATAAGTGACAAATCTCTGTATAATTGAATTGTAACATATTTTTCAGTTTGCAACATTTGAGACATTCCTAACTGCAATCATCGATGCCTTCCCGGATCAGTTACGCCACCGCCGGGTTCTGTTTACAGGGGTCATGTGTGTAGTATACTACATCTTAACCCTGCCACAGGTCACTCAGGTCAGTATATTCTGTGTGTAGTATAGGGTGGATACATATTAGGTAAAAATGACCCTTTGCTGAAATTCCTTTTAAAATTGCATTCTCTGCTAAATGATAAAAAGCAGTGCTTACCTGGTATGTTTCATGATCATGCTTGATCATATTTTTTATGGTAAAGGTACATACACATTTTATCCGATGTGGCCCGTTGCACCGTTTCACCCACAAAATAAACCTACATTACCTTGACTGAGCTGTAATTTTTACGGGATATAGTTCTACAGCGTCCCTCAATACATCAATTTACAGAAATCAATTCTATACAGTAGAAAAAAAGAAATAGGCATTTAACAACAATGATATCTTACCAAAGATATCTTTGTAAGGAAACATTTCGTTGTCGTCATTTTAAAGTCATCGTTGTTATAAAAATTTATCGTGCAATGGGTCAATGGCCATTTACCCATGGAAGGTGTGGGAGCAAAACACTTTTTAACATTTTAATTTTGATTTTGTTCTCAGATTTTGAGAAACTTTAACCTTAGATAGTATGAGTTATATAACCACATTAAATGTCCATTGTAGGGTGGTATCTACATGCTGACCCTCCAGGACTGGTACGTCGGTACCTTCCCCCCACTCTTTGTCGGTTTCGGAGAGCTGGCGGTTATTTCTTACATATACGGTAATAATATATGTATCACTTACCTTTAATTTTAAAGAAAAGATGTCATCCCTATGATAAATAACATGAAAAAGGTTACTGAGAAATCATTAGCCCCTATCTATATCTTATATGGAACCTGGTATGATAAGATATCTTTAACTATGTATTATAAGGAAAGCTTGGTGACTATTACTAATACAACTTTTAAAAAATAATATCAATTACGATTTTTGATATTGATATATTTATCTACATGTTGAGATGTTGCAACTATCAAATATATATATGATATATAAAGTCCCTTTTATATATAAAATACTTTTTCTTTTAAAACATTTGTTGTCATTTTTTAAAGGTTAAATGTGATGAAAACTTAGTTTTTTGAATTTTTTTTTTTTGAATTTTTTTTTTGAATTCTTTTGAATTTTTTTTTGGATGTATTTGGATTTATGAGTTTTTTAATTGGAATTGATTTAAAATAGAATTCAACTCTATCCTGCTCTAATTACAAATGCACACCCCCATATCTAGATGTAACAACTGGGGAACAACGAAAAATGGCCGATATATGGCCAAATTGTAACACCCAGTATAAATAAAACATTAAAAAAAAATACAAAAATGTAACATTAATGTATATCATTTTGTATAAAAAAAGAGTCATAAATACTATTTCCAGGCTACAAGCGGTTTGCCAATGACATTCAGTTGATGCTGGGTACCAAGCCCAACGCCTACTGGATGGTCACCTGGATGGGGGCCGCACCCGCTACCATACTGGTCAGTATACACCATGTTCATGAGTTTGTGCAGTTAACTCTTCCATAGACTTGTACCCAACATGGCAGGCTAACTCACAAGAGCTATACATGGAAACAACTAAGGAGGGGGTACGAGGGGGGTTAGCACCCAGAGGCTGAACCCCAATATCAGCCTAAGGGCACAGCCCACAGGCTCATATTAGAGTCCATCCAAGGGGTGCTGACTCCCTGAGGACCCCCTTCGAGGTTGGCTATGGATTTAGTATACCTTTTCTGTAAGATCCGAGCTCCCAAGTAAGGATGGACAGCAATCAGTAATGGTGGGCTGTGATGCTTCGCATGTTTTTATGTTTCTACATAAAACTTTTTTGATATCCATCAAATCCACAAACAGTAAGCAAGTAAACTGTAGCTAGGAACTTTATACAGATAATGCATTATGCTAGATTTTTTATTTCTTAATGATTTCAATTTTTTTTAATGAATTATTGATAAAAGATTCTGTATCACCCTGGAGGGTGATACTAGGCTGGGTACTCACTTTGATACGGCATGCATGGAACTACGAAATGTGTATCAATCTAAGGTATAATAAATCAATTTTACTTCATGGGATTACCTAAGATAAGTTATTTTTTGGTGTGTCATGACCAGATGCACTTATCATTTCATTGTTTGTGTTAAAAATGTCTCGAGTAACACAAGTGAGCTCCAGCAATGGGAGGCAAACCCGGGTCGCCCATGCTAGAGTGTCGGTGGAAGGGGTTCTGGTGTAGGTATGGGGGTCATTTCGCTCAGTGCTGGTGTTCTGCCTCCTGTTTAATAGTGATACATAAGAATTGAAATAGCAGCATATATCTCAACTGGCACTCTGTCTCTGGCCCTGACTCTCTCTGGCCCTGACTCTCTCTGTGTCCAATGGTAGCTAGCATTAAGTGAGTGGGGCAGTAGATTGGAAGTAATGCCATTTTAATAACAGGATGGTAATCAACAAACCTGTTTTGACATCTTGAAAATGCCGAAAGAGATCACATCATCACAGTGTATACAGACTCTTATAGGGGGCACCACCTTGATGAAGTTTATGGCAGAACATCATGAAATGGGATTCTTGTTTTTGAATGTCATTGATGAGACCTTTTTTCTTGTTTCAGTTCATCATTGTGTTTAACGCAGCCATCTACACGCCCGTATCCCTGGGTGGCTACGTGTATCCGAAGTGGGCGGAGACCCTGGGGTGGCTACAGGCCGTCATGGGGCTGGCCTTCATACCCTGCTGTATGCTCTATGAACTACGCAAGAGGGCTGGGTCTTGGAAGGTAAGGGTCTAAAGGGAGAATTATATTACATTATATCATAACATGTAGTGGGCAGAGACCCTGGGGTGGCTACAGGCGGTGATGGGGTTGGCCTTCATACCCTGCTGTATGATCTACGAACTACGAAAGAGGGCAGGGTCCTGGAAGGTGAGGGTCTAAAGGGGGTATTTTACTACATTATATTATAACGTGAAGTGGGCGCAGACCCTGGGGTGGCTACAGGCGGAGATGGGGTTGGCCTTCATACCCTGCTGTATGATCTACGAACTACGCAAGAGGGCAGGGTCCTGGAAGGTGAGGGTCTAAAGGGGGTATTTTACTACATTATATTATAACGTGAAGTGGGCAGAGACCCTAGGGTGGCTACAGGCTGTTATGGGGTTGGCCGTCATACCCTGCTGTATTATCTACGAACTACGCAAGAGGGCAGGGTCCTGGAAGGTGAGGGTCTAAAGGGGGTATTTTACTACATTATATTATAACGTGAAGTGGGCGGAGACCCTAGGGTGGCTACAGGCTGTTATGGGGTTGGCCGTCGTACCCTGCTGTATGATTTACAAACTCCTCAAGAGGGCCAGGTCCTGGAAGGTAAGGGTCAAATGGGGGTATCATATTACATTACATATAATATATGTAATGTAATATGATACCCCCATTTTGATATATTATATCATTATAAGAGGAGGTACCAGGCATGGTCTCCAGGTTCAACCACGAATGACAGTCAGGTAAGTCCAAATCTCCTACCTTTTTCTGGTGACCTTATTTATAGGAAATCTATTGGTCAATCCTGTCATGTACACTAGTTGCTAGGGGTAGCCGGCCAGTGATTGGTCAGTTGGACCAATGTGACCACAGTAATCAGGTGCTGTGGGGCTGACCACAGGGTGTCAGAGGGAAATGGGTCAGTGTGACCCATTTCTGGGAGTGTACATTAAATGACCTGCAGGGGGTGTTGGTCGTTTTTGTTGGGAGGGGGGAATAAATTATATAAAAATGATTTGTGGTTTCAATCAATAGGATCTTGTCAGGTACATTAGGACGTTCTAGAATATTTATGAGGGGCAGCCCTGATAAATTGTATTCCCTTCTTATTGAAAAATAATTCTCTGTTGGAGAAAGTTAAGGACAATATTTGGAAAAATGGTTTTCCATGAATCAGACTGTCATTCAGGTCCGGCCAAATAATAAATGATTGAGAGTGTTTTTAAATTTCTTTCTAGGCTCAATTGGTAAAAATCTGTGCGGGCAGATTGTTATTAATTTTGTGAACATTTTTAGTGGAAAAAAATGTTCATTCGCATAAGCTACTGTATTGATTGGTTCTTTACATAATGAGGCAGGCATAGTAGGACACATTTAGAAATATTTTGATTTAGCTTAATGTCATACTTGATTTATTCATATAATCATCTAAGCATCATCAAAGTTGCATATCTTTAGATTTTGCAGTATAGAGCATGCACTGCCTTACATATAATAGTTCACCTTAATTTTGATACCTGAATATTTTGCACAAAACTGTCAAGTTACTGTTGCACTAATAAATACTTGATGTAAGATAGGAAATGGATATAGAAAGCACATGTTCTAAATGTGTACATTTTATCATGAATGATATCTAGAAATAAATCATTAGATATGTTTTTTCAATTAGAGTATTACAATATATAGATTTCCGTCTTGAGATATGCTGCATCAAGTCGTTTAACATGCATCAATCTATTGTACATTTGCCCACAGACTGCGTTCACTGGTGAGAACTTCAAGGCCCTGCTGAAGCCTACCCCCAAGTGGAGACCTGCTGTGGAGCGGGAGAGGGAGTCCAAGGAGGCTGCAGCAGCTGCTGAGAAAAAACTAAACGAGGGTGACAAGGCCATGGACAAGGCGGTGGTGGAGGCCCTGCTGAGTGGAAAAGAAGCCAACCACATGTAAACACCAGATAGTATAGCCCCACAAAGATATGTAACTTACAGGATTTTTCATGATGTCATTGTTGATGGCGCCCCCTATGAGATTCTACAGAGATTTTCATTATGTTGTAGATGGGAGTGCCCCCTATGTCAGTCTGTGTGAACTGTCACAATTTGTTGTCTGTGATGCCTTTTTCATGATGTCATTGATTGTTTTTTTATTATTTGAAAAACAATCGAAAGAGATGGACTGCTGAATTTGTCGTAATGGTTTGCATAGTCTTTCATAGGGGGCGCCTTCGTAGCAATGTCCATGGCGTTATGTTAAGAGTTACCAATCTTTGCTTGCTACAGGATCGTTGATCTAAACTACTAAGGTCAAGACAATCATGGAGACGATGTCCTGGTATTACACTACACGACACTAGCTGCGTAGGATGATTTCTTAGTGAAATCTCACATATTAGACACGAAATTCTTTTTTACACATATGAAAAATATTCTTACTTGCAATTTCAAGCAATTATATATCATTCCTGCACATGAATTGTCTTTAATATCATAATATCATGCTGATATCACAGCTCAAAGTCGTATAGTGTAATATGACCTTAACTGAGTTATATAATCAGCCCTGAAGCCCCATACCCACTTACCAATTTTGGCCTGAATTGGTGTGTAAGTTGACATGGTTGTCGTCGTGGCCGTAGGCTGACTCTGCCTGGACATGGCATACCCACACACTATTAGCACGTCTGTAAGCATGGCCATTGGTACTGACCGCTGTTGGTCACACCGATCCATATTAAGCATGTTTGATAATTCACGCCAATGGCTGACGACCATCAGTGTTGTTGCTGGCGTCGGTCGTTGGGTCGTCGACAAGTGGGTATGGCGCAGAGTAGGCTCTTCTAAAGCAGGACATCATGTAGCTGCATTTGAAGTTTTGGCTGAGACATGTTATACATGTTTCCCAAATACTTACACGTTTTATAGATAACCAAAACCTAATCCCTTTCTAGCTACTCACTTATAAAAGGAGGACATAATATTATTCTTTATTTGATATCTGCTCCCTTTTTAACTGACTAAAAAATGTTTACCATATTAAAAATCCAAAAATCAAGATTGATCATATTTGTAAGCTCTGGCAGTATCTGTGAGAAAACATATATAATCTTTGTGAAATCACACGAATGCAAAAGTTTTAAAGGAAAATGACGTTTCGAGTGCTTTTTTTAAGGTGATGACAACAAAAACACAACACTTGCTATACAAAAAAACATATTGTGCGTCTTTGCAGTGCTATTCATATTACAATAACTTCTAGCAGGATTTATGTGTGCTCGGACTGAAATGTCATTTGTACAGAGGTATTCAAATAATTATTAATGCTAGTTACTATGGGATCGGAAAGATATACATGTCAGATCTCATTTTCAATTTTGCAACAGTAAATCATATCAAAAAGAGCAACACACTATTATGCTCCAGGTGTCTTTGTATAAAGATATATGAACAGAAGTCGGATGTCAAGATAAAATACTAATTTTAATTTGGCAGATCGTCAGACATGTGGGCCGTTGCACAATGGGTTTCCTAGCAACGAAAATAATAGTATTAGTGAAACAGTTTGTTGTTGCACAATAAGTTATTTGCAGATATTTTCCTAACAAAGAATTGGTTTTCAACAATTGTTCTTTCTATATTTAGAATGCCCTCAAAGAGCTGTATCTTTTACTGTTTTTTCTCTATTTTTTTCCCTTTTTATATCAATTTACAGAATTCAATTTCATTCATTATAACCAGAGATTTCTACTATTTTTGTAACAAGGAAAAGTTTCCTTACAAAGAAACATTTCCCTGTTAAGCAAAAGTTCGTTATGCTATCTTTATTTGATCCTCACAAGGAAATTCTATTGTGCAACGGGCCACTGATTTCACAATAACAACATTTATAATACTTTTCCGGAATTGGTAAATAGGCATACAGTGAAAGCACGGACTGTACTGATATGAAATCCGTATCCGTAGACTCTACAGATACGGAAAAGTAGTGCGACCCGACCTCTGACCCAACCTTGACATACGCTGACCTATTAAACAGACCAATGGTAAGCGCGGTTTTGATCACGTGCGTAAGACGCAGTGCAGCGGAGCCAAAGTGGCTCTGCTTGGAGAGTGATGAGTGACCTAATTACGGGAAACTAATCACGGCGAAACTCCAGCCGATTCAAATGCCCAAAGGCAACAAAATCATAAGTAAATATAGATCTTAAGCATCACAATTCCGTGAAAGTATAATAAATAAAAAACCGGACTCGTATGTGTCAGTCTGTATCCACATACTCGTCCAGTTTTGTTTATATCTCTAAGACATGGGTGGAAAACGCATGTGCATCTATTGACATCAGCAATCCGATGAATCTCTATGTACATACTTTGGTCCTTTATATGAAGTCATAAAACAGAGCAGTAACAAGAATTTGATGAAAGTATATTTATAAATAACATACAAGTTCAAGTGGTTGTCTTTCTGCCCCCATGCATATTGTATTCACTACAACTATCTTCATATATATATATATTGATTTACACTTTACACAAATGAGCCATTTACTCTTATACAATGTGTAGGTTAGGTTCTTGTCATGCACAGTATTCGCTACTATGTTATAAAGGGTGTTTGGTTTGAATATATTATATGCAACAGTAGTCCCAGTGGTAGAGATGTAGGAGTAAATTCATTCCGGTCAGTTTGTGTGTTACAAATATGTGAAGCCTGTATTCCACATACCGATTTTTATGCTGCATATTTTGCATTTGGTCGATTTTCTCTCAGAATATGACATGAAGCATGACATCCTGTATACCATTTGAAAGAGAATCGTAAGACCTTTCTAAGGATGTATAACATGTCTATATTTGACGTTTATCCCCACTGCCAATTTTTAAAATCGGCAGCAAAATCGGTATGTGGAATATGGCCTTGACCAAGGTGTAGGGGTCTAAAAGCAGTTTATCAGCCTCAGTGTGGCATGGATTTCCCTCAATATTATTGTTTGGGTGACACTACACTCCTGAAATGGAGCATAGAACGATTCAACTTATATTTTGATCTTTTAAGCAGCCAGAACTGGTCGAAACGAACAGAACTGGTCGAAACGAACAGAACTGGTCGAAACGAACAGAACTGGTCGAAATGAACAGAACTGGTCGAAATTAACAGAACTGGTTGAAAAGAATAGAACTAGTCGAAAAGAACAGAACTGGTCAAAATGAACAGAACTGGTCGGAATGAACAGAACTGGTCAAAAACAACAGAATTAGTAAAAAAAACAGATCTGGTTGAAAAGAACAGAACTGGTCGAAAAGAAAAGAACTCTTCAAAAAGTCCACAATTATTCAAAAAGATAAGATCTCATTTTCCCGTTTAGTGCTTCGACCAAAAATCTTTCGGAAGTTGGTCAATCGCTTGGAAAGTATGTAACAATATCAGGTATTGGTCGCTAGCGATTTCTAATTTGACCAGAATTCCAGTTGAATCGCTCAATGGGTTCCCACCTTGATAATTAATTATTATCCCTGACATGGCTTGGGTTGATTTCTTATCCCGGACTCCCTCCCTAATTATGTTTTTATGAAGCTTAGAATAGTTAGTGATCTTACTAAAGGTGACAGGCCAGTACATTGTAAATAAGAGGAAGGCAACTTTATCATACGATGGACATTGTCTTGCAGCAGTTAAAGTTAAGAATCTACCATTGGAAATACTATATCAAAGCTGAAAACTTGAAAATGTAAATCTGACTCATTACAAAGTGATATTGAAATTGGTTCATTCTAAGAAAGTGTTACACTGAAACAAGATTTGAAATATCACTTAAGGATTATGATAACAAATATTCTTACACATATTTCACATATTCTTTGATGTTATTACAAGTGTTTACAGTATTAAAATATCTTTCCAGGTAAAATTCCTTTCAAATCTAGGATAATCTCCTAATTCAGAAAATATTAAAGAGAGGAATGGAAATTCACCACATTTATAACAGGGGGTCATATTCTATGAATATATTGTAACTTGTATGTGACTCGTTTAAATTACTGTGATATGCATCCAAAATATATCAGGAAACAAGGAAACTGCTGCTTAGCAGATATATGTGTCTATTTAGATATTATATTCCTATAAGTATAAGGTACTACATTGCTCGGTTGTTTTACTATATGAGGCATGCGCAGGCACAGTAGAGCATATTCGAAATATTTTGATTGAGCTTAATGTCTTACTTGATTTAGGGCACGTTTCACACTAGGGGAATCGTAAATGTGTTTCTCACATCTCACAAGATTTAAGATAAGATTTTTTTAATCATCAATAATCTCAACTCTAATAATATAAAGATAACAACAGGAACCAGGGCTAAGACCATAAGTCTGAAACTCAACCATGAAAATGTCCAAATATCTTAACTAAAGATACCATCTTAAAGTTACGACCAGTGTGAAACGCTCCCTGACTCACGTATTCGTCTAGGTGTCCGCAAAATTGCTAATCTTAGGTTCTTGCAGTAGAGAGCATGCACTGCCTTGTATGTACATCACCTTAATTTTGATACCAGAATATTTAGCTCAAAATGTTTAGTTATTGGTGCTCTAATAAATACTTATTAGTTGATGTGTTATAACAAACTGGATATAGAAAATACATGTTCTAAAGTTGTATATTTCATTACAAAAAAATGTAAAATATTCAGAAAATAATCACTAGATAATTCTTTAAACTATGGCATTTCACCAGACAGATTCCTGTCTGCAGATATTATTACATAAACCGTTGAACCCCTGACGTAATCACGTAAAATGTATTCATGCTAAAATGCATGCTATAGGCTTTTTAACCTTATGTCACCTTAATCATAATGGGTACTGGTGCAAATATATTTCTAAATCCAGGAAAATGTGTGATAATATTTGACATTTCATTGTGTTGTTGATGATGCATAATTATCCTATCGAGTGCCTTCCATACTTCATCCAAGATGCCTCAGAAAATATGTATTCTATGAGAACCTCCATGTATGTTCATACAAAGAGCCATTTGTATTCACCATTCTGAAGGGGCTTTCCATTAGGTACATTTTCACAAAATTTAATTTCAGACACCCTACCCCCAGTTTTGGCTAACATAAAAATGTACTGGGTACAGGAATGTATACATCATGTAACTGAACTCTTTGAAAAAAATGCAAATTTTAAATGTTTCATGATCAGACCAACCCCAATCTAAATTTGGCTAGATTACTCATTGGATTTGTACAGCATTTCAAAACTTTCGGACCCCTAGCCCTTACTTTTCTTCATGAAGGGCCCCTAACGTGTGTTCACAATCTCCCCTTCAAGCAATTTACAGAATTTGAATGATGTAACAGGAAAATCTGACGTTTACCTTACTTCAAGTTACCAAATAATAAACCATTTTTTCTAAACTCAAGGTTTCTGCTTTTTCTTCCTGTAAACCCAGGCAAACATGCGACATTATTATAATGCTGCAGTACCATACTGTCTAGTTCTGTTTTGGTCTTGTTACATTATTTTGATGGCACCCAAACAGGCCACATCCTAACATTACAAATTACATTGTGACCTTGTTGTAATATTCTATTTATATTCTTTGACTAAAAGATAATGTTATTATGAAATTCTGTATCAATAAGGTTTCAACTTCACTTAACCTTAGTATTATCATAATGCTCTGTTTTGGTGAATCTCAACCTAATGTAATATAATGTTAGTGTTACCTGAAAATTTAACAAGTAGCAGACTGACCCAAAAAGGTATGGTCACAAAACATGCTTGTTATGTCCCTACTTGCCTAGGAAGGTATCTCTTCATGGGAGGACATCTCCTGCTTAGTCAAAAAGGATGTACAAATTAAAACCCATGAGGTTCCATAGGGTTTATTTTTCCCTTTGTCTAGTTTAAGTGTCCATCAAAAGGAGTGGTCAGGTCCCCACCCCTTGGATTGACCCCTATAGGTTAGGACTTGGCAAATGTATTACTGTTCATGGGGTCATTTAGAAATGGCTTTGATTGAGACCAAAATAGAAGAAAGGGTGATCGGGGTTAAGCCACAAATTTCTATTCATTATGTTAATAAGATTTTATGAAAATCCCAAAGTGATCCTCAGGTGTTTTATCTGAAAGTCATTTAAGGGAGGGGCCAGTGAATATCAATCATTATACAGTTGTGATCCTCACCATTCAAGCAGTCACCATGCCAATTTTTTTATCACCCGCATGGCCGCCGAGCGGTGCGTATAAGGGGCAGTGAGTACTGACGGGCTGTACGTACCGCTCCTCATTGTCACTATTTTTAGACAGTTTAGAGCTTTTATTGGGTGATAAAACATAGAAGACCCTTAGGAGTCGTCCCCGGGTATCTGTTCAACCCATTGGGGTCGCGCATACCTCTGGCACCCTCTGACACCCCCAGCGGGTCTTCTTATGTTAATATGTCTATCTTTATTTGTCTACCTTTCATATGTCTACCAGTTTTATACACAATTTTCTAATTCAAGCTGAACATCACTGTTGGCACTTTGTGCAGCTTGTATAGTGCATATTATCTTTTCGTGATGTCACAGAAAAACAATGCAAAAATCAAAAACTTGAAAAATAACAAAATATAATAAACAAATTTTCTCTTTTTGAGTATTAAAGTATTTGAAATAACCAAATAGAATGGGGCATTCCAAAATATATGTACAAATGTTATTGATTTGAATTTTAAAATTTTAAAATTCAAATATAATGTCTTTTTTGTGTGACGTCACACACAGACGTCCATTTTTGGCTGAACAAGGGATTCAATGTGTTATCTGATACAAAGAACAGTTTTTATGCAAAAGGGAGCAACCCATAATTTTAGCATTGTGATGAAATGGTAATTGAACACAAAACCTGAAGTATTTTATAAGAACTTACAAAATTTCACTGGCCCCTCTCTTTAACTATAGATGTGAAAACTCTGTATACACTTAGACCAGAACCCTCCAAGTCCCCATGACCAGAAATGTGTATTATTTGGCAGCCATCTAGGTTAATGACATAACGGTCTATGATTTTGTTAAGCTGTGTCATGATGTTTATTGCAATTAACTGGGATGAAAACATAATTTAGATTCTTAGAACATTGGCATAAACAATATCTGAGAAAGTGATTGGTATGATAAAATGTTCTCATCTGAATGCATAGGATGCATCATACTGGTTCCCCAGTCACAAAGGCATGTGTGCCATTACATAATATGTAACCACCAATGTTAAAGGGATTAAGGACTGTCTAGCAGGTTTCTGAATGAACCAGCATATAGCCTTGACACAATTTGTGGTATTAGACTAATACTATACAAGTAGAAAAACATGAAAGAACAAACATATGTCATCTTTTCCATTTTTAAGATATAGTGTGGTAAAATAATAGATTTCGCTATAGGATTCATTGGGAAAATAATTGTTCTTCATCCCTTGAAAAACTAACGAACATAATATCAACAAGAAATGATTGAACATCATCTATAGACTTGTCCCAATATATTTCAGAAAACAAAAGTGGGGATCAGCATTGTAATAAAGGAGGTACAACCCTTTAAAACAGAATGATTCGGCAGTTCCTGTATATTCCTATGTTAACAAATTCCCCTTAGATGTCTCATTATCACATTTTAAATCAAAGTTTGTTTGGTTAAGTTGGTATTTCTTTGTAAACAAAAGATACATAACCAAACTTTTAGCACCTAAGATTTTAACACCACGTGGCCCTGGTGTCGTCAGTCACAAATCGCTTTAAGATATAGACCATAGTCCTCAATCCATTATGCAAAAGACTACTAGGTCATGGAAGCACTATATAAAGATGGTGAATTTCTTCCCCTGCTTTGGAATTCTGGTGGTACAGTGGTAGGGTGATGGCTCATCCAAAGGTTGGCAGTTCAAGTCTCTGTCCTGATGCTGTGGTATCAGGCGTCCTCCCTGTGACAACGACAGGGATATCAAAGGTCCCTAGAGGACCACCAGCTGTTGTGTGTGTGGCTCTGTGTAGGGGACTATACACAGTATACAGTAAAGAACACCTGCCTCGGTAAAAGTGTAGGGGCATAGTCTCTACCTCCTAATAGATTCAATCATCCAGGAGCAAGGGCGAAAAATCACAGTGCTCCAGAACCACTGAGCCTGGTGGTTCAAACCAACAAACCAACAAAAATACCCCTACTTTGTGACCTTAAAGATAAAGAGAATGCCGATGACTCTGTCCATGTAGCAGGGAAAGATCCTCCTCTCTAAGCGGGTCCACTGTCCCTCGTCCTCCAGCTCCTTCATCAAAGGCTCCAGTCGGTCCTGGAGCTCGGGCACAGTAAACACATCCATCTCCCTCAGAACAAGAAAGATGTGACCTCCTGGAAAACAGGTCACATACACATATAGCTCTATATAATACCCAACTTCCAAATATTTGGTGGACAGGTTGTCTTGTTTGTAAGTGAGGGATTTTTGTTAAAATCGATAAAAAAAAGTTTAGATTCTTTCGGACCTTCCGGAGGATGGTATTCAGGAGGCAAATCCATGGAAATTGTGAAAAAAATTCCAGCTATTTATTTATCTTAAAGGATTAAAGACAATTTTAAAAAAGGAGTTATTTTTTGTAATATTTTACTAGAAAAGAAAAGAAATATGGACTCAAGTAGTATCAAGTATTAAAAGATACTACTCGCCCAATGACTAAAGTCAATAAAGTGAGGGTGTGCCTTAAGTTACCATACCTGGTTTGACACAGCGTATCATCTCTGGAAGCGCCTCACACTTCATATGTCCCTCTATAAAGGTGCCACATGTCACCAGCACATCATAAACACCTGGAAGTAACAATCAAGACTTGTAATTTTTAATGTGGAATAAAGACTTACATCACATCTTAAAATTTGTCATAAAATGATCTGAAGATATTTTGGTTCCAACATCATCCTTCCTTTGTACTGAGATAAGGAACTCATTTACTAAGGTAAGAAGTCTTCTAAATCTAGTTAGATATTTGCTACTGAGTTAGCTCTCCTTTCACATCTTAAGATATTATAACTCTAAGATGGCCACCTTGGAATTAACATATCTTTGGATCTAAGAATGAATCCTAGGATCACATTGGAATGCCCCCCTAGCCTCAGTACATCACTGAGACTGGGAGTAATGAAGGTGTTAAGGTACTGGAGTGCACCAAAAAACCTCTACCAGTAACAGTTGTTCTAGCTTGGATATTCTAAGTTTTATAATTTCCTACATAAATATTGTGCTAGTGTATGATAAATAAATATATAATATATATATATATATATATATATAAATCCAGTGTAGGGTCCTGGATGGTTTAAACAACCCTTGCTATGTCGGGTATAACAGCCTAAAGCCCCATACCCACTAGGTGATTTTAACACGGACGAGCGACGGGCGACTGGGAGAATCGGCCAATTCACCCACTCGCCTGTTAGTATAACATATTGGACTGTGAAGGTTTGACCTCTATTGCTGGAAAAATCAGCGGATTCTGAACTTTTTAGTGCCGATTGGTCGGCTGACTCAGAAATAATCGGCTAGTGGCTACGGCCCTTAACCTACAACCTCTTGACTTACAAAGGAAAATACACTCACTGCTCTGAAGTTCCTTGACATGGCTGGTAAAGAAGGCACACAGATACTTCCTGTACACATCCTTCTCCTTTGACGCCCGAAGGAGCGCCTCAGTGGGGTCCAGCGCATCAATGTTATAAAACCCAAGATTCTTGAGCTTAAATTTAAGAAGAACACATTGGTTATGATGATGATTGTTGGGCTGTTGGGTTAATGTCTGCTCAGCAATTTTCAGCAATATCAAGACCACTCACATTTTTTATTTCACAAGTTCTATGACTATATCTATGAGCATGGAGACAACAGAAGGTAGGGTGGTGTAACAGGCACAACCCAGTCTTGAACCCAGATCCCCTGCATCAAAGTCAAGCACTTTGACCACTACACCACCCCACCATTCCTCACATTAATTACCATGTAGAGATATCTTGATACGGATTTTACTTATAAGTGCACCTCATGAACTTTGAATGTTCACTATTAAATGCTGTTGAATTAGAGGTTTTTTCCGACCAGTTTCTAGCAACGACTGATGTTTGCAACCAATTAAAATATTTTGTATTTATTTCTAATCACTTCTCCCAAAGTCTATACTTCCTGATCAGAATGTTAGTGGGATTACTCAATGTCTCTCTCATCCCCCAAATTTAAAAAAAGAAAATACATAAAAACCTCCTTTCCAACGTATCCTGTGCCTGACCCTACGTCCAGAATCCTCACACCTTTTCTGTCAGGGAAGTATTTTGCCACAGCATCGGCAAGAACTGCTGGACCTCTGTAATTCGCAGATTGTAAATACTGAAAAAGAAAATCTGTTTCTATTTTTCACTGAAAAATACTAATTTACTGAAAGTATTTTTCTGCATAATTATGATACCAAAAATATGTAACTTCAATTTGATAAGTAGATTATAATATGTAACCTGCAAAATGTTCACGTAACAGTTACATTATTTTAGGTAAAGTTGAGACTTACTAAAGAAGAATGTTATAATAACATTATAGTTTAGTGAAGTTAAGACCTTACTATAAAAGAACATTATAATAATGTTATTATAATGTGAAAGAATGTGAAAGAATGTTACAAGAATGTCACAATAATGTCACACAGGATGTTGCAATGTTAGATTCTAAAGAGGTTTTTTGGGTGCCATCAAAATAACATAACCAGAACCAAACCAGAACCAAACAGAACATTATAAAAACGTTATGAGAACGTCATATTTTTGCTTTATTTGTACCCAACACCTAAGCACTATGTAAGGACGCAACACTTTTGAAAAGGGTCTATAGATTATAATTATTATACCTGTATTGATTGCAAAAACTTGAATGTTCAGATTTATGAATATATGCTAAAAGTACCGTGTCAAATGCAGAGTCTTTTGTCCATTCTTCGTAGATCTTGAACATTAACTCCTGTGTGAGCCCAGGCTTCCTGAGTATTTCCTCTTTTTTCAAGTCGGTCTCAGGAATTATTAATTGTGTTTCATACTCCATTTTGAGGGTTGTAAGGCCTGTTGGACACTATTACGGGAATAGATAATATCTTTGTTAGTGGGAAAGCAAGTGTGCGAAAGCACTAGCTGAAGGAAAAATAGTGTGATTGTCTAAAATGTATATATATATATATATATATATATATATATATATATATATTGTGTGTCTGTATGTGTGCATTTGCATATGTGTGTATGTGTATAAGTATGCATTTGCGTATGTGTATTTGTGGGTTTGGTGTGTGTGGTGTGTGTGCACGGTGTGTGTGCAAGCAGTGTGTGTTGAATATTTGTGTCCGTCAATATGTTCATGCATGTGTGTTTGTGTATATAATTATGTTGGCATGTGTGTGTGGTGTGCGTGCAGTCTTTGTTTGTTTGTGTGTGTGTGTGTGTGTGTGTGTGTGTGTGTGTGTGTGTGTGTGTCTGTGTATGTGTGTCTCTACCCCCCTCCCCCACAAATGAAATTTTTCCAAAAGTTCCACCTTCCCTTTCAAAATCAAATGTAAAAACGCCTAAAATTAATAGGAAAATATTGAAAAGTTCCACCTTTTACTGCTCACCACCCCCCTTTTCAAGTTCAAACTTTTGAAAATATAGGCAAAGTTCCACTAGTGGAACCTCGCCACCCCCTACAACAGTGGCTGGGTACGAGCCTGGTCTATGTCTGTGTTGAAGTGTGTGTGTGTGTGTGTGTGTGTGTGTGTGTGTCGAGGGAGGGGGAGGTGTGGATGTTGGTTGGTCATACTAAAATCATTCCCGAAATAGGCTTACTAATATATACTACTTTTTGGAACAGTTTAATGGTGGGACAGTTTTGCAACAGTTTGATGGTACAGTAAAATACCTACAAGAACAACTTGTGCAATTGTGTGTATCTTAAGACTTCTCACAGAATTCACAGAATTCCCATGGATATTTTATGGTCGGCCCCCGCAGGACTTTGGTTCGATATCTGGATTTCTACACAAGAGTACTGATGTCCAAATAACTATATTACTCACTTTTAGATGGCAGAATTAACTAACCTTGGTTGTCCACAGTTAAGATTCAAGTGCAGACGTTGTAGAACCTAGTTGTTGATGGTTCAAATCCAAATAACGTTTCTGGCATACACAAGGGCTGGTGACCCATTAATGTTTATGTGCCACGGGTGTCACGAATCTAAATTCCGTCCAGCAATCTCATTTAAAGAGCGTTCATGAATTATATATATTGGTATATGATACTTTATTATAATTATTGTCAGAATGCTAGAATGTAAACAGTTTCAACATTTAAAAGCAAAATCTAATTCTCCCATTCCCATTCTCCCCATTTATATCATTTTCTGTTATCTATTTCTTATTTAATGAGAATAAAAAACTAAACCTTTGTGATAGTTTACAATTCGTAATCCAAAATAATGTACTAAATTGATTTTCACTACTGAATTTCTCTTAAAATTAGCTTTCTAGTGATACATTATATTCTCGTAGTCCTATGACCTCATGATGAAAAGAATTTATGAATACTAAAAATGACGTACGAACATTAAATTACCTGTCAAAGATTAAAATATAATCTTCGACAGGTAATTTTGTGTTCGTAAGTCATTCCATGGGTGTATGCACACTTTTGCATACCTTCGGACGGTACACAGGGATACTTGTTTTGTGCGTATCTTGTTTCTGAAACGAAATATACATCTTAGAAGTTCGTAACCCTTTATGGAACTGACCCCAGACCTCCCCCCTCCCTTGATGCATGTACATACCTAATGGAAGGCCCCCAAAATATACATTAGATTTGTACAGACACGTATACATTTTTAACAGTTTCAGACCCTTAACTACCCCTTGGTGCATATACGTTGTTAACGTATATCCCCTGAGACATTTGCAAATTTTTGAAAAGGACAAATGTGCTACATCCCTTGTGCCCCAGTTCCATTACAATTAGCATACTTCCGTTGATTAGCGTTATAGCATAATTAGTCTATATATGTTTTTTTAGTTCCATTCAATCACTGTTGTTTATTCACAATTCTAACGATGCGCAATTACTTGTAGCTGCTGCTATTCTGCGCAAAACAATTAGAGACTGCTTTGAAAATTACTCTGATTAGTCTAGACAATTAAAATCAAAATGTAGGTCAATTATAAGTTCTGTGGCCAAGGTGGTTTAGGTGCTTACCCTAGAAAATGCAAATATGTTTACTTGACATTATAATGTGTTTTTCTTCTTGTAAATTAAGCCCCATGCCCACTAGGTGATTTTACTGTCGCCCGACGACAGCACATATGTCAAATTCCTAGCACAATAGCTGGGCAATCATAATCGTCGGCAATCTTGCGTTTGTATGAATCACATGTTGGGTGGCAGGCGACGGGTGATGGGATCGCCGGGAAAATCGTCGGGAAAATCACGGGGAAATTATCAAACTTGCCTGATATTTCAGTCGATCGGCTATGTTGGTGACGATTTTGCCAGTTGGTCGTTGCCTGGTGATGGTAAAATCGCCTAGTGGGTATGGGGCTTTAGTTTCATGCATATACCCAAACTTAACCCTGTTAATACTGTTGTAAAATAATGACTATTTTGACCAACCCAGTTAGGCAAGAAATAGGATAGCTGAAAGAGGTAATTAATTAATATAATTGCTGTTATATTTTAGTATACATATCATTCATAAATCTTAGTCTTATCTTTATCAAGTTTCCTACCTACCTACCCTTCTCAGGACCTTTAAATCTGCCCGTTACCCGAAATACTGATCGTTATTCTTGACGCTACACAGGTGACCATACATGTACTTATCTGTGGTACAGATATCATTGATCTGGCCGCGCCCTGAACCCTTATCAATATCAGTCAAATATTTACCTGACTTAAGTTCCAGGTTAACATGTCAGGTGACCGAGAATGAATTCACACTAAAGGAATTAATTGTAGTAAAGTCAACATAAATAGTGAATTAAAAGAGTGTAGGAATATAATTCATGACTGTTTATCAATATTTTAAGGTATAAGGTAATTATATACAAAAGTAAGTAAAAATGGTAGTTATTAAAAAAAAAAAAAAAAAAAAAAAAAAAATGTAACCAACAAATCAACCCATGAGGATGTTAACCCGTGAGGAGGACAATAACAATTTATTAAACATCCAGAACAATGGGTGGTACAAAAATGAAACTGATAAGTGAATTGATTGTATGATTTGAAAGGCAAGCTCTCAGAGATGGGAGAAAGCACTTGGTTTTGGGCTTAAAGGGAGGGGCCAGTGACCAAAATTTAGTATACTGTCGTGATCCCTACCATCCAGGGAATAACCATACCAAATTTTATACTTTTATCTCTATTAGTTTTTATTTTATGAAAATTTTTCTGTATCAAACTTAGTTTCTCTGCCTGCATCTGACAATGCCTGCACGGACCATTTATCTGTTTGTGACGTCACAAGCAGAACAGTGGAAAAATATAAAACTAAGAAAAAATGCAAAAATAAATTTGTCAAATTTTTTTTATCAGTCTAAAAGAGATTAAAATTACAAAATTAAGTAATTCATAAAAGAAAATGTGAAAAAATATAATTTTCATGGAATTTAGAAATTAGAAATTTGAATATAACTGTCATTTTTATGACGTCACAAACAGACGTCCTGTTTCAGGTGTGCAGGGGTCTGAATATGTGATCTGATTTTATAGACAATTTTTCCTATGCAAGATATCAATCTATAGTTATAAAATTGATTTGTATTCATATTAAAGCATCATATCTACTGTATAAGATGAGAATTTTACAAAATTAAAATTTCACTGGCCCCTCTCTTTAAAACCAACTGATCTTCACGTTGTCATTGACCACCCAGAAGGGAGAGTGTAACACCCCTGTGACTGGCGACCACACCCACTGGAAATGGCAGCCCCCTGCACCCACTAGGTCATTCCCTGACCACTAGGGGCTACCAATCTGACAATGTGTTAATCAATGATACATATTTGAGTTGTTGTTCAACTTTTGCCTCATACAGGTTTCCCAGGCAAGCAGTGACATAACAATCATGTATTGCAACCGTACTGTTTTGGTTAGTCTATGACCTGCCCAATTGTCAATTAACTATGACATTATCTGAATTCTATGTATTCTATGTATTCACATTCCACATACTATAGATCTTAATGTGAATACACAATTTTCGTTATAATATTATAGGTTTTATTCAACTATTGTTTAAAAATGAATCTATAATAGAATAGATTTTAGCACATGCTCAATACATAACAATACTACAGATCCTATTATCACTATTGTACAAAGACAACACTTGTAACTTGTAGGAATGCTATTGATGTTGCAATACATCTCATCAATATTATGATGGCATATATAGTCATATGGTAAACAAGATTCCACGTTACCCGCTTTGGTTTGATTTGTTACCCCCTGATCGCATTTGCTGCCACTATTTATAGCTGCTGCAAGCGATTTGCGTTTTTGATACCAACATGTTGGTATCCCCGACCACAAACAAACTGTAGAAAACCGACATAAAATCATTTGTGGTACTTGAAAGTACCACAAACAAGTACAACAAATACCTATATTCCACTATGCGCCACCCTACTGCAAGCAAGTTTGTGGCAATTTGCTTGCATCTTTTCATGGTGCCGCAAGCAAATACCGCATAGTGGAATATAGCCTTAATCCTGAGCTCACCAGAGCAGTCAAGATAAGCACTTACTTAATAACCTTTATCAACAATTAGCATGCTTTGCCATCAGAATTCATTAGTGGTCATATTAACTTTGGACTTTTAATTTTAGCCATAAATCACAAAACTGAACATTTCAATAATGACATTTGAACTAACAATTAGTTATTGACAATATTCCTGCGTAAATAGATACTATACAATTGATTTCAATCTTTGTGCATCATGTAAGAGAATGTGAGTTTTCCTAGACAAAATTGAGACTCTTCTTGCCTATATAGCCATTGAATACAAATTTGCAATAGCTCAACACTTTTTATGACTTTATGATAAATGTGTCTGTTCATTACGTTCAAAGAGTGTTCTTATTTGTTGAGCCATAGAAATATTACAGTAAAGTAACATTGGCTGCTGGTGAAACACAGTTGACAGTGAGATTGGTCAGTGCAGAGAGGCAGTTGCAGGTTGGAGTGGTAGGTCGCGACTGGTAGAGAACGATGATGTAGGTAATCAGCAAACCCACCACCTGAAAACCATGCACAGTTATTAATAACAGTGGCATAGATTCTAAGCTAGCATACACACCACCTGAAAGCAAAGCATGTATGGTGACGGAGAACTATGGTGGAAGTTATCAGCATACCCGTCAGCTGAAATAGAACCATTCATGGTAATGGAGAACGATGGTGTTGTATGTTATACCTGCCACTAGAAATAGAAATATCTACAGACAATGAAGGAAGACCTGCCTGGTACAAAAGGCCAAAATAGTAAGCGGTCAGCCCAACGCTACAGGAACGAAGGTGCGACCGGCTCAGCCACATACTACCAACCTCTAATCGCGAGCGACGAACTTACGCCCTAGGCAGGCCGACCGATAGACCCGGTGCCGTGATACCCAAAACTGACCCTAGCTCTAAGCCCATCCCAGCCCGACCATTGAGAGCTCCTCCCAAACCATCCCATTCATTCACTCTCATGTGCGGGACGTGGGGCAACCCCAAAGCCTATTTGTTGCAGAGTTTGGAAACCCTGACTCACCAAAGAACATCACATAAGCATGAACACCCTGAAATAGACCTACGTATGGTAGTAGAGAATGTTGTAGGTTATCAATGCATCACCCTTTCCTGACAGAGAACCTTCCATGATGATAGAGAATGATTGAGTACTTTATACCCGCTACCTGAAAGGGAACCATGTATAGTAATTGTTATGTGCCATTTTAGTAAGTAACAAACTGAATATAACAGTATTGTTGCAGAATGTTTCTTTTACATCACAGGTTGGCTGGTAAAGAGACTCATATATAGAAAGGAACTATGTATGGTGATAGAGACAGATGCAGCTTTTCAGCATACACAGTACCTCGAAAAGAATAAGGCCTCGTATGTTCATTATTAATCTACATGACTATTAATAGTATATGACACAGCAGGAAAAAAAAGTGTATTTTGTTGTGATTGTAGCTAGAGCTACGAATTGTAACAATGGCGTCATGTACTGAATTACATGATAGAACATCCCATACTCACAGCTTGGATTGTGTTCTTGTCTATCACAAACATATTTGTAGCAGTTATTCCAATTGAAGACCCTGCTAGCCTGGTAAGGAACATGTTCATCTGAAATATAAAAAGAAAAATGTCATGATGGAATGATGGAATGGTATAACAGACAGGGGACAAGGTTAGAGATCCCCTCGAACAAACACTTTCCCCAAACATGGATATATATCCTTACTCAACTCTCAAAATACTGATTATGTTACCTGAAGAAGATGGTCTTTGTTCTAAAGTATTAATAGTGAATGGCATTACTTGGTATGGTTTCTATATACCTAACAGTTTGTACCATGTTTAATCATAGATAGATGCTCAATGTGGATTAACCCCAAGGGTGAGATTTTTGACTTGGTTGCCTTGGGGGCCTTCCATGAACTACATATACATATCAAACAGGGTAGGTAGAGGACTTTTGGTTAAAAGTGCAAACATGTACAAATGGTAAGATAAGGCAAAGAATGGAAAAACCTTTCAACAAACCTGCAGGGCAAACTCCTCTGAGACATCCCTGACTCTCATCTGCAGCAGAATGTCAAATGACCCATGGGCCTGAAGAAAACAAGGAACATTTGCCTTAAAGGGTTGGTTATGTATATGCTAGCATAGTTGCTAAAGTTGACCTTCACTGGTTATTACGATCTGTGGGCAACAATGTGTCTATATTGATTGTCAGGTATACCCAATCAAGTTAAGAAGCTGGTCCCAGATGTTAAAAAATTGAGCCTTTGAGGCTATAATCCACATACCGATTTTGATGCTGCCGATTTTTTTATTTGTTTGATTTTCTCTGAGAATAGGACATGAGGTCTTAAATCTCAAATACCATTCAAAAGAGAATTGTAAGACATTTCTATTGATGTACAATATATCTATATTTAACCTTTCTTTCATCTGCCAATTTCCAAAATGGGCAGAAATATCAGTATGTGGAATACGGGCTTTATTTTCAGACAGAACACACCTGGCAACGTTTTCGATCATATGGTGGATTAGCCATGACCAGTTAATTTCCAATATTCTGTTTCTTGCAGTATACAATATCTTCCATAAGAAGTTTTCAATAATGTTTTATTAAAATGATAATTGTAAAACTCACATACCTCCTGATGAACCCAAGCACATGTTGCTGTGCTCAAAAAGAGTTTAACAATTCCTGCAATCGTCCAATAGATGGCAGCCACAATTACAACTGGGTTTGAGAAGTCGATCAAGTTGTAGATTAATGCATATACATTGGTGCAGACAAAAATCGAATTGAAAACAATTTCTTGTCCAGTCAGCCATGACAGAAGTGTGTCTCCTGCATAAGTTACCTGGATCAGCAATTGATGCATGTAGCGAAAAAGGCCGAGTGAATTGCATAAGTTCTCTGGACATTTTTTGGTTCTGCATTCAACCTTTTTATTGAAATATCTGAAATTTGTTGCCAAAAGATCATTGATCATAACTATGAGTACAGTGGGAATTGTCCATGCAGCTGCGATATAAATTACAAAAAAACAAAACAGACATTTGAGAACCATGATTTCTATGTAGTTTTTCCCAAGTGAAGGTAAAGAGTGACCATGGAAGTTTCTCATTAAGGTCATATAAGCTGAAAAACATGTAACACAAATAATGGAAACCCAACAGACAATAACATATTTGTAGACACGCTTTTTGAGCAGTGTATGCCCCTCGACCATCATCAGACCTTCATGGGCAGAACCATATATTGTAAAAAAATGCCTCCAAGCTTTCTTTCTCAGACAAAGCAAGAACAACACTGATGCATTACAGCAGCAGTAAAGGTGAAGCATGAAGAAAGATCCACGAACTACGACCAAATCGAAATTATGTAATGACAAAAAAGTGGGCAGATTGAAGACCATGAGAACCCATAGTAATGTCAGAATTAAAATCGAATAAACAAAGGAAATTTTACAAAGCCATTTCTGGTCAGAATCCGCTTTATCCAAGAAGTACATTCCAAAGATCCTCATTGTAGTAAGCATAGGCCTAAGTGTTTGGTAAAGCTCATCCTCCTTTTTGGACTGAAGATTAAGGTCCTGATCTTCACCCAGTAGGCTTTGCTTTCTCTGACCTTCCACTGCTGGGGCTACTTTGATAATAGGCATCATTATATCTTTTTCTTCAAGCCTAAGTTTTATGACCAATAGCTGTTGCTGACCTTCCATAGGTGGGGCTACTTTGATAATAGGCATCACTATATGATTTTTCCTTAAGCCTAGGTTTTATGACCAATAGCTGTTGCTCTATTAAATGTGTGTACAAGGAAATGTTCTAAAGTATAGCTTTGAAATCCTCTGCAAAACAATATCTTTGATTGAATAGTTCAGATTCTGCAGCTAGGCTTTTAAGCCAAACTGGGAGATTACAAGTATACTGTATGACATGTGCTATACGAGTCGCAGGTGACACATGTAAGTGTTTCGAGTGGCAATCAACGAGTCCCTTTTGTCAGACATGTGACTTCAGGTTAGCCACTCAGCACAAACCTGCATAATAATTATTTATGAGCAAACAACAGGGTACCAGGCTGAAGTTGATCAATAAAATGCATTAATACCATCAAGGCTAATGTCAGCCCACTGTTGGTAGGGTGCCGGACTTAGGTAATTGAAAGAAAAGTGATTGGACCCTGAGACGTGACAAAGTACTCTCCAGACTAGAGACGAAATGGTTTAAGTGGGTTTCCACCAAAACAATTGTGGTTTAGGCAGTGGTGGATCCAGGAGGGGAGCCCCCACCCCCACCCCCCCCCCCCCCCCGACCGAGTGGAAATTTTTTCGAATAATATATGCTTGTTTTTTCATACAAATCTGAGGTTATTGATTTTCACTTTTTTATAGGAGGGCTGGTTTGCCCCCACGCTAGATGACTGACTCTGGAACCCCTGATGTCCCTGATGAGGTGACAACTACAAACTTCTTTAAAATATTGAAATGGTCAGTTGTAAAAATCTTTTATAAATGGATAATTTGTTGTTTCCACTGAATGACTGAAACAGTGATATTTTCGATGTTTCGAGGATGTCTTGGATGACTACTTCCAGCAATTCAATACAGAAATCCTAGTGAATGAATCTAATTACCTTTAATTACTTTTGGAAGCAATCATAGGCTTCAGTCGTCCAAAAATATTGAACAGGTTAGATAATCTGCTATTTGTGAATCTTTTCATTCCTGCAGTTGTTTTAATACCAGTGTTTACAGACATTTGCTGCTCTCTTAATTGCCAATTTGTTGTTTCCACTGGAAGATTTCATGAACGACTATCAAAGATTTACACATCTTTCCCATTCCTAAGCTGTCTTGAGGAGAATATTGTTTGGTGGAAACCCAGCTTTATTTGGCATCTGAAATGTGCATGTCTACGTCAATGGCTGTGGCATAGACAGAAACTTCGGGTTATTTGGACTGATATTTAGTGATCAACAATAATATCTCTTAAATATGTATTGGGAGATAATTTATGTTTAAAGACAGACATTGAGATGAAATTTTTTTTTTACTGTTTGTGAAATAATTCATAGACAATTTATAAGAATATAAGAATACAACACATAATACATAAGAAAGACAAAATTATACTCAATAATTTTACAAGAACAATTTAACAAATAACAATCAATACTATTTTTTTTATGTTTTTTTTTACCTTTATTAACCAGTGAACAAAGGTCATATCTGCACATTTCCACCTTTTAGTGAGTAAGGTCTTTTCCAAAATAAGCCAATGTTATAAAATTAGTCAAATATGTTTATTTATACAAAATGAAAATATATCATGCTTTAGTTTTTCAGATAACTATCCTGAAAACATAATATTATGATGAAAATTATGAAATCAAAGAAACAGATATTGCACAAAGGTAGAAATTAACATTTGCTTTGTGCATGCCTACTGAATTAGTGTAAGAGCCACCAGATGAATATACATGATGGGAATTCTTCCAAATTACTTAGTTTATGAAAATATATAGTATCGGCCAGTGCCGCTGGTAAGTGTTGATATGCCTGACGACAATGATCATCGGGACACACTTCCCCGCAAGCACTGATGCCTTGGGAAAAATTGATATCAGACCGCTTTATAAACGAGAGTGTAGGAGAGTCGAGAGAGAGAGAACAGTAGCACTTGGATCATACGGATCGGGAGATTCGGAAGGGGGTTTAGATAGCCATACAATCGCAGGGACATCTGGTGACTTATACAGCGTCGTCACGAGACGGCCGGAGGCGAGAACAAGTGGACTCTACGGAGGAAGCTTACTTCCCCTCAAACTGAACTGTAATACCTTGGATTCATTGCCTTCACGAGCAGCTGTACGCATCACTATAACCACCAATAAACTTACCGCACTGCCAAACGTTGTTCATGTTATAGATTGAGCGCCCATACCGTGGACTCGCTCACCACTCGACTAGCACTCCCCTTAGAGACAATACCAACCGTAATAATTATATCGGACAATACACGGAAATGATAATTAACGCAAAACGAAACAATAGCGTTTAATATAATATTATGAACATATTATGGAAATGTTGGATACAACCTTTGTTTACTGAACTTATTATCTGGGTGTTGAGTAATAGAATTTCGTATCTGGGCTGCATTTAAATGTGAGAGAGGGTAAACATAATTTAAATCGTTCCTATTTCAGAATAATCAAATGTAGCCATATCTAGCATGTTGGTTCTACTCCAGAGATGTTATTTCTTTGATATTGTATTAGCTAAATTATTCTAAAGAGTTCCTTGCACATAAATTTACAAGTTCCCAATTCTTGTTTATTTTCTTCCACTTATATGTTATTACAATCTTACAAACGAGAAAAAAGGCAAAATATCACAATGTAGTAATTATTGAAGATAGAAAATTAAATTTGAGAATTTCTCTTGCTACGTCATAATGATGGGAATTCCTTTTCAAAATATCTGGGGAATACCAGGTTATGGAATAAATGCAGGTAAATAAAAACTATCATAATTGATAGCTTGTGTTGGGCCTAATAAAAAATGTTTATGCTATAATTCAATTTCCTTTCTATAAATTTCTGAGAGTGGGGGATTCCCTTTTATGGAATATTGGGGATTCCTAATTAGTCACCGTGTGACGTCACTAATTAGGGGATTTCCCCTAGAAATAACTGAAATAAACCAATTTTCTAAAGTCCCATAACCATATCTACACTTGGAATATTTTCAAGATGTCTCATACATTGTTAGTGTTTGATGTAAACAGTATTCTACATGTATTTATGTGCTAGGGTCCCTTTAATTGTATTTATTTAAAATCTATATGTGTCAAATACGACCTTTTGTTATTAACTGATTCTTAAAATTGAGTAATAATAGGTCGTATCTGAAATAAATTCTATATCATTATGTTTCCATAGTAACATCCCTATAGTGTAGATATTTTTAAAATTATGACCGAATGACTTTTAGCATTCCATTTTTCCTATCAATAAAGTATTGAAATGATTGAGTAGATGTTTAAGAGAATTTAGGCCTTCAATATGTGTCATATTTCTTTAATCAGCAATTACCCAAAGACGACCTTTTATTACTCAGCCAATGGTATTTGGTATCTGATTTCGTAACTATAGTTGGTTTAAGATTGTTTGTGATTGTGTATGATTTTCATAAGGTTTTAACTCATACAGTAATCGAATTCTTCCTGCAAACAACCATTGTATGTGGTGCCCTGCTTAAGGACCACTGCGTATAACTTGGAACACCTAATTTGGTAAAAATGTTGGAGATAGGAAAAGCATCCAGTGCTCCAGAACTACTGAACCTTGCAACGCCTACAATAATGGTTTCTGGATCCTTTTTCGTATTCATGACAACTCATGAAAACTCATTCATGGATATTCTTAGAATTGTTTGAATTGTTGACTTTTCAAGGCTTATTATTAAAATGAGTGGAAGGAAATCTAAAATATCTTTTTAATATCTTTCTATCTTTTTATTCTTTAAAGGACAATATTTTCAGGTACACTGAAAACTCTCTTTGAGAAAATCAGACTGGTAGAAATTTCATAAATTATATGCTCAATGATGGTGGTTTACAATACTCTGTAGGACAACAGAACCAATATTTGATATATCAGACCTTTATTAATTTGTGTAATCAGAACTCTGCACTGCTCTTTATTTATTTCTAAATATTCACAATCCACATACTTTAGATCTTCATGTGGATACAGAATTTTGGTTATAATGTATTTGTTATATTTGACTATTGTTAAACAAAACATCTTTAATAAGCTAGTAATCAACACATGCTCAATAGAGAATAAAATAGATAGTATATAATTGTTATAAATCTCTGTGCCTCATGTAAGAGACTGCTAGTGTTCCTACAAGACAAATACAGTTCTGGCATTGCATACAAATTTGCAATAGCTCAACACTTTTTATGACTTCATAAATGTGTCTGTTCATTACATTGAGAGAGTGTTGTTTTATGTTAAGCCATGCAAATATTACAGTAAAGTAACATTGGATGCTGCTGAAACACAGTTGACAGTGAGGTTGGTGATTGCAGGGAGGCAGTTGCAGGTTGGAGTGGCAGGTCGCGACTCGTAGAGAACGATGGTCCAGGTTATCAGCAAACCGGCCACCTGAAAGACAACCATGCAAAGGGATAAAGAACAATGGCATAGATTCTAAGCATACACACCACCTGAAAGGAAAGCATGTATGGTGAGGGAGAACCATGGTGGAAGATATCAGCACGCCCGTTACCCAAAATAGAACGATGCATGGTAATAGAGAAGTATGGTGTTGTATGTTAAACCTGCCACCAGAGAATAGAAATATCCACAGCCAAGCCAAGGATGTGACGGTATTATAATGTTGTAGCAATGTTCTTCAACAGCTTCTCCTAACTCATAAACAATAATTCAATGTAGAGTGACTAAACTAGTCACAGGACCGGCTATCACACAACCAATGCTTATGTTTTTCCATATCAATAATTATAATTAATGTATTTGATTTCTATATTTCATCTGAATATATTCATCACACCATTGTAACTGCTGTAAGATCACGATATACTGTGATGTGGTTCTTGAATAAAACAGAATAAAATAATAAAAACTGGATAATATATGACACAGAAGAAACCAATGGTGTCATGTATTGCATTACATGACAGAGCACCCCATACTCACAGCTTGGATGGTATTCTTGTCTATCACAAACATATTTGCAGCAGTTATTCCAATTGAAGACCCTGCTAGCCTGGCAAGGAACATGTTCATCTGAAATACAGAAGAAAGATATCATGATAGAATGGTATAACAAACAGGGGACAATGTTAGAGATCCACTCAAATAAATACTTAACTCAAACATGCATGTTTGATTTAAGTATTTGTTACCCAACACACAGAAAGGATGCTCCAAGGGGGTTATATCTCTAAGGCCAATATTAAAGGGTAGATTTGTGAAAAATAAGAATAAAAATGTCTTAAACCAACTTTTTGTGTAGGATTCAGTTAGCCCACTCTAAACATTCCATTTTGTATGAAAAACATTCTATTTGGAATGTTAATAGAATGTTTTTTCCCAAAATATTACCTAACATTAGATGTTTGGTTACCATGGAAACTTTAACATTTTGCAGATTTGGTCCATAATAGCTCTTAAGAGTTGCCTGATAATTTATCGAGTAAATTTTATTTTATTACTAAATATCTAGATAAGTATTCAATATCCGGGCTTTTGGCCATTTTCAGGGGGACCGATAGTTCTATCTTCAAGAGCCTGTAACTTCTTTGAAATTCATCCAATTTTGATGTGCTTGGTATCTTTTGAAAGCTAAAAACATCCTCTTTAATGCTTAATTCCCACATGGAGCATCCTTTCTATGTGTGGAGACATATTTATTTATATCTATGGCACCTCATTCACACGTTTTCTTTTTCTCCTAGAAGAAAACCTCAGAGTGTTTTCTTCTTGAAGAGCAATGCCAGAGAATTCCTCTTTTTCTCTGGTAGTCTCAGAGAATGAGAATTCCTTTGTCTTAAAGTGGCTCAAATTCTTTACTTTCTTGGAGAAAGAGTTTGTCATTCTCTTTCTCAGTAGGTTGACAATTGTATAAGGATATATCCTACATCACCTCATCCATACATTCTCTTCTTCTCTAACAAGAAATTATCTAAACCTCTCTTCTTAATCATCAAGAAATGTTCTTTCTCTTAGACAAAGATATGAGAATTCTCATTATCTTTGTCTAAGAGAAAGAAGATTCTTGTACATACATACCAAACAGGGTAAGTAGGGGACTTTTGTGTAAAGGTGCATTTACTAAATGGATGGCTTTGCTAACATAAAGCAAAAACAGTAAAACCTTTCAACCCACCTGCAGGGCAAACTCCTCTGAGACATCCCTGACCCTCATTTGCAGCAGAATATCAAACAACCCATGCGCCTGAAGAAAACAGGGAAATGTTGCCTTAAAGGGTTGGTAATGTCTATGGTCAGGTTTCACAATGGGGGAATCGTAAATGCCTTCTCACCTGTCACGAAATTTAAGATAAGGTATGGCGACCAAAAAAGGATTGACGAATCCCAAGTCCAATAAAAGTCACGAATCCAAAGTTTGGGTTCGTGACGTATTCGTGGTCATGAATTTAGAGATTTATTTTTATCATTTTCTTTCCATTTTTTTCCATTTCCAAACTGTTCCATTTAATTTTAATTTTCATCTGATAGATATAAGAATACATTATATCCAAAGATATGTGCTTTGTATATGTAATTTTCATGTCCAAGAATATTCGTGAATGGTCACAAAGGTTTGTGAATGTTTTCTGGACACAACCTAGGTTCGTGAGAGTAAAAATTATTATCATGAATATTCGTGAAAGTTTTATGATCGCCCCTCAAGATATTATTAATAATCAAGAATCATAACTGTTTTAACATATAGATAACAATTGGAACATAAGATCATAAGTCTGAAACTCAACCATGGGAAAGTCTAAATATCTTAACTACAGACACGATCTTAAAATTCCAACTAGTGTGAAATACCCCCTATGCCAGTAAATACAGTTAATAAAGTTGATGTTGTCTGGTAAAAGCAATTTTGTTGTCACAATCTGTGGGCCACCACAATGTCTAGACACACATTTTTTGGGCATGTAAGCCCAATCAGGTGGATAGCCTTGTCCCAGATGTTAAAAAATTGAACCTTTAAGGCTATAATTATTCCACATACTGATTTTGATGCCGCCGATTTTGTGTTTGTTTGATTTTCTCTGAGAATATGACATGAGAACTTATATCCTATATACCATTCAAAGGAGAATTGTAAGACATTTCTATTAATGTATAACATATCTATATTTAACCTTTCTTTCAACTGCCAATTTTCAAAATGGGCAGCAATATTGGTATGTGGAATATGGGCTTTACTTTCAGATGGAGCACCCTTGCCAATGTTTCATACAGTATACAATATCTTCCATTAGAAGTTTCCTTTAATGTTTCATTCTAAATAATAATTGTAAAATTCAAATACCTCCTGATGAACCCAAGCACATGTAGCTGTGCTCAAAAAGAGTTTAACAGTTGTAGCAATCGTCCAATTCATGGCAGCCACAATTACAACTGGGCTTGAGAAATCAATCAAGTTGTAGATTAATGCATATACATTGCTGCAGACAAAAATCAAATTGAAAACAATTTCTTGTCCAGTCAGCCATGACAGAAGTGCGTCTCCGGCATAAGTTACCTTTATCAGCAATTGATGCATGTCGCGAAAAAGGCCGAGTGAATTACTTAAGTTCCCTGGACATTCTTTGGTTTTGCATTCAACCTTTTCATTGAAACATCTGAAATTTGTTGCCAAAAGATCATTGATCATAACTATGAGTATAATGGGAATTATCAATGCAGCTGAGATATGAATTACAAAAACACAATACAGACATTTGAGAATCATGACTTCTATGTAGTTCTTCCCAAGTGAAAGGAAAAAGTGACCGTGGAAGTTGCTCACTAAGGTCATATAAGATGAAAAACATATATTGCAAATCATGTAAACCCAGAAGACGATAACATATTTGTAGACCCGCTTTTTGAGCTGCGTATGCCCCTCAACCATCATCAGTTCTTCATGGGCAGAACCATATACTGTGAAGAAATGCCTCCAAGCTTTCTTTCTCAGACAAAGCAAGAACAACACTGATGCATTACAGCAGCAGTAAAGGTGAAGCATGAAGAAAGCTCCACGAACTACGAATAAATCGAAATTACGTAATGACAAAATATTGGGCAGATTGAAGACCATGAGAACCCATAGTAATGTCAGAATTAAGATTGAATAAACAAAGGAAATTTTACAAAGCCATTTCTGGTCAGAACCCGATTTATCCAGGAAGTACATTCCGAAGATCCTCATTGTAGTAAGCATGGGCCTAAGTGTTTGGTAAAGCTCATCCTCCTTTTGGGACTGAAGATTAAGATCCTGATCTTCACCCAGTAGGCTTTGCTTTCTCTGACCTTCCACTGATGGGGCTACTTTGATAATAGGCATCATTATATCTTTTTCTTCAAGCCTAAGTTTTATGACCAATAGCTGTTGCTTTCTTAAATGTGTGTACAAGGCAATGTACTAAAGTATAGTTTTGAAATCTGCTGCAAAACAATGTCTTTGATTGAATAGTTCAGGTTCTGCAGCTAGGCTTTTTAGCCAAACTGGAAGATTGTCATTATAGGTATACTGTATGACACATGCTATATGAGTCGCAGGCGACACGTGTAAGTGTTTCAGGTGGCAACCAACAAGTGCCTTTTGTCAGACATGTCACTTCAGGGTTAGCCACTCAGCACAAACCTGCATAATAATTATTTGTGATCAAACAAGAGGGTACCAGGCTGGAAGTTGATCAATAAAATGCATTAATGCCACCAAGCCTAATGTCAGCTGACTGTTGGTTGGGTGCAGGACTTAGGTAATGAAAAGATAAGTGATAGGACTCTCAAATGTCAAACTACTCTCCAGACTACGGTTAAGGTGGGTTTCCACTGAATGATTGCAGTATCCAATAGGTGATGACTACAAATGACTAAAAATATTGAAATGGTCAGTTGTAAAAATATCTTATAAATGAATAATTTGTTGTTTCAGCTGAACGAGTGAAACAGTGATATTTTGGATGATTCGAGGATGTCTTGGAGACTATTTCCAATGATTCAAAGAAAACACAATGAACAATGAATTTAATTAGTATAGCAGATATGTACACCACAACTACAAGTATATCATAGTTGTTAAGTAGGCTTTATTGAATCAATGTGTCCAACGTTTTGAACCTCACTGGTTCTTCTTCAGGGATGAATTTAATTGCCTTTAATTACTTATGGAAGCAATCGTTGGCTTGAGTTGTCAAAAAATATTAAATGGGTTAGAGATTTTGTCGTTTGTGACTCTTTTTATTTCTGCAGTCATTCACTATTATTTGCAGTCATTTACTGCTCTCTTTACTGCCGATTTGTGGTTTCCACTGAAAGATTTTATGAATGACCATCAAAGATTTAAAAATCTTTCCCAGTCTTAGGCTGTCTTGAGGAGAGTTTTGTTTGGTGGAAACCTGACTTTGTTTGGCACATGCTATTTACTTGTCTACATCAATGGTTATGGCATTGAAAGGTACTAAGGGGTGTTTGGACTGATTTTGAATGACCAGCAGTGTCTCTTCAACATCTCTTGGAAGATGAAAAGACTAGTTTTACCTTTTTGAGAAATAATTTATGGCCTTATGAAAAAAAGAAAATGTTGGGGAAAAGCAAGTTATTCTACACAGTAAAAAAACAACTAACAATTCTTTCACCAAACTCACCAAGTATCTGAAACACATGATATCACTTGATATCAGAGCAGGCTTTATCAATTTTTACTGTTTCTGAGAAGAGTTAATTCTATTCTATCAGGTCATGCCATTATAGCATTACCCCTTTCAAAAGAAATTTGTGGAATTTTCCCTACATGTCCTGAAACCTAAATTATAATTTAGATAGGTCCAATAAATAAGAGTTTTTGATTTCCCGCCCAGGTTTCATCCTGAATGGCCGTGAGTACCTTAACACTGTAACAGAAGTAGTGGTTTGTTGGTTATTGGAGTTTTACACCATATCGACATATCACAATGAGAACAAGGTCTTGACAATTCTGTCTGTTTGATGATCACATCTATGAAATGATCGTATCTATGAGAAGGTAAAGACTGTACCCCTACACTTTTACCGAGGCAGGTCCGGTGTTCTTTATTGTGCAGGGTCCCATAGGCAGGGCCCTACACACAACAGCTGTTGGCCTTCTAGGACCCTTTGATAACCCTGTCATTGCCAATGGGAGATATGCAGAGGGGAGTCAGAAGTAGTGGTGTCAGATAAATATTCAGATAGAAATTAACACACGGAACAAATTTGATAATGTAATATTCCACAATATTCTAATATGTATCGCAGGAAAACACATGTAAGATAAAAAAAAGTTAAAACTTAGATGTAAGTTAGATAATAAAGATTGAGGAAGGCAAGAATAGGGACATGTTTTTATAACTTTGTTATGACAATCCTCTGGTGAATCAACTACAATAACTTTCTTTTAAACTTTTAAAAAGGGGTCTGTATAGTGGCTAAGTACTAAAATGGCGTGTATTCACGCACATTTAACATCTCTTTCACTTTACCAAGTTTAATCCCCCTCCGAAAAGGGGAGGGGGGATGCCAGGAACCTCCTGGACCCCCTGCCCCTTGGTCTGCTCTTGATGTCTGCCATATGTTGATACAACCAGAACAATTAGCCATAACCATCGGACTTTTACTTTGCCTTTATTTCCAGATGATCTGTGAGCGCTCTTAATAGTGAGTCCCAGTGGTTTATACTAATAACAAATTCAAAGTTAGGATTCTTCACGCAACCGCCTTTTATCAGTCCCCACTTTTGACGTAGGTTGAGCCACATACATTAAAAGGCTGTTTACATATCCATGTACTTTGATTATGACCAGCAAACCAATTAATAGACCAGGCCATTAGGACTAAGTGCTCATTGATTATATGGTATTTGTGTCTAGACTGTAGTAATATCCAAGTCCACTAGTTGCTCAAACTAGGACTGTTAACCAGCAGCCATTTTAGGGGGAAATTCCAACCTGCATCCCAGCATGCTTTAGGTCCACTGGTTTATGGCAGGGAGGACCATAAACCAGCAAGCAGCCAGACGACCATCAAAAGGGTTACCTATGCTATAAATGGAGGACTAATAAAAATATTATTCACAAAGCAAACCAGTAGTGGCCATTGACTCTTGTGAGTGTAAGGACCTATTATGCAAGAAGTATCTAGGTCATGAAAGTACTAATTTTTTCCCTGTCCAACAAGCGCGCCACCTAGGGATCTCTGGAGAAACGAGAGTCATTGTTTACTGTGTCAATGTACTACATCTCAGTACAACCTGTAATTATGAAATCAAAACTGGATTGTTTTTGGCATGCGGCTCGTTCGATGTTGGTTGTGGATGAGTTTTTATGCTGCCATTCTTAGAATTTGAAATTATTTGAAATTACTATTATCAACATAATTATATTCCAACTAAAGTTATCAGTATTAGCATGTTCAACATCACTATCCTTATGTTCTAACTGTCTGAAAACCAGTGGTTACCGTAAAGGCCATATTCCACTTTGCGGCGTTTTGCTCGCGGTGGGCAATTTGCTTGCAGTTTTTGTGATCACCGCTAGTAAATTAAGGCACCGCAAGGTGGAATATAGGTATTGCTTGCGGTGGTACTAGCGGTGGCACTAGCATTGTGCCACCGCTAGTGCCACCGCTAGTGATTTTATATTCTTTTTTAGACCGTTTAAAAAATTTTTGGACTTTTTAAAAATTTTATTTCGATTTTTATTTCGATTTTTATGATTTTATATCTATACTCCATAATTATTTTATATAATTTTCTTTTGAATGCTTGCGGTGGCAGAAACGAACATGTTGGTTTCCTAGCAGCAAATAGCTTGCGGTGGCAGCTTATCCCACCGCAAGTACCACCCCACCGCACAGTGGAATATGGCCTTAAGGCAATATTCCACTTTGCAGCGTTTTGCTCGCAGTGGTGTTTTACTAGTGGCGTTTGACCCCACCGCAAGTAAAGCAGGGCAGCGCAAAGTGGAATATAGACATTTTTTGCAGTGGCACTTGTGGTGGCCCTTGCGGTGGGCCACCACAAAGGCCACCACAAGGACCAACACACATGGATTTATGTAGGTTTTCTATGGATTGCTTGTGGTGGCAGAAACCAACATGTTCATTTCTGAAACGCAAATTGCTTGCAGTCGCCAAAAAGATCACCGCCAGTCGTCACCCATCGCATAGAGGAATATGGCCTTTATTGATAGTGTATTTTTAGAAAAGCTTTATATAGTTTATGTCATTAATTGCTTCTAAACTATTAAAAGGCCTATATTTCTAATCAGCTGTTGGGGCGATGCTCAGACTTTTTTCTATAAACTTTCAAAAAGTAAAGCCTATATTCCACTATGTGGTATTTGCTTGCGGTTTCTCTGGTTTGCTTGCGGTCAGGGATACTAACATTTCATTTATTGAACACATCTCTTCATTACAAGAAGTTCTTCTGATGCTGGCGATAATACATAATAATGAGCGAATTAATGAACAATGATGATCACAAATAGGGCTACCATAATCATACACAATTCATTGATAGTCCATGACCCGTAAATGTTAAGTTTAGATATGTTTACTGTAAGGTTTAGATCGATGTTATGGTTGAATATAATGTTAAGTCTAAAATATGTTTCTTTATCTGAATGGGAGCTTCTCAAAGTTAGACAAATATGATTAGAATATAGAATTTCAGAATAGTTGTGACCACCACGAATGCTTGTTAAAACTAATTATCCTTGGAAGAATAGAGAAAAGTTTGGAAGGATAATTTGGATTGCCTCTACTGGCATGGGCTTAAATCTCACCGCTTAAGGTCTGACCTCTGCTCCCTATCACCGTCTGTCACCGTGTGTCGATTTCACGGCTACCCGTGCCTCTCCCAGTCGGTGGGGGAGGGGTTCTCCTGGGCCACCCAACCATGACTGAGGGAGGTGGGGGGTGATGACTGTGTATGGAAGGGTCTAGATTGACCGTAAAAGGTCCCCATGTGAATCCCTTAAATAAAACTGTTACTATTAACCTAACATAAACACCTTTTAAATACAGTAATATTCATCGCCTTCTGTAGTCCAACCATTATCTTATTCCGCAGTCCACTCTTATATAATACGGACTTCTCTTTACCCTCTCGGTATTTGTAATTTTAAATGTAATTTTATTACCTCTACGTTATTCCCTCTCTCCTCTCTCATCCAGTACAATTTTTCAGCATTACTTATACATCATTTTCAACAGAATGTCTGAACATGTCTTATGATCTATAACTATAGTTGTTTGTGTAAGTCTAATAATATTATGTTGGTATCAAAACTGCAAACTACTTGTGGTATCTAGACGGTCGCAAATGCTACATACTATAGATATGGATTTTTATCACGAAATTCCCAGAAAAAAATATGTCCGGTGTTTTATTTGTTTTTTTTTTGTTTTTTTTTGTCACAATGTTGAAAATAATTTAATTTTGCCAATTCAAATATGGATTTCATTTCACTTAGAACGATCCACTGAAAGGTACAAAGTGTCAGTACTAGTGTTTGGAGGAACTCACAATCTGGACGTCAAATTGCTTCCACCTATCTTGTTCGGGATGATAGTGGCGACATCTGTCCATATTTTCTCTAACGTATTACAAGAGATGCGCCGATTAGAGTGCAACAACATCACTCTGGCAAATAATGTACGAAAACCAATTCTTTCCATTCGTCGATTTATCCATGCTAATCCCAGAGATGTTGCAAAAAGGTTGTGCCAGCTCTTGACACAGTAGCGTTGAGCAATATCCCCCAACTGAGGAATAGTAGTAGTATCTCTGTGTGCGGTAGCGGTACACAGGATGTAGAACATATACTCTTTACATGTCAAAGTGAGGAATTATTGTCTGTACGTAAAAAGTTTGAGGAAAAATATTCTGTGTATGTTAGAAATTTTCAAGAAAAAACGATAAATGAAAAAACTTCAGAAATCCTAAATGTCATGCCTTCTTGCTCAAAAGAACAGCAGGAAATTACAATAAAAAAGTATCTGTAGCTTTGAGAAAAGGTTATATGCAGCTGTAAAAATACTCAATGCATGAACTTGTATAACCCTAAAACAGGGTACCACAAACGGTGCTGACATGAATGTAACTACATTAGTCAAATAAACCATTATTGTATTGTATTGTATTGTATTGTATTGTATTGAATGATTTCTCTTTATTTATTTTACTACTTTATTTCTGTAGGAAAGCGCCTTCGGAGTTCCTGTGCACGTGTGCTTCTGCGCAATATGGATACAGGACGAATTTAGTTTGTTTGGGAAACTGCGGAGAGTGATTTGTTTGGAGGGCCAAAGGGGCGCTCGTCCTTTCCTTTTTCTCGAAAATTGAGCTTTATCTAATGTAAAATTCAATCAAAAACCTATTTAGAGAAAATTGTCCTGATCTAGGTCCTGATGGTAGAATCAGGTATTTGAAAACTACGAAATAAATGGACATATCAGTAATCGATGTAGGATCTTACGTGTAATAAGTGGTTTTTCAATAAAAAAATAAAAAAAGGATTTACAAATCAAGAAAAGATCGATTCTGAAATCCCCATAGTATTTCGGACATTCTAGTAGGCCCTATGATAGTATCTATCGAGAAGGGAGGGAGAAGAACTTCCAAATGTACATGAAGGTTTGCAGGAATATTGGAACTTAAGTAAATTATTAAGCATTGTAAGACAAAATCATAATGAATCTCATCTGGTATCATCATTGTACCATTCATCCCTTTTCATGTGTTGTAATATTTCTTGTTTGTACATTGTCTCATTTTGAACTTATAAATTATTATTGTGGGACACGCAAACCAAGGATCCACAGGACTGCTACATCGTTTAAGTTGAAAGAACCAAACAACAAAATCAAATGTATATCCAGCAAGAGAGCGATGTTATGGTCGCAATCTGCTGCGTTCTAATAACATTTTCTGACGTCTGGGACGTTACTACAACGTTTTGGAAACCAACATCTTTGACCATATTATGTTGATTAACATAGGCACCTGAAATTGGCATTGTAATTTGAATCTACTCTGGCTACTTCACAGAGAGAAATAATGGCTTCCCTGATGACGATCGACTTAATGGGGAAAATACAGTTCAATAGTAGGAACCTCGACACATCACCTAACTTAAACGTAATGTACGTATCTCTTATTATTACCCTACTTGTTCTAAATCTTTGTTGCTTCGACGGCACATGCAGACCTATTAGCCCACACTGTGTCTCACCAGTAACCAGCGGTGCCATAGGGGACCAGCTAACCCATCTGTACTACGGATTTGTAAACACTGTAATGAGGGGACTGAGGAAACCAGCAAATTAGGTCATGACACCATTATTTTAGTTCCCCTCTCATCCCCTATGTGGCTTGATTATAGTGTAAGGGTTAGCAACCCCATCCAAATACCTGTGTTGTGGGTTCGAATCCCGGAGGGACTTGTATCAGCAAAAACCATAGGCCTATATTTGCAAAACGTTACATTATAAGTTTGATATTATGCACCTACATTCAGAGAGATACCAGTTCAAACTATTTACAGACAATCCGTCCCTATTTTTAACAAAGCTCGAGATGACGTAACCTTTATAAATAATGTATCTATAGGGGTGTAGATGGGGGTCCCTATGTCACGTGTCGAATTTTAAAAAATACTATGTCGCATGTCCCTATATTTATAATGTCTACCTCTTCATGTCGTATGTCGAATTTTAGAAATTGACCATGTTATGTCGTTATTTTTTTCTCGTCATGTCACGAAGCTCGATGACGCATGACGAATTTAAGAAATGGCCATGTCGCCCTGTCAATTTTAGGGGTCTGCACCCATAGCTATATCACCCTAATTGTGGAATACACCCATTCCTCCACGCTCCCCTCCCACTCCCCTGTTTGATGTTTTTTTTCTTTCTTTTTCTCTAGATAATCATTCAGACATGCTATGGTGATCACACGTGAGATAGTTGCGTCGGAGTGTCTTCACTTTACCTGTGAGTAATCACTGAGCGTATTGCGCAAGTCACGCCGGACGTCGGCCTGACGACACGGTCGTCGACGTGTCGTAAACCGACGTAGAGGTGTCGTAAACCGACGTAGGCGTGTCGTAAACCGACGTCGTTGGCACGTCGAGGATGGTATATAGACCCCGACCTGCTCCTGTTGGGCGCACTTCTTACCGACTAGACGGTCAGGGGCCACGCCGGGAGGGGTCAGGAGATCCCGTGAGGGGGTGAGGACCTCCAGTTTGGGGAGGGGGGTCAGGACCCCTAGGACTGGCTCCGGATCCCTTGTGTGAAAACCACTTATTTGAAGACAAAAGAAGCGAGGATACAAGAACGGCTGTGAATACGAGTGGAGATTTCTGAGATATTAACTCAATTTCTGACCTCGCAAATGGTCAATGAACTTTTCCTCATAAGGATGACGGATCGATGACCTGAATACAGCCAAATGTGCGATAAATCGAATTAATCTACTGACAAGTTCTACTCCAGGATCTTCACGACAAGACCACCGAGGTAGGTGTGATTATATTATTTTATGATTACCAAAATTATTCTTTTATGATATATCATCAATTGGCCCAGAATAATTAATTCATACGAAATGAGAGGGGAAAAGGGTCACGGCAAATTAAGTGCATTCATTCTTTAGACCGTAATCTTGATGAACAAGCTTAAGGGGAGGGGTGCAACTTGATCAAATAAACTTTAGAATCATGTTTCCAGTTGAAATCATAACATCATACTTATTTCTATGAATTAATCATGAAGGGTCGTCATTTCACAATATTACGCAATGTAATGTCGTTCCTCTATGTCACCTTACTCAAAAGGTTTTATCAAAGGTATTTTCTTTGCGCTATACAGAAAGAAGACGGAATACCTTTAGATCGAGTGACCACACTAAGGTATGAACAGTGGTGGATCAAGAAACGTGTTCCAGTTTTAACAGGGTCGAACTGAAGTTAGCAGCCGGCATGGAAACCTCCAACTGGAAGCAAGAAACTATCTACTGCACGGGGATCTCAAGAATTCCAAGCAGCCTTCAACAATCCTAGTTTCTGATGCGCAGTGAAAGTGAAACGTTGTTATTCTGTAATATTGCCAAAACGCCCCATACTTCAGACTAGTTTAAGGATATCTCAGAAAGTTCTGATCACAACGCAGAATGCCACATAACGTTGTTAGAACGTCGGAGAACGTTACCATTACGTAGCTCTGTATCTGGTTACTGGGATGAAACTGATTATCATGTGCTTTATTTTAGACTAGGAAAGTCCATTTTCTGTATGTGAAATAGCGAATATATAAGACTATTTCTGTTTAAATCAAACCTAAAGGCGCCTGATGAATGTATGTGGTAGAGACAAGCAAGATTCACTCGAATTACTGTTGTATATGTTTCACTCATTGAGTTTTTAGCTATTTCTCTTTTTCCTGATCCCTCAAAGGCGGGCGTTTTACTTTATATTTCTGTTGTTTCGGGAGCAACTTGAAGTTTGGCAGCCATGTCCTATCCCTCTAAATAATCAAAGTCATTGGGGATAGTACAACACTTGTTCTGTTATTAAAACGCTTGTAACAGGTTCATGTTGAAACGGTGCTGCCACCTTGCGAAATCTGATGAAATTACAAAAGTACCATATTGTGCAATTGATTGAATGTGAGTTCACTATTTCGGAATTATGCAATGTCTACTTTAGTTTAGCCAACAAATTACTGTATTACATGAGGCTGCGGAAGTGTGTTTTGTTGGGCAACAACGTGGGAATATTGCAGAATGAACAATTGTATATAGCTAGTTCAAAATCACTGCCTGGCGGTTCTAGTTCTGATAATCATTATTGCTATTGAATCATTTACTTGAAGATGTTCAGATACTTATAAGGGCAACCCATTGAGAGATTCCATTGAAATTATCGTCGTAAAACAGATCACTAGCGACCAATACTTTTACAGTGTTAGATATTTTCCAAGTGATTTAGTTTTCGATCGATTTCTGATAGCACCACTCAATGGGAATACAATTCCTGGTCATTGTGTCGGTTTCTATCACACTTGAATGATAAGATTCTACATGACATTTGATTGAATCGCTCGGTTGGCAACCCCCTTGAGCCGATATTGGGAGATGTATTATATTTGTGAGCTGGACTATTGACGTCAGGTAGACGTTGGGTTCACTTTGGTGGAGGATTGGGAAACGTTGAAACTCATTATCATAATAAGGCACCTCTGTGATCACTGTTAGTCATACGGGAGATCTGTACTTAGAGTTATGTTCAGACGTTTGGCTGACGTTGTTGATGACACTTTTGACGGTCGGAGTTTAAACGTTGGGGGAACGTTTGCTGAGTGTTTGGCGACGTTGGCCAAGGGTTACATAGCAGTCGTTATTAGTATGTTATTAGATGTCTTAGACTTCTGACTTATAATTATAATTATGTAGATTTCAAGTAGCAAATTTAGAGCTTCACAACTAAAGCTCAATTTGGTCAATAGCATAGTATTATTTTGTTCTGCAACATTCATTTAGAACCAGTAGGATCGTATATATAATCAAATATCTAAGTAACATCTCTGAAAAAAAGGATAGATTCCTATATATGTCTATGGTTGGGATGTGCATTGACATCCCCAGATCTACACTTTTAAAGACTTCTACTTTGGTGATTTAAACCTTATTTTACATAATTGTATAACAATCAGATTTTGATGTATAGTTCCTGGATTTTACCTGCAGATTATCCTTAATCAGGTTGCATGCTAAGAAATATGAAGAAAAACCATAAGGCTTAAGTATAGACACTTTCATTATTCATGGCATATTTTGTGGTTTTATGAATGATGGATATCAATATCAACTGTCATTTTTATCTGAACATTTTATCATTTTCATAGGTGTTTGAAAATTAATTCGTGTTATAGTTATAATGTTTGAATTCTTAGACTTTCATAAACTTCCGTCTGACCGGTGGATACCAGGACCCTGCTGTCACCTGGTGGAAATAGACAGAAGTAGAAACCATTGCGTTGTGCAATCATACGGTTGGCAATTTGCTAGTGACCAATCACACAATGTCTGTGTCGGCCGCGGTTTACCTAATATGTGCGAGAGGAGGTGCGTTTTGATTGGGAAACAGTAGAGGAATACTTCAAAATGGACTATTGCATTGTTCTATTCCGTGTGATTTTGATAGGAGAACTCCGTAATCGTATTTGACGATTTCCAGACGTTTTGGGGACGTTAATGTTACGTTTGTTGTAGGCCTACACAATTCGGCGTTGAATAGACGTTAGGTAGACTGTCGCATAGCCTTCTCACTAATATAAGGAGGATGTCTTTCACAATAATTATATGTGAACCCACATATGTAGGTCTCAAATTACTAACTTTTTGGTATACACACGTCCTGTATTGTGGAAGGTACAAAACCTTGCTTCATATACGATCACTGGCATCTTATTTCTAGATACAACTGATAGGCCTAACTGTTATATATATATATATATATATATATATATATATATATGTCACGTTTTGTTTTATGTTTTTCAAAATGTATAACCGGAGGGTGGCTAGGTTCCACCAATCTAACTTTTGCATATAGACTTTTTTTCAATATTTTGAACTTGAAGGGGGGTGCCGAGCATTAAAATGTGGAACTTTTCAATATGTTCCTACTATTTCAGTGATTTTTACATTTGAATTTGCAAGGAAAGGTGGAACTTTTGTAAAGATTTCCTCTGTGGTGGGTTGCCCGCCACCGCCACCCCCACCCCTAGGTATGGGCCTGGACTCCTTAGGTAAATGAAGTATGTATGATGAATTCGCACTTATGAATGCTTTGATTATAACAGTATACTTTATGCATATAACATTATAACATCCCCCCTACCCCCCCCCCCCCCCAAAAAAAAAATAATAATAAAAAAAAGTATAAATCTTTGTATCTGTGTAAAGGGCCTGGGGTTGCCGGGGGCCTAACCCCACCCCAACTTGTCACACCTGTACACACCTGACAGAGCTCGTTTGGACCCAGCTGAGGGCCGCCGGGAGGGTGACAGGTGGTCAGGGGGGGTGAAGGTGGGAGGTCTCATATACATGGCTTTATTCAGGGGTGAATACACACTGATATGGCTTTTTGACAAATAGACTTGTCAAGGCTTTTCATTATATATATAATGACCTGTTGGCCATCTCCCACATATATGTGTCTGTGTGTGTCTTTTTACACCTGAGGGCTGGGAGATGGCCAGCAGGTGGTCAGGGGGTCCCATCTACCTGCCACACACCTCCACAGTGCATTATATGGGCTGAATACACACTGATAGAATTTTATGACTCATAGATGTCATGTGTTTTACTTAGTTACTTCCACAAAACAAATTCTTGTAGTGCTTTCCCTGACCTGCGACTTTTGTTTGTTTGTGTGCTAGGTTTTGTGTGTGAGTGTGCGTGTTTGTTTGTTTTATATTTTATATTTATTTATTTATATATATATATATAATTTTTTTTTTTTTTTTTTTTTTTTTTTGGGGGGGGGGATGCGAGGTAAGTGATGAAGGAACCACAGCTTTCTTTCCAATATCTATTTAGAAATCCAAGACTTACAAAATATCGCTCCCATAGAACCGTCACTAATAATTATTTAGACACAATATCCATACAATTATCATACCTCCACTTACTTGTGTCAATATGTTAAATTGACATTACAATAGGTCCGCTGGTTAAGAAAGGGCTGATTTTGTTGATGTGACTTACTTTTGTAAAGAATCAAAGGGATCTTGATATAAAACTATGAGCGCTTGAATATACAACCAGGACAAAATGTCACTAGGAAAATATGTTTGGAAATTCTCAGATATTGATTAGACATTCACATAAACATATTATGACATTGCAATCAGTTTTTATTATTGGGAATAACACATTTTAAGTTTTAAACTTTTCAGTCCTTTTTTTGGTCAGCAGACCTATAAGAAGCGTTAAATAGAATATGTAATTGTCATGACATTTTAACTACATTATAAAATAAATGAAAAAAGGGAAGACATGGACAAGTCTAGCCCCGCCCCTCAGGTGTCAAAGTGACGAGTCACACTTCGCTTGTTGCCGGCACGTGTCACCCGTCCTACTATACAGGACCGCGGACCGCCGGGTACATTCACCACCAGCAGAGGTTACCCAGAATGCCCCGTGCCCCCCTGTGACGTCACCAAAGCCTGGAGGACCAGGGGTAATGGCCCGGGGTTGGGGGGGGGGGGGTACTCGGGTCTCAAAATGGTTGATTTAATGGGAATATTCTATGTAAAATAGACTGATGATAAAGGGCTTTTAATTCAAAAGGGCTTTTATCTCAAAGTGCTGTAAATTTACACCATTTACTCTGTACAGTGCACTGCCAAACGGATGCGCCAAGCGGGGGCAGCAAACGTCAAAATTGAGGGGCAGTCAGCCACTTTTATGTCAATAATGGGGGAATGGTGAACTACTTCTATAAAACATGACTCAAAACATAGCCTAATATATTGCATAATTTCCCACAAAAAAACTTGTGGCAATTTTACTAGGAGTTCTCCTATGCAACTTTGGTGATTTTTGTCTATTTCATGTTTGTGAAACCAACTGATTTTGAGGGATGGTGATACCCAAAATAAGTGCATTCAGCTAAAATTCAGGAGCAGTTAGTCACAAAAAGTAGAGGGGTAGTTTGGCAGTGGGTAGTACCCTTCAAAGAGTCAGTGCCCCCCCCCCCTCCCGTAGTGGTAGCAGAGGTAGCATCTCCTGTAACCTTGTCAGAATCCCAGGTAACAGATGGGGCGCCCTCTGCACCTACACCTGACACATAAATCATACGTCTTTAGTTTGGGAAACGTCTTTTGGTTGTAGCTTGATTTTAGGTCCTCATTAACTTTCAAAACCTTGCGGAATCGGTTAAAAAGGTGTCGCATCTTCCTTTTGATTGTGTTTGGGCAGGTGTGATGATAAGGTGATCAATTTTATTGAAGAATACACACTGGCATGTGCACATTGAACTGGTCTTCAATAGCTTCTCAAAACGATGAATGTAATTCTGAATGGAGAAATTGTCCTTTTGAAAATATGAAGTAAAAGAAATGGAGGCAGAGGCAGATCTAGGGTCAGTGCTCTGGGGGTGCGGCGGGCCAAACCATGATCCCCCTTGTAAGGATGCAAAATAAAAACACCTTTGTACACAGATCTTCCAATTCTAAGATCCCGAAATTTTCTCCCTTGAGTCTTAGAAGGGGGTGGGCAAAAGGGCAAATGAGGGTGTTCGCTTCACGTACGCCTGCATATACAGGAAGGCAGATCTCTTTTTCCTTTGTCAATAAATATTTGTATAATCCACATTTGATCTTCCAGACAGTACTAATGTAAGATCTTCAAATAATATGATTAAGTAGTGATAGTATGTTAGACATGGGTATAAATGAAGTTTGATGAGCAAAAGCCTAAAAGGCAATCCAGTGTTCATATGAGGTCTTACATATTTTCTTCACCCAATTCTTTAACTTGACCTTGCTTGTTGCGTTCTGTACTTCTACAGAAAGAATATCCCATATTTTAACTACCCTAACATAAGCACTTCAAAGATACAGCTCGTACTTGCTAGTTTTCTTACGTTTGAACTTGACTTTCGCATAACTATACTGTAATATATTTTAGGTCCCTTACTTTCAATATCTTGTCCCATTTTGCTCTGTCTTATAATGTAAGTTTATAGTCTAAACGTTATGCTTCAGGTATGACCATGTACCTAATTTCAAGTCGGAATATGCCAATCATTTTATAGCGTTTATAGTTGTTGGAAGGGCATTTTATTAGAAAACGTTCAATATTTTCACGGAGGTCAAGCTCAGTCCACTTTCTTAAAGTACCCCCGACACAGACATAAAACACAATAGCCCCATAAGGCCAACGCCTCCCGCCCAGACTGAAACCGTCACCGGCCAGCAAACACCCATTGCGCATGCGCGTTTGTCTGTCTTTGATGCCCGGATGTGAGGACGAGGGGTCAGTACTAAGTGGTCATTACCCCGGCGTCCGGGTTACCATGGTTACTGACCAGATCTTGCCGATACTGCCATCTGTCGGCAGTTTCCCATTGATATGACCTGAAATAAGAATTTTTTTTTTTTTTTTCTTGTCAGGTATAGGTTTTTTTTCCTCTTAATTTAGTTTCCCAAAGGTACTTTCGTCACATGCACAACTGTTCAAACGCTTTAGTGGAAAATGGAAAATAAGTTTGTTTAACATGTATATATATTGCTTACTACTGATCGTCAAAAAGAGAACAGGAAAGTATCAAAAATCAACACGAAAAGCTACTGTCTCTCATTAATATATGAGTGTCCCTCTCTAAAACCCTTTTCAGACTTCACGGCTAAGTGAAGCGAACCAAAGCAAACTGTATGGAACAGCACCATAGCTAAATATTCTGTTCGAAAAACAGTCGTGCCAGAGACCAGATATGAAATCGTAGACTTTACCAATGGAATTCGCAGATTAACAAGTGGGATTCGTAGATTAACAAATGAGATTCGTAGATTAACAAATGGGATTCATAGATTAACAAATGGGATTCATAGATCAACAATACGATTCGCTTCGCTTCTGTGCCTTTCAGATATGCATCAGGAAGGGAAGCAAAGCACATTGACTGAAAATGATAGGCAGGAGCAAAACTGGGTTGTATCCAGCTTCTTGTTTAGAGTGATTCCCGCCTTGAGAACTGCAGCGCCACCTGTCGTGAGCCCCTGTTGTAAACCTCGATAGTTCCGGCCGGCGCCGCCAGGGGTCAGGACGCTCCATCCGGGTCTTTACCTGTAACTATGGCGACCAGCGGGGGGTATGGGGGTCTCCCCAGGTACTAACTATTAGTACTACCTCTAACCACCCAAAATACAATGTTAATTACTACAGTGATCACAATAACCGCCCCAAACACAATGTTAATTATACTACACCATCAGTTTAATCACACAAAACACAATGTTAATTAATACACAGATCACAATAATTACCCAAAACACAATGTTAATTACTATATAGATCACTCTTACAACTTTCACAGAACTTACACAGGAAACTTACTAGACCTCCTGCTTATGATCAAAACAAAGTCTGGGCCTTTGATTGGGCGGTTGGTTTCTAAATAGTCTTTAATTTGGGGGTCTTTAAGTGATTGTTGGATACATATTGTTGCCTTTGATGTGTGGGGCAGATGTTATTGGGTTTGTGTTGATTTTCTTGTGAATCTCTTTCAAGTGTTTCTGAGAGAACACGACTTAGAGAATGTAATGGGAGTAGCGGGAAGTTTGGTCAAATTAAAGGTGCTCGGTAAATACATGATCACCTCATAATTACCTGAAATAATCATGAACTTACTTATTTCATCAAAGTTTATCACAAAAATTTTAATATGTTTTGTGTTGAATGGCATTCTAGGATAACACGTACCGTACAGATCATAATTTGTGCTTCAAAGGGGTCTGTGTAGGAATAAGAGTAAATTATTTAGATAGGCATTTTTAGATTTTATTAACCCAGAAAAAAGGCAAAACGTGCTCCTATATTTGTGCTATCACATCTATGAATACATAGTACCGAATAAAAAACTGCCCTTTTACAAGACAGAATATGAAAAAAAACGCACATAGAAGGAATTCGACTTTTATTTTCAGTACGATCTCATGTATGAAGATCAAGGCCTACCCTGAGTATACATATACATATATCATTTCTGATAACTATGTTGAGGAAATTGCAATGCACACAGAATCTGTTCAAAAACACAAAAATAAAGATAATAGGAAAGAACATAGTTTTTAGCATTTAAAAATGACCTCTGAGAAACGTTTTGTACTGGCAGGTGGGTTGACCTTTGACCCCCATGGTCGTCTAGATCACACAGGAGGGTGGCAGGGGGGAGACAGTAGGACTGGCGGGAAGGGCGGGGACGCTTGAATCAATTGCAAACCCATGGCCACCTGACAGGCCTGACAGCTCGCACAGGTACATTCACCGAGGTGCATGTCTTAAGGCCATGATCCACGTTGCGATTTTGGGCCGACCGATGTTCTTCTCATACATTTTTCACAAACTTGGAATCAATTTTCCTGATGAAAGTACAATTTTTCTGATATATATTATTCTAAACTCTTTGGAAAAGTGTATGTTGTATAAGAAAAATGATTATTTAACAAACCGATTTTGGTTCCTTAAGTAATTGTTTTTCATATAAATTATACAATTTTCCAAAGGATTTCGAATAATTCATATGAGAAAATTGGTATTTTTACAGGGAAAAATTATTCTAAATATGCAAAATAAATGCATGAGAAGAAAATCGGTTGGCATTTTGTCGTATCATGGATCATGGCCTCTAAACCCCATCCGCCCCGGTGAAGTGGTTTGTTGTTAGATTACCCTCTGTGACCTGTTCCCTTGAAATTATTCAAATTATTTGATATTATTGTAGAGGTCCTTTGCGATTCAAGGCGAGGTTACTTGTGAAAATGGTCGCAAGGAACTTTCCTTCAACAAACTCAGAAAATGATAACCGTAAACAAATAACAAATGAAAAATTAGTTGATATTTGTGTCCATCTTTTAAACCACGTATAATAGCGTGATTCGTGACATTTTCTATACTTGTGCCATGTGGGTTGTCGACATATCATTTCCCAGCATGCATTCTGATCTAGGCTCAACTGCAGGTAGAACTTAAGAAATTAGCTATCTGTGGTAGTGGGAATTGTCATCAAAATAATCTTCCTCCATATATTCGCATTGCAGTCTTTTTTAGGATAGCATCTGCTTGATATCTATCACTTGATATGCCATGTGGGCTTCAATTGAAAAAGAGCTATCACCCCTCCTTAGCCTTTAAAAGCCTCACAGATGACCCTCAATGTTAAAAGCTAATACTCCCCTACCCCCACTGGTCACTTATACTGACCACAATGATGGAGGCACAGGGTGAGGGTGGAGGAAGTGGGGGCATTGTGGGAGGTTTAAGTGGTAGCACAGTGTGCTGGATATGGTCAAAGTGTGCGTACATCGCCCACAGTGTTGATGTTAGAACTGTCGGGGGGGGGGGGGGGGGGCGGGGGGTAGATATCCAGGGAATGGCAGATTGGGGGAGAGGTACCGTTTGGTGGTCACCTTATGGTGATCATAGATGTGTTTACCCTGAAATTCTGGAATTCAAATGTTGTGAATTATAATGATTTTTACGATAATTTTGTACAAGAATGTGCCGTCTTATTACTACGCTCTACTCCACTAAAAGGAAGAACAACCCAACAATATTAATTACATCCATTGTCATCAAACGGCACGTGGCACGTGACACTATGTTCTTTAAAATTTGACGAACTCGCCTGCCACCTAACAGAATGCTGTGGAACGAATATTAAGTGTCCCATCACTCCCAACTCTCCCTAACTCTCCCTCTGACCCCAGTGGGGGTACCAGGGTTGGGGTACTGCCCCGGGAAGAATATAGGCCCCAAGTAGCCCCTGCCGATGCTAAAAGGCAATGATAGGGGGACCTATCACTGACCAATTAAGTGCTTCATTGGGTGTGATTGCAGTTGGTGTCCGGGTTCACTAAGGGATGAGGTCCCGGGGATGAGGTACAGCAAATATAATATCCAGGCTTTGATGCCCTGCTGTTTGCCCAGCCTGTCATCTTAATCTCATAGATACGTTCACCAAAGACAGAATTTGTCCCGACTTGTTTTCAGTGTGAAAATCACCCTGGCTGTCAGTACAGAGTAAAACATCCATCACTCACTCACTCACTCTCCCTGCCACTCCTGGTTGTCAAAACGACAGGTCCCGGCCGCTCGGGACCTCAGGGGGGCTATCTGGAGTGTGGAGGTTGGGGGAGGGGGTATGAGTGAGGTATGGGTTTATTGGCCTCCAGTCGGCCGTACCTGTCCCGGGACTTATCTGACCATTGTCCACTCTACAGGTCACAGATGGCCACCTACAGGGGGTGGGGTGTGTGTGTGAGGGGGTGGTGGATTATTAGCCTGGAAGGAGAGGGGGCACTCCACCCAGGTTTGGGTACCCACTGCAAAACAGGCCCCAGAAGCTGTATCTGTAACTTCCATCTAGGCTGAAAATCTGGGAGATGTGAAGAGCAAATCCCAAAAGGGGAATGTCAGAGGCACCATTCTGTCGGATCTGTATACTTATAGCAATATAGGTATTAACTTAATTGAATGAGCATCAAGGATAAGCCACTATGACTGTGTGATAATTATGAGATAATATCTCATTCCTGAGATTTGCCTAAAGGAAAATTGTTTGGCTGCAGTCAAAACAACGGGCTATCCATTTACATCTTAGAACATAGGGCACCATTAAACCAAAGCAGAGAGCTGTCTTTCCAGACAATCATGGACTATTGCTTTTATGGATACCTACCCTCAGAGAGTCAGTGCCCCCACCCCTTTCGGATTTTTAAAGGCTGGGACTAGGGGTAGAGACTGGGGAAGGGTTTTAGGGGTTGGTTTATAACTAGCAATCATTATAATATTAAATTTGTATCCACATACATCGAATATTTTCTAAGTAGTTTAAAAATTATTAATGATAGATGGATATAATTATAACAATGATTTCTTTATTTTCTATATATATATATATATTCCAGGTTTTTTTTTCAAAGAATAAGTCCAAATTAGCCTGCAGGTGCTTATGATACTGTAAATAGGCTCTCCTGATAGGAAGAACGTGGAGAGTTGAGGGTAGCAGTTTGGGGGGGGGGGGGGTGTTAGAGGTTGGGGGGGGGGGGCACTCAGTATATATATATGAGGGAAGGTACCAACTGCGGAACTACAGTCCCCCAACCCCCTTTTCTGAGGATTTTTACATCCCTTATATCCTGATATTCTGGCAGCTCCCCCCTCAGCATCCACCGTGGACAGCCCCTGCAAATTAAGCATTGACAATTTGTTTGAGAGCTATTATGAAGGAATATAATAACCTATGATTGACTTATAATCTAGTATCAGATATAATCTATTGTTGACAGCTATCCTAAAAGGCAGTTAGATGGTTTGACACCCCCCCCTCCTTTTTTTTTTTTTTTTTTTTTTATAGCAAAATTGGTGATTGGCAGCTACAGCCCCTTGATGGTCCGACCTCAGTTAGTGCCCATTTCTAGACCAAGTACCCCCCCCCCCCCCCCACGGGTTTGAGGTAGGGGGGAGGTGTTAGAGATGAGGTCGGGGGGTGTTCCCGGGGGGGTGTTAGAGGTGGGGGGGTACAGGTCGGGTAAAGGTCCTTAATGTGCGGCACGCGTCTGCTTCCTGTTCCTGCTCCCAGGGGGCGCCCTCATCACCTGCCCTTTCCGTTAGGACCTTTTTGGGGGCGTTTAGCACTATGCCCTTTTATGGTGATGTCCTTTAGATGGTGTCGTCAAGAGTTTTCAATAATATTCTTTGCCTTGAGTGTGTTCGGCTGAAGCTTTTGTAGATCTATTTCCTCAGTTTTGAGCTCCTTGCAAACCAACAAACTAGTATTATACTTTAGTCTTTTGTATTATTAGTTTCTTATTAGTTATAACCTTTTATCCTATTCTGGCAACATCCCGAGGGCTTTACCAGTTTTCTTTTCTATAAATGTCATATTACTTTTGAATAGGTGCTTTTTACTTTTAATGCATAGAAAATCAATAATGCATGACATGTTTTCAGATGGCAACCACCACACACAAGCTTTTATTCAAACTTCAGAACAGGTGTCACTTCTAAGTGTTACTTATACAAGGGATTCTCATGTTATATATATATATATATATATATATATATATATTAAGCCTCTATTCCACAAGCCAATTTTAAATTTGATGCCAATTTTTAAAACAGTCAGGAGGAATTAAGGTTCAAAATAGACAATATTATATATCACTAGTACTAGAAAGCTTGACGTAGGCCTATTTGTTTCAAATGGTAAAGAAATTGTAAAGAAAGTTTCAAATCGGAAATAAATCAAAGAGATATAAAATCGCCTCCATCAAGATAATGTAAGTGGAATATGGGTTTTAATCGGCTACAAAACGTCGTGTCCCCCTGACTGGCCACTTAATAACTCTGACATTTAACACACAGCTGCTGCACACCAAAGTAAGAGTGTCACATCCTCTGAAGGTTCTGTACTTTGATATCCAATAAGGTTCAGCCAAACGTCACCCTGTAAGTAACTATGACGTAACGTTATACCCTCCTCCACACATTGAGAAGCATCCTGTGGGGTTCATATTAACATACAAGTGCATCAAACTCATTCATCCTAAAGTATTTCCTCTCCTCTGTCACCTTTGGCTTTGTCACGTATTAATCAAAAGTGACGCTTCAGTCTGGCGTACACATGAGTACATTGTATGACTCTATTGTTGAGTGCCCCTTATCCTTACCTGTGGTTCTGAAATGTCCCTGAAGGTCATTGCATAGGCTGTGATATTTTTATTTTCATTTTTTTTATTCAAGTTTTTTTTTCATACAGGACACAATTCAAACACAGGGTCTGATCTCCCATTGCCTTCCTGTGCATACAAACAACGTTCCTTATACTAGTACATTTAGAACAATAGAAATATACCTATGTACAAGTATATACATTATTAATGAGATGAGATGAGGTGAAAATGCAATATGTGACCCGATCTGACATACCGAAACGGATGTCGCAATGTGTCGCATGTCGGACGTTACACCTCGTTTTAAAGCTAATTACCTAAGGAATGCTATGGCAGGGTCGTGCGACTTGCAACTCATTGCGATTCGCGACTCGTTTTGTCGGATCGGGTCACATATAGCATAATCAAGTTAGGGTTCGCTGTAGGGACGTCACTCTTGTGAAGAGTCTCTCTGTTGAATTGTGACTGTACTACTTGGCCGGTTTTAATTATGTCAATGGTTCTGAAAAATAGACATTTAGGTTTAAAATTCCTGAAATTTTCAGCCTGGAAAAGTTATTACAAGTGGGTGAAAATTAATGCTGGCTTTTGGGACATCAGGGAGAGTTTGACAAAATCATTGTCTAGCAACAGCGAGACCATTATGCAACCGGCCACTGAAGGGCATGTAAGGGCTTCAAGGCCCTTATGGAAGTCACAGCTGGTGAGGGCATTTAACCTTTAACCTTTGTTATGCATTTATCAGTGGATTCATATTAGGGTCTGTTGTAGAAATTCAAAGTTGGTAAAAGGGGGAGAGATGGTAACACGTGGGCAATGTAATATATTACTTTGAGATGTTCAAAGAAAAGGGGCATGACGCCGTGATGTCAATAGGATGTTGAAGGGGTTGTAGGGTAGGTGAAGAAGAGCATAAGTTATATCAAAACTAATAGGCTTCCGTTTGGGACCGTTAGGGCAGCCAGCGCTGTCCCTTCATGGCACGATTCAGAACGGATTGTGCAATCAAGTCGGTTTGAGGATAATATGGGATACAAAACGTTTTCTAGCCCATGAGTTTAGTATTTAGGATACTTTTTCAAAGCCCAAATTTCCAGAAATTTTAAAATCAATTTGCAATTGAGGATGCCCCACCTTATCAATCGTACACCAAAAGCATAAGTGACGGGCACACAAACTTACACTACAGTTAACTACAGGTATAACATCTTGTAACCAACATTCTACGTATTTGGCCGTCCGTGTGCAATATTACAATTGGGAAAACGGAGGTACGCAGAGGAGCATAAGAAGAATGGAGGTACACAACCGCTCCTATCCATCCCAACTATACTAGTACTGTCATTTATTCAAATCCAATGATTAGTTTTGCATTACATTGTAGTCATTGAATTGTAGTAAAGGATTTAAGAGCAATTAGCTTAGACAAAGTGGTAATCCTGAAAATGTATTCGGTATACAATTACAATTAAAATGGAACATATTTTGTCTCACTTCCTGTATCATACCTACAATTCAGGTGCTCACATGCCATATCCACATTATAATTTAATTGTTACAATGTCCGCGTTGGCTAACGTTATGTGTGACCACCATGACAGGGCGGGATGGATACATGACAGAGCGGGGCATATAACATAATGTACAGGTATCAAAGGGCGGGGTGTCAGAGTGAGATACACCTGCCCGTGTCCCTACAGCCTGAGGGTCCAGGTACACAGGTGTCCTAATCACCAGGTGGGACATGGGGGGGATACAGGCTCAAAGGATGGGGGTGGGGGTGGGGGGGGGGGCACTCAGGGGCGTATATAGGATTTCAGAAAAAGGGGGCAGTGGGGGCAGCGTATAGCCTATACGAGCCTATAAGTTCTATAACGTTGCGCATTCATGCATACACAAGCAAAGTATTTTTTTCCATTTATGAATTTTTAGTGTCCACCAAAATGGTGTGTGTGTGTGGTGGTGGTGGGGGGAGACCCCTTGACCCCGTCCCCTCCCCGGATCCGCCCCTGGCACTAACTCTATGAGGATAGGTACCCAAAACAAAACTACAGCCCCCAGTTTTTTTTTCTGTAAAACAACTCCCTGCTTTGATCTAACAGCCCCCTTTTGACTGACATGTAATTGCACAGCCCATCACTGTAATAAATGCAGTTAGACCATTTGCCTATAGACAAAGCAACGGAATGCATTATATAAATCAGCTCAAAATTGTTACGCAAACTGAGAGTGTCTTATTCTTGATGCATATTTCCTTATTAGACTACATGAACACAATTGCTCCATAGCATGGTGGCCGTGATAGACCCCTTTTGAGACTTCCTGTGTCAGTTATAGGCCCACTTTTGCCTAGATGAGATGTCTAGATGACATGTTACAGCCGCAGCTCCCATGTCCGCTTTGCACTAGGAGTACCCAACCCTGGGTGGAGTGCCCCCCCCCCCCTTCACGGGGGTATGTACGTGATACAGGTGTGAATTTCCCTAACCCCTCATTACCCACCTCCACACCTGTCTACCTGTGTTTAAGGGGAGATCAGTAATTACACGGGGCGTGTTGATTATCACTCTGCTAAGTTGTCAACTGAGATTATTTGTAATAGAAAAACAGTCCTGAGAATGGTACCAAATGTTGTCATCATCAATCACTGCAAACCGGGAAATATGGTTACCGCCCACTACAATATGCACTAAATGTTATTCATTTTCAATTTCAAAGGGTGACAGGAATCCAGGTCCAAATGTAATTTGCTATGATAGCATTTTTATAGTTGGAACAATATAAAACAAACATTACAATGTTTGTCTCATTCTGTAGCTTAGAACGGCGCCAAGAAAGTTTGAAAGTAGGACAATGTCACTGAGGAGTATGAACGCAACTTCCAAGTTATCTCTGAATATAGTTGTGATGTATCAATCTAGTCCAACGTTAAAAATACTTACCGGAGAAAATTATAGTAATTATCATGTGCCAATTCTCCCAACAACGGATAGCCATGAATTCTACCTGCAGGTTTGCCAAGAACATGATGCATTCTAGGTAATATGTCGACAAAACTCAAGGTTTTAGCACAGACATGTTCATGAATTCTACCATTATTATTGGAGATTATTTTTGAATAAAACTAGCCATCATTATTCTTTGAATTAGTACCCATGTACATGAATATTCCCTAATTTGTTTGAAAATTCATTCATAACAGATGGTTAAATAGCAATTATTTGGTTATTTTCTATAGGTTTCCTTGGGGTTTTGTCAACAAAATCAGTCAAATTAGCTTGCAGGTCCTTAAGATAGTGTAAAATCGTGATAGGGAGAAACCCTTCATCTCCTTATGTTTTAGCCTCTTCTTTTCTTTGGTGGAGCGGTTTCGTGTTTTTTTTTCATCAGTCTTACCTAATACGATACATTACAACTACAAATGTTGCCAGGAGGTGAAATCTCCCCTTTATAGGGACATCAGATCCCGTTTTCACGATGGCTGACCCCCCCCCCCCCCCCCCCTCAAACATACAAGTTTAACGAAGCGTTCCCTGCCCGGAGGTGTCAAACGGTCGGATCTGCCCCCTACTACATCATACATGTACATTTCTGTCACCTGGTGACCCCTCCCAGCCTCCCCACCTGATCCCTGGTCACCCCCTGTGGTGTGGGCGGGCTATATTATATGGGAGCACATCCTTTTCAAATTCTCAGCGGAATATTACTACCAGCCATTTATTTTATTCTTTTTCACTTTGTTTTGTAGTTCGCATTCGCTGTTATAGGTGTTAAAATATACCCCTCACACATTTAAAAATTCATCATCATGTATAAACCCTCGCTGTTGTTAGGAAAGTCAGAAACTCGAAGGATGACTCGCTGTGTGTGCCAACCCTCACAACAGCGAGACACGTTATGCGACGGAGCACTGTGGTCCGTTGCACAATGACAGGTCATTATAACAAAAGCCCTGTTTCGACCAACCGATTTTACTACCGATTTGTTGGTAATTTATTACTTTTATCTTGTAATATGGCAAAGGATTATATATCACCCATACGATCTGAAAGAGAATTAAAAACCTTGTCTGTTGGTATGTACCATGTTCATGATTAGGTAATATTTCCACTGCCGATATCTGAAATCGGCTGGTGGAAATAGGGCTAAACACTATATAAGATCACATCAAGCATGCGAAGATGTTGTTACTTTCTGAGGCTACTTTGTTGAGAAATCTCTCTGGAACCTTTTCCACTGGATCAAATGTTATTCTTTAAATTGATAGTAACAGTGTATGTATATACATACTCTAAACATTATACAGATAATTTACTGCAAATTCTTTAGTGTGTGAAAATTGGTAAGAATAGAGAGGTGAATTAATTCTATTTCGTTTAAAAAGATTTATAAAGAAGAAACTGATATCTTTATATCCTACATCTCTTGTCCCAAAAAGAATAATTCCACAAAATATACTTTATGTTAGATTTTCCAAAGTATGACGGTCAGGTATAAGGATCGGTTGGGCTATTACAAGTGTTTGTTTTGCAGCATTTCATACTTGGGTGTTTTGTTAATATGTTTTGACGTACCACCTTTGGCCATAGTACTCTAGCTCATTAGGAAGTTCAAACACAAACGTTGGGGGTCTGTTCAAAGCATTGTTCACACCTTAAGATTTTTCAGTGACGAATAAGGTAAAAATATATATGCATAAATGAAATGGTTCACATGTAAACTCCTTTTCATGAATACATATCTGTAATATAATATAAATGAAATGCAGGGGATAAATTTAGGAAATAGTGATTGAGGGAAAAACTAGTAGGAAGACAATTATAACATCACTGCGCGAAAAAAGAGCTTTCCAAAGGTTTCCATACATAGTAAAGGTTTTGTAAAGGTAGATACAGCTAATTATGAACTTTCACTTTGTTTCAAATAACCTTTCCATTCCTTAAAGGTAGTACATGTATTTACAATTTGTAAATCCTTTGTAATGGTTCATTAAAGAGCAGCATAAACTTTAGTGACACCAAATATGTATTCAAGGTTATGCATCAAGATGACATTTCCTCCAGCTTTCCATTAGTCTTAGAAAGAACACCTTTGATATCAGTGAAGATCTTGGGAAGATATGCAGCAAAGGTGATATTTGCATCATGTTTAGTTTTATTTTGGAAAAGTCCACTTCTATGATTATGAAATGAACTTAAAGCCCATGGGTAAAGTTCAATGGCTAGCACATTTTTTAGAAAAGTGGTCTTTACAATTTGTAAGTAACCTTTAAATCAAATTGTTCACAATGGTATTTACATCAATTTTCAATTATCTAATTGGTTATCTTTACATTCTACCACATGTCTTTTAAAGCTTGTGGGTAACATTGACCTATCCATAGTTTCAGAGTTTCTATTGAAATTACTTTTAGATACCTCGGTGAGATTATTGAACACCAACATTGCCCACAATCTTTAGAGTTTAAGAAAGTTCGTTGAGGGTCTAGGACTAAACATTTTGGGACTACTTTCCAATGCCCCTGAGCAGCCTGTCTCATTTTCAGTGAAAAGTATACATGTGTTTGGAAAGGCCAGGCTTCTGTGATATTGTAAAGGTACGGAGAGCCCATATTTGATGAGTTTGGAAATAACTCAATTGTCATCTTTCCAATACCTCTGAGATGTTGGTCTTAATAATGAGTTAGAGTACACAACTATGAGCATCTTCCCATCATATCTGAGTTATATACCTGAGTGATGAGTTTGGAGATTACCAAAATGGTCATCTTTCCAATCACTGTGAGATATATCTCTCAGTTTGTCTCATTTCAAGTTTGATATAGAGTTAGAGGAACAGCACCTAGTCACTCCAGTGGATTTGAACAGAAAAGGTGTCTATCAAAAGGATCGTTACTTAGAGGCATTATGAAAACTATTACAAATATTTTGGTTTCAAATCTCTAACCCCCCATGTAATGAAAGTAGTTCATGGTATTTTAATCTGATTTCCAAAGGTTAAACATAAGGCAAAGATCATTTTTGGATATGATATTACAACAAAACTGATGATGATTTACTCATGTCCCCTCTGGTGTTTAGTTTAGAACTAAATACTTAAAGACAACCTTTACAAGGAAAGTAAATTTAATGGAAATGTCACATTTACAAGGTATGTACATCCTGTAAAGGTCATATTTCCTAATTATGCTATCTTTATGCACCAGGTGGCAGCAGCATTGTTCTCATCAAAATGTATATATTTACTCATATTTCGTGTGTTTTTGGGTCTATAAGCCATCAGAAAACAATTTTATACAATACCATTTATAAACTATCACATTTAGGCAAAATGTATACACCAATTCAAGTATGAATAGACCTCCTAGGCTGAAAAGGGCTGAACCCACCTACTATTCTTTTTCATCAACTCTCCACCACAAGGACAGATTATGATATACACCTCAAGAATATGAATAGAACATGACCTCATGGCTTACTCTAATCAGATTCTTATATAAATATAATATACATATATGACATGCACGACTAAACGGTAACCCTGATAAAGAAAAGATGCCTGATGTCAAATTTAATATTTGGACTGCAATCTGCCACTACAGAACCAAAATAAATGGAACTCTCTTAATGGTATACAACATATCCTTATTATTTACTTATATAATGTGCAGTTGTCAGTTGGTTCCAGTTCTTTATAGCATGAGCAGACAAATATGATAATTAGAATGGGGTTAAAGTGATTTCTAATGGCAAATAAGATGGCTTCAGCCCTTACTCTATGACTGAGAGATCTATTTATACCATAATAGTCATTTACATTTTGCATTGATGAGACAGTTGATAGTTGGTATGGGATGGAATTGTGTTCTGATGACCTATAGACCCATGAACATAAGAAACATGAGAAAATATACATTTTGATGAGAACAATGCTGCTGCCACCTGGTGCATAAAGAAAGCATGATTAGGAAATATGACCTTTACAGGATGTAAAAACCTTGTAAATGTGACATTTCCATTAAATTTACTTTCGTTGTAAAGGTTGTCTTTAAGTATTTAGTTCTAAACTAAACACCAGAGGGGACATGAGTAAATCATCATCAGTTTTGTTGCAATATCATATCCAAAAATGATCTTTGCCTTATGTTTAACCTTTGGAAATCAGATTAAAATACCATGAACTACTTTCATTACATGGGGGGTTAGAGATTTGAAACCAAAATATTTGTAATAGTTTTCATAATACCTCTAAGTAACGATCCTTTTGATAGACACCTTTTCTGTTCAAATCCACTGGAGTGACTAGGTGCTGTTCCTCTAACTCTATATCAAACTTGAAATGAGACAAACGGAGAGATATATCTCACAGTGATTGGAAAGATGACCATTTTGGTAATCTCCAAACTCATCACTCAGGTATATAATTCAGATATGATGGGAAGATGCTCATAATTGTGTACTCTAACCTATCATTGAGACAAACATCTCAGAGGTATTGGAAAGATGACCAGTGAGTTATTTCCAAACTCATCAAATATGGCCTCTCAGTGCCCCTGCAATATCATAGAGGCCTCATCTTTCCAAACACTCCATTTGAATTCATCTTTATAAACATTATATTTAAGGCATTTCCAGATACACTGAAAGAACTTGAAATATCACACCTACAACCTTTACTCTGTCAGTAAATGTGGGCTTTAGTACTTTTCCAAATTTCATGAGGGACAACCTTTACTGCACTTTACAAGGATCATTAAATTTTGACAAGGTGGCCATTGTAGCAATTCATATGTTATGTAAAAAGAGCCATTACATTCAGTAAGGATAAGGAGAATGACCATCTTTCCATATTTTGTTAAGGTTTACTAAAGACCATCCTTGTGATATTTGATTTTTCATGTTGTGTGACCTTTGCTGAAATTTACAATGTTCACAAAAGAACAATAAAGATCATCTGACAGGACCAAAAAGGAGCTTTGGAAAAAGAGCCATTACAAAATGTAAATATCATGGAAATTACAACTTTTACTGTTTGTTCAAGCTCATCTCTCATGATTTGGAAATGCCCTTATATCCAATGGAAATGTAGCCATTTATGTACCTTTCCAAGAGAATTAATATCTTGTAAATGCCTATTTTCGCGCAGTGCATGAAATTGGTTCAGGTTCAGTTCCAATCTCCTATTCCTTGAGTAACGGCTCTTTCGCGGTACAAGCATGATATAGTGATATTACCAAAAATTCATACGCAGGAGTAATATAGTTGTTTGAAATTGGCAATTTGGAATATTTTACACACGTGTGACAGAGAATCCTGTCTTTAGTATGTGCGATCTTTCTGTCATATTACAGCTCATGTAATGTAGTGTAATAGCATCTTGATAATCGGTAGGTGTGAACCTGGTCTCAGCACGTGTGTACAGATCCCTGCGTCTGTTAAAGGGCCCCCAGGTTGATCATTAGTCACTTCAGGTATGTGGGGACTAATAGGGAGTGCCTTAAAACACACAACTTATTTAAGTGAGAATGTACACTCAGGACTAGAATGTGAATGAAAAAGAAAAGGAATGTGTGCAGGTGACGATTAGGAATAATGGGGTTTAGTCACTTTTCAGTATACAAAGGTCATATATGGCGCAAAAGTTTAACACTAATGAGAAAGGAGTAGCTTTATCTATATCATGTTTACAGTAGACAGTAGAGTAGGGTAACCCCTGGGGTGTCCATACTTTATATTATGTTCATAATCATTCTAGGTTCTGAATGACAAGGATTTCAAAAGTCAAGGTTACTAAAGCGTTAAGTTATCCTTAATATTTCAAATATGATGCTTTTATTTACTTTTGCACATTCAAAGTCAATATTTGATCTGCCTAATTTTATTTTAAAGCCCAAAACTGATTCATTCGGCCCCCCTTTTTGGGTCCTATATCTATTATGGATGTCCATTTGTAATTTACTTTCAAATATCAGATTAGAGATATGAGAAGTCTATGAATACGGCCTTCGATTGTACACAACGGTACGAAAAATGATAAATACGCATTTACTTATAAGAGGAAAAAAGGCTGAGAAAATTAAACCTCACACTAAAGTTGAGAAAGATAAATGAGCAAGTAGACACAATATATTATGAACAGAGATATTTTATTCATAGATAATATAATAATAACATAGATATATCACAGAGTTTACCTTTCTTTAGACAGTTTTATACAGATTTGTTGTCAATGTGTGATTGGTCTAACCTGATAGGCAGTTGAACATGTTAAACGTTGTCATAGTATTTGTGTTTGTGTTTGTATATATATACAGAATGTGGAGAAAACGACACCAAATAAATGCATTTCTCTTTTTGTGCAACATTGATTCCTGCATATTCGTCTGGTTATCCTAAATAGAAAGATATTGGAAATTTGAAACCCACAGAGCATTAAGAACTGGTACATAATCTCATCAAGGGCGGATCCAGAGCCAGTGCTCTTGGGGGCAACCCTGAGGTCCTTATAGAAATGACAAATAAGAAATACCAAATATACACAGATCTTCCAATATAAGGTTGCCAAAGTGTTGTCCCCTTGGACCAGGGGGGGAAATTGTCCCCCCTACTGGGTCCGCCACTGCTCATGGACTCTATACTTTGTGAATCTTCGTGTATACAAAATTCAAACTGTGGGGACAGCTAATTGTTTACAGGAGTGTTTGATGTGTGTGTTTGTAAAGTGTTGTGTCTGTGTTTATGTGTGCAGAGTCTACAAAGTTACAGTTTACTCTCTGGTAGTCGTCCTGTGTGTCCGGTGTCCTGTTATAGTGTATAAAGCAGGTAATCCACGATGCAATTTTTAGCCGATTCTGAACCAATTTTGACAATCGGTTTGTTAAATAATTTTTTCTTACAAAACATATAATTTTTCAAAGAATTATGAATAATCTTTTTCAGAAATATGGTATTTTCACATGGAAATATCATTCAAAATTTACAATGAAATAATGCATGGTAAGAAAATCGGTTGGCATTTTGTCGCAGTGTTGGTCATGGACTTTAGGGTTTGTGGACCTTTGTCATGGTGTGCAAGGAGTGTGTAAATAACAAGGTGGGGTTTGATATGTGACACCCACCCATCCTATTCAAAGTGGTGACAGGTTCAAAATTGCTCTGTCTGTTGTAAGAGCATGCAGTATTGAATATGATTCAATCTTGGAATCTTTAACATTGTTAACTCTTTCATTATTTGTGTTCATGCTTGAATTATATCTTATCAACAGTACAAGCTTAGGTGGTTATCAGAAATGTATCAAAGAAAGTATCAACATAAATTAAATTAATACACACTACATCTTAACTTTTAAGATTAAGTAGACATTGCGACTGTTCTTGATGTATGTATAATATTAAAAAAGCATTTGGAAAAAGCACAAACAGCAAACTTTCATTATCAAAGATTGTATCTGATGAGGTGCCCACTTACAACAAGATCCCCCAGAAAAAAAGAGGCAAATATTGCCCTTTAGTTTTGGTCATTATATCATATATTTACATAACCATAACTTAGGATTGTTGTACATATTTCATGAATGCAGATTATTCCTCTTTTCGAGATTCTTTTATGAAACAGACAGCAAGACATCAGAAAGACTGTATTGATGACTCACAATCATGGATTCCAAGATGGAAAATGCACTTTTCTTAAATAAGGATATTGATTTGGCACATCAAAAGACCGATAGAAGGATGAAACTTGTTTTTTCAGTAAACTTTCTGAGGTCACGTGAACACTATGGTGGGTGATAAAAGGTGAAGTCATCATGTCATGTGTGTAGCTATATTCAAGTGGATATATTACAGATAGGTGGTGGGTGCCCTTGGGTCCAGGTTAAGTTTCCTGAGGTTAACTACGTATGTGCTGGGAACGAATCCCTCCTCCCCTTCTTCAGTCCGCACCCATGTCCAATCAGGATCGTCTATGTTCAACTCTAGGACAATGTCACCCTTTCTGACACTGATATCATTCTCCTGAGTGGCTGTATACTTGAATAGCACTGTCAGTTGGGCTCCTGTGTCAGTGACAGTGAACACTGAGGATTCGGTGGCAGTGGAATCGATAGAGTCTGTGGATACATTGAGGGAGTTGAGACTGATGTCGTCTTCGACATCATCGTACGAAATGTCAGAGCCTACATGAGGCACTATGGAGAGTTGCGAAGACATCATGACTGGGTTTCTGTCTCGGGCAAGTCTTGGTGCCAGAGACCGAAAGAACTCTACATTTGCGCAGTCTTCCAGGACTGATAAGTCTGGATCGTACTGTCTCGTGCTGGTCTGGTGCAGACCAGCTGCAGTCGAAACATCCTGGAAATCTGAACCAGCCTGCGAGTCAATATCTGACGCCTGTTGCGAAATCGCAGATCTTGATCGCGGTCTCCACAATGGGGCGCCCCATTCCGGGTACTGCTGGGTGAAGTCACGTGACAACCTCCTCAATCCCAGTGCCTCGGTGTACGCGAATGGTACGAAGCCGCTCTGGTCCTGGGCAGTCCTGACCATGACCCATTCATTAGTCCTGTACAAGGCATTGACAATTTCCCCTCTCTTCACACCAATCACCCTCATCTTGCCCTTCTCCACAGCACTAGGGGTGAAGTCTCTACACACCCAGAGGGGTATGTTGGCTGGTTTTGACATGCTGGCGTTCTGCAGGCGCCAGTTGACCCCATACAAAGGAGAGGCCTTCGGAGAGGGCTGGTGGAGGCTGCCATAACTCGAGAAGCTCACGCGACTCGAGTCTGTGTGTCGGCTCGAGTCGCCACAGCTGTCGATGCCGCTGTCGTTCAGACTGTTTCCCGAACTGTTCAGACTCGTGTTCAGCTTGGCTGAACCCCAGGATCCTGCAGGCGAAAGTTGACTCTGAAAGATGAAATAAGAACTGTTAAGGGTTTGTCAATCAACAATTCCACTATAATGATAACCTCAGTTATAAACGTCAATAAAATTGAAATTCTCGTTGCTATCTGAAGACATTCACAAAAATATTCATCAGCATTTGACAAGGGATCATATAATTCAGAGTTAACAAATTGCACAATATGGATGATTGCATATGCTAGAATAAAACCCTAGTACGACATCAGGGTCCTATACATTAACTAAAACAATAGATGAGTGTGTGCTAGCGAGCACAAGCAGGGCTAGAAAATAAGGATAAGCTTATATCAAAAAACATTTTAGTCATTCATTTTGTATAAGGGTAGTTAAGGTTATTATTATAAATGTTACTTACTAGGTCAAAAACTAATTGTGGGCCTAAACCCCCTAGAAATAATTTTACAAAAAATAATTCAAGGTTATTATCATTTTAAAATGTTACTTACAAGGACAAAAAAGTGCTAGGCCTAAACCCCCTAGAAATGATATTACAGCAAAAAAAGAAATTACTTACAAGGTCATGTTGATGTTGCTGGTATTGTTGCTGTTGATGTTGCTTCTCTGGTGAAGCAACATTCTGAGAGGGACACGGCCCCCTCCTGCCCTCAGCCTCACGGCCTCGGGCACTCTGTACAGGGATCTGAACCTCAAGGACTCCCTGAGGTGCCACGTTTCCAGCCCTCCTCTCTGAGGGTAGCAGAGAACGATGACGTGTCAGTTTCTGTGTAGTCTTTTTGGGCTTAGCCTCGTTCTTGGTGCGCGTGGGCAGAGTTCCGGTCCTGCGCAGTGCGGCTTCCGGTTTGGGCAGGAAGCCGTAGAGGGTGTCGGGACGGGCCGGGGGGTCGGCAGGGGGCTTCTCCTCCCGCTTAGAACCTGGAAAATATAAATGAAGAATCTGTTATTGATTTGCTTGTTCATTTCTTTTGGACAATTCATACCGAATACCGAAAGTACCGAAATATCAACAATATTAAGAAAAATAACTTAGAAATCTAGACGTTATCAGTGGATTTAGAGGGGGCGCTGGAGGGTCCAGCAGAATTTTTTAAAATAGGGCGCGCCGCCCTCCCCCCCCCCCCGCCCTCTCTTTGAAATCTCTGGATCCGCCCCTGGTTATATACATGTGGATGTAACACTTCCATAACTTCCAGATAATTGTAGAGTGTACAAAGATGAAAAGGTTTCACCAGAATACTCATGACGATGAGAGATGAAGTGTAAAGTAATCGTTGGCAAAATAACATACATATTATTTATGCAGTATCTATATATATCAAAAATTGCAGAAGCTGTTTTTTTTTAATTATAAAAAGACTGAACATTTGTCACTGATATACGCAAAAACCCGTCTCAAATGCATTCTGTTGAAGATCATTTCCAATAGGTTGAAACCAAAGAGGTCTCTCCCTTTCACCCTGAGATTGTTCTATTCTCAGGTCTCCATCTACTCCTTTAATTATTTAGTTGTAATCAACATCTTTCCGCCCGGTGGGTTAACAAAGGGCCTGCCCCGGGGTTCTGGGGGCCCCTACCCCCTCCCCCGGGGGTTCTGGGGGCCCCCTACCCCAGGCGGGGTCCTGAGGGGATGTAGGGGAACAGAGGGGTCCTGTCCCTTTACCAGGGGGTCCTGTCCCCCTCACCCCGGGAGGCTAATTAATGGTCACCTGTTCCCACGGACTGACCCCCCTTGGGACCCCCGGCTACACCTGGGAACAGTCACCTCAATGGTCACACGATGAGAAATGTGGATGGTAGCGGTGAAGGTAGTTTGGGTCATACCAAAAAGCATTTGTTTCGTACAAAACCTTGTTTATATAAGTTATTTTAACCATATATCTTCATCAATAGTGTAGCGTTCCGGAATAGGCTGAAACCAATTGATTATGAGTTCCTATGGGCCCAAGCTTAAGCGGATGGGAATATGTCTTCTATGGAAGGAGGGGAAGTGATCACTTCACAGGTTTTTCAAAAGGAGTTATATCTTTGACAGAATAATTATGCCAAATGCATGAAAAGGATATATAGTAACGTGAGGTGTTTCCTCCAAACCATGTTGAGCCATGAGCAAACACTACCCTACAAATGTCACCGTCCTACATATCCTATCAAAACTTTGGTAGTTTGCCTTCGCCTCAAAACTCAAGAATCGTTCTTCTGAAATCAACCATCCCCCTTCCCCATATCCCCTCCCCCCGCCATGCCCAGTTTGTGTGGTCAGTCTGTGGTCAGTTGTATGGTCAGCCGTTCTCCTCTCTGTGGTCATCTCCGCCCTTTGTGAAAGCTTCCTTAGGTCACCTGTACCTGAACACTGACCACCCAGCGGTCGGCCGGACTCCTGAACCCTCTCACAGGAACCAGAGGGTATACAGCTATACCGACGAGGTGTGCTCCGATATTGTTTTCCCCAAATTTCTAGATGAACTTTAAAGATGGCATAACATACCAGTAACGTATTACTTAGGTCAGAAACACATATTCAGCCATATCAATGTAACTTTAACTTGATCATTTCCAGACAATTTTTTTTTTTTAATTGTTTAACAAACAGGTTCCGGTGAAAACCAATGTATTTCCGGTCCATCTGATTTGACTGAATAAGGGACCTGATGGCTCGTATGGGAGAAAGTAGGGGAGGTAGTAGGTAGGCCTATGTTCCACTGCTGGCCAATAGGGCTAATTATTCCCAAGTACAGACCCCTATAATTAGCTAAACCCCCACCACACAACGCCCCCTACAGGGAGAAGTTCTCACCAATATCTCCTGGCCTTTCAGTTCAGTAATTGTCGGGATGAAATGACAGTCAGTAGGCTAGTTGTGTATGTTTTGAGGAGTGGAGTGCGGATATCGGGCGTAATTATCTATTTTGTTATAATTGGAGGGCGGGAAAAGGTCCCTAACAGACAACAGCTGTTCAGGGCATTTATTCAGATGATTTGGGAGTTTGGAAAAGGTTTTACAGAAACTACCATATGCTTGTTTGGCTGTTTGGCGAAACCGTTCACAAGAGTCCTTCACATTGAAAAATGTAAATTATTTACTATGCAAATACAAAACCAGAAGATTTGTTGTATGAAACCCACAACATGGCATTATAACAAATCAATTATACTACTCATTAGAATGAAAATGAAACTAATATCAACGTAATTCTCCAATCCTTATACTCAAGATAGGAATCTAGAGCAGTTTAGGCAGCGTTGTGAAAGCTAAAACAATGTATACTACAGTAGGACAAGATAATTAGATAGGTTCCCTTCTCTCCCAACCTCCCCCCCCCCCCCCCTTGAGGTCCCCCAGCACACCCCAACCAACAAAACCTGGATCCGTTCCTAAACAGGGACTTCACATCTAGTAAATGAACTCTGACATAAAGATAAAACCTGCTCCCTAAACTTAATTGGTTCTCCTCCCTTTCGTGATGAGGTACCCCCCCCCCCCATCCCCATACCCCCCACACCCCCACACCCCCACCAATCAAATCCTGGATCCGCCCCCATCACAGACAGAAATCTATGTCATCCTTCCGTGGTATAGTAAATGAACTGAGGCATAGAAATAAAACCTATTTGTCCTCTGCTCCCTAAACTTTAATTGGTTCCCCTCCCCTTCGTTATAAACCCCCATCCCTATCCCCCAGGTCCGCCGACTCAGGTGGTCAGTCGGGGGACGAACTCGTTATCCAATGAGGCCTGGACAAAAGGTGCCTCCCACCCGGCTAACGGACCGGTCACACCTACAATACTGCCGGCCCACTCCCCTACCCGCCCCCTGGACACGATCCCTGGGAGTACAAAACAGGGCTTAACGTGGGTGGGCAAGTGGGAATGCTTTCGGGAATTTTTCTTTTTTTTGTGAGAGGCAGAATCAGATATCGTTTAAGGGTTGGTACATAAGTCTAAGCAAAAAGCATAGGATGAAATGAGATTACGGTTATGTCCAATTATATTGATAGAATGAGAAATAAATAACCCTAGGCCTGAATAATCAAACTATTGCCTTCTCTTTCTCAATCACATATCGGAAATGAGTGTAAAAGAAATGCAAAAGAAAATATATATTTGGTTTTACTGGAATATCCATATATATATTTATATTGATGTGAGGCATTTTGTCTCACTTGTGGCAGTTTTGATTTGGGTTCAGAGGGTACCCCAATCCTTTACCTCCCGATCCAATATGAGAAAAAAAACATATACTTTGTTCTACCTGAATACCTATATATTTGATAAAAGAAACTTAAATTCACTTGTGGCAGTTTTGACCAGGACATCGAGAACCCCAGCCCCTCAACTCCTCACCCAAACGTCATAAGCCCCACACACTCCCCTCCGTCCGCGCTGTCCACTCCGATTAATGTCCAGGACCACTGACCCCTACCCCCTCCGCCACCCCCACCGCCTTGACCATTGTCCAGGGGTCAGGAGTTACTTCAATAAATCCTCAAAGGCCCCTCCCAGCCTGTCAACCAGGCACAAAACTGTGTGTTAAAACGCCATTAGATTATGCCACCCTGGGTAAAGGTAATCCCGACTGGAGGTTAGTACTTTTGTCCTGGTGGGTTGGTGAAGTAATTGTCCAGTGATGGCTATCGGAGAAAGCTGGTGAAATGTATGGGGGACTAGCAGGGGGCCGGGGAAGGGGGAGGGGCAGAGGTGGGGAGGTTTATTGGTGGGAAACACCGGCTTTTAAACCGTGCTGAGATTTGTGTAGATTGGGTTATCGGCTTTATGTACTTAGTACTGTGCAGGCTTTGAGTTGTGGCCACTCTTGGTTCTTTCCAACAGAGACTCCGATTTAGGTTTGACCGTTATTCTGAACATAAGGAGTACTGAATTACAAGATTTTGTTATTTAAACAAATGATCCGACTGTGAACCTACTTATTTTTACCTTGTACATATTTTCGCTTAATTCATGTTTATGAAATTCACGCAAAAATATGTACAACGCGAAAATACCTTTCAATATACCATATAGAGGGCTGAACCCTTGGTAGCGTGAAATTCAATCCCCATGAATTTGTTCTTTAGGGCAAATCAGCAAAGATTAAATATTTTAGCGTGTATAAATTTTATACACGCTAAAATATCTACATTCACAGATATTTTGAATTGTCATTAATCCCTGCCTGTAAAGCGATATTCTACTGAGTTCTACTTAATTTGTTCTTTAAAAAAAGAATTATTGTCTCTCTCCCTTCAATTAATACCTTTAAATTGGGACTAATGTGTCTCTATGATACGTGAAACGAGTGTAAAGTTTGAATTTTATAATTCCAGTGATCCGAAAGTGGAAAAGACATGACATTCAACCCATTGGCACACAATGAAGAGGCAACTTCAAAACACTATCGCTACCTGCCTTTTAAGCAGTCTTCTTCAGCCATTTCGCCTTTGACTCATTTCAAATTGATTAGGAATTAAGAACAGGAAGGGTCGAATAGTAGATAGGCTACCCATTTGAAGATTGCAAACCCATTTGAAGACTCTGTCCTTATTTATATTTTCTTGATAGTGAATATACCCTTAGCTTGGTGTGTGATATCCAAAGCTGCCATGATTCAATGCAACCAGGAAATTAAGCGAGTCCCACCCAGGAATTATCTGTGTAATTCAACCCCCATTGAAATTTGAAATGTCCCAACTAAGCCTTGTCCTCTCAGCTGAGCTGTAACCAGCCACACCCTTAGTGACCAGGGGCGAGTGGAGTCAGTTTCCTACTCGCCCGTGGGGCATAACAGAAGCCCCATGCTGCTCCCCTTGACTTTTAACAAAGATATCAAAGTGAGGGTCATCCTGTAACCCGATGCTCGGGAGTCAATACAAGCTGGTTGTATGCACCGGGGGGCAATACCAGCAGGTTATACGCACCGGGTGGGTCGACATCAGTAATGACCCCCAATACTGACCGCTTGTCCTGAGGGGCACCTCCCCAAAACACACCCAAAAAAGGGCCCGGTTTCTTTAGGGACAATTGCCCTTAGGGGTAGCTGGGGGTTGGAGGGCTTTTCTGCCTGTTATTGATACAAAGGTGTCCACTGATGGAAATGGCCCGCGATATCCTGTCCGATTTCGCACACTTCTTACAAAGCACTGCTTGTGTCTTTGTGACTTACGCACTTTGCGATTTGAAAAAGAATTTACTCATTTCTCTTATTATCTCTGTGTGAAAGAAATGGCAAACAGGCTGCAATTCTAAATCATGTTTCGCAGTACTAGTTCTATTACACATGGAAATTGCAGAGGGACAATATACCTATAAACACTACAGGGGAAATGTCAAAATAAAACATACTTCAGAGTGCAATCCCACAAAAACAGTAGATGAAATTGCTCTTTGCCATTGAAGTTGGTAACTTTCTGCACTTTACATCAAATATGACTTTTTCTTTATATCATGAAGCTTGAAACTATGGACAAATTCCAAGCACGTTTAAATTTTACGACCGTTTCACAGTACAATTGAAAATAGGAAGAAAGTAAAACGCCTCTGCTAAGAAAAATAATTACACCGTGTGAAATGGGCTTACAGCCGTGGGCAAGGCGGTTAGAACTTGATCCGAGCGGAGCAGTGGGACCCTCCCACCCGAAAGGAAACTTTCTTTCTCCATTTGAAACCAAGTTGACACCTTCTTAGAAGAGTCGTTGGTAATTGGTAAACAGGTGATATCCAATTTGGGCCAAGTCAGGGAGGGTGGGACTGAAAAAGGCCCAATTAGAGGGGTGAGGGGAAAGGAACACCTATGTTGACCAGGTCTGGATGGGGGTTGAAACACACAGGTCAATTGGGTTGTTTTATTGTATTCTTGTAGCTACTGGGCTTGTATAGACTTGTAGGTTGGGATGTAAGAATGTCAAGGTGGGTTTAAGAACGTTCCCAGATTCCTTGTATATCAGGCGCGGATCCAGTGATTTCAAAAAGGGGAGGGGGTGTCCTTATATAAAAATTGGAGGCGCCACACTATGTGGCCATAATTTTATACTAAATAATTGTAAACTTTTGAAGAAGACCGATAGTATGATAGGATTTGCCATTACATATCCGTATGTCTGTAGAAGAAAATTGTAATAGGCTTTGCAGATTGTCACGTAGGGTATCTGTCGATAGTTATTGCATGTTGGCAAACAATAAGGAAATATTAATAGCTATATATATAATGAAAATGTACATTGTGTGCAACTGTTTGTCAACCCAATCTGGCGTTCATCTAAGTAGGGCGAGAGGTTATAATTAACGTAAATTAACCAATTTTACTTCTTTTATTCACTCATGCAAAGCTGCAATTGCAGATTTGTGTTTGAAGGCCTACAGACCCCCACCCCCTAGAATCCCCCCCCCCCCAATCCCACTCTTCTCCACCTCACCTGTAACCCCCAGCTGGGAGGTGTGAGGGGGCGGGGTCTCTATATTATCACTCAGTCTTATTAGGGGTATTGTCCCTGATGACAGGGCTAGGGGTGTACAACCACCTCTTTGTCTCAGGTATAAGGACAGGTCTAAACCTCACCACTGACCATCAGGGCAAATATAAGGCCAATATTATTTAAACTATATTACTGGCTTATCTTATGAAAAAGGAGGGAGCGCTTAATCTGAAAATAATGGAGAGTTGAGGCAATTTATTGGGAGATTTTGTGCTTGTAATGAGCGTATAGTTTTCCTATTTTACAGGTTTTCTTTCAAAATTGTTTATTGAGTGATTTACCTCAGGGTCGCCCCTGGTTTTCGGTGATATCACAATGAGTATAAATTGTAGTACATAAACATTTTAAGTGTAGATTATAACTATATATACATCAAGAAATATAATATATTCCTTTGTTATGTACATGTAAATGAATAAAATCAATGTTATCCAGGAATGAAATGAATCATACAGAGTGTTGCCTTCATTAATCAGAAATATATAGAATGTGGTAGATGATATGATACAAAATAAAGTAAAAATGTATTTAGATATAGACAGCAGGTTTAAAATGAAGTCTACACATACAAGCCGTCGAATCTGAAGGACAATCACCGAAAAACCAAACCTTTAATCTTAATCTGTTTTGGGCTTACTTTATCAAGTCTGAGTGAAGTCGTTAACTCTAAGACCCTGAATCAAACCTCCAATTAAATATTTAACCCCTTAATCCGACTTCTATCTTTCAGCTGAATCTTTTTTTCAAAAGCTCGCCGAAATTACGTGTTTTCACTTTTCTATCTAACAATACCCCTCCTTCCTCTTTGATGTACAACTCGTCTACTCATTGGTTCTTTATATGACGTCATGATGACGTCACGATGACGTCATACCTACACTCTCCCAGCGGGGGCTGTTGAACTATTGATGTTTTTCACGGGGTGCGTTTTGACGAACTAATAACATGGTTTGTCGGTGGAAAATTGTAATTATCCTCACTAAAGACTTACAAAACGTCGGGAAACTTCTGAACCTCGCCTCCCGCTATGTTAAAGTTTATCTGTATTGAGAGGTTTCATAATAAGTGGTCACTTTATAGAGATACAGTCAGGCTGCTCTGGGGGAGTCTGTCATTATTAAACTTGTCTGTTTAAGGCTGGAATGTCTAAATTTTGAACAAGACATTCTTGAAACAACTGGGAGTATCATATATAAATATAGGAAACTCGAAGACGCTTTTCTTGATAATCCTAAGATACTTAGGAGACGTTGGCACTCTCGTCTTGTGTACTTTTTTTTTTGGAAATATCGGGGAATCATTTATAATGAATCTGAAACCTTTCAAATGATAGCTAGAATGAATTTTAATTTTACTTAAGTAGAGACATCGTAGGAATTACTTTATAAACATTAATACAATCCATGGAAAAAACTTAAATGTTTTTCTTTTCCTTTTCTTAACTTCCTTTAAAAGTGGGTATATTTTCAGAAAAGACTTTTTGTATCTTTTGAAATGTAAAGAAAGAATGTCCAATCTGACGGAGACTATAGTTACCCTGACCATAGCCTCCAGACCTTTAGGTGTGTACCAGTTCTTAAGGTGTGTACCAGTTCTAATTAAAGGGTGCAACAATCAGCTATAGGACGTCTTTGATTGGATAGGGTGTTGTAAACCACCAATTAACAACCAGAACACCCTTAAGGACAGACTGGTGTCACTGTCCACCACGATCCTCGTTTTGTGGGCCGATTTCTCGCCCAGCGAGTATGTATACAGCTTCTACAGCTTCTTTCTTTAACTTTTGCTTACATTTTTACTAATTTGACCTTAAAAGGTGGGGTGGTGAGCAGTTAAAAGTGGAACTTTTAATATTTCCTCACTAATTTTAGGGGGTTTTATATTGAATTTTAGGAGGAAATATGGAACATTTTTTGGGAAAAAAACATTTCTGCAGTGCTGGCCCGCGACCCCGGACAACCCCCCTATTTACGGGTGTGAATGTTTAACTGGGTAAAAAAAATCTAAACTTAGGGTTCATCGTACCTCTTACTCTCGGTCTGTCTGTTAATGAGCGTATTCAAGGTGTGTAAAGGGGGTTAAAGGGCGAGGGTCGTCAAACCGACCAGCAACAATTTACACCTTTTCCACGACCTGTTTCAACGTGGGGAAATAGGGTGTGTGTGGAGGGTGAGTGAACGTTTTTTAACGAAGTCAATTTGGCCCAAGATCAGAATGCAATCACTGTAGTTGAAAACGAATGGATATTTGGCATGAGGGATGGAGTAAGGGGAGGGGGAGGAGGAGTAAAATGCCATGACTTTTTTGTAACCATGTGGGACAGTCAGGATAGTGAGATGGAAACTAAAATAGAGATAACCTAGATGTAAAAATGTTGCAAATGCGCACCGGAAAGCTTATTTCACTAAGTGCTTTGACTATGCAATTGATATGAAACTAGTGTGAGGAAACCTTATGTCTGGGGTTTAGAATGTTCCCAAACACAGGCTCGAGCTCCTCACATTAAATAAAGTCGCCTTATAAATTGGGGAGAGGTCCTAACCAGAACTACGAATGGTAAACCTAGGGCTAAATGGTTATATTGAACAACGCGTTGGGGAGACACTAGTATGCTAAGGTTCTCCGCCCTACCTTGTCCAAAGAAAGGTTACTTTCCTCTGAGAGGAATACTGTTCTCATCTTCAAGGTTTACTGTTGTTCAACCTTTATGAATAAGGAGTCTATCAAAGTACATAGGACTATACATTTTTTTTACGTCCAAAGGAAATTCCGGATCAGCAGCCTTAGAGCACGTAATCCCTCTGGTCAGAGGGTCAAGTGTCTTTGCACTTCTTAAGGAGATTAACGTTAATCCCTATTTAAAGGTGTCAATGGGTTTCCGTGGGCACAGATTAGGGCCTTGATCCTGTTTGAATTGGGTCCTTTGCACTCATATCCATAGCAGTACGTCGGCCAATGCTAACTTCACACACCCACCATGCATTCAGGATGGTGGGTTATTTGCACTTGGATCGAGAGGTAGGCTGATGTACCTAAACCATCTCATTGCTACCAAAAGGGTCACAGAGGGAAAAGACTTGGGTAAAGCCCTATACGCACGAGGGAATTCTGACCGAGTCGACCAACTGATCGGTGCTAAAATCTGCTGATTTTTTTTTAGTAGAATTGGCTTATTATAAAAACATTTTATATCAAACATGTGCATTTCTATATTGCATTCTGATTGCTGATATGATTAAGCGCAAAAAATTATATAATTATTCTTGTATTAAAGGCTGATTAGAGTGTGGATCTGTCAGTCGATTCCGTCAGAATCGCCTACAATGGGTATAGGGCTTAAGCAGGGACTTGGTGGAGCAAACCCTTCAAGGAGATTGGAGATAAAGTCCATGCATGAAGATCCCCTTAATGGTTGGTTGGGGTCAAACCGTGCACTCAGAATGCCCCTAGTGGGCCATAATTGAGGTCCCCTCTCCCCCATGTACAAATAACATGTTAAACATGCTCCTTTGCATGTCCACCTACAGAACAGAGAACCACACACCCTAAAGGCTTCTCTGTCTGGACATCCACATGCTTCAGAGCACTGGAATCTCTGCTCTTTCTCTCATGGTAAGTTTTTTTCTATAGGTCTGCAAGTCTGTGCCCTCAGTAAGTGAGAAGGGGCACTGATCCTGAATGGTTTTTGGTGAGGGGCACTTGGTCCACAGCGCATGCACACCAATGATTGTTATCTGCGATCACTGAACCTGAAGGGTTTAAACTCTCTTTTACAAACTGCATATTGGGAAGGATGTAGACTATTTCATAGTTTCAATTCACTTGTGATTTCTTGAATTACTTATTCTATCACACCTGGATATTTTCAAGATAAGAATGTTGTTATTTCAAGAGCCCAGCTAGAGTCATGAGCTACAGATCTGGAACACAAGGAACAACTCAAAAACCTGAACATTTTCTATTACCTTTTGTTAGCTTGTCTTTTCCTATGTTCTTGTAAATTCACCAATATACAACTCTAATGGCACATTCAAAGTGTAGCTATAATGTGTGTCCTGTTAATGTGCAATACTTCATAATAAATACTTATAACTAGCCAGAACTCTTAACCACTGCTATATCACAATAAAAGGAACACAAAATGAGCTGTTTCTTGCTGACCAGATCTATAGTGTAATACAGACTTCATCAAAGCATGTTCCAGAGCCAATGTACCCTATGACTTGATCCTCCCCTCCTTGCCCCCTAAACCCCCCTTTCAGTCACCCCCATCCCATGACACCTTTATGCCCTACACACTGGATCCCTACATTCCTGTGGCCACCCTCAGGCTATGGGGCTAGCGAAAAGGACCAGCATCTCCTGCGTTAAGCCCCATACCTACTAAGCGATTTTTACCAAGTCGGCCGACCGATCAACATGTAAATCAGTTGATTCCAGCAGAATAATTGGCTGATTTGAGGAAAAATTTATATCATATTTTTCAAAAGTGCATACTGATTAATGATCTGAACCAGTGCAAAAAAACTGGTGATTTTGTTGACATTGAACAACTAATTTGTGTAATTATAGAAATTGCTTGATTATACTCAAATAGTTTGCTGATTTTTTCGTGATGATTCAGTTCATTTATATAATACATTTCAATAGCCCATACTGATGGGCTATCAATCAAAGGCATGATTAGTGCAAAAAATCTTTTGATTATTTTTGTTAAATCGCCCAATTCGTGCACCAATTTAGCCATGTGTGTAAGGGGCTCAAAACACGTGAGTGGGGGTTCTCAAGCATGTGTGTCAAAATAGTGAAGGGCATTTGTTAAGCAGCTCAGTGCTTCAGGCTGCATTGCCCCCATAGACCCAGGTTGTATGGTTAAACACCCCCTGTATGGGGGATCTCTGGGTGCAATGAGGAGTGGGTGATCTACTGTGAAGAGTTTTATTCACCTTACATCCTAAGGCTTACAACTGATCCTGACAACTCTAAGGAAAATGGGACATTTAGATACTGTAAATCCTTTCTGATTTCATAAACCTACAATGCTGTGAATTACATAATTAATCTTCTGGTTCCCATTTTTTATTTCTGGCATGAAAAGAACTTGCCTTTCCTAGTTATTCTTGATCTTTAGCAATTTATCTTTCACTAACTCAAGCGATATGAGCTAGAAATAATTTTGAGGCTGTTTATATTATAAACAGCCTCAAAATTATTTTTGAATTATAACACTATTTTTGCTGCAATTCCTCATATTTCCATGTGGCTACTGTTCATTTCAAATCCCCCTTGTTTTGCATACAAAAAGAAAAAAAAATCATGAAAAGGGAAAAACAATTGACAAAATGTGTTTGGTTGTCACGGTGCGTAAATCCGATTGCGCTGTAATCAAAGCCTGTTGCTTTCATCATTGTTCATGGTTGGGTGCCCAGCACGAGAATGTAGATTATGTTGTTGAGTAATTGTGTGTAGGTACTTGATAACTGTTGTGGAGACAGTTTTACTGCTGGGCTTTGTGCCTCTGATTAGGTGTTGTCATGCTACATATCTCTATTCAATTATTCAACATGTTAATCAAATCACAGCACATTCATTAACCTAGTCGTATTAACCTAGTTTTCTTAGAGCCCATTGGAATTTTTCCAAATGAAATTGCAAATGATAAATCATATCTAGAGCTATTAGACAAATGTGATTTTTCAAGTCATGCACATTAACATCTTTCACTAGACGTGCAGAAAACGTTTGAATGTATCCTTTTGCTACTCAGTGCTGTGGCCTCATTTGCAGAATTGGACAAGTTAATCCTTATTTATGAAAATGATACTAATATTCAAAGGGGTATATTCTATAGTTGAATGTGTATTTATAATATAGATAAAGGTAGACATTCAATGACGGTCATGCAATGATGTACAAATAAAAGCTTTTCAGCATGAATCAGAAACTCAATAAGAGGGTTAAACATGCTCAGAAGGCAATAAAGCATGTACAATTACAAGCATGTTTTGACATGATGTGAAACATGCTACAGGGTACATTGACATGCTAAGGGACATGCTACAGGGAACTAGCATGTGATTGTTGTCTGTCCCGTTTGACCTTCAGGGGTCACAAGGTCATCCCCCAAGGGCACCACGTGTAAGGACCGCATGCGTCCTTAACAACTAAAGATATACTAGTAGGTGTAGCTACAGAAATCTGTGCAAGAGAGCTCGAGGTTGCATGCTAACATGCACTTTCTATTGCTTTTTCTTTAACAAACCATGATGGATACTCTTTATTCCCTGGTGGGAAATAATGGATAAGACAGAGTTTCACTGGGTCCTACACAGGATGTAGATCCCATCAATAGTGAAAAGGTGTTTAGAAAAAGTAACAGCATGGATGTTATCAGCTTCGTGAGATAGAAACTGTAATCGTGGTTTATTATTACGACTGCAGTTCTGTTTAAAACATACTGCTTTACCAGTCTTCTTTAGGGGGTTTGAAAATGATATATATTTATGGTTATATTGAGACTGGACAGTTTCTAGCAACGTACAGCATTATCATTGTTGGATTGACACTAGCTCTATATTCTATCATAGGCTATCTATAGCAAGCATTTTGTTTAGGACAGCAAGGGGTAGGCGAGGTCCTACCCAGGAGGTAGAGGCTTAATGTAGTACATTTCACCTGAACACGTCCATGCCCCCTGTCTTATACCTCTCCCCCCTTAGCTGGTGATATCAGATCTCACAGGTAGGGGAAGCATGTGTGCAAACACACCTCAGAAAGAAAAAGGTGCAGCCAAAAGTGAGTTTGTATTACCCGACTACAGGCCCCAGTTCTTTGGGATATAACCCTATTGGGAAAGCATGCATCCTGCTCCAACTATGTGGAACCATTGCTTTTGTTATAATTATTCAGAATGGAGTTGTCTAGAATTTTTAAGAAATTAATTTTTGTTTTCCTTTATGGATTCCTTCATTGGTTAAAAGGTCATATGACTGTTTGAAAGTAAACCGTTTTTCTTTGTATGACTATTCTATGATGTTTTCATGAAGGTATCCATTACAATCCTGTGTTACTATTGACACGTTTGGAATTCTTCTACGAGTTATACATGTACTGTAAATAAGCGTCATTTCAGCAACTAAACCCTGTATTCCACCTACCGATTTGGATCTTTGCGATTTTATATTTTATTGATATTCTTCGATAATATCGCATGAACCCCGTCATCTTATATGACATTCAAAAGAGAATAGTAAAACCTTTTTAGTAATATAGCAGCTCTATATCTACCCCTTGAATATCGCTGTCGATTCAAAAAACAGGGTGAAATGTACATTGGAATACAGGCTTTATGCATATATTTTTTTTTAGAAACCCCCTGTAGTCACCCATCCAGCTATACTTATTCACCAGCATGGCCAAAAGGACCGAAGTCAAACATGGTGCATTAACATTGGGGTTTACAAACATCCACATCGTGTATGGGCAAACGGTGGATCCACCGACAATACGATTTTTCTTTTTTCGGTTAAAGAGGGAGTAGAGTGGGTGGTATGATGGAGGGAATATGGTTTAAAGGGAAAAGGAAAATCCGAATAACCAAGTTATCTGTGTGAAAATTGTATCTGTATTAAAAAGAAGTGTATTATGTTCCCAATCAATTCGCCTCTATCATATTTATCTTGAGTGACAAGAGCCTGTTCGCATACTCTAACTACCGTTGGCCCTTAATCTTTCGACAATTTTGTAAACTAAACCTTGCTGTGATTGATGAAACAACACTGGTTATTCCTACAGAGGACTATTCACAAGCTGTCATTCGGTAAATTGATAAAATTTAAGAAAGGATAATGTTTTAGCAGTCCTTGGGGATACAGAAAAACACGAATGCTGCTTATCTAAGTAATCACAAGTCTTGGAGACAATCTAGTGAATCTCAGAACAGTTGCTTCTGAGCAGAAGGGCCCCTTCTGCCTCCAACATTTCTAATAGATCATTTGCACATTTTACTCTCATTGACTGTGATTTTCTCCTCCTACCTTCTGGGTAGTTTTTTTTCCTCGTCCGAGTCCCCTTTCCTTGTGAATAACCCCCCATTGTTCGTGTAATTGTATACGAACTCGCGTGACTGACTGAGTAAGCTTTTTACCACAAGTTTCTAAAAAAAGAAAAAAAAATCAAATCTCCATTTATGTTTATCCTGGACTGGTTGGGCAGGTACACTGCTCTCCATAAATACATGTCAATTCGCATCCTGTACAAAACCTCACTGTCTAGAAAACGTCTGAGCATAACATTTGAATTTCATCAAAAAGTAAACAGACTTGGGGAAATGTCTGTTTTTAAACCAGGCTGGTCTGGTGACCTGGCCAGGTCAGAGGGTTAGTTCAGCTGACTCTCACTGGGTGACGCCACCGTCGGCTAAGGGGGGTATTTCAACCTTTGTATTTGTGTGCAGGAAATCAGGATTACTCCCGGCTGTGCATCAGTGTCGGTGTATGCATAACGCTGTATATCCTTTCCATTAAAGTGGCGCCGCTCTGGTGGATTAAATTTGAAACACATTTTTGGGTCTTTTCCTATAGTTAACCTATTATGAAGTGAAGTGACCTAATTACCAAAAGCCCCAAAAGGTAGGTACGGTAGGGGACTGCGCAGGTTTATGGAAAAGGTGTATATGAATAGTTGTCTGAGGTATTGTTGACCAGGAACAGTATACGTGGCTGTTTATTTTGCTGTGGAAGCGTTATATTCTTTCTTTTGACAGGTAGCGTCTCAAGATCATACTTCCCTGTTGTCGGGGATTAGCCCATTTATTGTCACGTTTGACATTGTGGTTCCTTTTGATATATAAAGGTGGGTGCTTTAAGCCGCCAAAGATAACTCAGTCAGGTCTACTAACATCTTAATTACACAGCAACTGATTTTCTTAAATGTAAAATTCTATATTCGGAAATTGGCACCTCAAATTTTCCACCCATCCCCACCCTTTTATTCAAATACCTGGATCCATCACTGCAATTTATATTGAGGACTAAGTAATAAGTAAATGTAGTAAGTAAGTTTGCATGCTGCTACCATCATTGTACCTACAATCCCAGCTACTAAACATTTTCTGCAGCTGGTTTCAATTCAGATTAATACCATTATGCCAATATCAAAGAACAAAAAGTAATTTCCTAGGGGAAATATCTGAAGTTCTCGGCCCATCTGGTCGTCATGTTGACTCAAGCTAACCTATCCATTTCCTTCACTTCCCAGAAAACATCCCCCAAGACCTCCACAGCTGGTTAGAACAGCTTGTCAGCTGGGCATACAGCTGGGCGTTAACCCGTGTAACAGTCTACTTCCCACTTCTGAGAGACAGGTGTCCTTATATAATTATGGCAATCTGTGCAATATTGTCAACAAACTTTGGGATGAACTGTAGGATTTGGTAGAGCATGTGTAGACAAAGGAATACACTGCTGTGTTCTTCCCACAGCAAGATACATGTAGAGGCCGAGAAAACTATTTATAAGCTTCCATTTCTGCTATACATGTACTATTATCACAACTACCATTGTTATATTAATTTAATACACGTAAACCCCCACAGTAGAAACGTTGAAGATTACCAACAGAAACATTAGAAAAAGAAAGAGATTACTCACCAAAGCGCGGGAGGCTGAATTTGCCGGAGCCCAGGTAGGCGGAGCACAGGTTGGACATGGTGGTCAGTGGTGGCGCACCTGGAAAAAGGGAGAAATCAGTATAATCAGTTATAGTCAGTTTTCATTCAGAACTTCTTAGTACTTATTCAGTGATGGTCATAGGAGCACAGGGTGGAAATGGTTGTCAGCGACGGCGCACCTGGAGAAGGGGGAAATCAGTATAATGATTTATGGTCAGTGGTGATTCAATATTCATTCAGTAGTCAATCAGTGGAATACAGATTGGAAACTGTGCATAGAGGTGGCATACGTAGTAGGGGAGAGATGAATCATAATCAGTTGAAATAAGTACACATCTAGATTTATGATCAGCAGTGGCTCAGTTAGGGTCAGCTCTGACTCAGTTAAAGTTAGTGCTTGGTACTTTACTCAGTGTTGCTCAGTTATAATTCAGTGGTGGTCAGTAGCTATAATCATAGCGGACGAATTGGACATGTTGGTCTGTCGCGGCAGACCTGAAGGGCGGGGTGGTCTGATAAGAGAGCTGGTCAGTTAATTCTAGTTAGGGCTGACCAGCTGCAGTCATTTATACCCAGATACAGTTGGTTGGTTGATTATTGGGGTTTGATAACCACTACTGACCATATAATTATTAGTTCTGGTCAGTTTGTACCGGTCAGTTGCCCACCTGTTCAGGTGAGACGGGAGCACCTGTCAGGGCGGGCCGGGCACATCAAAGGGGGTGGTTACAGCATGGAACAGCCAGTAGTGGTCGGGGGGGAGGGTTACAGCATGGAACGGCCAGAGATAGGGGTAGGGGTGTGAGAAGCAAACAGGGGACAGCTGGCGGCTACCGTTGGACAATTGGGGTGAGGTTTGCCCTAGGTTTGAGATGATTACTAACAGGGTATTAATATCAAAGGGAGTTTGAACTCAATTATTCACAAATATGTTCCCTTTATTTACCTGTTAACTATCCTTGATACCTTCCCCAATGAATATTGTATTTATCTTCATTCATTTATTTACCTACTTATCTCTCTTGTACTAATGTATTGGTTTTGTTTAATTTTGTCAAAGTAGGTGCCCTGTATTAACCTTATTATTAATGGGATTATTAAATAAAGATGATACTGCTATGAACAAGATTATTCATTAAGAATAACGACATTGTCAATGTTAAACGTTCAACCCCATGCGTCGGAAAACACTTGGGTTAGCTATTACCCTTGGCCCAAAGGGTTGGGGAGGCTAGAAAATTCATATCCCTGACTCGAAACTGGAGTGCATTACTACAATAGCTCTTCACCAATCCGAACGACTGGGTCTTTTGTAATTACACAAACTTTAGTTGAGCCGCATACTTTATAAGTTAACCCCACTTTTACAAAAGCATACAAGTGCCGCGCCCTCATACAATATAGTCTCTGTCAATAATGTTACACCAATAAGAGAGGGGGGTCGGTGGGAGGGTGCTGTGGGGGAGTATGGGGAAGCCCTCTTCAATAGTATACTTATGGGTGCTCAACCTGTAATACATCAAGGGGAAGTGCCCGTTATAGAAACTGACGTCTATTTACATAGTCTTATATCAGTTGTAGGGGTTTTCAGAAAGGGGTGGGAATTAAGGCACATGCCACGCTTCTAGTGGTTCTGTCAACAAGGTGTTATGTTGTTGGGATAGGCCTATTGTGAAGGGACAGGGGGTAATTGGTTAGGCCTATGGTTAGATATTATTGAAACGTAAGCCTAAAAGGTGATACTATAGTATATTCATGTATACATACATTTGATATCATATGTCTTTGGTTACATCAGTTTGGGTAAATCTCTTATTGGTTAGGCCTATGGTTCGATAATTATATAGAAAAGGAAGCCTAAAGATGATACTATATTATATTCATGTATACATTTAATATCATGTCTTTGGTTACATCAGTTTCATTACATTTTATTCTTATTATTGGAGACTCTCTCTTGGTCCCAGAACGAGCCAGAGCCCATCTTGTCTTTGCGAAAACAAGTTTTCAAGTTCAAGTGTGCTTGAAGATCGTTTGTTGATGTGGAAAGAGCTTGTGTTGTTGAATGTAGTTGTACTGTAAAGTCAGTATAGAGTATAGTTGTATTGAAATTAACTGGGAGTTTATTATGCGAATAATTTCTTGGCAACTGTTACCTCCTCACTTATACAACACTAATATGATAATAAACTATATTGCAATGTTCTATGATATGAATATGACACAGTAATAGTATAGCATAAATAAAACCTATAATTATGTTACCAACATTTTGATATGCCCAGAGTTGTCTGGAAGACAAGGGAAAATTTATGTTCTTGAAACCAAACATATGTACCACGATACCGCACGCTTAAAGACAAAATGACCAAACATTCCCATGCATGCATGTCCAACCCAAAACAGTCCACAACCTCCCAGAGGCAGTGATACTATCACAGGGTAAAAGTCAACCTACACTAGGCCCTCAGGCCCTATCGTAAAACACAGAACGTGACCACGGAGGGCAAATAGTTTAAGACAATGCCGGTAACCCGACAATGTACATTAAGATGACATCCCCAAGGTTCCAGCGGGTCGACCCCCGCCCACCTCCACGACAATACCCCAACAGGGACAGCCGATGAAGAATTATCCCCGCGTTATCTTTTTTGAAAATCTTGTGACAAATGGTCAAGTGGAAAAGGAGTCCCCCTGCTGAGTGAGATAGTCTGCGGTGAGATAGGTGAGATGGGCTGAGATAGGGTGAGGTAGTGGAGATAGGGGTAGCCCTAGGAGGTATTGTTCCCCACCCCTGATGGTATCGGGGGGTAAGTTAGAGGGCAGGGTGAGGGAGGGTATGGGGCAGGTAGAGGGGAGGTATTGGGGAGGGGTTATTGGTGGTACCTGAAAAGATGTAAAGGTTATTTATCACGACACGAGTCAGATCGGGTTATACCATTGACATGACATCAAGAAATATATATCTATTTAGGGATGAATTCAGTATGCCTAATATATGCTACTTTGCAAAGAGAACATAATGCTGAGGCATTTATGTATCAGAATTTGCTGAGTATCAAACAGGTTGGAAAAAATAATAACATTACGAAATGATCAATAATATAATATTAGAGAAACGTTTAAGCTTAGTGTTTCAAGGGAGGGCATTTCAATGTTAACTTCTCAGAGCATGGTTACATTAACCTAGACTTCTCTATTTGGTCTCGATCCAAACTACACATATGGAACAAATCAAAAAACAAAGAAAGATAAGTACAGTACTTCAATATCCGCTAAGAAGACCATCATAAGTATACATTTTGGTCCATACTGTTATGTCAGTATCAAATATTACCGAAAAAAAACTGTTAAAGTTACACTAGAACGCGCACAAGTAACAAAACATGAGACTGATTTATAGCCAACCAAAGCATTGATAAGAAAGTCCGACGGTTTCAAATTGCGTCCGATCCCACCCTCTTCCCCAATCACCCCCACCCCCCAACGGCCGGATCTCCGTACCTGCAATTAGCACCGACTCCATGGTGTATCCCAGCATGCCCTTGGTCCAGGGGGTCAAGGGGTCAGTTCAGGTGGGCCTTATCTGGTAACGGTGACCACTGGGGGCCTCTAGCACAGGTGTGGGGTGGTCAGCGGTCAAACCTTGGTGACTGGGGCCCTTATGGAACGGGGGTGGGGGGCACTTGGTCTTTAGGGCCGTTTTGCTACAAGGGCCGTTTTGGTTAAAGGAGTCCTTTTGGTTAAAGGGTCAGTATTGATCGCCGGGGCCTTGTTGGTGGAGTGGGACCGTGATGGGCAAAAGGGCCTTTTTGGTATCTGGGGCTGTGAGTGTTGGCTACAGGGGCCGTTTTGGCTAGGGGTGTGTTGGCTGCATGGGCCGTGATGGTCACTTAGACGTTGTTGTGTAGTGGGGCCGTCTTGGTCCCTTGGGCCTTGTTGGTCACAGGAATCCTATTGGTTATAGGGCCAGTATTGGTCACTGGGGCCCTGTTGGTGAAAGGGGCCGTTTTGGTGACAGAGGCCGTTTTGGTCACTGTGGCCCAGTTGTGGAGTGGGGCCCAGTTGGTCAAAAGGGCCGTTTTGGCTTCTGGGGCCTGTTTGTCCCTAGACCCCTCCAGCACCCTTTACACAGTAAGTGGTCAGGGCAGGTCACCTCAGTCACCAAGTCAGTGGGACCCTGCAGGTTGAGAGGAGCCTTGTTCCTTAGTGAGGCCTTTATGGCCAGAGGCGCCAATGAAGTCAGTTGTATTGGTCACTCTGAGTTTCTGAGGGGATGACCAGCGACCATGCACCAATGACAATGTACGTTTGTATTAAAGAGTGCTTTCCAGATCTGTAACTGCCGTCGCAAGGTCATGTATATTGCCGTGTGTCTGTATGGCACAAGTATTTGGTATCACATGTATCAGCTCGCAGATCTTCCATTACGTCTTGAGAAAAATCCTATGTCTGAGTCAAAATGTACACGTAGTACTTTTGAATTGCACCGTGCATTGTGTGGCCAAGAATCTCAAAAAGATTCCCTGCCACGGGGACTATGCCTATGTTGCACACGTTTGTTGCACACTTCACAGTTAGTGAACCGACATGTAGTGGCGAGTAGGAGCACTGTCATTGTATCAGTATATCACACTCGGCCTAGTATCAATGTCTGAGTAGTGCTACTGTCAGTGTATATCAGTATATCACACCTCTGGCCAATGTGGCAGCAGGATGAGACCTGTCCGTCTACCTTGGGGTGCATAATACACATGTCGCGTGGCTTACAGTTTGTCCCCTTCACAGTTTGGTCATACATGAGGCCCAGACACACTGCCCGACAGCTGAGTAGGGAGTCGAGAGTAGTTGGTGTATGTTATCTGGCTATCGGAATGAGAAATGTGCCTAATCAGCAATTACTTGTAAGATACGCTTTCTATAAAACTCCAGTGGTAGACCTCTTGTCTCCAAATGTCTGGTCTTATATCTTGTATCTTGGATATATATATGGATGGATCAAGAGATTTCAAAAAGGGGGTCTAGAATTTATCTTTCTTCACTATAAGTGCTAAGTACGGCGGATGTATTGTCGTAACATTTACAATTGGGTTATTATAGAAAACCGCTAACAACCAATACCAGAAATTACGGAAAGGAACTCAACCAGTAACTATTTTAGATTTGCAGGACGTTAAGCATGTACAATATTTCAATCTCCACATGTTAACGACTAATAGCATTAATCTCTGTCAACCCCCTTCTCCAATGTACTAATTAAGCCGTCGGGACTGTGACCTTAATTGACACATATTTAGGGTAAGAGGAAACCATTTGCTTAGAGGGAATTGCAGTAATGGAATCATTAGCAATAGATCGTTTTCTGCATTGTGGGTTATGGATTCCTGTGGGCCCAGACTAAGAGAGTTGGGATTGAGGCATTTATAGAATAGTTCACTGCGCAGTCGTGGAAAAGGTGTATTGGGATAATTCCTATGGCATAAGGGAGGTGGGGTTCTGTCAAATGTGGATGTAGTATGTTATATGTGTACGGGTTTGAATGATACCATCGTACATGTACTGACTTAAGTGATATACATCTAATGACCTTGTCACAAACTAACGAGTACACTATGTTTAGTCTAAATCCTCGTGGTTCAGAGAACTCTATAATAACAGCACTAATAGGACATGGCCTGACTGAGTAGATTAGTGTATAATTGTGAGGTCCCATCGTTTGTCTAAGACATGGGAGCGGGCTCACTCTGCACTCAAGTGTGGATTTTCCAAATACACACACGTACACACACATACTCACACACCCTCACAGACTCTCTCTCTCACACACACTCACACGCACTTGTGCACAGACAAACGCACACACAACCTCACTCATATACACTCATACAGACACCCTTACACACACACCCTCACACACACGCCCTCGCATGCACAATCGCTTACACATCCTCACACACATATGAACACACAATCACACATGCACACCACACACACACACACACACATTCCTCTAAATGCTATTCACGTATAATGTAGGTCAATTCATGACCCCTCTTCATGACCCCTCGTTTAAGGATAAGAACAATACTCAATTTCTCATTCTCCTAAGAATCCATTTAATTGTAAATTTTGCCGAAACCCCTATATACCCCACCATGTACAACGTAGTCAGTGTAGAGGCCATCCCTAGCCTGTTTGGAGTGCCCCCTTTCAGCCATCCCCTGGGCCACAGCCCCCATTCCTATACTACAGCCCAGCGCCCCTTTAAGAGAACGGACGTATCACACTGTGCCACCACAGACGAGTTCAGCTCCCGTCTGCCTATGTTAAAACATGTAGTTTTTGGTGTGACAGTTTGCTGAGGGGTAGGTACACAGTTATGATGATGATTCTTGGATGATTGTTTAATGTCCTTCCCTCTCTTCACATCCAACATACAGTAAGGGATGTGTTGCATTTTAAGACCGTGTTTATAATTGTTATTAAGAAGTTGATAAATTTAGATAGTAACATGAACGCACTTTCATATCTCTTTACATACAGCATGTTGAACATGTTTCACACAATCTTTAGATTATGAAACTGATGGATCAAAAAGACAAAAAACGTTCAATGTATATTTGGGAATTACACAGAGCGCCTTCCCTCTAAACAAGCCCAATTCAATGTATGACTAAACACATCACAATGTTAAGAGTGATAAAAAGCCCTGTTTTTGTTCCCAAACACTGAAGCCTTAACCACCTCTTACATACACAGATTATGTCGGTCAGACAGGACGTTTTTTGACACTCACCTCCTAAAGCCGCTGTACTTTCTCCATGCGTATTTTATATGTCCTCAGAGCCAGTTCCGATCTGAATTAAGTCCACAGTTGTTACGCAGCCAAATGCACCCCAAATGGTAATAATAAAGTCCAAATGTCCAAATGTCACAGCAGCAGCTACATCCGTAATGTTAAATGATCACAGGTGGAGGTTCCGTCCTTACCCTAAGCTCCCGAGGTAAACACACTGGTCCCACCAGTAGGCCTATACCTGCAGCGGTTGGCAAAGTCTCCCACTCTCACAGATAATGCCAGCACTTTTTTCTCCTCCTGTCACAGAATGGCACAAATCCGCAGGACTTGCCAACTTGTCCCTTCTCGTATGCTCCTTTTTCAGTCTAATAAGTATATATCCAGGAAGAGGACTCTGTGCACACACGCTATAATAATAATGCAGGTATGAGGTAGCTCCAGGCCCAAATGACCATCCCTATATGGTAGAGACGGTAGCAGTGAGGGGGTAGGGGCTGTGTAGGTGAGTGTAGGTGTGCTGGGGTTCACACCTGTGGTCGGTCTGAGAGGTGTAAGGGGGTGCAGCGTCCTCTATACACCTGTGGCTGCTCTAAGAGCTGTCAGGGTGCCCCAGCGTCCTATGTACACCTACTACTACTACTGGAGCCCACCTGACGACGTCCGCAGCGACATACAGCGGCCTGACGGCGAACTACAGGAGAGGGGGGTGTCTTAAGGGGTGGTCACGTGACTGTGTGCACTCAGGTATGACGGGGGGTGAGGAGGGGGGTGAGGGGGGAGGAGTGGCGGGGGGACGGGGAGGGGGGTGAGAGAGGGGATGGGAGGAGGAGGAGGGGAGGGGAGGGGGAGGGGGAGGAGGGATGCATGCGAGGAGAGAGCTGGTGGCGTGTAGTGGTAGGGAGGTGATGGTTGGTTGGTTGGGAGGATGGTGAATGAAGGGTGAGAGGGGGAAAGACATGGGAAGGGAAGCCTAGGATAACACGGAACCGCTTTCCGCTCAAGTCAGTAAATACAAATTTCAGAGCTATGTTTTCCAGTGATATGTTTATTCATTTTTGTATACGCGCCGGAAGGAATTGTTCACATAATGAAGAACATTGTATATGTACATTTCTTCCTGCAAAATAAAAACTGTTTTTTTTTTGCATTTAGAGTTTTTCGGTGGCCTATAGCTAGGTTTAATCATTTAAGAGAGAACAGAAATGTATAACACTATCATCTATCATTACTATGATTTGAGACCATTTGACTGTAATATTATTATTATATACATATGTTATTTTCCACGGGATCTGGGAGACCAGGATGTAAATTCTGGAGACCAAAAAAAAGAACAAAATAACAAACAATTCAGAGCAGTGATGGACTCAGAAGGGGTCGCATAGGGCGCGCAGCCTCCCTAATTTTATTCACTGATCTAGTGTTCTAGTGTTCATAATATGTTCATAAACACCCTACCTTTTGAAAATTTCTGGATCCGCCCCTGCAGAGGATATGTTTGGCCAGGGGGAGCTATCAAGTAGGGCTGGAGATGAAGACAGAACGAGCAGGATAACCAGAAAATTGATGCTTGCTTGGTGCAAACATGTTTACTGGCATGAACACTGCATGTATATGATATATATTAGGAGACAGGAGTTCTAGAGTATGTGGGAGGGGGAGGGTGCAGGTCGACGAAACGGGCGACGGAGGTGTTGGGGGTACATGTACATGTACGGGTGGACAGAGGGTAGTAGGAGTGGTGTTCTGAGGGAAGGGTCAGCAGGGGGTGGGGTAGGGCTCAGCAGGGGGTCCCAGGTACACCCACGTGCACGCACCTGACCGCAGGGGGTGTGTAGGGGTGGAGGTAGAGTGGGGGGGGGGGGGGGAGGGGGTGGTAGGAGGAGGTGGAGGAGGGAATGGGTCAGGTGTGTGGGGTCAATTTTAATTGGTGCTTGTAATTAGCGGTTAGGGGTTGGATGGTCAGTTGGCTGGTTTTTACCTTCGAGGTTCGAGAGAACACCCCCTCCTCAATGATATAAGAACTAAAAAGAAGAAAAAGAAAAAGAAATTTAGAGCTGACCTGATTAGGGTCATATGTAGAGTGTGTATTAAATAATATCTCTTGTGTTTAGTGCATATATATATATATATATATATATATATATATATATATATATATATATCACAGGTATTCAGGTGAAGGACAGTAATTTCAAGTATAAACATGAGGGAACTTTACATTCCAAACATTCCAAATCATTTGGAATGTTCAGTTGGAACACATTCCATCCAGATTCATATTATAATTATTCCTAGCTTTAGGCCAGTGCTCGGGCCCCCCCCCCCCCACCCTTATAAACATGAAAATCAAAAACCCCATTTTTACACGGATCTTCAAATTTTGAGGTGCCAACATTTTCTCCTCAGGGTCTAGGGGCCAATTGACCCAATTGCTTCCCCCCCCCTCCCCGGGATCCGCCACTGTTAGAACTATGTAGGGTAGGGCAACTTAATTTTTTTATTTCAATTTGCTGCAATGATCTACAGTTTGGGAGGATGGACGGACAGGTTGCCTCACGTTTTCTCCACACCTCCTAACCCATTGCCATACACACCCACCTAGCGGCCTTCGTGTACGTAAGCATTCCTGAATAACTCCAATAAAAGTGGGAATCAAGCAAATATATTTGAGATGGAATACTAAGCTCTCGATAGGTGCAAATAAGGAAGATATGGACTGAAACAAAAATCATAACATTACTATTATATCATAGGAAAGGAAACTGATGCGAAGCAAAGGATTTTCGGGATCTGGAGGAACCTGAGTATGGCGATGACATACATTATATATATATATATATATATATGTATATATATATGTATGTATATATATATGTATATGTATATGTATATATATATATATATATATATATATATATGGGTTCTCAGGAATGAGGCTGGTTTTAATTAAAAGAGAGAGTATTGCGGTGTGAGGATAGGTGGACGAACCAGTAGCCTCATGTTTTACGCTCCCTGCCCCACCCTCCCCCTCCTAACTCCTCCCCTCCCCCACACCCACCCACCTAGCGCCCTTCGTATTATCCCCTCAATTACGAGGAGTGTGAGCCACAATTTGCTGCTCCCAAAGACTTCTTGTCACGAGACCCAAAACACAGGGTGTCCAGGAAGTGCCTCTCATTTTGTACTTATATCCGGGGGGAGGGGGGGGGGGGGGGGGGCTAAAAAAGACAGCCCCTTTTTAAAGACGTCTTGTGACAGTATTGAAGGTGTCTTTTCCCGGTCTTTTCAAGGGTTGTGGGAACGGCACGTTTTGATGTGGGATTTGGAATTGGCTGTCGTGGTGTTTTAGCAACACTTGCAGTTTCTATAGGTTCTTGGAAGATGTGGTTTCTGGTATATCCGGCCACAAGATTGTTGGTGATAATGTGATACCTGAAACGTTTGAAATATAATTGATCAACCTACGGAAACTTTGGATTACTATAGCTTACATATTTCACAAGAATTTGCATTAAGAAATAAGCAACATATACAATGGTGACAGATCCATGAAGCCACAAATCGCTAACCGAGATCCTTCTCACATTGAATTATATATTTTCTTCAATATATAATTGTTCTTCAATATATATATTTTACAATGAATATATATTTTCTTCAATATATACACATATTCTCCAATCTGTAAGAAACTACATTCCTAATAAAGAACATCCCAACCATATCCTGGATTCCATTGAAGACAACTTTACGCACATTTGTATAATGGCGGTGCATGGATCAGTTTAAATTCTATAAACGGTTAAATATGATCTCATAGACCTAGGGATGGACATATAAATCAACATAGTGGTGACGCATGACAAGTAAATACCTCAGCATATCTACCTACAAACAAACTGATCAAAGGGCTGACCATTACACATAAACATATAACACAAAACTAAGGTGATTAGAGACAAACTTTACAGATTACATCTTACCCCTGCTCTCAACAAAACCTGATGATAAAGTAATGACCCCCTGGTCCCTACCCTTATCATGTCTGACCAGAGGGTTAATTAGAAGGTCCAGGGATCCTGACCCCCTATCAGTGAGGTAACTACCCCACCTCCCGACCCTATCTGATGAGAACTGATGTCTTTATGGACGTGCCTTGGTCGTATGAAGATGTCCAAACGTCTGTTTCTATCGGAGATCAACAAGGATAGTATATAAGACTGTTTGGTTATGCAAGTTTTAGGTTAATATTTTCAAATATTGAAGAGGCTCACGGTTGACTTCAAGAATCTAGGGCCGAATTTGAAACCATTATGTACATTGTTGGTCAACAAGCAACGGCTATTTCAGTTTTAATTTCAATTTCTCAATTCAACACAAGTTCAATTTGTTTTATAAGTAAAGCAATTCATTTAGAAAGTTTTGCATAAGAAAAATGTAAAGAGAGATTTAGCTGCATCTCTTATTGCATTTGAAATATGTTAATGTTTCTACGTGACAACACTTAGTTTGACTTAGCAAAAACGTCAGAATTTAGAATGTAAATCAATTTTTAAAAAAACAGTTTAGGTCGGAATATTTCCATCAATATCTGTCAGAAGAAAAGCGTAGGGTATTGGTGTGTGAAACGTTGGGTTGAATCACGAAAACCTGCGAATACCATCAGAATTCCACCATTTCTCTTTTAAACGTGTGATCAAATAAATGAAATAAAAATGACCAAAATGATTCCCAGTCACTTTCAGGCTTATCCTAAAGTAATTCTATACTCTATCAACTCAATAAAAAGCACATTTCTAGATCTGGGTGAGAATAAAAATGGTCTAGAATTGCCTCCGACAGACAGGGTCAGGAAAGGTCGACAACGTCCTAAAAGTTTCCAATTTCTTAGATTATTTGCACACCTTTTCCTTCTGCGAAAAGTGACACCACAAGGATTGTCAATTCACATCAACAAATCCGGAAGGTTTCAACTTCTTAACCGCCACGGGTAAGTTGAAAGTTACCCCTTTTGACTCAAGGATTCAATATTTGCGGAGAAATTCACACCTCATTCTCCTTGGCAGCCGAAACTCTCACCAGCCTTTCCCTGGTAATACACGGTCATACAAGAACCCTTACACATCTAAGCTCTATGTTTGTCCAGAAAATGACACTAATCTTCTCCTTACTCAAAACTGGGAGTTGTAGAATCAGCCGATGGTTGGTCACTACTCAAGGGTCAAGGTCACTAAGTAAGTGGTGCCCTCTAGTGGCCTGAGTTGGAAACGAGGCCGGCTGAGGGGTCAGTCCCCCTCGGCAGATCTAGAAGCACATATTGGGGGTGTACATGTGACTTATGTCAATTAAACTACAAGTGGCATTTTCCAATTATCTTTGTTTAAACAATTGTTGTTGCCGTTTCTTTTCTGGTGGATATATAACTATATAGTTAGTATGATTATAAAGATTTATATAAGAATCAGTCACATGGTTACATGTCTTCAGCGATCTATGCTAAGTGAAACATGACTCATAGTTTTTCTAATGATCTATTTTTTTGAACAATCGAAAGGGAATTATTATTGAATAGTGTTGTTTTATCAAATATTCATTCATCTATACTTTACCCCGCTGTTTGTAAAAAAAAGAATTGGACTGATATTTTTAAGTAGAATCAATCCAAAAGTGTCTCTATGACTTTGAAATGAGTGGTTAAGCTTTTGGAATTTGTCTTTCCTTTGCTCAATTTTATATCGAAAAGTTCATTTTTTTCGGAAAGGAAATAAGAAGGGCCACACCCCTGAAGCCCCTCCCCCAAACCTCAACCCATCACCGATGATATCCTTTTCCCGTGAGATCCTTTTCTCAGGAAACTGCATCTAACACAGAATCTTTGTAGCAGACTGGTGAGGTGAAATACATCGCTTCTGGTAGCCTGATTATTTGATTGTCACCTGTGAGGGGAGAGTGACCCCTAAGGGGGGAGAGTGACCCGGCCCACAATGGCGGCGGTCAGCGGCCCTCTCATCGTGTTTAACCCCCTATTATCGTCCACCCTACTCAAGGTCAGTGGGAGAGGGTTAAAGGTCACCCGCCCTGACCTTAGGACCTTGTCAATGTCACCTGTGAGAGGGCAATGGGCCCTGATTGGTGGGAGGGGGGTGGGGTGATGCACAGGGGAAGGGCTCTGAACACGCATCATCTAAGATAGTTGTGGCGGTTATGTCATGTGCGGCATTGGGGGGATTTTTTCTTTTATGGAATGGCCAGTTTCTGGCAGTTTCTTAATCCAAAGTGGAATCGGTCATTGCTGATAGTAGAATAGGGTTTCAGGTCATTTTAATCAGGGGAGATAAGGATAGAACGCTTTGATGCAGGGGTAATTGTTTTTGTAAATGCTATTGTTAGCAGTTCAGCTTCAAAGGAGATGTAGGAATGCTTTTAAGGGATACATTCTTCAATGGACATTTTCCTATTAAGCAGAATAGTTACGTTTTCTTTACTCTGTCCATATAATATTTCACAATATGTCAGTATTGCTCTCGCAGAAATACAATAAACGTCAATGATTATACTTTTTTTTCAATGGGAATAAGGATTTTATAGGAAACATTTCTTTTTCTAACCAAAACAATTTTTGATCAATTAACTTGTACAATACAAGACCATGCATGATATTTCATGTAGCATTGAATAGAAAACTGGCTACCAGTTACCAATCTACAGAGAATGAACCCCTCTTAATACTCAGAACCCAACATTGGAACTCAGCATGTCAACTTTCAATTAACTCTTCTGGTCTAGTTTACAATAACTTCAGATGTTTTGTGAGATACTGATTCTCAAATGGATGTTTTTGCATATCCTGAGCTGGAAATGAATTTCAAAATGTGTGAGCAATGTTCCACGAGAACTTGTGGGAGTTCCACATATGCATGTCTACCGCATTTTGTCATGTCTTGGGTCACTGGCTTTACAATATCAGCCCTTATTTTTTAACTAATAAAGTGCTACTTGGTAATAATAACACCATTATCCCTTTACCATTCCCCCATTACAGTCACACTGCAATAAGACTCCCTCAACTTTAGAATAGTCGCTGGGCAACAGTCGACAATATAAATATTGGCCACTGCAGCCTAGTCCACATCGTCGAAACTGCCAATTTTAAGACTCGAGGGCAGCTGGTTGTTGTTGATGTTAAATACATTTCTCTACAGTCTCAGGAGAGTAGGCCTAAAGGCCTGTTGTTGCTTGGTGGTTACATGTTGTCACTTCAGCTGCGCATGCTGGATCCAGAGTGTCCCTACAGCAAGGGTGCACTATATAATAGATTTGATAAATAATTGTAGTTGTTGGAGAGAGGATATGCCATGCCTAAACTTAGGTATGACAAAATGGAGGGTGAAGACAACAATATAGCGATATCATAATGCCAGCATATAGTTAGCACCCTACATAGCAGAAAGTACTCTCACGGACTATTTCTGCAGAGCAGAGGTGTGAGTGCTGCAAAAACACTCCTCTCATGGAATATTATGGGTCGTGACCCCTAAATTCGACACAGCGACAGGGCCAATTTTGAGGAAAATGACATGCGACATTACCAATTTTTAAATTCGACACTGCAACACCGCTTATTCTGAAATCAACAGGGGACATGGGCCTCAGTGACAAAGACAACACTTTTAGAAATTTAATGGCATGTAACATGACCATTTCTTAAATTCGACATCCGACATGGGACCCCCCCCCCCTAATCTAGACCCCTAATATTATCCCAAAGCGGAGGGTGTTTCTCAGCAGAATGCATTCTAGTAAACAATCTCCCTGTATCATAACTCAACCTCCAGTTTCCTGTACGTTTGGATTACCCTCAATTACTGTCCGCACAGCGTCATAAACTGGGGCCTAATAACACCAATCCACGGAAGGAGGGGGACACAACCACTTATTTCCACCACTTCATTAACGTTATCTACCCAGAGTCCTGATTTTATAATGACACCAATGTTCCCCAATCAACCAGTTAGAGTCAGAAATAATGGCCGAAAACAGAGGAAAACAATGCTATAATGACTGACTAATGTGGATTCTGATGGCTGGCACCTCGTAGAGGTTAGATGACAAATGGCCATATGGTCAAGGCATGGGAAAGGATTCTACCAGAAATACATAATTTATGCACGTTAAAGCTAACAGGGCTATATTGAGATGGGAAAATGGCTCAACGGACCAAAGAATGACTATAAAATAATTTTATGAATTTTTGTTCAAAAAATAATGTACCAATGTGAAGCCCCAATTCAGATCACTTGTCAGTATGTAACATTTCAATATTACATACTAACAGGTGATCTGAATTAGTAACGTATAGGGCTTTACCAAAATAATATATTGTATAATTGTGATATTGTACAAAAGTTATCCTAGAAATTATGTAATTCTTACAAAATCCTAGACCATTATTTAAAATAAGAGGTGACTTGATCAATATCAACAGCCTCATTTCTTATTGGTTTTCATATCATTTTTTGAAAAAGTTAATTCTATTTGCATAGATAGCCACTGGGTATCTCTTGTAAATAGGCAGTCCATTGCTGTTAAGATAATGAAACTTGATCCCAAATTAAGGTGTGAAGAAATATTCCCATGTCTCAGGGACATATCACTTCAGGTTATTTATCTATTTATTTATTTATTTATTTATTGGTTTGTAGGTGTTCATTTCTCATAACAACGGAGCGGCTTCACACAAGGGGGGGGGGAGAGGACATATTGCTACATGCTATTGATATATCAGTCTGTAAGTGTATATTACCTATATCAAAACTGAAAGGGGTGCAGGAGACCTTTTGACCCGTCCCAGTCATTTCACGGGGGACATGAGACCATATGAGAGAGAGGACAAATAAACCCAAGGTGGTTAGGAGGGGTGCTGGGGCGTGGGTCTGTGAACAGGCACGTCGACTGTCGCAAACTAGGTCTTGTGTTTCTCATTATTAGTACACTACTAAAATATTGTATGGTTTTGCATGGGTAGATTGTATAATGATATGACGTTTCTAAGTCAAGAACTCGCGTCATTAAACTCATTATCAGACTACTGAAAAGTGTGAACATCGATCATACTGTCAAAATAAGTCATGCAGCATGTAGGAACGATTTAAAGTAAAAACACCCATTGCGAAAGCACTTTCAATACGTGTCACAGGTTGTAAGTGTAAGTATTACATATTGTCTTGTCATATATATTATGTACCCAATCTACAATTACTTTCATTGACCTTACTCCTGGAATGTTAGGCCTATGCGTTAAATTGCCATATTACTGAGTGTACAGTGGAAGATTGGTTTGGGGGGGGGGGGGGGCAAAAGGGAGAATTGCCCCCCCCCCCCCGACCCAGGGGACAAAACTTTGGCATTTTAAAATTTGAAGACATGAGAAAATCTGGTGTTTTTATTTTACAGGGGGGGGGGGGGGCAGATCACTGACTCTGGATCCTCCCCTGATATACAGCCCTATATATATAGTTGCCAAGATAACAGGAAACTGAGGGCAAGAGTGTGTATAAGTATTAATTCAAGTCCCTTACAGTTGCAGATATTGTTTTGTACTATGGACTTTTGGTGCGTGTACATGGGTGAAATCAGAACATCGCCATTTCGATTAAAGAATTGTCCATGTCACATGGCATAGATCCCAGAAATAGTTGTGTTGCCATGTCGATTTAGGGGACTAGACCAAGAGTGTTACCTGAAAGTCAGGATAGCCTTCCTTCATTGGCTCAATGACCTCAATCGAAAGATTATATCAACTTGGTAATTTCTCATCTCACAAATCTTAGATGATCTCTAAAGATTTAGAAGGCTTACCCCTATCTGACCCTGTCTTTAATCCGTATGAAATACGCCGTTTCTGATCAGCCACCCTGTGTCGCCTCGTCCCCTACCTTCTGCTGTGACAGTGTCATTCATTTCCGTGTCATATTGTTTTCCTAGGGGGACGTTGGGGGGAAGGGTACTGACTCTTTGATGGTAGATACTCTCTTACTTACTAAGATGGCACGTATCAATTACGTATTAATTGACGGTGAGGTTGAAACCTCAGCAAATTAGAAAGCTGTTATGACATTATATTTTGGTTAGGTTAGGACCAAAACAAAACAGAACAGAACGTTTTAAGAATATTCTGTTTAGGTTGAAGAACATAACCAGAATGTTATAATAATGTCGCAGTGCAACGTCACAGTGATGTGATTGGGAGTAATCAAGAGAATGTGACAAGAACCAACACAGAACGTTGCTGCAACGTTATTATAAAGTCAGACCTCTGGCTTGGTACAGCCTCCAGTTTTTGGGATGTCTAGGGATAGCCCCTTGTTTTAACTCCAGTTCGTCTCCAAACAGAGCATTGTTCTTCAAAGATTATGATATAAACACCTCATAAATGAATTTGAACGGCTTAAAACATGCAAATGATGCATTTTTCTGCCCAGAAAAGCTGATCATGATAGCCCCCACAGGACAGTAAGACTTGACAACTCTCGCCCCCCCTTTTGTGTTTTTGAGTTGCTCGGTCAGTGACAGCCCCCCCCCCCCCCTTTTCTTCCTTTTGCCTCAATTACAGCCACACCTCCCGGGTTTTTCAGTGGATAACCAAGCTCAAGATGAGTAACCCCCCTCATCCGAGCTCTAACAGTAGCTTCTAATCGCTCTGTCTGTTTCCAACTGTGAAACAGAGATAAGAGAAGGTGAATTATGTTATCTGTTTTTGATCTGTGTGTTCTTGGACTCGAGGGAAAGCTAAGAAAAACTGGGGAGAGTTGTCGTGTACAGGTATTTGTCGGCTTAGAGGGGGTTGTGTTGTGGGGGTGTGTCCATTTGTCACTTGACAACAAGCGGCCGGTCACGGAAGGCGGAAAATGAGGGGGGTAAAAAAAAACTGTGTATGGAAATTGTATCTAGACAAGGTCATGTGACAAGAGTTTTTACATCTGTTTGTTACTTACTGAGATGGTACGTAACAATTACGTTATTGATGGTGTAAACTCACCAAATCAGAACGTTATTATAACATTAATTTTTGGTGAGTTAAGGACAAAACAAAAACAGAACATTACAAGGACATTCTGTTTAGGTTGAAGAGCATGAACATTATGATAATGTCGTAGTACAATGTCACAGCAGTATGTTGCAGCAATGTTATTGGGAGCCGTCAAAATAACATAATTAGAACCAAACCAGAAATTTACTGTGACATTATCATAACGTAACGTTAACACCTCTGCCTTGGATGGTTGTATGGGAAGGTTTGCATATGATCACTTCTGACTCCTGCTTCTAGTCTATAATGCATGGTGTATGCCACATATGTATAATATAATGTACATTTTGATTCATGTTTGATCTAATCTTCATCTTGTACCTTTTAACTCACATTCATATTAACTCGCATTTTATGCACATTTTCTACCGTTTAATTCACATTTCATCTCTATAAACTCACACTATACATATTAACTCACAATTTATACCTCCTGACTCACATTTTATATAGATTTGTTTATTTACATTTCACCCGACTTAATTCGCTGCTTCTTCTGACACATCCCTTTCCGTGGATAAATACAAGTGATTGACTCATAGTTGATGGACTATCGTTGCCAAGGATATGGTAATTGACATAGTCTAAATATTGGCGGATTCGTGATCTTTACAACTTCAATTAATATTCAATCGGGCATACAATATTGGTCACCTAACCCAAGTTATTTCATTACGCTTTGTCCAAGTCAAATACATCAACTCAAGCATTACGTATATTGCAGTTTGATAGCTCAATGAATCTACCCCAACTCAAACAAGCACACCCCTGGGAATTACAATATTTACAACTGACGGTTGTCTTCTTTGAAGTTGTTTGAAGTGTCCCTGTAGGCTGGGCTGTAAGGGGCGGAGGGATGGGGTTATAATGATAGCTGTAAGGTCGTTAAGCTATTACCTGTAATCCTGGTTTAGACCCTTACCTCACCTGAGGTCATCAGGTGATAACACACCTGGCGACAGGTGCTCCACACACCTCTCACCACACCTGGATTTACCACCTACAGGACACTCTGCGACACGATGCTCTCTGGACGGAGAATCGTCTCTGTGTTGTAGTTGTCTCTTGGTCGGCCCCTGCAGCCACCCCAAGTAAGAATAAGACGTTATAATAACGTTATTATAACGTTTTGGTGAGTTATGCTTTGGTTCTTGTTACATTATTTTGATTTCACCCAAAGGCGTCTTTAGAACCTAACATTGTGTCATCGCAATATAACATTATTGTGACGTTCTTGTAATATTCTTTCATGTCATAATATCTTTATTATAACATTCCTTATTAGTTAGGTCACACCTTGACCAAAATGTAATGTTGTTATAACATTCCTTTTGATAAGTTGTAACTATACCTAAAATAACGTTATTGGTACGTGAGAAATTGGGTAGGTTTCAGATTAACTAAAAAAGCACAGTCTCAGAACGTTCTCGCTACGTTGCTGCTTGCCTGGGCCAGGAGGCATAATGCTGGTAAATAGTTTGAGGCGTACATAGAACAAGGTCACTTTGATTCCTCCAGCTGGTGGCCCTCGGCGACCAGCTAGCATGCATTTCGACGCTAAACAGCATTGCATTCGGGTTCCTGCGGCGGCTCGCCAGTGGGTAAAATGAACGGGCATCTTGTCTATTTTCGCGGACTTTTTTTTTTCCATATATATTTTTTTCTTTTGCAAGTATAGATCTTTCGTTGCAGAGTGTCATTGTCAAAAGACGTCACCGGGAATGGTGCGGTGGGTGGTGGTGGTGGTGGTGGGGAGGGGTCACCTGAAAGGACTGAACCTCACCATTTTACCATTGGCCTTTTTGTGGCTGTTTGGGGAGGTATCGGGTACCTAGGGAGTTGCTTGTGGGCGGGGATAGGATTAGGACAAGAGGAGAGGGAATGGTGGTAGAGGGGGACTTTGCCTAGAACTGCCCATTAAGACTATCTTAAACACTGATACAATTCCGCAGGAGATGGTAAAATGTTCATCTGTTTGTAAACAAATGCAATTTTTGGGATCCCGTTTAAGGACGGATTCTGATATTCAATTGAGCAAGGAAAATGTTTTTATAGTAATGTTTACCAGTCTCATGATTTAGATCTTACGGTAGTAAAGGTTATAAGTGTAAGTATTACATATTGTCTTGTCATATATATATATATATATATTATGTACCCAATCTACAATTACTTTCATTGACCTTACTCCTGGAACGTTAGGCCTATGCGTTAAATTGCCATATTGCTGAGTGTACAGTGGAAGATTGGATTCTGATATTCAATTGAGCAAGGAAAATGTTTTTATAGTAATGTTTACCAGTCTCATGATTTAGATCTTACGGTAGTAAATATCTGTAGGTATGAAATGGAAATATAGTGAATACTAGTCTTCAGTTATTTTAAACCAAAGTTATGCCTAAATTTTTGAAAATTTCTATTCTTAAGCCTTGTAATTTGTCTACATACTTACCAGAATGCACCTTGGTATAGGCTAGTCTGCAAGTACACTTCAATAATTAAGCTATCCGTTGTTGGGAGAATTATGTGCTAGTGATAGACAAAAGATCCCCCCCCCCCAACAAAAAGAAACAGAACAAGAAAAAAAGAACAAGGTGCTAGATCCACCATTGCTCACCCCCACAACTCCCCCTCCACCCCCCACTCCCAGGCGAGGTGCTCATGTGAAGAGGCGGGTCTTTGAAGTCGTCAGGTGAGGGGTGATTGACTTCACCCACCTGTCATAAAACACCACTAATCCCTCTGTCTCCCACCTGTATAAGTGAGTAAAGCATTGTCCTAATGACATAAATCAGTGTGTAATACAGACCACACACTTATAGAGACGGGTCACTCAAATACATTGTTAGAATATGTTCAACAATTGATATCTCAGTTACTATCTGCCATCCATCATTGAAATTTTCAATAGGTTCTTAAAGTATTTTCTGAGGGAATTATGTTTCAAAATGGTGATGTAAGTCCTATTTTTGATTTCATAAAATTTGGGAAGTTATGTTTAAAAAAGGTACACACACAGTTACCCTATGCATTAATTCACTAATTTGAGATATGTTACAAGCTTCTCTCAAGAAAGTTGAGAGCATACATCAAACTATGACATTATCATAACGTTCTGGTTACGTTTTTCAACCTAAACAACAATTTCTTTTAACATTATGTTTTCGTTGCACCCTAACCTCACTAAAAATTAATGTAATAATAGCATTCCGATTTGGTGAGGTTGAAACCTGACCACGAATAATGTAATTATCATATGTGGAGTCTTAGTAAGTAACAGACTGACTTTAAAAAAGAATGGTTGCAGAACATTAATTTTCTCTCATGTCGCAACTTGGCTAGGCACACATCCACTCCCTCCACAGACCCGACGTCACCATATACCCGATTTACAGCTCCCATTCACCGCCTGATATGTAACATCCCCTGGTCACATATCTCTGTCATCTCACAAGCTGTCTGTTGGCTCTACTTTGAAGTTGTCGTCAGAGGAGAGGGGCAGGGCCGGCAGGAGAAGTGGGGGAGAATGAGAGGGATTTGGACTAAAACATGTCGAAAGCTGCTTTTTGTCCAACTATGTCTTGCAACTCACTTGACGTATCGGTTTTTGAATGAGACAGCTTAACTTCTTGAATGATACACATCAAATATTTGCTTTTCAAACGGACGCCTTTCTCGATAAAAACTGATTGAAAGGAAGATTACATTTCTTTAGCTTTTGTCAAAGGTTCTTTTCTTTTCTCTCGTCGCCTCTTTGACAAGGAGTAAGGTAGGAAGGAAGGGAAACGTTTATTTTTCTAATGGAATAACGTCCTCCGGAATAGAGGGATCCGGAATGAAAGATCTGCATCGCATCGATCACCAACAACTGTCTTTATGGGATATTACATAGTGTATGCTGAAATGAAGCGTTGGAATATCCTGTAACATCCTTTGGATACATTTGAGGCATTGTATAGATAGCAATATACAGTTATGCATCATATAAATATGAATGCATTATAAGAAACACTTTAGAAATCAGTTAATCACTGTAATGGTGTTCGTGTTTATTTTCTATTTTGTGGGGCGGAGGGGTGTCCAAGGGGGTTCGGACCCCTACCCCTTTTGGTGGACTCCCAAACTACAAAAAGAGGTGGAAATGTTTTAGTACTTAGCCTATATGCTGACAACCCTCCCCCCCCCCCCACACACACACACTTTCAGAAATCATGTATCTGCCCCTGCTCCCTCCTCAGTCACGCATCCACCCAGTGTGCACACCCCTTAAATCCCTAAATCCACTTCCATTATGATGTATCACACACCATAATTGTTCACTTCACGTGTACCCAATGCCCCCTTTGAGGGATTATCTCTGGGGCTGAAGATTATGGCGTTTGGTCACGTAAAGCTAGCATGGGTCACGTAAAGTTAGCACGGGTCTGTTAACAACTCTACCATGGGCCCAGGCACCTGTGACCACCTTAAGGCCCTATTCCATTTCAAGACATGATCCACGATTAGAAGTCACATAGAAATGGCACATGTTGGAGACTAAAATCTTTTTTACACATATGTAAAATGCTGCAAATAGCCATTTTCAATCATCCATACATATGTTTTTCCTGTAATACATCATGTTGTGTAGTGTAATAGGGCTTTAAGGCGCAATTACACTACACGACTGGAGCTGTGATAACAGCGTGATATGACAGTATTACAGAACATGTACATGCAGGAGTGATATGATTGTTTGACGTTGGCAATTTGGATGGTTTTACATATGTTTAACAAAGAATTGTATCCCTATTAAATTTGATTTCTCTGCGACATGGTCATATTACAGCTCATGTCGTGTATAGTGTCTGGATCTGCTAACATAACACCCTATAGACACGGACCCAAGAGCCGTGACCACCTTCAGCCCCTGGAGAATGGAGGGTCGCATGTCTTCGTGAGTGTACATCATTGTCAGAGTGGCTGAACTGGAGGAGAAGGCCATGACGTGATAGGGTGATAGGGTGACGGAGTACTGGGGCTGTAAGGGGGAGAAAACACCTACCGCTGCTTGTCGCATGACTAAAGGCCCTATTAAGCCCCATTCGCCGTGGTGAACGTGGTTTGTCGCAGATCTTTACGATCTGCGAATGTTGGAAACATTGGATTATCGTAGCCTTCTGCGACGTGGTCCACTGCAAAATTATTCAACATGTTTAATATTTTCGTAGAGCTCTTGTGCGATTCAAGCCGAGATTGCCCACGAAAATTATCGCAAATGATCACAAGGTGCCCTCCCTCTCAGTGTGAATCCTCTACGATCAATATCTCTAGCTTGTGATCATTTTATCGCATCTGAGATCATTTGCGAATGATTAAGATGAATTTGTCGTGGCCCTTTGCAACAGAAAGATCGGCCCGGGCGAATGGGGCTTTACACTATAATGACTTAAGCTGCGATATGATGATGTTATAGAGCAGTCACACATATCAGAGATACAATTCTTAGTTTGTCACACATGTGAGATATACCAAAATGCCAATTTTTAACAATAACATCACTCCTATATGTGCATAATCTGTAAAATCATCATATGGCACAAATATTGCAACCTAAAGGCCGTATTCCACATGCTGAAAGTGTACTATTTAAAGCCGTATCCCACATACCGAAAGTACGCTGTAAATTCCCCGGTGATAGACTTTCAGCATTGTTATTGGTGGCTGATTTTGCACTATTTGTAGCCAATTTTGCACTATCGGTGGCGTCATCAACAGCTGAAAGTATGGGCTGCGGGTATAGAACGTTTCCATGGGGAGGGTCAGTATCGGCAGCGCATACTTTCGGTATGTGGAATACGGCCTTAAGTCATGTAGTGTAATGCCACCTAAACGCATGTGTGATATTTTGTACCTTTATGTTAAATTTACCATACATGAGACTCTTTAGCTATATATACATACACACGCACTTGCTTGTAGTAGGCCTAGGGTGCATTATGGGTAACTGGTTTCTGTTTTCACCCATAAGGCGTTAGTAGTATTCTCTTAGTTTATATGAACCAGGCGAACTGTATGACTGATTTGGTGCCCTCACTATCCATGATTGCACTATGATTTTGTTTTATAATTGTCAATAGCACTACATACCAAAGTTTTGTGACTTGACTTTTGATATACTCTTAATCTGTGAGGTTAGCTTGAACAGAGTTTCATAGAATATTTCTATATAATTGTATTCAAACGATTTCTGTTTTTATAGACACTCTGTACAAATCAACCATTAGGAATGGAAATATAACTTTATGGAGGACCAGAGTGATATGAGATTCATTTAAATTTTAGAAGCTTCATGCCAATGAAAAGGCGGCATTTCTATCTCCTTAACTTGGCCATAGGTCAATAAACTGAGTTTCACTCACTCTCGATCCAATGAACTACTTCCTTTCACTGGGTGGCGCACCCTAAGTAATCACATTTGGATCACTCAGTTTGAGTTACTCTTCTTTAAGTAGGTAGTTCTCTCTCACATATAACAACGACCAAAGAGCTACATTCCGACATGCACCCTCATGATGACCCTCTGCTCCCCTCTGCCTTGACATCATCCGAAGGAAATATGTGAACTGGGGTGTCAATGACATGGGACTGGGTACAGTAGGTTATTACAGTAATTTACATACAGTTATTGAACGGAATCCACAGTTATAAAAATGGACTGAACAATCATTACTAGATATATGTATTCAAAACTTCAATTACTTGACCCAATGTGCCTTACAGAAATCAAGGAGAATCCGAAGGAGTTGCATTGGAAACTGATAGAGTTTCAACTGGGTATTTTGACAATGTTCAGTGTATTTGTGGAATCATGTATACATTTTGTGAAGTGAGCATGGGCATATAACTTCCCTCAACTTCTCTAACTTTCCCCTTTAACATGATTTCCCATCCCAAAACATCCAAATGTTTATTTTTTACTTCTCCAAGCCGTTCTTCTCCAACCCGTCAGAAATTAAAGATATAATAATTTTTAATTATAATTCTGAAGCATTTGGAATTCATTTTTGTGCTTCATTTACTTATTAAACAATCTTAAAAATCTTAAAAAACAAAAAACAAAAATGAGAATAATTTACAATGATATATTGTGAATAATCTCATAGCCATATGACCATGATCACTACGTGGTGATCACCAAAAAGTGGTCACGTGACCACGCCTCTACAGGTTCTATAGGGTCACCCCTCCCCATTTCTCCTCCGACCCTGGCTATCAGAGGTTATAGGGATTCCCCCTCCTCCATCCTTGGCTGTCAGAGGATCTAGGGATTCCCCCCTCTTCAAACCCTGGCCATCAGAGTATTTAGGGATCCCCCCTCCTCCAACCCTGGCTGTCAGAGGTTAAAGGGATTCCCCTTCCTCTAACCCTGGCCGTCAGAGGTTATAGGGATTCCCCCTCCTCTCATCCTGGCTGTCAGAGGTTATAGAGATTCCCCTTCCTCTAACCCTGACCGTCAGAGGTTATATGGATTCCCCCTCTTCCAACCCTGGCCATTAGAGGTTATAGGGATTCCCCCTCTTCCAACCCTGGCCACCAGAGGTTATAGGGATTCCCCTTCCTCTGACCCTGGCTGTCAGAGGTTATAGGGATTCCCCCTCTTCCAACCCTGGCCATTAGAGGTTATAGGGATTCCCCCTCCTCCGACCCTGGCTGTCAGAGGTTATAGGGATACCCTTCTTCTCCAACCCTGGCTGTCAGAGGTTATAGGGATTCCCCCTCTTCCAACCCTGGCCACCAGAGGTTATAGGGATTCCCCTTCCTCTGACCCTGGCTGTCAGAGGTTATAGGGATTCCCCCTCTTCCAACCCTGGCCATTAGAGGTTATAGGGATTCCCCCTCCTCCGACCCTGGCTGTCAGAGGTTATAGGGATACCCTTCTTCTCCAACCCTGGCTGTCAGAGGTTATAGGGATTCCCCCTCTTCCAACCCTGGCCACCAGAGGTTATAGGGATTCCCCCTCCTCCGACCCTGGCTGTCAGAGGTTATAGGGATACCCTCCTTCTCCAACCCTGGCTGTCAGAGGTTATAGGGATTCCCCCCACCTCTTACACTGGCCCTCAGAGGTTATAGGGATTCCCCCCTTCCTCCAACCCTGGCTGTCAGAGGTTATAGGGATTCCCCCCTTCCTCCAACCCTGGCTGTCAGACGTTATAGGGATTTCCCCTCCTCCAACCCTGGCTGTCAGAGGTTATAGGGATTCCCCCACCTCTTACACTGGCCCTCAGAGGTTATAGGGATACCCCCCCTCCTCCAACCCTGCCTGTCAGTGTCTATAGGGATACCAACCCGCCCCGTTGTCAGGTGAGTTCACCGATTACTTCCCCCTCACCGCCCCTCTTTGAGTCACTGTTACCAGCCTCTAAAGGCCTCAGGTGACTGACCCTGTAAGATCAGGTGTACCTGCACGAATCAAACACCTGCACGGATTTAGTTTTCGGTTCATATACCTGTATTTGACGTCAACATTCTACCCTTATTTCATAATTAAAATGAGCAGAATCCCCTAGACTGCGTGCCCCTGATCTAAATTTCAATAAACTGATTTTTTTTGCAACGGAATATATGAGACAGGCTTTACTATTTAATTAATTTTTCTATCATAGGGAAGAATACTAAAAATACCTTCAGATAAAAAAAGGATTAATAATTTTTGAATATTTGGTCAGATGCTCTCTACCAATGGTCATACCCTCCATCTTTTATACTTCCATGGCCTTACATCTGCCAACAAGTATTGGTAAAATGGTGAACAGCAATGAGGCCAATGTTATTCATATTGAAGCTAGAAATTAGTTACAATTTGAAGATTGTGATATTCTCATTTCATTTTTTACCAATTAATCGTAACCAGTAAGTATTTTATCAAAATATATAGAATGAGTGAGAAGGGCTCATTGGGGGAGTTTTTTTCATACACACGCACGCACACACGCACACACACACACAGTGACACCCACACACACACCCACCCACACACACACACACAAACACCCACACACACAGTGACACACACACCCACCCACACACACACACACACACACACACACACACACACACACACACAATCACACACACACACCTTAGCTAGGCATATCAAGTCCTTTGCATTCTCTCTTGGTATAGATTCAATCTCCCATCTTTGTTTGCTTTCCCATCCTCTTCACTTTAAGGTTCAAAGTAAAAGTTAACCATCTTCCGGCGGACTTTGATTGATCCCCACCTCATTAAGCTTAGTTACTTTAGGGTGGCTGCCTCTTAAAGACCCTCTGCTGGTCCTTAAGTTCCGCCCAGAGGGGGCCTAGACAGGAGGTTCCCTATGTCGTGTGTTAAATTTTAAAAAACGGCAATGTCGCATTCTCTGTCACTTATTTTGTCGCATGTTGAATTTAAGAAAATGTCCATGTCGCATGTCCCTATGGTTTTAAAGCTCCCTGTCATGTTGTATGCCCAGCCAACCTGCGACATAACAGCAACATTCTGCAACCATACTTGTTTTAGTCAATTTGTTTCTTACTATGATTGCATGTAACAATTATGATATTGATGGTGACTTTTTAACCTCACCAAATAAAATCAGAACTTTATTATAACATTATATTTTGGTGATAAAGTCACAGCAGTACATTGCAGCAACGTTATTGGGAGCCATCAACATGATGTAACATGAACCAAACCAGAACGCTGCTGCAATGTTAAGCCCCATACCCACTAGGCGATTTTACCGGCTACTGGCGATGGGAAACAGCAGAATCACTGGTATAATCGTCACCAATTCAGATGACATGTTAGTTTGTAACATTGAAATGTTACACAGTAACATTTGATCTGAATTGGTAATGATATGACCAGTGATTCTGCTTTTTCCCATCGCCAGTAGCCGGTATAATCGCCTAGTGGGTATGGGGCTTTAATATTATAACGTCACACCGCCAGCTGGGTAGGCTCCATGTCAAATGTCGATTTTGAGAAACATCCATGTCACCCTGTCGTATTTAGTGGTCCAGACCCATCCAAGACACAGTGCCAGACGCCGGTGGGTGTACATTTCAGGCTTCAAAGAGGACCCAAAAACCCACACAATCAGGGAAAGTTTCAATATCCAGACAGGGCGGTGCGGAAACGGTTCTAAAAGGGCTTTAGAAACGGACACCCCACCCATGTGGTGCACCGTTGTCTACGCGGTGGGTTCATGGTTTGAATGGCTTTAGAACTAATGGAGAAAATATCAGCTTCTTTGGTGGCTGCATAAACGACAACATTTATTCTTATGATAACACTTTTAGATCCTTTTCGTCCTTGGTCTTGAAATTAGCCGTATTGCAGTTCTGTACATTATAGTTGAGAAGTAGACTTGGGTTTATAATACTTTCTCCCATATAATGCAGCCTACACAGGTACCAGATACCCCTGTGAGTTCCCTTTCCCGCTAACCCTCCCCTAAACAGCGGGAGGACAATGCCCCCACAACGACCCAACAGGGTGGTCTGGGCACTGATCAAGGCGCCACCTGCCGCCGCCATCCAACAATAGACCTTATACTGAGGGACCACTCTCTTATAGTATGGTACATTGAATTGAAGCAAAAACCAATAGCAACATACGTTCAGAAAGAGCACAAGTATGGTACGTCATTAAATTAAATTTTAATTGTTAAGATCTATAGTTGTATTTTCAGGAAAAAGCATAATTTTGTCATCTGGAGGTTATTGGTCAGAAGTGATCCAAATTCCACAGCCTTTTGGTGCGCATATATATTTCAATCATATGTATACTGGTTACAATTAAAAGACAAGGGCCATTAACTTAAACTTCATTATCTTTGCCAGAGTGGTTTGATGGTAAAGAAACAGACAACCAGGCAATAACAAACAACACCTTCTGCAAATACCCTATACCCCTGACAAGGGCTGAGGAGGGTGGTCCTTTCCCCTTGATCAAACCCAAACTCCGTCCTTCCTCCCCACCCTCACTCCCATCCGTCAATGACGTCCCATACCCCCCACCCCCACTCCACTACCCCCCCCCCCCCCCCGTCGAGATACCAGCAGCCAGCCGGGCAGCCATGAAACAGGGGTACAATGCCTTCAAAGGAGGCCCGTACCCAGGTGGGGAGGCGGGGGGGGGGGGGGGGTTGGCGGGGATAGCGCGCCAACCCTTCAAAGAGTAAATTTCTTATAAAAGCTCCACCTTTCTTTCCAAAATTTGATATAAAGATAGTTGGAAATTATTGAAAAGTTCCACTTTCGGAACCTCTCCACTCCCTTTTAGGATTAGATTATTGATACAATGAGCAAAAGTTCCATTTAGGGATTCTCGCCCCCCCCCCGTCCAAACTAGACCCTGGTTACGGACCTTCAAAGGGCATCAGGGGGCGGAGAGGTAGAGAGAGTGTGTGTGTATGTGGGGGGGGGGGGGGGTTGTAGAGGCTGTGATAGGGGATGGGGAGACGGTCTGGGTGGACGGGCCAGTGTCTGGGTGTCGGTGTCTGTTTGTTGGAGTCGCCAAAGGCTCCACGGTCGTCAAGGTATCACAGAATCTCTGAAGTATTAAAGCTGATGGAGAGGGATGAGAGGGGTGGGTGCCTCATACAACGGAGACCTAGCTTAGATAAGAGTATGATATAAGGCGGTAGTCTGCCAAGTGTAGAAGTGCTGTCTAGTCTTCGTTAGCTGTGGTGACCAGCTGGCTAGGCAGTGGTCAAGCTATTCAAATAGTCAAGGAGGTACAAAAAAGAAGGTGACATTATCATAACGTTGCAATAAGAATCTCTGAAGTCTGAGAGTTGATGGTGAGGGATGAGAGGGGAGGGAGGGGAGGGAGGGGTGGGAGGGATGGGTATCTCGTACATTCTCAGACACAGAGCTTAGATAAGAGGAAGATAGTGATGGTCTGTCTAGTTTGAAGGGTAGAAGGTCTAGTATTCGTTGGTTGTGGTGACCAGCTGTTCAGTGGTTAAGCTATTCAAGTGGTCAAGGTATGACCAAAGTGGTCAAGCTTTCAAAGAATAGGATGGTTGAATAATAACTATGCCATTGGTGACTATTAAGATATCGCAGTGACATTGTATGTTGTTGGATTATGGTCCTGTTATGGCATTAATGGTATATAATCCCAATAGAGTTGCAGCAACTGACTGCAGTTATATTGCACTGCAGCATCATTTTAAAATTCTGTTTGCGTTCTTCAACCAACATCGAATGAAGTCATAACCTTCGATTCTTGTTCAGTCTTAACGTAATCACAGAATAATGTTAACATTATTATAATGTTCTTATATATAGTGAGGTCTCAGCCTCAAAATAAATCCTGTAACTCTAACATACCTTTTAAGTATAAGTAACAGACTAACCAAAAAGGTAATTCAGAACAGTTGTGTTATAGCATCACTTGGCTGTGTATTCATAATTAGGAGGAAAACGACTTTTCAGGGCTTCTGGGTATCAGCCATAGGTTATTAGTGTACGCTCTGAGCACCAATGGCCAAGAACGTTTACAGCGTGCTATAGTGATACCTATACCTGGTACCCAGCAGCCCAGGAAAGTAATTCTCCTCCTCATTATACAACCAAGACTTTGAACTGGCCTTGGTGAGATGGGGGGAATACGTCAATAACAAGGATGATATATATGCACATTCCAATGTACAAAAATAGGCATTGGTGGTGAACATAGTGTGGCGTGAAATGTGTAGGTTGACACCTTTATGACATTTATTGATTATAGGTAAATACAATCATGCCGAATTTCTAAATAAGGATAAATGTAGTATTATGACTTCCAATGTATTCATTGTAAATATTGTGAAAAAATGCCTCGTACTATACCAAAACTGCTGGTTGCTGGTATGCCCCTCTGGGTCCTACAGCTATTCGCTGGTTCTGGGAGGTACAGCTGGTTCCCTATCCCCCGGGCAGTGGTAGGGACACAACAGATAACACCTTGTTAACTTCTCAAGGGCTGTTGGTAAAAAAGTCACTTATTTTCTCAGCATGAGGTGTGTTTTTTTCTTTGTGGTTTGGGGACGGACTTGCACTTGGCCCTCTATCTTACAGACCTGGAGGGCAGGGGAACTCGCCGATTTCTCAGCAACCAGTCACGTCCTTTCCTTTTAAAGCCCTGGTTCCATTGCCAAACCCAACTCAACTCAACTGCTAGTGACAGAGCTCCAACAAGCAAAATACCCAAAAGAGGCTATGACTCGAGTCCTAGGGGGCGTTTCACACTGTACAAATTGTGATCATAGGTGAAGATACTATCTTAAATGAGTAATTACGACCCTTGCATTTCTAACCAAGTACTTTTATAGATTTAAGATAGTTGTCTGCTCTATGAGCTGTTTAAAACCGTTTCACACCATGGTTTTCTGGGTGATATTTTAAGATAAGATGTCCATTTAAGATCTTAAGTGTACGACAGCTCATGGGCTATCATAACATTTAAGATTATGGAAATAAAGCATATATTATCTATGAAGAAAATTAAATATCCAATATTTTGTTATTATGCATTTAACTTTGAATAATGTAGTACAATGTTTAATAGTTATTGTTTGTCCATATCATATGTAACCATGATAAATTGGAAGTTAAAAGATGTCATCAATTCTTTGTTTTCTGTTGTAAATAGCTAAGATATTGCCATTTCAAACCAGACAACATATAAGTTGTAGTATCTTATGTCCAAAGTGAAGGGCCAGTGTATTTAGTTCAAACAAAATACTCTAGATGGAGGCATTGTTCTGGCAGTGGTGGGAAATACAAAGCTCACAATGAACATCCAGATCTGACCATGGACAAGCACATCAGCAAATAAACAGAATTATTTGATGCCAGAAAATGCTATTATCATTATGTTATACAATGGTATAAAAAAAAAGATAATTTTCAACATGAATTGCAATACTTATAGCAGTTCTTATATTAGTATAGTCATATAGAAGAGACATAGAACAAAAGTGCCATCTGCTTTTACTTAAACAAACTATAGCCAATTTGTTTTCTTTGATGTAAGGATTTGCATGCCCTTCAGGTAAAGATGAGTCCCCATTAAATTTGACTATAGTAAGTGTTAAGATAAGATGTTCAAGATACGACCCTAGGTATAGAACAGATGGTCGTAAATGAAACATCTTATCTTAACACTTAAGATTGTAAATATGGCTTGGTGTGAAACGCCCCCCTAGTCTTGGACCTCCTATATGACACTGAGGTTAAGATCAATTGAATTCTATCTGTTCGGCATGCAGTGGACCCAGGCAAGCAGCCACATAACAAGAACGTTCTGCGACCCTACTTTCTTGGCTAGTCTGCAACCTGCCCAATTGTCAAGTAGCAAGTACATTATTTTAAGTCAAGTTGAGACTTACTGATAAAGAATGTTACAATAACATTATATTTTAGTAAAGTTGAGACCTAGCTTACTGGCAAAGAATGTTATAATAATTTTATCATGGTGTGAAAGAGCATTACACAAATGTCACAATAATGTTACAGTGCAATGTCGCAATGTTAGGTTCTAGAGATGTTTTTTTGATGCTGTCAAAATAACATAACAAGAACCAAACCAGAAGTAAACAGAACGTTGCTGCAGTGTTATAATAACGTCATTTTCTTTCTCATGGAACCGGGGGTTCCACTCATATATAGCATTATTAATTTGAGTTTGCTCATCTTAATTCCCTAGTGAGGATTATACGCTATGATTGTAACGGAAAATGATTATTTCATAGACCTATAGCCCATTTTTCAAATATACGAACTGTGATAGGTAACAGCGTGAAATGCAATCATGTCCAATTACATTACCTTACTTTTCTAAATACCTAGGGGAATCTGGATAAATGTATTATGATGACATCCAATGTATTCACTGTAAATATTGTGAGAACATATTCCCCCTTAATATCCCTTAATATAACCACGACCCAATGGTTGTTCAGTATTAGGTGACATCCCCTAAACCCATACTGAAACGTGACGTGAACAGAAATAATAAAATCTGTCTGAATAAAACGTCGCAGATCCACCTTGTCCTGCCCTGCTAACCCCTATAGTAAAGCCGTGTATTTGGTTAGGCAAACCTCCACCGCCCCCTCCTGTCCCCCCATGTAAGCCTGAACCAACATCAAACTAAATCTGTGTTTATCTCCCAACCTTATGGCGCCCGCCAAAACCCGCCAAAGCCCGGGACAAAAAGCACCCGGCAGAATACAAAAGGAAAAGTTGATCCGCCAGATTTGAAACGTTCTTTTTTAGGGATTGCCGCCACTTTGCGTTAATGAGGGTCAATCCAGCCTCGTTTTCATTATAGCCTCGCCGCTCATTAGCCTCAGACCAAAGACACCGCCTGTGGTTGTCATGGTTACGGCTGAGAGGGTCAGGGGATGTGTGGGGGATGGGGGGATTACTTGGGCCTCAGCTGACTGGTCAGTTGGGTGGTCATCCCGGGGGAGGGGGGGGGGGTGTTGGGTTTGGGTACCCAGTAAAAAATGGACTCCAGAAACTATGGCTGTGATCATGGAAAAGGTCAGGAAAAGGAGGGGGTGGGGTGTCACTGATCATGCAACTCTAAAAAAGGGGGCTGTCAAGGCTTACTGTCTGTATAAGATATATTTTGTAGTCAGAGGAAAGCATCAAGGGTACATTTCATATTTAAGGCCGTTCAAACTCATTCATAAGGTGAAGAACAGTTCACATTGTATTTGTTTTGGAGCCATGCACAGTAGCTGTAGTGAAAAACAAGGGACTGTCCCTTGACATGTCAGAAAGCAGGGGGCTGTAAGCCCACAAGTGGAATTTCACAGAGCTGTCTTATCATGAAAAAAGGAAAGCTATTTGAGGCTGTTTTGCAGTGAGTATCTACCATCAAAAAGTGAGTATCCCCCCCTGGGGTAGGGGATGGGGGTTTGGGCTTACCTGGGCGTTAGGGGACTGCAGCTGGTCAGTTGGTGGTCAGTTGGTCCTTTTAATCCAGGTGAGGTAACCATGGACACGGCAACCCTAAGGTAGGGGGAACTGCTGAATCACGGAGAGCCTATAGACCTTTTTATGTTTGGGCACAGGCATGAAGACTATAGACTTTTTTCTGATGTAGTCTTGGCTATAGACCTTTCCCCGAACCTGCGCAGATCGTCGCTCTCCCAGTCTGAGCATCTTCACCTCATAATTATAGGTTTATTACAGGAACTAACTCCCAAAATCGTTTTAAAATCATAACAGTACTAAGGTGTTTATTGGACATTTTAGTGAGAAAAATGTATATACAGCACATGGAAAAAAGTTCTCTGCGGTGTCTGGAATATACATTTAGCTCCAAAGGTCTAATTCAAAAGTGCCTTGGGTTAGGTTTCAAAGAATGTGTTCTAAACGTTATTCATAATAACCATACAAAAGGTAAGTACTCGTTTGGCTTCATATGAAGCGCTAATATGAAAATATTAAATGTTTACTAACATATCTGTATTTCTTAAACTCTAGGTAAAGCTGCCAAGTAAAACTTCCCAGTTTGGTATGTTTTTAATTCACTGTCTGACTTTCCATCCATCATAATCAATCTCCTTTCAGTCCTTCGAACCCCAACAAATTAAATATCCTCTCAGTCATTCGAAGTGCAATTTTGAAACATGACATGTATTCATACGTATTCCATGCTAACTGTACGGGAAATGGTCTATTATAACTACCACTGGGCGGGGTCCACCCCCAGCGGCTATGTACACAAGGATTGTTGATCTTTACATAAGACCCCTCTCACTGTCCCCTCCCACATGCCCCTCCCCTATATACCTCCCTCCACCCTTTGGGTGGGGGGGGGGGGCACTGAATCTTATAGGTCACTTCCCACAGCCAAACTACTGCCCCTACTTTTCATGACTGATTGCTCCTGAATTTTAGTTGACTGCCCCTTATTTTTGGAGGACACAGATTACCGCCCCTAAGAATTAGAGCATCTAAATCAGCGGATTTTGTGTCTGAAATATAGAAACAATAAAGCTAACTTTCAGGTTATGCCATATATTGTTCTAAGAAAGTTTACAGCCCCTTCTTTTGCCTAAAAAGTGGTTAACCGCCCCTCTGTTTTGACGTTCACCGTCCCCACTTTGGAGGTCTGTTTGGCAGTGGGTACCCTTTTAAGCCCAAGTACCCCCCCGCCCCCTGCCCCTAAGCCCCCCCCCCCAGCCCCTTAAGGAGGGGCTGGACAAATCCCTCTCTGTACCCACAAAAAGTCAGTCCTTGTTTGGTTTAAATAACAGCCAGGTTGTGCTGACCGCCCTGAGGCTTGTTTAAGGAGACTGGGGGTTGTGTTCAGCATTGCCCCCATATCCCTGCCCATTGCTGGCCACTTCAGAGGCAATAGATGATATTCAGCCAGGCAAGAATATGACATTATTATAACGTTGCAGCAACGTTCTGCTTAGTTCTGCTTTGGTTCTTGTTATGTTATTTTGTTGTCACCAACACTAACGTTATTGGGACATTCTTGTAATGTTCTTTCACATTATAATAACATATAAGTACGGTCTTAACTACACTAAAATGTAACGTTATTATTACATTCGATTTTAGTAAGTCTCAACTTTAGCTAAAATAATGTAAGTAACTGTTATGTTAAAATTGGGCAGGTTACAGACTAACCGATAAAGTAAGGTCACAGAACATGCTTGTTACGTCACTGCTTGCCTGGGCAGCAGCCTGTCACAAGATGGGACATAAAACAGTGATCATCGTGTTGCCAAAAACACACTATTTTGCGAAAATCTGGCAGCAAATTTCATCCACTTCTTATAATTTTATGGCTGAACATCTCAGGACCTTTGGATTCAAATATCTATCTTCTAGAACTGTTGGCTAATTTTTCACCTTTTGCTCATGTAGTATTAATTCCCATGTTTGCACATTAAAATGTTCTGGTTCTTTTCAAAAAGGTTCTATTTTGATATTCACTGGTTAATCTTGCACATTATTGGCTGTGTGCAGAATGCGCAAAAGTCTGTATAACATGGCAGTTAATGCATTTATTAATAAGATGGATTTCTGAAGGATTTTGGGTGGCAATACAGGCCACCATACTGGTGATGAATTTATAAAATTTATCATGTACAATTCTGGACCATTCAGAATGGATGTGCATGCCACATTTACATGAAGTAATGTTATCTAACCAGCATCAACAATTAGCACCATTTAGAATTTCATAAAGTTTGGATCTATTTCATAATCCCGTGACTGTGGTCATCAACTGTTGAACTGAGGATCTTTAAAAAAACATATCTGCACATGGTCTATTAGACCTAAATTCAGTGTGCGGTTGTGTGGTTTCGTTTGGGCCACAATGCCGGCATTATCTATTGTTGACCAATTTACTTTTACCTCATTCTCGGTCAGGTGAGGTTTTTTTTCGGACAATGAGTACCGTATTATTGCTTAAGCCAGCCTGTTCAATGTATATAATACGCATTCCATTTGTTATGACAGCATCACTGTACACATTGTTCTATGGAAAGGCTGCTTAGCACCTACTTAGGAGGATATAATGTGATAACAATAATTCTCAAACGTAGGGGTATGACATGGCAATGAATGGTAAAGTGTTGTTATTTGCACTTGTCCCACTGTATTCCTGTAAGCATAATAGAAAGACGATATTTAGATATAAATATCCTGACAATCTCAGCTTTCTATGAGCATTGTACGTTGGCGACAATTGCTGCTGAATTTGGCACAGCAGTGTCTATTATGAAAGGAATACATTTAGCTATCATTATTACACTGTTCATTACGCTATAGGCAACAGTGGTCATGATGGAAACCTGCGCAATAACAAGAAATTAAAACCAATTTCTGAGGTATTTTTCGGGGCTTGATAATTTCTGTATCAGTTATGGTCTTTTTCCTAATCAATTTGGAATTGACATTATTAAAATCAAACAAGTAGAAGGAGCTGCAATTCACACAACAATACTTCTTGCGAAAGCAACATCGTAACAGTGATAACTGTGGGTGCAAGTTATGGCAGCACTAGCCAGCCAGCTTGTGACGTAACAGAAATGTTCTGCAACCATAATTTTTAAGTCAGTTTGTTACTTACTAAGATTGTAAGTAACAATTATGTTATTGATGGTGAGGTTGAAACCTCACCAAATTAGAATGTTATTATAACCAGGATGTTATAATAACATCACAGTTCAACGTCACAAAAGTAGGTTGCAGTGACATAAATGGGAGTCATCAAAAGAACGTGACAAGAACCAACCCAGAACATTGCTGCAGCGTTATTATAACGTCACACCTCTGGCTGGGACTGTGACCCATTATGCAATAGGCCATCGTCCTTTCACAATCATAGACTATATTCTGAAGAATCGGGCAATCCAATGCATTTATAGCCACATCAAATGCGAACTGCCGAGGGTTAAGCCTTGCTTTCATCTTACACAATGCTGACACACTCCTGCTACCCCAGACTGCCCTCACCGACTGCTCTCTGGCCCATTTAGCATAGCTCAACCTCTTTGATTCAGTCACCAGATGTCACATTCACAGAACCCAATCTTCAATTGGCTTCAAGGCTCAGGAGATCTCATTGCAGATAGGTTTCTGTGGCTGTGACATCTATAGCTATTACTGGCCCGTCGCATAACGAAATGTTGAAACAATTCTTCGCTATAGTCCAGAGGCTTGTGTAATTTTTTACTTTTTTCAAATAAAAGCTCTCTACTGAAAAAAATCCTGTTCTATGGAATGCTGTGAATAAGAAAAGTTTTGGTGGCATTTTTTCTTTTGACCTTGAAGATGATTTCAAGGTCATTGAAGAAAAAAGGTATGAAATTACTTTAAAAATCAATCTTAAGAATGTCTTTCGAAAAAAGATGAAAATAAGATGAGCTTTAAATGACCTTGAGCATGCACTAATATTATATAAAAGAACATGCATATAAGAAAATTCAGAAGGTCATTCAAAGGTCAACTCTTCATTGGCCTTGTATTCTACATAGTAGTTAGGCAGCCAATGTCTCAGATTAGACATTCATAAACATGTTATGTGCCTGTTAAGCAATGTGGCTAGTAGTAAGGAGTATATCCTTAAGTAAAAAACTGGGGTAGATAACAAACTAAAATTTGACCTTGAAGGTCACTTTCAAGGTCACAAAGGTCAAGAATATTTTATTTCAAATTTCAATTCTTATGTCAAATGCCTTTCAGGAAAAATAATATATATGACATTGTGATTAACCATTCTTCATCTACAGGCACTTAAACTTTTAAAATAAACATAAATGAAGAGGAAATCTGAATTGTTTTTTCTGTTTGCTCAGTTCACCTCAGAATGCATTAGCTATTGTCTCCAGTCATCAGCCATTCTCTACAATAAAATATTTCATATTAATGCAAATCAACAATTCAGAGTATTGAATGCAGAATAAGACCCTGGTGGATATTCTTCAAAGTTGTGACCTTTAAGGTCAATTTCAAGGTCATAAAGGTCAAATTCATTTTTTCCCATTATTTGGAGTTTACTTTGTCAGGTTTAAAAGACACCATCGTTCATTGGATTTCATTGAACCATTTGCTGCTTGGAGGCATTGTAAATGGCTAGTTAAACATGTCTATATAGAAATGCCTTATGCAAAATACCATTTTTCTCAGTTTAACTTGACATGGGGTATGTTTTGGTAATAAACGATGAGCAGGTGACTGAAAAGCTAAAACAGTTCTATTGCACTTAAATGATTAACCCAGAAGTCATTGCATCTTTTACAACAAATCTTAAGGTTATTGTAGGTGTGCTACACAGGTGTTATAAAGCAAAATAAAAAGAATACAATTTTCCTGTTCTTAAAACTGCAGTGGTTTCATCTTCACTAAAAATGATGAGGATTGGTAAAAACATATTTTAGAAGTATGGGTGATCTGCTATTAAATGTAGGATAAGTGGCTACAACCTTTTACCAATGTGGATGACATCACTGAAGATCACATCATTAATGAAAATGGAGTCAACAGATAAACATGACTGAGCATGATATAACAAAGAACCATGTCACAAAGATTTAACCACAAAGATGCTGTTGTCTGCCTTGATCTCATATGGCATTATGTTAGCAAAGATAACATTATCAGTAATGACATCATCTAGGATAACATCATGAATGGATTATGTCAATGAGGATGACATAACAAGCAAAAAGCCATTCCCTATCATGTCACAAAGAATTAGTGACCTAGAATTACATCAAAGACAAAAGGTATCATTGGGCCTAACAGCACTGGGCATAACCTCATTGAACATGATGTCATGATACACAACCTTATTGAATAATGATTATGATGTCATGAGCAATGACGTCACCAAAACTAATAACTAGCAATAACTCCACTGAGGGCCACATTACCAAGGATGATGTTAACAGACACAGCATAACAAGGAATTACATCACCAAAGATGACATAATCAGGATTACATCACTGTGTATGATGTTACTGTGGTTGATGTAAATAGCAAAAAAAATGGATCACAGAGAGAGGTACACTTGTGCCCATGTATGATTTTATAACTGATAATGAAATCAATGGCAAGACAAATACTGGACATATCAATACTGAAGATGACATCGATGATGATGACATCATAACCATGATGTCACAAAGGATGATGTATACAATGCCATAGAATATGCCATGGATGGAGGCTATTAAGGAATGTTATTCATTGATAGTTTTTATTGATACTGTGAGTACTTAGCTTTTGTGTTTAAACCTTATTATCTTGGAGTTTTTGTACTCTTAATGACGTAAATTATGCCTCAAACTTTGAGAATATATCCATGAACATTAGATATCATATATGCAAGTTGCATATGGTCAAATAATTCTATATCACTCTCAATCACTTCATAATTCTTATATGCATTGAACTCATATTAGAAGATATCTTTATCATTCCCTTTCTATTGATTATATTGAGCATTTTATATCATGTAAATGACCTTGACCTAGATTAAGGTCATAAATTTTAAAAAATTGTGCAATTGGATCATTTCCTGAACTTTATTTGGAAAGATACACAAGACTAAAGTATTCTCAGTAATTTATGGTTTATTTATTTTTTCAATCATTGGCTGTTTGATATTATATTAAACATATTGTACCAAGTACTCTTGCTGAAATTTATACCTATCTTTCATATCTATCATCTCCATTCAAAATTTGCCTTATTCCATATAAGGAATTGGAATAAAAAAGAACTGACATAATAGCTTTCATTTTTTACCTATTTTCATCCGTTAAACATGAATCAAATGACCTTGACCTTCACTTTTATGGGTAAAATTGATTTGGAAAAATGTAAAGCCATGAAATGCTGCTTTTTACAAGATTTCTTGATGATTGAAGCTTTATTGAGGACACACCATGTAAATATAGCAAAACAATCAATTTCTTACTTTGTGACCTTGAGAGGTGAAAAAATGACCTTAATATCTAAAAGAAAAAATGCCACCAAAACTTTTCCAAAGCAGCAGGACCTAATGAACATATTGATGTATGATCGGAAGCATTTTGAATCCAAAAGTGCATTTGCTCAAATTCTGACACAAGCCTCTGGACTACTACTAGGAAGTTGCGGTTGAGACAGGTTGAATTATGGCTGTTCTGCTGGGCCGATTTTATTTCTGTAAAATGTTGTAAAACATAGACATTTTGAGATAAAAATCCTGAGAATTACAGCTTAGATATATCATTAGAAATTGATGCAATTTGACGTTGGATTTTTGCAAAACTGCATGATTTGACAAACCAATCGTTCGCCGTTACACGTGCCATTATGCGACAGCCGTCTACCTCTTTGATAAACTCACCAGATGTCACATTCAAAGAACCCAATCTAAAATCAGATCTCTAAAGTTGTGAAGCCAATTGAATACTTTCCTATACACTTTGTGAGGATGTGGTCATAGTATTTTTTTTTGCAAGTATAGACTTTGTGCAGATTTGGTCACGTGACCAGATTTCGGTGATCCCCATGTGGTCACCACACCCACGTGGCTATTAAATATATCCATGATATTTGGATAATAATTTGTTATTATGATTTAATATGGTTTCCCTATAAGAAATAGACAAAAATCAATAGTGTAAATGCTTTAGAATTGTGAATAATTTTAATATAAGCTGATCACCATCATGACGGCCATCCAAAGTTGGGGTGTGTGACCTCATGTACACAAAGTCTATAGACATTAAATGGATAATTATACATGAATATTTAGGTTTAATAAAGTATATCTCATGTGGCCCTCCCCATAATTCAAACCAGATCAATGGTGGTGAAAACCACTTATAGACATAGCAGAGATGAGTTTAAGACACTAGATATAGACCTTGAAAACATATGTTTTAGTTCATGTTTTTACTGAATACGTACTTAATCAAGGTGATTTTTTTTTGAATTCACAGAATTGTAAGTGAATAATTAGAAAAGCTGCAATTCATAGAATTGGCTTTCTTAAAAGTGATGTCACTGTTGCAAAACTGTTTGCAGCCATTGCAAAACACTCATTGTAACTCGGAAACATTGTTGGTCAACAGCAGCATTGTCGTTATACATTCTTTATAACTCTAGAAATATGTATGAGTGTCTGGGGCACATCAAAAATACATCAGCAGATACTAAAAATGCTACCCATTTGCATGCGAGCACATGGCATCATTCTTGTATTTGGTTGTGTGGTTGTAGTCCTTCAAAGAGTATGATGAGGGCTGTGGGGGCGGGGGTGCTCAGTGGTCCTGGATCCTGCACTGAATGGCTGATGAGACAGAATTATACCCCCTGAACACCTGGCGGGTGATCCCGTCGGTGTAAAACGAACTCACCCAAAGAACCGTTATACTGAATAGGACTCACCTCTTGAGATCCCTGACGGTTCTACGTTTGGCTACAGATTGAGAAACGAGATATATTTGTGGTTCCTGATTCTATTAGCGTGTGGCTATGTCTTTAGATATCAGAAAGGTATCATTAATTTACAAGGGCGGATCCAGGGAGGGGGTATCCCTGACCTCAACCTCCAACCCCTTTTTGTTTCGGTGGCACCGAAAAACTACAAAAGAAGAGGAAAATACCCACACACGTTCTCGCAAATGCACACCATTTAGTACTTAGCCTCTGTTTTGACGCCCCCTTTCAGAAACCCTGTATCCCTCTATGCTAATAATGCTATTCACATCCTTTGTATCTCATATACCCAGTGTATCCTGAATCCGGTATAGCCCAATTCCTCAGATTTCCTCATACTTTCTTTCCTAGCCACTTCCCAACCCCCCCCCCTTTTCTTTTTTCTTTTTCTTTTCTTTTCTTTTCTTTTCTTTTTTCTTTCTTTCTTTCTTTTTTTGTTTTTGTGTGTGTGGGGGGGGGGGGGGGGGGGCTGTCAGTAGGAACATGTCTTTAGTGGCAGTTATATGTTTCTCAGATGTTAAGACTTCACTTTCACCTGAGGGTGTTTTTTTCCCTCAGAGAATTGTGTTGCGGTACTTGACCTCCTTATTTGAATCCACTTCTGGTTGGTTCCCAGTTCATAATAGAGCATCCCGCTGGCGGTTACAAAAAAGTAAAGGAGTACTGAAAATCTTATGAGGGTCTTCATAAGTCTCCCGAATACATGTCCGAAGCAGATTTTCAAATCTATTGCAGATAATGACATAATGTATATTCCGCACTTACTGTCAAATATAATCTTAAATATTAACTTGATTTAACAAAAAAAACCACAAAAAAACAATTCAGTTCTTGAGTTAGATATGTAGGTTAGAATAGTGTGATCTATTGCGATCTTATTAATGATACTTTAATTTTGCTAACCAGAATTAATATGCATCTATGACCATGCATTTATGCACTAGAATAATAAGCACAGAACCATTTACTTTACACAAATAAAGGGTTATTAGTTACTGAAACACGAATGATGTAAAAGACACAACACACACCATCAAACCATGACTCCAAACACAGTGACATGTATGTCAAACTTCCAATCACAGTTTCTGTTTTTCTGTCATACAAAAAAGTTCATGAAAAAAATTAAAAAAAACTCCAACACCGACTGATGGGCACCTGTCACGAACCTGCTATTACCGGGGCCGGGGACGACAGGTAGACCCACTCATATGGGCGCAGGGACAAATCCAAGATTTCTGAAAGGGAAGGGGGAGGTGGATCAAAACATGGAATCAATAATATAACGGCGCGGATTTGCACACCTTAACACACTATTTGTGCCTGCTTTTGTTGTTTAGGGGTCCACCAAAAAGGTGGGGAAGCATGGGAGTGGGGGGTCAAGACCCCCTGGGCTCCCTCTGGATCCGCCCCTGCAAGGTATTAGCTGTCAGCGTAGACTGTAGACCCAAATGTGAAGCCCAATGTTCGTAAATCCCCACAAGTCATATGGCCATCCAAGGACGACCAAAATGTTAACGTTTCTTACACATTTCATCACCCAAAACAATATTCCAAATATGTTTAAAATGCTGAAAATGAGGAGCGGTATGTACGGCCTGTCAATACGCACCTCCCCCAAGACGCACTGCTCTTTGCCCCTAAAAGTCGTACCATTCAGGTATTGCCCTCTGTTTAATCCCCCCTTGTGTTCAGATGGACGCACGTGCCACGTCCAAGTGGGTGTCTGAGACACCTGAAGGGTCCTCTGAGACACTCACCGCCCCCTCAGAGGTGTCAGCCTAACAAAGACTGGGGGCAAGGCGTGTTCAACGAGCATTTATATGTGAGGGTAGAGATCTATTTATATATGCTCTTAATTAAGGATCGGTTATTTTCTCTCAAAGTCAAACGCTACTTACATATGCTATGAGCAACTTACTTTGCTTCTAGTTATATTTCTAGGTGTACATTAGATTTACATATTCCTATCTATATATATATATGTATGTTCGGTATTACGGATCGGTTATTTTTCTCTCAAAGTCAATCAGTACTTAGAAATGCCATAACCTACTTGCTTTGCTTCTAATGATGTTTCCATGTGTACACAATTTAGATTTTCATATTCCCGCCATACTTGTGGTATTTGAGCTTGCTGTACTTTCTGTCAGTCTTAAAACCGCTGTCTTTTGTGCAGAAACTTTTCAACACCTATCATATTTTGAATAGAAAATTCGATGCAATTTCAATGCACCTTGAAGTGTTAAAACACTCCCCCTGTTCACCCACCTTGTCCAAACCACATTTTTCACCATATCTCTAAAGAGACATTTTACTTAGAGAATAAAAACCTGACAGGCGTGTGAGCAAAGTGCTCAAGGCCTATTGTCTACCCCCCACCCCCACCCCCACCCCCTCCTAAATATCTGGGACCGGTGGGGGGGGGGGGGGGCACTCAGCTCAAAAATGAGTACCAACTGCGGTTGGAAGCTCATGGGGCTGTAGCTTTGAATCACCAATTTGGCTAGAAATTGGCGGGGGGGGGGGGGGGGCTGTCAAATTCTGAGACCATCTTTTGGTAGAGCTGTCATTGATAGATGTATATTATCCTTTATACTATATTAAAAGTTTATTGTATGTTATTCAATTACTCCTTAAATTATTGAGTTCAGATATCAAATGTTGATCACCATTTGATAAATGCCTTTTTAAGAGGGGCTGACATTGATATTCCTTGAAAAAAAAAGGGGGGGGGCAGTCAGAGTATTCCCATCCCTAAAAAAAGGGTGCTTTAGCAAATTATTGTTTGGAGGGGCTGTCTTTGATATAGCCTGAAAAAAAAAGGGGGGGGGGCTGTCAGAGTATTCCAATCCCCAAAAAGAGGGAGTACATAATCCCCCCCCCCCCCAAAAAAAGGGGGGGGGGGTTACATATATTCAAAGATTGAGTGCCCCCCCCCCACCACATATCTGGGAATCAGAGGGGCTTCACCGATCACTATCTACAGGTAAATAAAACCTTATAACTCCCCCAACCACTCCCACTAAGGGGCCTGAGGGGCAGGCCAGGCGGGGACGGAACAATGCAAGTGTCAACCACACACTTTCCAAGTCTCTGAGACTAACCGCTAACCACAATTAGGTTGTTTAAATTTTAAGTATAATGTGTGCAATATCTTTTTATATGACTCTACTCAATGTATTATGATATATTGAAAGGTATATCAAGCTTGTGTACTAAGGTTTACAATTCTTCTAGCTCACTGTTTTCTAAAGCCCGTTATCAGCTGATTATAGAATGATGATTAAAATCGTAATTCTGATATAGCTATTATCATTATATATATATATATATATATATACATATATACATATATATATACATATACATACATATATAATATATATATATCACTATATATATATATATATATATATAGTGATTAAACCTTCACAGACTGTATGCCTTACCTATCTGATTTGTCAATGTAATCATGGCTGTAGATTGCATTATAAACATAGCATGATTTTTTGTCTCTCTTGGCGAGCGTCGAAATTAATCACTACTATAAAATAAGAAGATCAAAATAATTTGTAATGAAAACAAAAGCAGGATTGGTCTATGAATAATATTCCTTAATATCATCCAAATTTTGCTGTTCAGAATACTGACATCAGGGTGCATTGTAGTTGTGAGTAAATGGTCCACACCCGGGTAAAAAGGGTTAAGGGGGCCAGAGGTTAATTTCTCTGAGCAGGAGAAGAGCCCTGGGGCCAATGATAAAGTGATGACGTATTAAGTGAGGCAGTAACTGACCCCCCAAAGCCCCTATAGGATTAGTAACCCGCACTGCCCTCTGGTGGTCTCCTGACGTAACTATTATAGTAGGACCACTGCCCCCAGTACCCTGTTAAGGGCCTGCAAAGTGCGGGAAGACTTAGGACTTTGGTGTGGGAGAAGGGCGGGATTTATCATACCCTGAGGTGATGCAGGTTCAGTATATAAGAGTTGGATGCAGCACTTAGAGAGGTAGGGTGATGATGACCCAAGTGTTTTCAGTCTAGAAAGTGACACAATGGTTTGTAAACAACCTTCTAAATGATTTATTCCATGAGTAAATAGAGATGTTTCAAGAGGAGTCAAAAGGTTAAAGTGTGGGTAGATTTCCACCAGAATCTGTGGTAAATGGTAAACCACAGTAAAGGTCACCCAGGTAGGGAAAACTATATACTGTCATAGGAAATCAATTCTGACGATCCTCCCTCAATCTTCTATGACGTCAAACTCTGATTTCATCTGAAAATGGCCGTATAAATAGTAGGGAAATAAATATGAACCCAATTTCCATGGAAATTACTAATATGCCTATGTCAGTTTTGTGGCTGCCTGAAACTCGTCCTTGTTATCAAGGATTCATTTTTGCTTATGAGAAGAATCTCAGTCACATTCGATGGACCTATCCCTCTTCCCCTCCCCAGACCTACACCCCCCCCCCTCCCTGATTTCACTCCCTCCCCGACGTCCATCCCCTAAAATCTCCTATGTAAGCAGGCGCAACCCTCCCCCTCGGTCTTTGTCAGTAAATGGGAGGTGCGCTCATAATACTTAGCGCTTTTGTGTGCGCCTACTCGTCATGGAGGCAGGGGGTACGTAGAATGTATGGGCCTCCCGCCCCTATAATGCCTCATAAAGTTAGCCTGTTTTTTGGGAGGACTCACAGATGAGGTGAAGGTATTTGGTTAGGGTGTAGAGATGTTAAGGCCCTATTATACTACACGACTTGGGCTGCGATATCGGTGTAGTATGATGATATTGTAGACAAATTCGCAAATTGACAATTTTGAGCATGTCATCTATGTATGTCTTATGGCTATTGAAATTGACAATTTTGAACATGTCACACACCACACACACATGCACACACGCACACACACACACGCACACACAAACACATACACACACGCACACGCACACGCACACGCACACGCACACGCACACGCACACGCACACGCACACGCACACGCACACGCACACGCACACGCACACGCACACGCACACGCACACGCACACGCACACGCACACGCACACGCACACGCACGCACACATGCACACACACACGCACACGCACACACACACACACACACACACACACACACACACATGTTTTATGGTTATTAAAATTGACAATTTTGAGTATGTCACATATGTGTAGCAAGAATTTTTTCTCTAATAATTGGTGCAATTTCTCTACGACATCATGTCACAGCTGAAGTCGTGAAGTGTAATAGAGGCTTCTAGTCTTTTTGGGGGGAAGACTCACAAATGAGGAGGAGGTATTTGGTGAGGGGGTAGAGATGTAAGAGGTGGGCTGGGGATTGAAAGGACGAGGAGGGGCTTGACAAAAGGGGAAAGTAAATGTAGCAAGTAAGATTAATGCTCTTAGACCTCTATGTCTTTTCTCTATAAACCTGAAGGCGGTATCCCACTACAAATCTTGAGCTGCAATATCGACACAATATGATGATATTACAGAAAACCTCTATGCAGGAGTGGTATAATTGTTTCAAATTGACAGTCTGGTGTATCATACATATGCGTGATAAAGAATTTGGTATATGTCTGATGTCTCTGCGACATCCTCATTTACAGTTCAATGGCGAGTTTCACACTAGGACAAATATAAATACGTTTCTCACATCTCAAAGTTTAAGATAAGATATATCTTAAGGGTCAGTGGTCTTAAATCTATGGTCAACGATAGGAATATACGATCATAAGTCAGATATACAACCTTGAAAAAGTCCAAATATCTAAACTAAAAATACAATCTTAGAATTATGACCCATATGAAACGCCACCTTATAAGTTATGTAGTGTAACATAAGCATAAAGCTCTGAGACCTTCAGGGCTCCTGGCGTTCTCACTATAAACCTTCCCTTGCTACTTCTTTACCTATACATTCTCAGAGGACCAAAAGAGTGTCACGTATTATGTATGTTCCTGAAAAGTGGAGACAGCTTGGCCATTAAAGGGAATTTACGACAGGACCTGATATATTTAAGAACGCAATAAACATTTCTCTTTTTTTCACTTTGCAGAGACCGATTTCCCTTCCAGTACTCTTTATCCTAAAAAAACAACAACCGTCCACTTTACTATGTTTTAATGTGCAATACACTGAAACTGAAAATTAGATTCAATTTTTCTATTGTAAATAGATGAACAGTAAACAGGTATATTGCTGAACTGATCAACCTAGCTGTATAATCGATTAAAATATCTGCATTATTCGTCATTTAATTTTGAAAATAGAATCTCCCATAAAAGGTCAAGTTCTTCACGTTACATTCACCGCTATGGATCCATTTGATTTGCGCTAAAACTATTCCACTGGTAACTGCTCTTCATTTAGAAAGCAAATCGGTCAAATCCCGTCTCGAAACGTTAGGAATGCATTTACTTCGTGGTAAAACTGCACTTATTTCACCAAGAGAAAGCAGTTTTTTTTTATTATTCAGCCAGAAAAGCAAATCGATCCATTGCAAGCCTGGGGTAGAAAACAGACAAATTACATATCGATGAGTGATGTAAATCAGATTCCCCTCGCCCCCAGCAAAACGTCCCTCGTTTGTCCACAGTCGTCAGCCCCCACACAAACCGTGTACGCCTTACATAAACTGTTTAACAGATTTCTCACCTGATTTCCCAACTTGTTATTTTACCACGTGCACCTGTGGACTCGTAATCGACGAATTGAATCCAGTTTAAGACGTTGTTGCCTTCAGGGAAAACCGTGTGACTTCTCTACTCGTGAATATTTATATATGCCTGGTTTGATTTGGCAACTCACAACGTATCTAAATGTCGAGTATTTTCTGGTCTTTAGTTTTTCTGAATTTCTGGCTAACCATCATTGTTTGAATGGTCAATTAAGACAAAGAAAAGTATAAGAAGAATTCAAAACATTGTGATGTGTACGATTGAACGTTTGGTATAGTTTGAACGTGTATGGTTTTTCCTGCGTGTTCTCATTGGCTGCCTGTCGGGTAAATAAGAAAGAATTTCAGGTGAGATAGTAGTCGATCAAGAAGTTTGAAAGTGGGGAGTGGAGTCTTGGAAAGTAGGGGTTACTCAACGTTTTGACCAAATGTTGGGTTAAATGAAATCTTGATTTTCATCAAACGACATATGAAATCTTGATTTTCATTCAAACGACATAGACTAATAGAACTTGTCTTGTACTCCCTGACAACTTGAAGTTATTTTTCTGTGAGTCTGTTGGGAAAGTTATACATGAAAACTTCTATGCAAGAATAAAACCTCAAAAATAATAACTAGGGAAATGAAAAGTTTATGTCTTGTCTGCTCTTTCCACAGCATAAGCGAGAGGCCAGCACAAATGATTCGATCACAAATTATAAGTGTTTCGTAAATAGAAATTAAATCAAGGAAAAAAAACGGTATAATCGGCTTGCGTTGAAGTCTGGAAACTGTTCATCTCGTGTGAGTGTGGTGTTCACAGTTGCCAAGGTGTGGCTCTAGACCCCCAAATTCGACACGGTAACATGACATTTTCTTTAATTTTTTTTTTTTTTTTTTTTTTTATATTTTTATTGAATATCTTCAGATAGATCTGTTCTTCCAGATATTACAGTGAGCATTGTGTTGTATAGTGGTAATAGACAGAGTTGCTTACATTGACATGCGACATGAGGCTTAGGCACATGAGTAAAAATATAAGACATTTTCTTTTTTTATATAAAATTTTTATCGGCGTCTTCAAACATTGTCTGATCTTCCAGACGTTACAAAATGGATTTTTCTTTTTTACATACACATGATTTCAATATTATCTATTGCATAGCTTGTATCTTAAATTCGACATGAGACATGGCAGCATCTTAGAGCCGAGAAGCGACATGGGGACTTGACCTTTTCTTATATTCGACATGCGACATTGGGGACCCCTCATCAAGGGCCCCAGTGGTGGAGGGCGACAGTCACCAAAGTGACAACGACCAATTGCCCCAGACCCCTCTTCAGGTTACCTGTGACAATGTAATCACACGCTCTGCAGTGACAACTGGAGTAACGACATGAGGAATGCTTGGTGTGACAACCGAGTAACGACATGCTGAGTGCTATCAGACACCCTATCATTTGAATCCGCTTAGGTTTCCTTTTATATACATGCTTTATAAGGCAGAATTGGTGAATTGGTGGGAGGAATACGGTAGATACAATTCTCCCTACCAAGGATAGCTGATTTACTCTATGTTGCACCTGTAACCTGTACACCTTATTAAAATGAAAAGATTTTCAAATTAACTTGACATGAATATTGAAAATTCCTATACTTTTATTGTTTCATCATTTCACTATTTGACGCCACTTTTCTTTGCCGTCGTTCTCTCCCATAGATTTGATCATAGTGCTTCGTCCAAGTCAAAAACAGTCCCGAATTGCTCCTGATATGGTTGAAATACTGCTATGTGGGCCTTAAACTCCAACAACCATCAACATCACCATTTGTCTCCTTCCCTTAGGGTGTAATTTACAGCTGGGTAACACATCCCCTGAACCACCTGCCTGCGTGTGCCTGGTCATTGAGAGCCGAGATCCCAGGGGGATAAGGGTCCAGATCCCACTGATTAAGGGGGGGTGAGGTATCTAGACAGGATCAGGAGACTCTACTTATTTAACTCCTAAAGTATAAGTAGGGGAATGGGTATTGAAACTGATTAGAGGTACATAAGGGCGTTTAGAGCAACATTTAGAAACCAAGATGAGAACCAAAAGAAAAGAAAGAACATTGGGCGCCATACCCACTAGGCGATTTAGACTGAGACGGCTGACTGATCGTTGCTAAAACTGGCTGATTATTCAAATACAATTGGCTGATTTTACACCCAATTCAGATCATAAGTCATAATGTGATATTGAAATGTATAGGTTTGATATGAGTCAGTGCTAAAATCGGCCAACTCTTCTTGTAAAGTCTGCCGACTCATCGATGCTAAAGTTGCCTGACTTTGGTCAAAGTTACCTAGTGAGTATGGGGCTTTAAAATGGGAAAACTAATGAAAAATAAGGGCAGGTCTATATAGCTTAGGCTAAGTACTAAAACGATGTCCGTTAGTGGCATACGTGCAATATCGTGTCTTCCCAGCTTGTCAGAGAATTTTTATTAGTATCCTATGACATTAACTACAAGTTCGAATCACATTCTAAGCCTCTTCTAAAGAAGCTGAAATGTTGTCCCCATCAAAAGCGAGACAGGGGAGTAGGGGGTAGGGAGAGGTATTGGTTCAGGACCCCCTGGAGCCCCTTCCTGGGATCCACCCCTGCATCCACATAGCTAATTATTGCAATCTGAACAGACAGCTACATTTGTCATGTGGCTAGATAGCTGACACGTTCCTGACAAAGGATAAATCAAGAATGATCAGCATTTGTCTGATTATCACCACTTCTTCAAGCAAGGTGCATCAATAGTCAACATTACCCTTGATCAGACCCTTCATTTCTCTACCAAACCCCTCTAATAAAACCTCTACCCCTCTCAAAAGCCCTATCCAGGGGCCGATTCAGGGGAACATCCAGGGGGTCCTGACTCTCCCCAATCTTTAGAGGGGAATTACACTTGACACAGAGAAAAGAACTGTTGTACAAGTAGTACAGGCACAAATGTTTTGATACAAAGCCTATATGGGGACCCTCTTCTATTGCAAACAAATCTGTATCTGCCCTTAGGGAGGTCGAGATGGTCCTTACCTCAACCCACATTTTGGTTAGGATTTATAATTGACAAAGAGGAAAAACGTTGTGCATGTATGCACAATTGCATGACGGTTTTAGTACTTAGCATAAGCGGAGCCACCTTGCAAAAATCCCCTTTTGCTCCTCACTATCTACAGCCTATTCCTTCTTATCTAAACTCCTCCCATGGACGAATTGAGGGCCAATACGGATAGGCCAAACGCCTACCCTTAACCACTTAAAATGTTAAAACTAAGAATACAAGGTTTATACAGATTTTCTAATTTCAAAATGTCCGAATTTTCACATTTGGGTCCAGGGGACAACATCTCCCTTCTCCACCCCCCGGTCTCCTATCATGATCAGCCCTACTACCTGATACCATCTGATACCTGCCCCAGGTGTGTGGGACAGGTCCAGGTAGGCAGGGGGCCAGGTGAGACAGGTGGGGAGAGACAGGTGGGGGTTGGGGGTCAGTCAGCTAGATCTATCACACCTGGAGATATCATCACCTGTGGTCACCAGATGGACTGGACAGTACTGAGTGGGGAGTGGATGAAGAGGGGTGGTGGGGTGGAGTGAGGGGAGGGCTGATCATAAAGAGATATGTGTTTGTATTTTGTGTTCTTTTTTTTATGGAGTCAGACACAAACTCGCTTACAAACAACCATGAACATCCCCACGTATTCCATACGAACACTTACTTACACACATACACAAAGCACACATAGGCCTACATTATACTACATTATACTCACAAACTAACATACTTACACACATGCATACGCATTATATATGATACACTGACTCATACATAAACACAATGTTTTCACACACACACACACACACACACACACACACACACACACACACACCACACACTTGCTCCTTGATGTTCAGACTGAGTAAAGATGGCTCCTTGCTCGACACAAAGCGACCTAAAATAGAGCTGCGAAGTCATGGAAAAGTAAAATTTAAAGACCGTTTTCGAACATATGAGAAGTATCTAAAAAGCCCTTTATCACGTGGTATATCCTTATGGGATAGAATCCCAGAAGATGTTCAGAAGTCGACAACAAAAGTGAAATTTAAGACCATATTGAAGAAAAACCTCCTTAGGGTTTGAAAAGTCGACCTCTTAACAACTTCCAAATGATGTTCTACTCACTCACATATTTTCATCTCATTATCATCATCAAACAACACACCTATCACTGCTCAACTGGAAGACCACATATGTAATGTGATGTTGACAATAAAAACGTTTGAAAAAAAACACCACACACACACACACACACACACACACACACACACATACACACACATACACATGTACACACGCACACAAACACACACACATGTTATACACACAAACAAACATGATCACTTACACACAAACACATTACACAAAAAAACACTCAATTTCATTACCCGGATGGCGCATACAGCAAATATAAACGTTGTGCAGAGGACGTCACAATGCCCTGAAAGGGCTTGGACGCCATTTTGGTGATCAACATAAAAACATCATCAATAGTTATATTCAAAGAACTTGTAGGGCATGTATTTATGATAAATCCATCTTCAATAATCTAACAGTCATAATCTATTAATTTTATGATTTATATCCAAATATTCTAGATATTTCAGATCACCACGTGGTTGTGATGAGCACATGGTGATCACCAAAAAGTGATCACATGACCATGTGTGCACAAGGTCTATATAACCCAAGACACAGCCATCCCCCCTCCCCCCTAAACCCCTATCTCAACCCCCACCTCAGAAGACTGATTGCTGATGTTTGTCAGATTGACCAGTGAAGAGATCAACCTGCTAATCAAAGAACCACCTGCCCTGCTGACCGCTTGACCAGGTAGCCACTTTGTGACTGACCACCCCCTGCCCTTCACCATTCACCTACACTCAGATCCCTATCTGTGGGTGAAAAGGCCCTGTTACACTGCACAACTAAAGGCCCATAACCACTAAGCGACTGCAGCAGTGGTGGGTGACGGGTGACTGGGAGAATCACCAGTAAAGTTGCAGGGCAACAATAGATCACTGGGCGACTCCTCATGTGTATGGTGTGCGACCGACGACGGACAACAGGATTGTCGAGAAAATCTTTGGGAAACTTGCCGAACAAATATCAAGCTTGTTTGATATTACACACATATCAAACTTATTTGATATTACAGTCGCCTGCTGACTCCAATGATGATTCTCCCAGTCTCCAATCGCTCGTCAACAGTTAAATCGCCGAGTGGGTATGGGGCTTTAGAGCTGTGATATTGGCGTGATTTTATTGTATTACATTTGTGGACAGGAGTGGTATAATTGTCTGAAATTGACAGTTTGGAGTATCCCACATAATGTGCATTGAAGAAGTTTGTCTCTAATATATGTGAGTTCTCTGGGACACTGTATAGCCGTGTGTCGCTATAGATATTCATTGTCATGTCAGAGCTCAAGTCGTGTAGTGTAATATGGCCTTAACTGACCAGCCTGGCTCACCTGACTAAGATCCCAATCAGTAGGTGTAAGATACGTGGAGACAGGTTGGAGTGTGCCGAGGAGGGGAGTGAGGGGGGAGAGGTGAGGGGTGTGCAATTGTCCTGTTTCGATTGCTGGAACAGGTGGTTTGGGAAATAAAGGTAATTTGACTGTCTATAATCAGATAATAAGGAAGTGTTACTATCTATGTGGTTCACTGATTTTCCGTTTTGCAATGTTTGTTTTGCCTATCGACGAAAAACCTTTTCATATAAAGTATAGTGTGGATCACCTATTCCAATAACTGGATTGACTTTCCAAATATTTTTTCGGAAAAAAACGTATAAAGGTGTAAGGAATATGAATGTAAACTGTTGCATAAACGTGTGACGATTGATTTAGGTCTTGCTGTGAGGTGTGTGGTGGTGGTGATGGGGTAGGCGGGGGGGCTGGGTTAGGGGTGAGGTTTTCCAGTTTAGATTTTAGGAACAGGTGGTTTTGGCATCGTGAATTGTTTGAATGTCTGTATAACGATTGTTATGGCTCATTGACTTTTGCATTGAATTTCTAGCTGAAATGAGTACAGCATTACATGTGTATATACATATGTATAAGTGTATGTATTTATGTATATATAATTACATACACAATGTATTAATATACAGAAAAAAAGGTACATAAAAGTGTGATTTAGGTCTTGATTTTGGATGGAGTAGGATGGGGTGGAGGGTATGGAATTAGATTGTCCAGTTTAGATTGCTGGAACAGGTGGTTTGGCAGTACGGGTTATTTAAATATCTATATGAGGAATCTTTACTACATGGAACACTGTTTTTCCCTTTCGAATGCCCGTTTAGACGGAGTTCCAATTCCTATGGATATCACATTCATAGAGAAATAGATGAACGAGAATGTAGGACCATTTATTTAGGGCAAAGAATACTATTCGAAAAGAAATGTCAGAAAATTCATTATGTCAAGATAGCAAAGCAAGGATCGTATAGAAATATGCAATGGGCTACTTTCTGTTAAATATATGAAAGTTGAGCCTGACACTTTCCTTTAGGTAGGTGTCAAGCTTATCTTTAGGTGGATGGGACTATGTTTATGCCTGATGAGGAAACATGTATAATCTTTCATTCAGTCCTTTCCAAGTCAATTTTTAAGTGAACAACATTGAATGCATGTTACATCTTTTATTCACATAATCAACTATAGTGGAATTCAAAGTTTGCAAATATCTTAGTTGTAGTTCTCCCTGCCTGCAGGGAAATGCAGTGTCCTACTTGACCACAACTTCCCATCAGCTTTTCAAAGGGTCAAGAACCCTTGGGACCGAACAATAATCTCAGAGCATTCTCCACCACCGCACCCCCTTTTTCCTTCCATAGAAACCGCAGCATACAGGTGAGCAGGGGCCAGAATGTGCCCCGGGAGACCCTATAGAACTCCTTATAGTAATAGAAGGAGCCTCTCTTGGTCGTAACAAGTTCCTCTAGGGGCTGGAAGGAGGGCCGAGGGCTGTTGATTCGTAATTGGTCTTTGGGAAAAGAGTGGAACTTTTATTTGAATGTGTGTCTTGATGGAAAGAGCAAAGTGGGTGGCAGAACCGTTAGGGAATTTGCTGATGGGTTTTTCGAGTCAAGCACTCGTTATATCTTGAAATGGTTAGGTGACACATATTATCAGTCGTAAATTCAGAGGGGCCACTCCCTATTTTTGGCAAAAAAATTATTCTTTGCTGTTATATTTTTGGAAGGCCCAGTGTAAATTGTTACAATAGGGAGCCACTGCCCCCCCCCCCTTGGATTTTTTGGCTCTGCCCCGAGCCTGCTTGTTAAGGGATGCAGCATGCAGTTTACTGCAAATATTTAATGGTCATTAAATTTTTATAGGTCAGGCTTTATAATTTTGCGCACCTTTCATAAAGTCGAGAAATTGGGTTTCTTTATGTTTCATATATTCAAATTTTGATGAAGGATGTGAAATCCGAAACAAACATCAGGTCTACAAATAACAAAGGCTTCGTTAAGTTATATTTTCTTTTCTACATTTTCTTTTTATATAGCTAAGCTTGTCATATGCAATTATCAACACACACCTAAAATGAAACACAGTATGTGACATTACAATCACCTTGGCATAATAATAGAGATGTCACTTTGCCAAAATGAAACGACGGGTAGAATACGAGCTTTGGTTATGTAATTGATATAAAAGGACGATACAGGAGGTTCAATTGCGATTGTGAATAATATGACGACGCACTTAGTTTCCCATTAGAGTAGGCATGAGGGCCACCAACGTAAAATCTAATCTGAGAGCACCTGTTTAGGGTATAGACACGTTCTGCAGCTGACAGCCCTCACGACGGTGCTAATTTAACTCCCCATTAACAGATATACCCCCCTGCTTTTATCAGCTGAAGCGTCCTGCCCAAAACATCTTATCTCTGGTTACCCAACCCTAAAACCTGAATAACAGATGTACGGTTTCCCCCCTTTTCTAAAAGCTCATTTCGCCTCATCCCCCTTGAAAGTGTGAAAATCCCAAGGGCAACACTATCGCTAATGTTTTTCTCGTAGTGGGAGGGACACTTGATGGAGATGTCATTCTTTACCGTTTAGGCCTCAGTTTAGGCCTTAATTTAAGCCCCATACCCAATAGGTGAATTTGACCAGAGTCGGCCAACTCATCGGCACTAAAATTGGCCGACTCTAGAAGAAGAATCAGCAGATTTCAGCGCAGCCTCATATTAAACATCATTATTTTGATGAAGCATACTGACTAGTATTCTGAGTCAGCTCTAGAATTGGCCGATTCTATGAAAATAATCTGCTGATTCTAGCGGCGCTAAGTCAGCCAACTCAACCAAATTCGCCTAGTGGGTGTGGGACTTTAGGCCTTATAACTTATAAGGCCTTGGGATTTTCACACTTAAAATATAAGTGTGAAAATCCCAAGGGCAACACTATCGCTAATGTTTCTCCGGGTAGTAGGAGGGACACTTGATGGAGATGTCATTCTTTACTATTTAGGCTTACATCTAGGCTCACCTGAGGCCTCATAACGCCTACACCTCCCAGGTAAATGCCTGGCTGTCAGCTGTCAATCCAGGCCTAGATTACCTCATCTACGGAAGGAGCTCCAGACTCATTAAAACTACATAATCACCCGGGGGGGCCGCGGGGGGGCCGTCAATATTTTCTACTTCTTTTGGGGAATCTTTTCACCCCCCGCGCCGGTCCGTTACGCCACGAGACAATGGGGGAGGCAGGGGGGTATTAATGGGGGTGTGAGGAGGGTGTGGGGGGAGGGGGTCAGGTGTAAATGGACAGGTAAGGGGCAGGGGACAGGTGCGAAGGGTTACCTAACTCACCTGTAAACTCTCCTCCCACTAGGCACATCATATGTTGGTTGTGACACTGGGGGTGGGGTGGTCACCCGTCAGGGCTGACCGCTGGTCAGCTGGTCAGTCATACGGACTGGTGACGGAGCTATTGAGAAGGGAAGAAGGGGAAAGAAGTGTGTGCATGTGTGTGTGTCTGGAGGGGGGCGGGGGCGTGGAGGCACTTAGCGATGCGATCACGAGGAAGATTCTGGTCGAAACAGAGATGGCACTCTTACATTGTTTGATATTTTCAAAGCCCCTGGCCTTTTTCTTGATAGAATATTTATTTTTAAATGGATTACTCAATGGGAATACTGGAGAAGAACTGGAGGGGGGGGGGCATCCGAGGGTGTGTGTATGACCCAGAGGGAATCGTCACGATCCGAGGGCAAAGCCCGAGGGTCGTACGATTCCCATGGGTCGTACACACACCCGATGACGACCCCTAAGGTTCTTTTATATTTTATCACCCAAACAAGATTCCAAAATTCAGGAAAATACTGAAAACAAGGAGTGGTCGTGTAGGTGATAAAGCTTCTGGTTATTGTTTTACCAGTTCTAGTTGTTTTTGACCAGTTATGGTCACTTAAATGCATAGAATTTAAGTTGGAAAGCTTAATGCGGTCCCACTATCACATTCAGCAACCTAACATGATTGGTCGGTCGCATTGGAAGCACAGACATGTCTGCACTGCTGCTATTCAAGAAATTATCAAAGGGAGAATAAATTTGAGGACCTTTCGTTTATTATTATCAAAAACATCTTCAGGTATCCCCTTTTTATCATTTACATTTTCTTGTTGCAACGTGTTGGTACAGCCATGGCCACAGTGGCCGTTCTGGCTTCTAGGGCACTGCTATAAGGACTGGCAAGTAATAAACAATACACGGATCATTTCTTTCTGTATAGATAATAAAGTGCAGAAGTGAAAAGTGCAAGAACCGTGGATTTCCCAAGCATTTTTCAGTTGAGGGGTAAGAAAGGGGTCAAGCCTCCTGGGGGGTAAAGAGCCCATTATAGTGACAACAGGTGTCTAACAGGTAGTGCTGTAAGAAATGACCAGTCCCTTAAAGGGTATGTGTGTGTGGGGGGGGGGGGGCGCCCCTGGTGGCAACCGGTGGCACCTGCGACAATGACGTCACTTAATGATCGTAACGCACCCTGCATTAGTGGGGATATATTGGGGTGTACTATTTCGGCGACAACCGTTTGGTTGCCAACAAATGACATTCCATCTTCCCATATGGGCAACTTATTTTACGACTTGGCTAGAGTCCTGTACTGTTCAGGGGATTAGATGGTGGGAGTTTGAATCTTTAAGGAAACCTCGCACATAATAAAGGGATAGATAATTGTCAATGATATTCTTTGTGTATGGAAATATGCATCAAGAACTAATAATGCTAGAAATATTTAAAGATATTCCTATTATACGTACTGTTGTGGGCCTTTGATATTTGGTCTATTCTAATGGGTTTTTAAGGGAAATCCCCTTACTTGTGACGTCACAATGACTGTATTTGGGACTCCCCAGCATTCAAAAAACAGAATCCCCAAAACTCAATAGTGTATAGAAAGGAATTTTAGCTGCAGTATTGAATATTTATGTTAGGCCATGCAGATTATAAAAACTTGTATCGTTTACTCACCTAAATTCATTCAATTACCTGAGATCCCCAAGCTATTTTGAAAGGATTCCCTTTCATTATAACGAAGCAAGGACAGAACTGTAATCCCACAAATCAGGGAATTACTAGATTTTACTTTATTTCCTTTATAATTCAATAATAGTTCGACAGTTTCCCATTTTCTCCATTGAAATACGCCAAATATCACCTGATCTCTTAGGTCGTATCGGAGGCTCGAGTTTGTATACCATTTTCTTTACTATCTTTTACAGTAATCATAGAGTAGTTCAATCAATTGAATATACCGATAATAAAGGTAAGAGCTTCACTCATATCTTGAAACACTGGCCGTTAGTTCACAAAACGGTTTCCAAGCATTTTCTAACATTCTTAACTCTAATTAAGCCGCGTCCCCACGTGGCAACTAAACCCTGAAAATTATATTATAGATTTGTAATAGTGGTACCTGGTGACCCAAAGTGCCAAGTTGGTCCCTACCCCAGGGACTAGTCCCCCATAGAGCACTAGTTACTAAGGGAATGGATGGACGTGACGCTTTTAGACCAACAGGTACGACTAATCGCCGGGGTTTAGTCACCACGTGGGGGCCTGGCTCTACAATCTAAAACAATTGTGCAATGTGTAAGATTATGCAAAATACCACGTCCCATATCTCAGATGAGACCATGCGCTGAAATGTGAACAATGTTTCACATCCTAAAGTAGTCAGAGTGTTGTTGAATTAATTTAAAATGAAGATAGAATAAAGCATAAACGCTTTACTCGTATCTTGAAACATCCCCAGATCATTCACGAAAATGTTTCCAAACCTTTTCATACCTTTTTCTATGAGTTTTGAATGTAGGCTTTTTATGTTTCCTACATCCGTTGGGGTCGTAACTACCCCTCTCATACAATTTTACCCTCTCATATAATTCGTAGCCAAGAATGCATTTAATCATCTTAATCACACTTACATCCGACAAAATCAGGCAAAAACAACTTTACCTTTTTGCTTCCTCAGTGTCAAATTACCACTAAGCCAGCATTCAAAGATCATTAATCTTTACCGTTCTGTTCCCAGCTACACTTAGGATGGTGGCGACATAATAGTATAGGTATTCTGATATTTGAATCTTGAAATCCACCAATTTTACCATACAGAATGACAACAGTGAAAGTTTTCTCACGGTTAATTCTCCTGGATAAAGAGGTGAAGGGAGGTTTTGTTTTTATTTTCGCAACCAAATTAACTGACATCATTCAGTTTATTTTCCCAGTCTCTGCTCCTTATATCTGGGATAATCACCCCTTCAATAACCGTCTATAAGGGATAGAATCTGTCCAGTCACCCCCTTCACCGACTAAGCCTGATAATTAGCAGAACAGGGGACAGGTGTAAGGTCCATAGGAGGGACTAATTATGTTGATCTACCCATCAAATTGGCTCAATAGGGAAACCCAGGGTTTCTGATCGGTTTTAGGTGGGAAAACTCTCCCAGGTAAAGACTCTCTGTATACAGCTTCAATAATCAAATGCCGTATCTTATTATCAACCAACGCTCGGTATAAGAAGTCAATAGATTATATAAAACGATACATTATTAATCACATGATCCGAATGCATTAAGTTCTAAGCGCGTACATGGTATGAGCCAACAGCAATAACTGAATTAACTTGCCTAGATTTGCTCAGTGTATAAAGAATGTGAACACAAATCAAAACGTATTTGTTTGCATCGTCATGCATGGTTGGACAAAATTCAGCATGAAGTATATATATTTGTTGTAACTAAACAGAGCGAAAGAGGCAAAACTTGTATCTTTCTGTTTAATCAAATACAGCCTAGGCATCTTGGCCATTCGGGATAGATCTATTCAACGAAAAAGCTGTGTTAATGGCAATTAAGGGTCAAACATTATGAGCCAGACTGCAAGACTTTTCCATTGTTCTCTATGGAGATGGGTTATTTCATTATTCGAGATTTTGCATAATTTATTGTGATTTCATCAACATAATAAACCTCATTCATTTCATGAAAGGTGACTCTATTTTAGGATTAATAATCCTTACCGTTGAATTTGTACTGGAACGTAATGCACATTCTAAAGATGGTCCAACAGTTGAAATGACCCCCTCCCCTTGATGCACACGTACTTAATGGAACGCCCCTCATAGCATGCTTATAATAATTAAATCCCAAACCCAAAACCAAACCCATATTATGGGTTCTATCAAATTATTATTATATCAGTTAATAACTTTACATGTAATTTGATGCCCTGAAATAGGTATATATAATTTTCTGAAAAATGAGAATAAGAACATCATTCTTGAAATAAAAGCGTGTTGGTCCTTCACTACCTCTTATACCATAATATATCAGCCTTAATTCAGCTTTAGGTAACAGTTCCTCCAAGGTACAACTAAAATTTGTATAGGGGAGACCAGTAAGGCCTACCAACAAATATTCTATCTTAGATCTAGGTCCACAGAATTAATTACAGCTACGTTATTCTTGTGGTTGAGGATTATATTTGTCAATCCTATAGATTTAACGGCATCACAACCTATTTTATACATCCCACCTTGAAAACCAACCTATATCTCCTGCTTACCCCTTTGAAAGCTAAACAGTCCATAAAGAATTAATTAACCTCCAATCTAACCTCGACTCTATTGAAAAAACACAGCATCCGTTTCTTTCTGACTGACATTTCATTCAGCTCCTATAGCCAGTCCATTCCTTTGGTGCTAATTTACATTTCAATATAGCGGGTACATAATTACAGAGTGCGCATGCGCGTGGGCCCGTGTCAAAGTCCCTTAGCACCAATTAGTGTTTACCAGTCTGTCATAGAGTGGTCTCATGTTTGCTAATTTGTCAAGACCTGTTATTTGAACCTTTGAAGTCTATGCCGACCTCTGTGCACGCCCTTCATCATTCCCTACTTAACTCTCAGAGATACTGTAATTGTGAAGACTTGGGTTTGTGTCCGCGGTTTTGGAAAGTGATATGGAAATACCAAGGCTCTTCGGTTTTTGGGGAAAGTTATCTTTAAGCTTGTTGGGAGTTAGAAGTGAGGTCGGTATCATTATTGTATAGAGGATGAATGGTGTTGCTGTCCCATTCTCTTGTGGTTGTAACTCTGAAGAGGTGTACTTCTAAAGGCTATTAGAAAGGGTGGACAATTCGAACAACTATTTGAACCTAACAGAAATCCAGTACTCTTCACTATGTTTACTGTCACTTACCTATAGAGTCTATTTTTGGGTATACGTTTTTTCCTTTCAATTTCCTGCCAATAATTATCTCAAGTAGTGGCTAGATTAATTGCGCTGGTATCACCGAATCACTCTCAACCTACTTGTAAATAGATTTGTGTTAATCCTATGGCGATTTATTACTACCTGTGGTACTGTATTGTAATGGCCTAAGGAGACAGAATTAGAACATCATTTTAGTACGACTGCTCCATTCTAGCTGTACGATTTAATACGTCCCACATGTAATGGAATTCGAGAATATTATATACCAATGCCAAAATACATGATGAATACTAACTGGACACTGCCATTCAGTATTTTTGGTGTATTGGCACAGTGGGCAGTATTTGTGTATACTGCCCACCTTGCTTTACTGTGTAAATGTTTTTCTCCTTATTTTGTGAATTCTGAATGGATTTGCATGATTATTTTTTTAATTTCAGGTGAAATAATGCAGTCTAATTAAATGGAGATAGTGATAGAATCCTAATTTAAGAGAAAATAGTGAATATTAGGGAAAACTGCTTGACTCCAGTCAAAGTGTGTGCATAATCAATACATTGGAATACTGCCCACTTTGCTCCACTGGTAATTTCCTTTCTCTTTTGCTTATAACTTACAAAATATGGTATATAATATAAGGAAAACTTACCTCGGTTGACAGTACAACCCTGAATACTCGGTGGGATGTCAGAAAAATTACTGCCCTCAGCCTAACGGCCTCGGGCAGTAATTTTTCGACACCCACCTCGTATTCAGGGTTGTACTGTCAACCTCTGTATGTTTTCCTATAAAACTCTATGTAGTTGATAAGGATAGAGAATATGCCTGTAGCAACATTCCCCTGCAAATCGTTGCCGACATAACACTGCCGAGCTTTAAACTATAACTATGGTGAGGATATTTTGTAATATAGTTGTTTATCCTTACCTCTAAGAGATAAGAATCAAAAGAACCCTAGAATTAAGACACTTTGAGAGTAACAAAATACACTTTAGTGAGTGTACAAATGAACCTGATGCTCCTATAATCCCAATTCTGACATCAGTGAAAAATTGTCCACCAGCCGTGAACCACCTTACACCTCGTGAGGCTTTCATCCAGTCATCTCGAGTTGTATCATGTTACCCCTCTTACCAGGTCACCTTTTCACGGCATTATAACATAGGGCATAATAACATAATGTATTATGAGCATTGTAACAACAAAATCACAGTGCAATGCTTCAATGGTAGATTGTGGAGACATTGTATTCCTTCAAAATAACATAACAAGAACAAAAACAGAACTAAAAAGAATGTTACTGTATGATTGAATATCTCTGTACATCACAAAAAGTAGTGATGTCATTGTGATGTAATCATTAGACCTTATTAGATGTAAATGCCTTTATTGACAGTTACTAAATAAAACACACTGATCTATCATTGATTAAACTGCTATTTAAATAGAGTCAAAGCTCTCTTTTCTATTTTATGATAGCCATACATTGGGATCTGGGAAAATAACTAGGTATAACTTTGCAAAGGCTGCTAAATACTTCAATCACCTTTTGCCTGTGAAAAACCTGGAATGTATAACATTGCCAAACTTTGAGATAACCATAGTGGGGACATTTTGTACCATAGTTGTTTACCATAACTTCCTAAGATAAGAATCAAAACAACCCTAGAATTAAGACACTTCGAGAGTAACAAAATACACTTAAGTGAGTTCACAAATTAAACCCGATGCTCCTATAATCCCAATTCTGACACTGCTGAAAAATAGTCCCCCAACCCGCGAACCACCTTACACCTCGTGAGGCTTTCATCCAGTCAGCTTGAGTTGGATCGTGTTACCCCTGTTACCAGGTCACCCTGTCAGGGCATTATCCATCCATACACATTAATCCACTCACTATCTCAGGCCTGCCATTCGGTCAATGTAACACTAATAACAGAGCCCTATAAATCTAACAAGCAGGCCTAGGGATCAAAAACTGTCCGGGGTGGTTAGCTTGACAGGTGCAGGGAAGTGTGAGGGGAGCTGTGAAGGGAGAGTGAGGGGAGAGTGAATGGAGAGTGAAGGGAGAGGAGAGTGAAGTAAAGTGAATCGAGAGTGGATGGAGAGTGAAGGGATAGTAAAGGGAGAGTGAATGGAGGGTGAATGGAGAGTGAAAAAGGTGACGGGAGAGTGAAGGAAGCATGAAGAAAGGTGAAAGGAGAGTGAAGGGAGTGGGGAGTGAGTGGAGAGTGAACAAAGTGAAGGGAGAGTGAAAGGAGAGGGAAAGGAGATGGATGGAAGAGTTAAAGGAAAGTGAAGGGAGAGTGTATGGAAGCCGAAATGAACTTGAAAGGAGGCTGGAAGGGCAGTAAATGGCCATTGACTAATTCACATTCTCCTTATCACGAGCATGTCATTGCATCAGTCAGGGATTAATTTGTCATCACTGAAGGTTTCCTTGATTCATTATCCGTCATTTTGTAAAAGTGTGGCTAGGACTTAAAGTAATAAGATCCAGATAGTTTGCCAAAACTATAGGAGAGGCGCCCCTCTATTAATCCACTACTATAAAGGGCCTATCAAGACGACAGTGTGACGTTATATGATAATGTTGCAGCAACATTCTGGTTCTTGTTATGTTATTTTGATGGCTCCCAATAATGTTGCTGCAACGTACTGATGTGACGTTACACTGCGACATTATGATAGCTTTCTGCTTATGTTCTTCAACCCAAATAGAATGTTCTTATAACATACTGTTTTGGTTCCATCCTAACCTCACCAAAAAATAATGTAATAACGTTCTGATTTGGTAAGGTTTCAACCCGACCATCAATATTGTCATTATAATGTGCTATCTTAGTAAGTAATAAACTGACTAAAAAGTATGGTAGCAGAACGTTTCTGTTACGTCACAGGTTGGCTTGGTAGCGATGCTTCTCGTGGAAGAGTCAAAGAAAGTCATCACTAACCATTTAATAGGCTCTTGATTGTCTCTATTAGAACGAAAAGTTCACCAATTAATACAAATCTACCTTGTGGATATCGCACTAACCATCATGTCAAGCGTCCATTCTGGCCCTTGTTGCATGTGCGGATCTAGGGAGAGGGGGGTCTAGGGGGTCTACCTCTCACCCCTATTTTGTTTGGGACTTTCAGAGAGAAACTATTGCGCATGTCCATGGAAATATGTGACGTTTTAGTACTTAGCTTAGTCTATATGTATGCAGACCCCACTCTTTCCTAAATCCTGTAACTATCCCTGTTTTTACCACAAAGACATGCTCCTACTGCCCTAACCAGGCATGTCAGTCGTCCATTCAGTCCCATGTCACCCTCACTTTGGCTCGTAACCTGACTTGGGAACAATTCATCAACCCTGATAGTCGACCCCCACCTGGACCCTAATCTGCCCTGAAATCTGGCCTGGCCCTCACCTGCTGGGGGGGGGGGGGTGAGGAGGGGTGGATCCTGAGACTTTGGGGATCCTGGGGCTATGGGGAGTACTCACAGGTATACCACAATGTAATGGGCACATTTCACAAACTTGGTTGGTTGGTTATTGGTCGCTTTACAACTTAATTAACTGCCAGGGTCATGTCCAGGGTGGTGACATTGAATCTTTAAAAAGGTAGAGATCAAACTCATACAAGGTTTGTTTTCTTTAATGTGCATATGCATGGTCCCAAAGACAGGGCCACACACACAACCCCCAAGACCTACGATAACTCTGTTGTTGGAACGGGGGAACATCCGGAGGGGAGCCGTAACCGGCCCAGCTAAGGCTTTATTAGCTAAAGAATGAAACCAAAATGTTACAAGAATATGTAGGTGCAATGTCAAAATTGTAGTTTGTAAAGACATTATCAGGCGCAAGCAAAATAACATACAAGGACACACAAAGACCACAGATTATAACCAAGCACATCTCCATCACTTCAAGTTTGTAGATACTTCAATCACTTTTTGGATATTTCTACTGATTAACCCACATCAGACTTCTCTGTGTCTTTATCATTCTTACTTTGAGATTGTTTCTTATGTTTCGATTTTATTATTTATGAGTGATCTAAAGTGAATCCTGATAACGATGGGATTAGCCAGTTTTATTTCAGGTGCCTCCCCCTCCCCCCCCCCCTCTTCTGCCAAGCGTTCCCAGGTAGTGAGAATGTTGGGTGAGGAGAGAGTGAGTGGGGACTTGATCTCCCTCCTGATAATACTGTCAAGGCCTATACCCCATAAACCACAGCCCTGAGAGGTCCTGAGGGGTACAGAGATCCTTAACAGGTCAATCAGGGAGTGCTATGTTAGGGCAGAGTGGATTAAGTAGTGATCAAATAAGGTCAATTAATGAGTTTTATACAAACCTTTTGCTATAGATTGTTATAGATTGGATATATAACCAGACCAGCTACCGAAACATGGGGGTGTTGGGTCACCAACTAAGGATTTGATATGGGCCTTGGATATAGTTTTGAATGGAAACAGCAGTAAACAGAATTTATAATGTGATAGTTCCAGTTGCAACTACATAACATGCAATAGTCCAATTGGCCACCAAAGTAAAATATCTATGATGGAGTCCAAATCTCCACAAAATCAAAGATAGTGCAGGGTGCTAAAGGTCTGCTAACCAAGAAAGGACTGAAAAACTCAAAACTTAAAATGTGTTTTGCCCTATAATAAAAGCAGATTGCAACATCATTATGTTTCTGTGAATCTTTATCAATTTTCAAATATATTTTTCTTGTGACATTTTTTCCTGGTGGTATATTCAAGCACTGATAGTTTTAAAACCAGATCCCTTTGATTAATATTGAATAAAGTCACATAAACAAAATTGACCCTTTCTTAACCAGCGGACAAATAGATCCAGGGGATTTGGATATTCCCAACCCCTCTAAATTGATGCACACCTGAACTACATGATGTAGGTGGGGCCTCCAGGTGGTCCCTGCACCCCGACCCAGCCAGCTTGAGATTTAACTGAAACATTCTGCGACCATACTTTTTTTAGTCAGTTTGCTACTCGCTAAGAAACCTCACCAAATCAGAATGTTTTTATAACATTATTTTTTGTGAGGTAAGTATGAAACCAAAACAGAACGTTATAAGAACATTTTATTTGGGTCGAAGAATGTAACAGAACGTTGTAATAATGTCACAGTGCAATGTCAAGGCAGTACATTGCAGCAACATAATTGGGAGTCATCAAAAGAATGTAACAAGAACCAAATACAGAACGAACCAGAATTTTCTGCAACATTATGATAACATCACATCTTTGGCTGGGTACTGTACCTTCGACACCCTAGCTCTCTGCTTTTACTAAAATGTAGAAGATAACCATGTAGTCCTCCCTCAAGGCAAGGATATCAGTTTCAGCATGATTAAAGCACTACAAGTCCACTTCAAACATACACAAACTGCTTCTGGCAATAGTGAATAAATCACACGTGAAAGGTGAAACATGAGAAATTGTTGCTGTCATACCAAGGGACTTTTATGTATAACAAGTGGCTGAATTTATTTCCTTTCAGGACTACGTACAGACATGTATTATGTGTATTACATTAAATTTGAATAAATGGATACACAAATATATAAATAAATGCACCTGGTAAACATATCTGTTTGCATACTTATACACATAATTACATTCATGTAAAGGTATGTTTATATAACAAAACATAAATACATACCATTACTGTAGTTAGTTATGTTCATCAATTGTAATGATATACCTGACAACCAGGGGAAATCCTGAAGATTATTATGAAATGAACACACTTTAAAAAAACTATATATATTCAAATATATTCATGGCCTTAGACCTGAATAAAACCCTTTAGTTACCCTTACTTCAGCTTCTACGTACCAAATCAGGACCTGTGCCTTACAGCGATAAAGCGGCTCGGATTACGTTAGTTAGGGGCAGTAGGGATGCCCTTTTGTCAAGGTTTGTATGCCCTAGTCACCTGGGTGCTAGTCTCTATTTAGCCTCCACGTGTTAGAACCTGGGGCTCTAACCCTGGGGTTGGGGGAGGCACTCCAAGGCAAGAATGTAACGTTATTATAATGTTGCAGTAACGTTCTTGTTGTTTCTATATTTGGTTCTTGTTACGTTCTTTTGATGACTCCTAATTGCATCACTGCAATATACTACCGTGATGCTGTACTGTGACATTATTACAACATTCTGATTATGTTCTTCAACCCAAACAGAACATTCTTATAATATTCTGTTCTGGTTTTAATTTGTCCTAACCTCACCAAAACAAAATGTTATTATAACATTCTGATTTGGTGAGGTTTCAACCTCAACCTCAATAATGTAATTGTAATTGTAAGCTGGCTGGGTGAATCTTTGATGGTTACTATCTACTGCCGAACTACTGCCCCTACTTTTCATGACTGACTTCTCCTGAATTTTAGTTGATTGACCCTTATTGTTGGGGGACATTACCCCACCAAAAATCAGAGTGTGTCAATAGCATGAAGTGTACAGAAAACACCAAATTGATGAGGAAAACTTCTGATAAGATAGAATTAGTTTTTTCATTTGAATAAAGTAGAAATAAGGCTTCTTTATACTTTTATACCAAGTTATTTCCCGTATCTTGTTCTATAGATGCTATTCACCACCCCTATTTTCTGCCTTAAAAGTAAATGACACTACTAGTAACCACCTCTCAATTTTGACGCTCACCACCCCTGGTTCATGGTCCGTCTGGCAGTGGGTACCTTTTGAAGCCAAGTGCCCCCCTACCCCCCCCCCCAAGGGGCTCAATGCCAACTTAGGATGGTGCAGCAGCTTTGGCCAGGGCTTAAGTGACTGTTGCCTTATTGAACAGAGATTTAGTGGTGGCTGGTTAGTGGAGCTTATCGCTTTGTGCAATATGCTTACTATTGAATTCGAAGGTAAAGCCAGATTTCCAAGTAATGAGTTAAAGAGAGAAGCTAGTGAATATAGTACCCTGATCCTCACTATCCATATGATCACCACGCCAAATTACATGTGATTATCCTAATTATATTTGAATTTTGTACACAATCTTCTAATTCACAGTGAGTGCCCTTGTCTGCAACTGGTGCGGCATATACTGCATTTCTCTGTGAGTGAGAAGGTGTAAAATAGAAAACTTAAAGAATAACTACAATTGTCTCTTCATGAATCTAATAATATTCAATACGAAAAAAAAGAGGATTTTATGCAAAAACAAATTGTACAAATGAAAAAGTCATTCATAAAAGTTTTGCAATTTAAAAGAAATGAAAACTAAGGATTCTATGGGTGATATCGCATGTAAACGTCCATTTTCAGGATGAGGAGATATTTTCCACTAAATGATGATCATCAAAAGGAGACTTCTATAATAACATGAAAGTTGTGTAGGACGTAGCATAGATGCGCTCAAGTCAGCAATCGCATTCAAAGTCGTCAGTTGCCAGTTGACCACTTCATTCCATACCAGACCAGTGGTGCCCATAGTAACATGCTGGATTCAGAACCATTAGCATGGTAACATGATATGTATCCAGGGACTGACATGTGACATCATCAATGTTTTCTGTTGGGGGTTGTCAGTAATGCTCAATAATCCTTAGAGGGGTATTGATAATGCGGTTCTTTCCTAAAATGGGAATTTTCAATATGTTGACAATTTATCTGTTATAGCTGAAAAGAAAAATAACAATATTAAAGCATTGGGCCAATACCTGGTTCCCCCTTTTATGTGTTCGAGTTTCAAACAGTTACCTTCCATGGGTAAGGGAAAGATGCCAAGGCTCACTACCGCTCCCCAGCAATATGGTAATCACATCTTAAGTAGGATAGAAGTAAATATCACAAGCAGTTGTGGATTCACAGACACGCAACAAGAGGATTAAAAGTCAAGTGTCAAGTGGGTTACAGCTAGGCCCACTGTTAAATCTGATGTATAAACAGTATGGGTGATGTATGGTTACTGCTTCTGGTATAACAAGGATTAAACCAAGCAAACACGTTGATCATTCATCGTTAAAGTTTCCGTTTTGTTATTTGTATCTATAGACGCTGTGCAGATGCCGTCACAATGCCCAGAATTGGACTGGCCGGCTTATGAATATTGATGATCAGCTGATCTTTTGATTTTGAAAATAATATTGTACTTTTGTGTGTGTGTGTGTGGGGGGGGGGGGGGGGGTAAGTGACGTTTGGTATCGAGACATCTGTATGTGATCCTACCTAAAATTCTATTCCTTTGAAGTTAACACAAGTTGATTTTAATCACCTCACCATTACGACTGGTCACATCAGCCCTTATGCACAATTCCTGTATTTTTTTTTTTAGGTTTATCATTTAATTATGCTCAGGGAAACATGATTACGTCCAATACGACTGGTGGGTTGTCGTTCTATTCTCTCGGTAGTTTAGATATAGTATTTTAGTTTAGGCCTCTTAATAGTTTAGATATCATATTTTACCGCTCTTGCAGATGATATAAACCGCTACCATGAAATTATAATTCTCTTTCAAATGATATAATTATAGGATGTAAGATTTCATTCCACATTCTCAGCAAAATCAGCAGTAGCAAAATCGGTATGAAGAACGCAGGCTTTAAGGTAGATTGAATTGGATTAGAACGAGATGAAATTACCCTTTACAGACTGGCCTCAAAATGCGCTCATAATGACAGTTCAATACAGGGAGTATGCGCATTTTGGGCCCAGTCTGTAAAGGGTATAAGTGTCTAATTGTAACGGAAAACAAGCGAAATAGCACTATTGATAGAAGTGTATCATTAACCCATTATTGAATCCCGAATTTGATGCCCCTATAAATGCCCGCACTAACTGCAATTTGATATCTAATACAGACAAATGTTCCACCGGGGTATATCCTCAGGCACTTTTTTTTCAATCAACCACAAGTGCTAGGGAAAGTGATACAAAAATACCAGCCTTAATCTCAGGTATTTTCACACATAAATAACCATTAATTTGGGATCGGGTGACCAGAGTGGCCGCTGATTTACGTCCAATACGACTGGTGGGTTGTCGTTTATTGACCCCTGACCCCTTAAAGCCGCCATCTTGACCTCTGTGGGGTCAGAGGTGGGGCCCCCTGTCCACCTTCTCAGACACTACCCGCCCGCATGCGCACAACGCTTCCGGCTATGGTGAAAGTGCATAATTTTGTGTAGTTTAAATTCTGCTGAGTCACGATTAGGGAGTGATTCCGCTCCTATCTGGTTACATATGAATTCTATCTGCGACCAGTTTAATTTTCCTTATACCTTTTCATTTATGTATAGATCGAGGGTAGGTGTATTTGCTGAAAGAATATGTGAAAATTTATTTAGCGCAGAAATAAAAATGTCCGCTCACCTGTTGAAAACTCGTTGCCGTCTCTGGTGACCTTCGCTTGACATTGTCTTCTCAGAGGGTGTCAGTCCCCGAGATTTCAATCTCAGTCCTTTAGAGGTGGAGCCAGGCGGAAAACGATTCCTCCCATAAAGTCTTTACTTGATGTTTTGGTGAAGTTTTTTTTCTATAGTGAAATACTATAGCCCTTGGCTGTCGGCCCATCCTGAAATGGATGGATTTAAGATGGGGTGGTTTCTTTTGGGAGGAGACTTTTATCCCACGGGAGATACAGTACATCTTGTACTGCAAACACTTAGATATTGACAGGTGAAATACCTGAAGACTATATACCTTTGTATATTATAACATTAATTATGGACGTGAACAGATAAAAGAGGGACATTCTTGTCAATGTCTGGTAAATATCACTCTTGGTTCATTTTTTAAGTTTAACGTTGATACTGGTCAAGGGGTTCGCATGCTCATGCAGTTGCTTTTACGGTCTTTTCATGAACAGTGTACCTTATCCCAAGAACTTTCTGAGCCCTCATCGCAAGTTTTCAAGTACCTATCCTTTTCCCTCCCATGCTCATCCGAACGGCAACAGCCTGTAAAATCAAAATAAAGATTAAACTTTTAATCCGATTAAAGATTCATCTTTAAGTCATGCAAAAAAAAAAATACCATCTTTATTGGAAGACTTTTTAAGTTACCATTTTTAACTTTTCTAACGATCTTTGGACTGCAATAATGAAGATGAGTGCTTATAATTTTAATGCGTATACTGCAGGTGCATTTAACATGGTGAAATGCTTATAGAAATTAAATTTCCCACTATATTTGAAGCTTCTAAAACTGAAAGACATACATAATTATGAGTCGTAGACAAAGAGGTTTGTGTCAATTTTCAATGGCACGATGCACAATACTTCATCTATTCCCATGTATATCCGACTACGGCTTTTTAGTTACTCCAAGACATGTGCCGTTTTCACTGATGGCTTGAAGAGCATTGTATTTTGTGATGCAAATTAGAGATTGCTCAGCGGATCCCCACTTGAGTTGTTGTGGACATAGAGGTGTAGGGTGGTAACGCCATGTAAGCATGCTTCACTGGTAACCGTTACCCACCCCCACCCCCTAACACCCACTCACCACATGAATACATTAGGGGAGGATCACCTCTTACTTCACTGTTTGTTTTGTAGGATAATGAAACTGATCCCACCGTGTTAGCATAATAAACACACTTTTGAAGTTTGAATCCCTTCTTGGCCATTGGCGTACTACCATGAGACTAAATCGCCATCATAGCAACTCAATTTTCAAAAATATTTTAACTTTACATTGTAGAACAGACCAATTATCACTGACCAGTTTCCTACTTGAAAGGTTCATGAGGGATATTTCATAATGAAAGGCAAAACATAAGTGAGTTTGCGTTAGTTTTAGTCAACGTTGTTAAAGCCCCATTCGCCGGGGCCGATGATTGTGTCACTCCCAGATCCGATAAATATATCGTATGGAGAGGACGATGCTTTCAGGGCCGATAAAATTATCGCTTGGCCACGAACTTGAACAAATAGCATTCACACTGAGAGGAGGGGCACCTAACGTTTACAAACGATAATTGTTTAAAGTACTTATCCCCTGCAATCGCCTGGAACTCAAACAAATCAATGACCTGCAGGTTAACCTAAAACAGGATGCATGCTGGGTAATTTGTCGACAAGACTTAAGGTTTTAGCATAGGAATTTTCATGAATTGTGCTATTATTTGGAGATAAGCATTTAATAAAACTAGCCATTCTTATTTTTTAAATTAGTACCCATATACGTTTATATTTTCTTAGATGTTTGGAAATTCAAGCATCATAGATGGATAAATAGCAATTCTTTGTTAATTTTCTATAGTTTTTCTAGGAGTTTTGTCGACAAAACCAGCCCAAATTAGCCTGCAGGTCCTTAGAATACTGTAAATCAGCTATCCGTGGTAGGGAGAATTGTGTCGGCTGTTAATAATGCTACGATAAATTTATCGTATGGGCAAGACGATTATTCCAGGGGCCGATAAAACCATCGCATGCCGCTGAAATTGAAGAAAGAGCATTCACACTGACAAGAGAGGTCCTGAACGATTGCAAACGATAAATTTTTCAAGTGCTTAACCCCTGGATTCGGCTGGAACTCAAACGATTCAATCTAACATGCTGGATCAGTTCGTTTGCAAATCCGTCGTTCGCATGCAATCATGGGAATGACAATCCAACGTTGCCAACGTTCGCACATCGCTCACACCCTCGTTGGCCACGGTGATTAGGGCTTAAAGCATATTAGATCTGGAGCCATTTTCAGAACAAAATCTTAGTTAAAAAATTATTTCTTTGTTGTACCATTTGTTTTCTTTTCTGTAATAAGATTTTCTTAAAGATAGGAGAGGTTTTAAGAAAAAAGAAGAATTCTTTGTAAAAGCTCTGCATAAGAAATCTTTGTTGTTGACTATCATTTCCTTCATTTACATACTGCCCTAAGAGATCTAAGATCTTATCTTAGACCCAGTATGGCCAATGTTATATCAATGGCAAAACATAAGTAAGAAAGTAATTTTACCTAGGTATTTCATAACATGATGTTAAGAATCGATTGATTCTTAAAAAGCATCTTTGTCAAATTCACCACTTTCCACATTCTTAGAAGTAAACTATGAGAATTCTTCGTAAAACCCTTTCATTTGTTTGACCCTATGAGTCAATGTATCTATCAAAAGCAGTGCCTTCTGGATCCTCTATTCAACAGTCAAAAGTATCACAACAACGACAAAAGTTCAAGATGGCTTTTTTAAAAAAGTATCAAAGAACTTTCTTATATATTCTCTTTATCTTAAGAATTATTACAAAGATTCATCCGTTTCTTATTATTTTGTTATGAAATACCCTCCTGATCGCTTGCAGACAGGTCGTTTGCTTTATCGTTTGCACCAGAATAGCAAACAAAAAGTGTCGCAAGAGATCGTGTGCGCCGCGTCTGCCACGGCGAATGGGCCTTCACTGTAACATGTGCCTTTCTTTCCCTCTGATCAGGGGCGGATCTAATGTTAGGCGTGCAGGCACGCGCCTTACCCTTTTTCCAGAAAATTTAAGATTTTTTTAATGTAAAACTCTAGGCCCAATTTTTTTGTACTATAACGCGCCAGACCCTTTTTTAAGCTCTAGATCCGGCCCTGCTGATGTTACGTCTCCTCTGAGTTATATTACTGTAATACGGTAAAGGTAATCTGTCACCTCTATATAATCCATCACACATTTTGAAGTAACAGTTTCCCTGGACATTTTCCTTCCCTACCACTACGTTCTCTTAGTTGATATCCAAACCCTTTAGTGTGATTGTCTACCACATCGTGGTACAAGTATATTAGGAGATAAAATGTACCAAATGTAGCGGTAATAAGGGCACCTTTAAGTACTTCAAGCCATCTGTCTCTATCGAAGTGCGCAGGTCAAAACGGAAGTCAGGAGCTGTGATTAAAGCCCAACACTAAACCAATTACCCCATACGTTTATAGAACACCCACACCAACAACCACATGATTGCTGCAAATATCAAACATGTTTAGCTGTTAATGAACTAATTACCCTCGCCCAGCAGGCTGTGGTGGGGCCGAGGGCGTAGGAATACTCTGCCGACATCATACGGTAATTAGGCTGTAATATGTGCCCCCCCGGCCCCCTAGGAGTTAATTGGCTGTCATGTAGAGGAGATGGGTGCATGTATGTACAGGTGTGAGGGTGGAAAAAGGTGTGTATTGGAGGAGGGTTGAGGGGTGGAAGGTGGGGGCACTGTGGGGGGTCTGGGGCATGTAGGTGTTTGACACATGTCACTGCATTATAACATGCGTAGCTACTTCTTTGAGATGTACTCCTCTAAAATATTTACCATATTAACCAAATTACGGTTGCATTACAACTGCTTTCAGGACTGTAATGTCGTTCGTTATAGGGGAAAAATATGATGTTCTAGACAAAATTGTTATATACGTACAGCAAGATGTCCGTCATATACTCTCTCACTGTAATTAATCATAAATTTAATGTAAAAGAGTGGGTTTTTTGTGAAACAATATAACGATTATTTAAACAATTTTGAGGAACTGCCGCATATTGAAATGTAAAAGAGATTTTTGGGTGTGTGAAACAATGTAGCAGTTATGTTAACATGTTTGTGGAACTCAGTGTTACTGCCTTTGTATCCCAAGTATATCATACTATAAGTATATTTATCTTTGTCTGAATAACAATCCCCTGGTGACATATATGTGTAAACTAAAACGTCAGTCAATAAACCATCTTGAGTCTTGAATTAGACCTACATGTATAGGCTCGGATTGCGACATGCTATTACACAGTCAAATAGAAAATCTCCAAAATTAAAAATGATTCATCTGTAGTATATATGCATACACTAAAAAGATATTACTATGAGTGCATTGTTGGCCATTTTGGATCTTTGTATGTCGGGTAACTATTGTCATATTGTAAATCTCAGCCAAACGGTGTAATCTGTTCCTATGAGCTTGCTCTTTGTTTTCAAATTTCGGCAAACAAAATTAAAACGTTGGTGACGACAGCCCTTAATCATTTTCACTTTAACTGACAATTCCAATACCAAACCGCCCGACATCTTTTTCTGCTACATGAAATACTCATTACATTTGTTAAATTGTTGTTGTGTTGGTCTCTCTCAAAGTGGTGTGGGGGCGGCAGTCAGTGGGTTGATTCGCACCTTGCATGCTCTACGCTGACGTTAGTTCACACTCTGGTTATTTGATAGGGTTTGACTTGGCACCACGTGACTGCCAAGGTCACCGGGGGGTCAGGAAGGTCAGAAGGGTCAAGGTCGTCAGGTTGTCCATGGGTCAGCTTTTAGAACAACAGGACTAAGAACAACATTCGTACAATTTACTATTAGACTATTTTTCAAAAACTGAGTTGGTAAAATGTGTTTGGCTAATAATTGTAAGAGAAACATTGGGCTCTCAAGATTCGGGGGCGGATCTAAGGGGTGGAGAAAGGATCCAGGGAGCCAAGACCTCGCCCCCCTGCCCCTTTACAAAAAGAAACAACTTTGGTCTGGGTGAATGGTGTTTTTTGTACTTGGTTTATATTATGTTGAAACTCTATTTTCTGAAATCCTGTATCCGCCTCTGAGATATCATATTTTCATATGAAAACATATATACTACAACTGCTAATTAAAGTTCTGCAATACTGATATTTCCCAGTCGTCCTAGACTGACTCCCTTGAAAGAAGGATATCACTCAAAAATCTAGAAGTATATAACTCTGGGACAGTTTATTCGACAAAGGTTAAGTCAAAATCTTCTTTCCACCACAGCAATTCTTTCTGCTAGTCTCCTAATTGGCCTCGATTTAGGCCTGAATCTCCCTGGTGAAGCCTTAAAACTCAGTTAGTCTGAATTTAAGTCACGTTAGGTTGCATGGATTGGATCTGTAAGGCAAGTAGAGTCTTATCAGCTATCCAAGGCTAATTCACCTACCACATATAAATAGTTCACCCAATAGACTTATCTCAGCAGGCCGTCAAAAGCCATGCCAAGAGCCATGTGACATAGTGTCAAAGTTAACAACAGTCCAGCCCCCCTAACCCATCATTATTTCCCGATTCGGCCACTTCGTAACGGAGGTTTGGGTTTCAGGTGCCGCAACACAAATTACCACCCCGACCCCCAAGCGCCCATAGCGTGCAGCGGCAGGCTCAGTTATTCTTTACATTCTGTAGCGTGCCACCTGAATATATGACGGGTCGCCGCAGGTCGGCTCGTTAGGTGCGACTATTGTGTTTTACGACAATGGGAGTGTCGTAATGAGGGTGGAATCTGAGTAATCGACTGGTCTGACGTGTACAGGGGTCAGGGGTCACGTCACTATGACGACGGGAGACGTCATCGAGTGGTAGGGGCGAGGCGGTGGGGGATAAAGGGAGGGAAGGAAGGAGGAGGTGTACACAGGTGGGGGGAGTGGTGCGCCAGCCCCCACAAAAGTTTTTTCCCCAAAAGTTCCACCTCACCTTCAAAAATCCATTTTGAAAACCCTAGATATTGTAGCAAAATATCTAAAAAATTCCGCTTAGGAAACCTCGTCACCCCTTTTTCAGTAAAAATTATTGAAATTAGAAAGTAAAAATTCCACTAAAGGTATCTCGCCACCCCCCACCCATCCCTCCACAGCCGACCCTGGGTACTGGTGCGAGGGGAGGAGGACATGTTGGGGGGGGGGGGGTAAGGGGACAGGAGGAACAGTGTGGCAGGGAGGGGCAGCATGAGGGACAATATAGTGTAACTTAGGTGTAACAAGGCCTGCACCTGTTATATGAAAGGACAGCATTCTGAGGGTACAGGTGGTCTTGGCACACAGTGCTTAAAAAAAGACAAACATTCAGGGGTGGAACAATTAATATTATCCAAAAAAGGGAACCTTAATAGATCCTGCCCGCCCCCATAGTAATGATTACACATTACAGATATTCTTATTTGGTAGATAACAGGAGTGCAGCTGCCCTGTGTTATGTAGTTCGTTTATTTACTTTTATTCAAAGTTAGGTACATTGGGAACAATGAATAATATTGATATTTCTGATGAGTTCATTGTTCATTGTTCACATAAACATATATATATATATATATATATATATATATATAAGAGATAGAGGAAGAGCGCACGGATCTCCGAATGTGTAGAACATTATGCATACAGGTACATGGGAGGATACAGAGGAGGGGCATGGGGGCGCACACCCCTCCCTTTTATCTGAAAATGTTACGTTTTCTTTAAATGTTCAATGCGGCCAAAAAGTAATTTAGCAAACATTTTTCCCAGAGCGCGCCCCCTCCCCTCCCTCGCCATTTTCAAAATTCAGGATCCAACAGTGAGGTATTGAGGATATAGGATCGTGGATCTCCTAGGGTACAGTAGAGGGAGGAGCAAGGATCTCCATGGGTGTCGAACTTACGAATGTGAAGAAGAGCGGAGTGAAAATATCAGATTGGTGTAAAAAGTGTAGGTTTTGAAGAGGTGCAGAATATGGGGGCAAAGACGACATGGGAATCATGGTGTAGAAAAAAAAATCAAAATACCCAAACTGCTTTCAAGGTAGAAACTTGTAAAGAGTGAAACCCTGCAGTAAATTTAAAGCTTCTCTAAGTGATGCGCATGTAGTGTGATGGATCCACAGTGAATAAAAACTCAAACTGTATAAAAACTCTGATGAAGAATATTTTTTATATGTAATAGTATGTTGTTCTAGCAAATATTTGTCTTCCGAGCACGACAATTGGAGCAGATGAATAAGAATGGTATGTTTTATTGTGAAATAAAATTAAAACTGCTCTTTACTAACAGAACAAAAAGTACTCAAACTGTATGTCCCGACCTAAAGGGAAGCTGTCAGTGGAATTTCAAATTTAAAGTGGTTGATGCTTTTTGTCATCAGAATTAGAAGCTAGATGCTAGGAAAATAACATTTAGGGCAACCGATATAGGCCCTATTATTGGCATAAGTTCCCTAGGAATGTCTTAATGCAAAAACGAATCCGACAATTTCATTTGGAAATAACACTTAATAACCAAATGATCCCATTTAAACAACAGTTAAGTTATCTATACTCCGCGGCCTGTTACGTCTTAATTGGCGAGTTCACTGACGGGTCACTGAGCATGCGCAATGGGATGTCTCCATTCTTCCAGCGTCTTCCGGCTCGTGCTGGTTCCCCGCGGGTCGCCCAAGCCTCACACAATGCTACTGTAACGGGCCAAGGATCAGCGAAAAGAGCAGACGACATTCAGCCGTGACGTCTGGGCGCCGAGAAGGTTTTGGCGGGAAAATGGGATCGCCAAAATACCCGTAAAAACACTCTCCAATCACAAAGAGAACCGTTGTTTTAAAAGGAGTGGATTCAGCTAGGGATCCACAAACGTTCCCGTTATCCCATGATTAAAGTGAAAGATTGGAGCAGTCAAAAGATAGTACTGTTTCTGTTCTCACTGAAAATATAATCAAGTAAAATATAGGCAATTCTCCCTACTACGGAAAACATTAACATTTACCGTAAATACACCTACGTTGAATATATTTTCAAACTTTAGAAAATGCTAGATGTATATATATATATATAGATCTAGATATACAGAAAAATACAGAATAATACGTAATTTGAGTTATCCATAATGTTAAATTACACACTAGGGGGGGGGGGGGCGTGCCAGGCGTGTGCCCCCTTTTTTGGGCCAAATTTAGATTATTTCAATGTAAAACTCCTGCACCCAGAGGGTTCCGGCAAACGTCCCCCCCCCCCCCGGCCTTTTTTTTTCTAAATCCTGGATCCGCCCCTGCACACGATGGAAAGATTTAGGAAAATATACATGCTTAAGCCTTGGGACTTACTGATATATTTCCCAGCATGCATCATGCTCTAGGCTAACCTGCATGATGAATTACAGGGATTTTGATCTTCGCGGTAGGGAGAATTTGATGCATTTAATGTTTTTTGGGCGGATGGACACATTTGTTAAACTGTCAATATCTAATGTGCATAACTAATTACTTAGTATAAAATATATGCAGTACCTTGACCAAACGGCCCCAGCCGGTGGCTGTTTTCACCTGCTGGATCCGAGCCAACAGTTCCAGTTCTCCCCACTAGGGGGCCCCACTAGGAGAGCCTTTACCCTCTTTGTCACAGCGCCACCTGGCCGCTACTAACCACACCAGTATAGACCCACCGCCAGAAGTTCAACGACTAATTAGTAAGTGGGCCTTTTGAAATGGGGACGATGTTTACTGACCACCTGAGGGCGGATCTTTGTGACTGAGGACTGGGAGGTTCTTATTTTGGCCGTTATGGACTTGACCTTTTGATGATTTTGCCAAAAATGACAAGTTAACGGGTTTCCTACAAAAGGTGTTTCTTGTAACCAGGGGCGGATCCGGGAATTTTAGAAAGGGGTAGGGGGATGCTCAATTGAGCCCTGGCCACCCCTTGGAGGGCTCGAGTTTGGCATAAACACGTTCGATATTTGATCGTAAAAAAGTAAATCTACACAATTATATAGTTATCTACAAAAGTACGACAAAGTAAAAGCCAATACTCATTTTATGAATGCATTTTTCATGCAGTTAAAGACAAATTACCGGTCCAAATTACATGACATGTCGCCTCAAAGTACAACTTTCTTCTTTTAATTGAATTTTAGAAATCCATTCAGAGTCAGGCCACATACTCGCACCGTGGATCAACGCATTATGACTAGGCTTCCTTTGTGGCAGCTGTTACGTGGTAGATATAGCACGAGACAGTGGCTATACGCGAAATATACCGAGGCGCAAGCCGAGGTTTATTTCAAGTAGGGCCACTGACGAGGGCTATATCTGACATATACCACGGGGAGGAGGTCTTTAATTGCTGTTTGTCTGTGAGCCAGTCATGTGGTCTTGTAGATTTCACCCTGGCCCTATAAAAGACCCAATACCACATGGGGTTTTATCATTATTCACTAGGACGTCAGTCAGAGAGGGACAAAAGGTAAGACACTTTTTGCACCACTGTGGCGCCGTGGGTTTATGTGGAGGCCTTCCGCTTCACTGGGGCCAATACGTGATATATTCACGGCCTAGATCTATTGTTCTCACTGCCAACCGTGGTATATAACTCAATGTATCACAGTATCATATCTGCCAAAACCTGTTTCAACACCTGTACTGCTCTACTGGCTTCGGGCCAATCTTCATTAAACAGTTCTAAAAAGTACATTAGGGACATACACGTGACGCTGGGGTTGTTAGCTATTCCCTAAACTAAATAAAATGTGCCCGATTCATACTGCACTGTATAAAGTTAATGTATTATTACAGCAAATTATACAGTATATTTACAGCACTTTTTGCTGTCGGAAAATTCACAGTTAAACACCCTGTAGGATTACAGAAATTGTACTGTAAATTTGAAAATACAGAATCAGCACTTAGCTCTACAGTAAATCTTCCTGTATATTAGCAGTTGCCACTTGACATCAAATTTTAGTGAAAAACGTTGGTACTGTACATCATTAAAAGCTTTTTACGGGATGAATTATTTTCATCTAATGACGTCAAATGGTAATTAACCCACACACCAACCTATTTGATCCATCAAAAGATTGAAATCCATGTCAATAATTCCAATTATCAAGAGGTAATGGTAATTAACATGTGTAAACACCTTTTTGGTGTCGAGCCCAGTTTAGAGTAAAGTCATGATAATATTTTCAACCTTGCTGTATAATCACCAATGCATGTATCTGCTAATAAACCTAACATATATACATCCCACGTACACTATACGTTGGTTTGTGGTTTAGACTTAATATTTTATTTGATTATTAGAAGGAATTTAATGCAAAAATAATGGTAAAAGGCTTTTCAGTATCAGTACTGTAAAATAACACTGCACTGTAAATTGACAGCAAACTTTGCTGAAAACAATATTTCCAGCAAACCTTGCTGTACAATTAAAGCACTTAGTTTGCTGTAAATCTGCAGCATTCTTTGCTGGAAGACTGCTACAGTAAAAGTCACTGTAAAGTTTACAGCACTTCATGGGGTGTAAACATACAGCCAAGTTTGCTGGGAACTTGTTGCCGGCATGCTTTGCTGTAAATTTACAGCATGTACTTTTAACAGTGCATGTAAGATCTAACGTAAATTGACGTTTGTACAAAACGCTGCCATTTGAGATAAGGAATCAAGTACACTTCGCTTAGAAACGCTACATAGATTTAGTTTGAATCTACTCTAACCCTCGAGCTCGTACGGTCTATTCAGTCTACAAAACCACAAAAACACTTAGTGAGAGCCCAACTCGCCCCATTGACACAAGGGGCTCCCCAGAGTCCCTCTTAATTCAATTAAAGTTAATTCTTTGTGTGGCCGGATGTGTATAAATTCGTCCATTTCCCCTCTCCCCAGGAGAAAAACGGTCATCAGCCTTTCAGTCTGGTCCTCACAATAAAAGCTGGGCAAAGGAATATTGGATTTTTACCATTGAAATGTAGTAGGGTACAATCATATCACAACTGAATACATCTTTATCTTTTTAATAGAAAGTGCCTATCGGGGTGCAGATAGGCAATAAGAGGTGTACGTTTTTGTTGTATTTTTTTCACATCGACGCAATCACTAGCATAGGATTGGGTACATTGGTGGATCCAGGATTAGGAAAAGTGGGATGGGGACGCGCTTTTGAAAAAAAAGCTTCCTTAATAACTGTTTGGCCAAATTTTACTAGTAAAACGTCTAAATTTAGTAAAAAAAAAAAAAAAAAAAAAAGAGGGGGGGGGGGGGGGGGGGGGGGGGGGGGGAGGCCGGGTAGGGCGCCCCCGCTCACCCCCTCTGAATTCGCTACTGGGGTAGGGGTAGAGTTCAGTACTTCACAGGAGATAGGTGGGGGTGTTTTTGTCACGGGAAAACTGTGGTCATTACCACAAAAAATTAATTGTGCTCCAATAAAATGATATAGTTTATAGTTAAATGACACATCCATACCAAGGTCTGCGTACACAAGTTTTAGCATATCCAATTTGCAAGCTGTGGGGGAGGGTTTGGTCCAGATTCAAAAGTGTCAGTTTTGTTGGATTTTTTTTCCACTTCACTGAAATTGGTGGGATGGGGGCGGGGGACTTGAGCCCCATACCCACTAGGCGATTTTACAGGCAACTGGCGATGGGCAACAGCAGAATCACTGGTAAAATCGTCACTAATTCAGATCACCTGTTAGATGTAATGTTGAAATGTTCCATGCTAACAGGTGATCTGAATTGGTGACGATTTTACCAGTGATTCTGCTGTTGCCCATCGCCAGTTGCCGATAAAATCGCCTAGTGGGTATGGCGCTTTAGAGTCCAATATCTCACCTTATAGACTGTCGGCGTGGGGGTGTGGTGAGTAAGGTATGATTGTAACAGCTGGGCTCCTGACGGTACCTGCCCCTCCCACCCCCTAAAACCAAAACACACAGGTGCCAATTTCAGCCCATTACTACCTGGGGAGAACTACCATACCCGGAGCCCCTATCCTGAAACCTGGGGAGCCCCCCCCCCCCCCCCGCCCCGTCTACCTGGGCTCCCCAATGCCTACCTGGGGGCAATTGGTGTGTCCGAGGAGAGAGTGGCATCCCAGACCTAGGGGTGGGGGATAGAAACGGCCCGCCTTCCAAAGGTTCAGTGCGTACTATGTATATTACCACTGGCTGGTGCCACACTTGTCAGTCAGTCCACAAGCAGCACTCAGAGAGCAGGGTCAGTGGACAGCCCTGTTTATCTATAATTACTTCTGATTTTGACCACTTATGGCAGTATTGTCCAGCGGTCAGAACTAGGGCCAGTTTTAATTGTAGTATATGCATTTCCTAAATAAATGAATCACTGAAATCTGTTTCCCTTCTCCTGGTGCATTCAACTATGGAATATGGAGATCTATGGGGATCTTTAGTATTTTAGGCAAACCCAAAGTCAGATCAATAACATGAAATAATTTAATGAACTTAGGAGGGATTAGGATTCTAGATATTTGATGCTGAAAGTTGTAAACAGGGCAACAGGTAGAATTCAGTGTTTTTTTTTAAATTTTGCAGGTTTAACCCCTGATAAAAATATCGGATTGTACATATACACATTTGTGACGGGCTGTGAGTGGCCTGTCCAATACTGTGTCTTCGGCCCTATCAGCCCTCCTCCCCCACCCTAGATGTAATATCCATCCCCGATTCTGGTGCGGGAATGGAGTGCACTCCATAGACAAAACTGGTAAAAATACATTGAATTCTGGGAAGGTGAGGACCCTTTCTGCCATAGAGGAAGCCATATTGTAACTAGCCCAAGTCAGTCCACTTCATGAGTTCAAACACTGAATTTGGAGTAAACAGCACAAAAACAGATGTGCATGGTATGAAAAACAGTTCTTAATATACAGGTGGGTGTCATTTATGTGTGCATTTTGTATTTGTCGTGTCCCAGAAGTTGAGTTCAGTTTGCACCAGTTTTGAATGTGCAGTTGTAGCAAGACCCAAATAGGATACATGAATACAAGGTTGGTGACGACAAATTACTGCCCAAGGCCGTTAGGCTGAGGGCTGAAATTTTTCTGCATCCCACCGAATATAGACTACACTTGGTGCTCCTAAAGAAAAAAAGGCCCAAGTTCCTAACCGATCCAAACATCATACAAAAGGCACCTCCCTAAAGCCTCTCCCAGTCTACATCGTCCCTAATCGTCGTCAGGTAAATTGGACTTCTCTGGTTACATTAGAATTCATTAACGGGCGCTCTCCGCCCCTTTCTGTGCCCCCCGCTGGGCTGTTGGTACTCCGTTCAAAGGTCCTATTACACTACACGACTTGAGCTGCGGTCCTAGCGCGATATGCAGGGGCCTACCCAGCCCTAAAATCTGATGGGGTGTGGGGTTCCAGGTAAATCCAAGGAGGTTCCATGCAAAACTGAGGGGTTCTGACCAGTTGTTTTGATCAAAATTTCCTATATTGGTTCTTTCATTATATATATTTTGAAAATTCACAGGGGGAGTCAGACCCTCGAAACCCCCCTGGCTGGAGAGGCATCATGTGTAGTCTCCAACTGATATCAGAGACCTTGTATGTATATATAGATATAATATTATAGAGACTGGAAAGCCAGGGGGTAAACCTGTTACCCACTACTGGCCTGCCACCTAGGTGCTGGTTGGATTGGCTTTGGATTGACCATTATGCCTGTGGTAAAAAAGACCAGTGAGGTGCCACCTGCCTTTCTAAAAATACAGTGGTAATGATCAGACCCTGGTCATGGTTGACCAGGTTGGTTCCAACCAGCCACTAGGGAAATGAGCACATTGATCCAAACAGAAGCTTTCTAGTCTCTATATATCCTATATATACATACAAGGTCTCCAACTGATATGAGACTTTCACAGACAAACTTTACAACTGCGAGGAACAATGTTTTTTGAGTTTTACCTGCAGGTTAGCCTGGATCAGGATGCGTGATGGATATTATGTCAACCAGGCACAAGGCTTAGGCATAGACATTTTCACAAATCACCCTAGTCTAGAAATATTGATGGAAAACTAATGCTAAGTATAATCTTTAGCTTGTACCCATAATCTGTTTGATAATCTGCAAGTTTATTTGAAAATCAATGTATTCATTACATACAGGTAAACTACAAACGTTTGAATCTATCCTATAGATTTTTGTGTCGACAAAATCGGCCCTAATCCATGGTAGGTAGAGTTCACACGCAGGAGTGATATTATTTTTTTGAAATTGGTAATTTGATGTATTTTACACATGTGTAACAATTCAAAGGATTCTGTTTCTTTTATATGCACGACTACTCTTCGACGTCGTCATATAGCATATCAAATCGTGTAGTGTAATAATACCTTTCCCCATAACCCCATACCCTTTGTACCTCTGCACGTGGCCATCCCTGTTTGCCTTACCATCAGAACAGTTCCTTTGTTGGCCACCAGGGGGCCGGGTGGTGCCCCCTGGTGTCCCGCTGTGGAGTCATTGAGAGGTGGCGCCCCCAACGGTCATAATAACTAACTAACGATTAGAGAAGCCTGGCTTATTTAGGGACCCATTAGAAGGTATTTTGGGGGAATTTGGCCGGTTAGGATTTCGCTGCTTGAAGTGTTCCACTGAAGAAAGAGGCAACACAGAGAGGCAACCGTGGCCCGTTGCACAATAGAATTTTGTTACTAAGATAAAACAACGAAAGCACAACGAACATTTGCTTAGTAACGAAAAGTTTCGTTATAACGAAAATACAATATCTCGGGATCTAATGAATGAAATTAAATTCTGTAAAGTGTTCTAAACTAGAACAAAGTTAGAAAAAATTCAGTAAAAGTTACAGCTCTTTGGGAACATTCTAAATATAGAAAAAAAATTGTGCAAAACCATCGTTGTTGAGAAAAAAAGTAACAACGAACACTTTCGTTGTTTACAATATTTTCGTTGTTACGAAACCCATTGTGCAACGGTGCACTGGAGGCAACGTCTGAGGCAACCGAAAAAATGTAAATTTAAAAATTGCATGAAGGCTAAGATGAAATATAAGCTAATTAATCATTAGAACTTGGATATGTGCAATAATTTATTCTCACTATTTATCCGATGATATAATAATATCATATTGAGCTGTGAAGAAAATATGACAATTTTTGCTGATGTAACATCTACACTGATTTTATGTTCTTCTAGAAAAAAGTTTACTTGTAATTATTGTGAATGAGTTTGATTTTATCCTCATGTGTTTTATATCATGAAGACTTCATTACTGTATGTTGTTTTACTGTAAATAAGGCTTGGTATGGTATTGTTACCATACAACTCAGATGTAAAACTAAAACAAGCCCCGTTGCTTATCAATTTTTATGTCTGAATAAATAAATGAATTTAAAAAAAAACACACATGCATATGGGGTTATACAAAATCCTGAAGGGGCCATCCATATATAAATGATGTCATACACTAGGGGGTAGGTGGGTAGGTTGAAAAGCATGGCACTGCATGAAAACTGACCTTATTTTCAAGTTTAGAACAGAAAATTCAGTGTGACAGGGGGGCGGGTGGGTCCTAAAAGTACCCTGAAAAAGTGTGACATCATTTATGGATGGCCCCTAAGCCCATCCCACATTGGGTATATCCCAGGGTTGGACAAGGGTTGGAAAAACAATAATGAATAAGACATCCTTGTCTTCTAGAGTAGGGGTTACTGAACTAAGCAATAATTTAGTTTTTTTTGTATCCCCAAGTACTGATCAAACATTATGATTTCTTAAATTTTACTGATTGACGGATTTATAGGTTTGCCAGCCAATCAAAATGTGTTTTAGGGCAAAATTGGGTTGCACATTATAAGTTAGGCAGTCAGGCTTTAACCCTTCAAGACACCACTGGCTCCAAAAATGCCAACACTGCCAAAATATAAAGCTACATTTTACCAAATTTAGGAGCAATCTGCCACCCAAATTGCTTTGGCTAATGCTGTATTATACAACTGTCTTTAGGGAATAAGCAAGGAGGCAATTTTGCAAATACTTCATAGTAAACCTTAGTGTTGGTGAAAACTGGGATGTGCTTAGGAGGAGAACTACTTTTCTTGGCTGCTGGGTACCAGCAGTAGGTTTTCAGTGTAGCACGCAGGGAACTTTCACGGCAACTGGTGCCTGGTGTGTACTCCAATACAAACAGTACAAAACTGATACAAGTTTTGTAAAGCTTACAGTCATGATACAATACACAAAGCAGGTAAATGATTTACTGACAAGATACTGTAAAGCCTCGTCCCCACAGGGCGATTAATTTTTAAAAAATCTATGGCGACCAACGTGATTTTTGGCAGTTTGGTCGCCCGACGACCACTAATCGCTGTGGTTTCTGGGCGAAATATTTGACATGTTCAATATTTTCCTCTAGTCGCTGACGATTAGTGCAGTTAATCGCCTTGTAGGACAACCTCTAATCGCTGCCAGTTTGATAGGAAGAGTGCCCCAACGTGGCGATTAAATTTTTTTTCTCAACGACGATTAGTTAATCGTCCAACGACATAATAACTCCTTAATCAGTGGGCGACCAATGTTAATCGCCGTGGTTTAGTCACCATGTGGGGACCCACCTTTAGAGCCTGAATTGGTCTTATGTTTGCTTTTTTTCTCAGGTCATAGAGGTTTGCTCCAACGAATGTATGACCTGTAAAGGAAGAGAGTTTTTATGTGTCTCTGTTGTATTCATCATGGAGTCGTTTCAATTCTAGTCCAAGCTTGTTCCCAGTCTTCACATTGTCAAAGAATATTTTGTCTTTTTGTGCGAGCGTAAAGCCAGCCCCAAAGTAGGCATGAGTAGTGGCCTCATACAAGTGACCTGTCTCTGCTTTGAGGAGAGCCTTAAGTGCCTGGTTTTGTCCAAATTTCTCTCACAGGAAAGAGGCAACATATTTGTCACAGATATTATCCCATCCTGTGTTTGCTGGCACCTGGTCACCCAGCCACATCATGACCTTCTCAGCCATAATCTTGTGTCCTATGTCAGGTTGGTTGCAGACGACAGTCTTCTGTTTTTGTAGAGCTTGTTCCCCACAGTTCCATCTTGGTACTCCTTGTCTTCACGCATGTCTTCTTCCAGTAGTATAACCCTCGAAGGGGTTTAAGACGAAGATATGATTAGATAGCAGCTAATTGGCCAGTTGAACTCAAGTAATCTTTGGTCTATGTTTAGTATTTAATTGGAACATAATTAGAATGAGGGAACGGAGGACCGAAAGACCGAAGGATGGCACGGCAGCCCGAAATGGCCTGAAGATTGACCCAGGACCAGAAGACCAAAATGACCCCCACATCCCTTCGCGGTAGACATCGGAAACCCCAAACTATGGAGGAACGTCAGAATACTTTTGTTTCTGACGTGGGCAATAAAACAGGAGTTGCGAAATGGATGGTGGCGAAATCGATGACTGCAAAATGGCCGTCCATGAGATGATATCAGCCTTCGTTGGGTCCTGTCCTGGGTTGCTAACCCCCATTGTGCCCCCCCCCCCAGTTGGTTACATGTATTGATAACCCCGTTCCTGACACAGGGGGATTACAAAGAGGTGTAGAGTCCAGCCCACTGCAGTATTAAGTCGTTTTTTTGAGTTTTAGCAGATTACCAGGACCTTAGATCTTGGCATCTCTGTGCCTAACACTTGACTTAAGTAATCTTTGAAAAGTCATGACCTCTCATTGAGAAGCTCTCCATTCGTGGGGCCTCCGAAAGCTGTCCTGATGAACCTCTATGCATTTATCTTTGTTGACAATGTCAGTGCTTAATATTAAATTAATAGATCTCAAGTTTATTAGAGTTGCGAAGGGAAAATTTTTAATCATGTCTAACCATGAATGAGGAAAAGTATAACTAAAGGGTAAAGGACACAGATAAAGCACTGACAGACAGAACCATAACAGGCACAATTTCTATCAGACACACACAGTAAATCGATTCTCCTAGATGATAAATATATATAACCAACTGAGGAGGGGATACGAGGGGGGTTAGCAACCCAAGCCAGGACCCAGATATCAGCCTGAGTGCAGGGCCCAGAGGGCCGCACTGAAGGCTAATATCGGGGTCTGGGCGAGGGATTTTATGGATTTATTATACCTTAAGCCCCGGCCACACTGACCAACTGAACCCAACTCAACGGTCAAGTCATAGAGACTCTGTGCCCAAAACTCCAGTATTATTGACCTACTGTGACCAAGGCCCAACATGCGTTGTATGATGTTTATGCATATCATTTAACCATGCATTCAATGCGTAGATCTAGGCACACAAATAGAAAGTATTGCATGATTTTAGGTAAAACATGCGTTAAATAACGCATTATTACGGACTAAGTTTTCATGGCCATTAATGTGATGTGCATTTTCTATTCATGTGCTGTGCGAACTACTCCCAGTATCACACTACAGGGTGATATGGAGCTGGGTATCACTCGGGTCTGACACTCTTAACTACTAAACCATTATCACCCTAAGGTATAATAAAATACCTAAGTCGATCTGTAAGCCTACCTGTTGGGGGCCTCTCCGGTGATCAAGGTTAAGGTCTGCCTGCACGCACCAGTTATCACCCTGTTACCAGAATCAACACGTCCTCACGACTTGGTCATCTCTGTAGTTTTGTGGAGCCAGTGGTGTATTTAGGAACTTGTCAGTCTTTGTTTGGTGTCAGAGAGGTAAGTACTGACATTTACCTTTTTTAAGCTAGACATACTTGAAAGTGGTAAAGGTAAGCGTTTACATTTATACAATTACTAAATAGATAAAGTTGTGGAAAATACATCCAACTCGAGGAGGACTTGGTGTAGACTTGATGTTTATTTAAGACATTGAAATCATGGTTGAATTAACATGTTTCAGATTATTACATCCTTCATCAGAGTTGGGTCAAACAGTAAATTGGGCTAGATATATCATGAATTAACAGTGCGAATTCAACATACTGATTTTAACAACATATTTTTTTTAATTAATATGTGTTCCCACACAACAGCCTCGACCCTGATTATCCTGCTTGAGTCATAGAGGAGTTGTGTAGTGGAATACCCCCTTCAGCCACTCCACCACCATTGTACCTCCATAGCGCAAAGTGACATGCAACAACATTTCAAACAGACAGGGACATGGGATATCTTCTTATTACCATGGGAAATGTACCTAAATCAGCAACAGAAATACACAATAGTTCTCTTAAATTTGATAATGCAACATTGGGAACTGGTGAGTCCATGTTTAACATATGTCACATGCTCCAAATTGCCATTTTTAGATTTGTTAAAAAAAAATTCATATCAATTACATCTGACACCTGTATGCAAGTATGTCTGTAATATCATTATATCGTGGTGATATCACAGCCCAAGTTCTAGTGTAATAAGGGCTTTATGTACTACTAGCAGACCTGACATCTATGCCCATACAAAAATATGATGTTATTATTACGTTGCAGCAACGTTCTGTTTAGTTCTGCTTTGGTTCTCGTACCGTTAATTTGATGGCATCCAAAAATGTCTTTAGAAGTTAACATTACGACGTTGCACTGTAATGTTATTGTGACATTCTTTTAACATTCGTTCACATTATAATAACGTTATTATAACATTCTTTATTAGTTTGGTCTCAACTTCACTAAAATAAGATGTCATTATAACATTCTGTTTTAGTAAGTCACAACTTTACCTAAAATAATGCAACTGTTACGTTAAAACTAGGCAGGTTACTAACCAAATAAGTACGGTAGCAGAACGTTCTTGTTATGTCGCTGCTTGCCTGGGTGCACATTCCTTCTGTCGGAGAGGAGGAGAGAGGAGGGAGCTTGGACCTGCGACTTCCCTCTCCTGCCTGTCATTCGTCTGACCAAGGGGTAATCCTCCTTTGTTTACTAAAGGCCCTATTACACTACACGACATGAGCTGCGATATGACAATGTCGTAGAGAAATGATACATATTAGAGACAAAATTCTTTGTGACACGTATGTAACTAGCTCCAAATTGCCAAATTTTGATAATTATATTGCTGCTTAATGCATATTTATCTTTAATATCAACATATTGTGTGAATGTCGCAGCTCAAGTCGTGTAGTGTAATAGGGCATTTAGGGACTCAGGGTCGGCGGCCCCCGGTTCTAATTGGGCCCATGAGGGGTGGGTCCTGCTGGGCCCCCCTTCCACAGTTTTTAGAAATGGGGAAGAAACTAAACATAATTATATCCCTCTCTTCTGATCTTTAGGATTAATACCTAATGGAATTTTCCTATACACATCCAACACCTAATAAAAAAGGGTACGTCGAGTGAACACGAATCATTGCCAATTATCATAATATGATAATTGGCCATGATTCGTATATTATACTTTACTGACCTGATGCTTGATCTTTGTGATACTTATCCTTTTGACTCTAGTAGGAAAAGTATTGTTACAATAATATTGTAACGATACTGTTCCTACAAGAGTAAAAAGGATAAGTTTATAGTCATGAGACTAAACACTCTTAGAAAATGTTTGGATCAAGTGGAGAGAGAATAGAAATAACTGTGATGTTCACTTGTCAATATCACTAATAATGTTTAGAAACTGTACATATGTATAATGGAATAATAAACTGAAGTGTAGAACATCTAACTCAACGACGGCTTGTTGTAGACTTTGAAATTTATTAAGACATTCAAAGGTGGTCGAATTTACATGTTTCGGATTGTTACATCCTTCATCAGAATTGATTAGAACCGTGTAATTGGGAGGGTATATCAATAATCAACAGTGTGAATTTAACGGGGTGAAAAAGTTCCACCGGTTGAAAATCAACGGGTTGGAAGTAATTAACAGTGTTGAATTAAAAAAGTCCACTTTCTGTCAAAATAACAATATTAGAAGTAGTAAAAGTTATAATTATCAAGGTAATCACAGGTAATGACGCTTCGGCGTTTAAAATGTTTCTAAATATTTTTTTTTTTTTTTTTTTTTTATTTCGCAAAAACAATTACAATTCTCAACGCTAGGCGCTGCTTTTCAGAATCGTACAATGGTTTCTATCATACATGTCACAATGTTAATTTAGAGATAAAAACAATAAATGGCAATACATTTATGTAACTTTTTTTTATACATCCGTCCTGAGTTTTACCGGAAAGGAAAAAGGGGAAGAATCATAGGGAATATCTGTATTAATACTGTCTAGCATTAATATTAAAAATTAGAAATTGCAATATCTAGAGTCATACTTGAACTATACCAAGATGAACCTTGCACCTATATTTAAATTTAACATAGGTTTCAGCTTGTTGGACATGCGCAGGAAGTTCGTTCCATAAAGTGCCACCCAAATACATTGGCGATTTAAATGTTTTCGTGAGTACCACATCAGGAATTTTCAGTACAACTTTGTCAAATTGTCTAGTCGGTAAGTTCCGATCATCCTGATACTCATAGTTTTTTGACCTCTTGTACATTAATCCCAAAAGGTGTAGTTTCCTCCTCTGTTCCAAACTTCCCATGCCCACCAATCGCAACCTATCTAGGGTACTAATTTTTGTACCAAATATAATTCTTGTAAACCTATTAAACATGACTTGTAGACGGTCTTGTTTGTCTTGGGACAAGAGGGTGTAGTAAAAATCGTTGTAGTCAAATATTGGAAGAATAGTCGATTTAAAAAGATATAAAGCTGTTTCAGTTGACATTAAATGTCTAATTTTAGAGAAGGTGATTTTTTTGACAGTCAGTGAACTTAGCAGTTTTTTGTATTGGGAATCACACGAGCATTTAGTATCAATCATAGTACCCAGGTAGCAATAACTGTCTACACAGCTTAACAGACCATCTCCTAATTTTAGTTCATGATTACCAGGCCTCTCCTTCCTATAGGCATAGTGAATATATTCAGTCTTTTTAGTGTTCAGAGTAATCCTGTTTCTGTTACACCAAATATACACATTGTCAAGATCAATTTGTACATTATGATAGACTGTATCACAATCTTGGTTTGCATAATATAGGACGGTGTCATCCGCAAATAAAATACATTTTGAAAAGGTTAGGATTTCAGGTAAATCATTGATATAAACCAGGAACAGGGTAGGTCCTAATGTGGACCCTTGAGGTACCCCAGTCTCTAGCCCACCTTGGGTTGAACATGCTCCATTATAAAGGGTCATTTGGGACCGATTTGTTAAATAGTTACGTAAAAGTTTCAGGGTGTTCGGTAAAATTCCACTCAATTGTAACTTTTTTAATAGTATGTCATGATTAATTGAGTCGAACGCCTTTTTAATATCTAGGAATACTGATATCACACACTTCCCAACATCAAGATCTAACATCACATCATCAACGAGATTGGTAACAGCAGAGGACGTTGAATGGTCCTTGCGAAAACCGTGTTGAAGAGCTGTGAAATACCCAGTATTTTCATAAAACTTTTTAGGTTGATCATGAATTAACTGTTCCATAACCTTTCCAATCACAGGTAGTAATGATATAGGTCTAAGACTGGTTGGCGAGGTTGGATTCGGTACTTTATTTAATGGAATCACTGTTGCCTTTTTCCAAGAATCTGGAAACTGACCAGTATTTCTAACCTTGAGCATTTAAACTGTCCTGTAGTGGGTGAGGCTGCTTGGTTTGATGATAATCGATTAGTTCCTGGCCAGTTAGGCCTATTCGCTCCTTTGAATTGTAGTCAGACAGGTCAACCCCAGTAACTGGGTTAAAGATAACTCTGGTGCCGGGACTAACATCTTTAACTAAACTTTCAGCTTCGCTCATTGCCAATACATATAACTCACTTGCAGTTTCGAGATCATTTGTACGCAAAGTATACTGTTTTGTTTTGTGATTTTTCAACGTAATCTCACATATACCACTGGCTACAATGATATACTGAGGCCGGATACGAATTATTTCTGACAAGAACGTTGTGACAGCCATAACCAAACCGGCGCTTGCAGCAAAATAAACCTCAAACCTGCCCTGGCTATTTTTGTCGAGGTATTCCTGTAACCCTTGACCGCGCGAATCAGCCAACACCATCACAGACGGGCCATTTTTAGTTGCCATATTTACTCAGCGTCGTGCACAAGGTCGTCCCGTACTTTTTCCCAGATTTGGCCCAGTATGTCTTTGCCTTTCCACGTTCCCTCACGGGCTGCTTTGCTGTGAAGACCGGCACCAATTCCGAACAGGGCTGAGTGTGTTGCCTCGTGTAGTCGAAGGTTACCGGTTGCCAACAATTGGGCCTTGAGAGCCGGATTTTGCAACACATTTTCGTGTACTATCTCATACATAACGTCAAACTGACACTTTTGCCATTGCTTGGTCATTCTTATGTTGTCACCAATCTTCTTAGCGGCATACGGACACGATGTCGCTTTGATTTTTTTAACAGCTTGAGGGTCTTCGCAGACCAGACCTTTTGCGACATTAAACGCATGCTCAACAGAGTCGTACCATTGTTTATCAATATTGACACGTGTCCTCGCCATGTTGCTTAGCCAAGCGTGCTCCGACTGAAAGTAAACTGCTCCGTTGTACACCCGCACTTTAGCGTCGGACAGAGTTAAACCTTCAGGAAGTAAGTCTAGTTCATCCAAGTAATACTTCTTACCTCGGATTATGATTCCGTCTGAGTAGAGTTTGTGCTCGACATTGTTGTCTTTGCAGAGGTAAGCGACAGATCTCATAGAGTCTCTCTTCCTACGTGTGTTGTCACAGACATCGTCGTTTAACCACACTCCGTACCAGTCTCTTTTACCTTTCAAGGTGAATCGTTTGTTATAGAACTCGTGGCGGGCTTCAACTGTGACAAATATCACGTGTTATTATACTAATAAGAAAAAAAAAGCGTAACAGTCTGGAAAATCCTGCTCAATTCCAAAATGTAAGTTCAACAACAAATCCGCTAGCTAACATCCATGAGAGTCCAGTGTATATGTGTGAAAAAAAAATTCCGGTTATAAAATAACAAGTCTGTAGGAATTTTTTACTCCGTGGGCATTTGTTACTCCATGGGCGGGGTAGTGGGAGGGTTAACCTGCTTGTTGACAAGGTACTGGAAGAGTACAAATTCTGCAATCACAGGTCCACGTCCCGGAATAATGTCGTCAACCAAGTTGGAGACTAGGTTAATTTTTTGCTGTAGTTCCGCCCCTTCGGCGCGTACTGTCGCGTGGAAGACTGTCTCCGGTTGAGAGTTCTCATTGATGGGTGGTGGTGGTGGTGTTAACGCCCCCAAACTGTCACCGGGAGCGGTGGACTCCGCATCCCCAGTGTCAGCTGGTAGGGGCGTGGCTTCCTCCACCGGGCTTGTCGGCCCGTCGGCGTCTTCGGTAAATCCAGAGTCAACAGTAATAAGGTTAGGCGTGTGGATGGTCCCGTTTATGTCCATGGAGACTGTTCGTGGTGGTTCATCAAGGAGTGGAGTCCCAAGGGACTCAAAGGAAGGGAAAACGGCTTGGTTATCACGAGCCGGTGTTAATGCCGTAGACTCGGCGTCTACTGTTGCACTGTTGCGAGACCCAAATCTATATGTATAATGGACATAGATTGTTGAGACAAGGTATAACGTGACTGTTCTCTGTGAGCATGCTGCCTTGAATGAACAGAAAAAGTCAGCTACTGTTGCTATAGCAATGGCGGTCGTTGACATCACAGAGATGTCATCATTCTCCCCATGTACCCCTTTGCATAATCGGATTCGCTGTTGCAAGGATTTGCACCAATGGCGAGATGCATCGCTGTTCAAAAAGTGAAAAAATCCAAAGTCTCGCAACAGGGACATTGCTGTTGCAATGGGTCCCACTGTTGAATTGTGGCTGCTCTACTGGGCTGATTTCAATTCTGTAAATGGTTCTGAAAAAATATACCTTTAGATCTAAAATCTCTTAAGTTTTGATGCTGGGTTGATGCTTGATTTTTGCGTGTGGTTTACATGTGGTTTAGCCGAACCATCCTGAGCCCTTGCACTGTTGCGAGACCCCAATCTAATATCTCCTAAAACTGTCGTTGTTGCAAGGACTTGATTATGTAATGTTTAAAGATGGTTGTAATGTTTAAGATGGTTTTTATGTGTAATCTTTAGTTTATTTCGCTTCTCTGATATTGTATGTTTAAGATAAAGAGGTAAGGGAAAACTCGCGACAAGCAGATAGGTTTAAGACACAGTTAGCTGTGATCACCACGAATGATTTTTACTCTTAGTGAAAATATAATTTTGAATATGGTTTTAGGGTGATAATTTAGATATAATGATATACCTGTACTGGCAGAGGACCGAACCAACTCCGTCCGATCCTTTCAAAGTTTAAGCCTGGAGTGTCCTTTTCATGACAGGGCCTCACTGTCTCTCAGCCAGTGGTGGGAGGGTGGCCTGTGTGGCCACCCAACCGTAGCTGAGGGAGGGAGAGGTTTGACTTCCGAATAGCTGGGAGGGTCTCCCGTAGACGCTTTAATATAAACACCTTAATAAAATATCCCTATTAACTTAACATACCGCCTTTACGTAAGCCATTTGCTTCCACTGCAAATGGGATTCTTCAGGTGGCCACAGCTAATAACATACACAAAGCTTTATTTATTCTCAAAAATACATCGGTTATCAACATATATATATATCTTAAGCTGTTGTGTTAATCTCTTCTTCTTTCTTTTTTCTTTATTTCGTCATTATTGTTAGTAATATATATTTTTATTGTTATTATTGTTCTTTTATTTCGTTCATTTATTAGACAGGGTTTCTTCCCAGGGTTTCTCCTCGCCACGATGGAGTTATCTCTAAAGTCACCTTAAGGTAATCTTCAAGGGGATCAGGCCGCCGGATGCCTCAGACCTACTCAATCCAGCCCGAGACACCGACAGCCCTCTCCCCCATGTTTGGTGGCAAATCACAATCTATAAATAGTTTATTGTAACAATTAATGGATGGGGCATGTTGCCCAACATTGTATGGTCCATCACTACTGCTATCCTGGTTAGGGGTCTCGGGTCGGTGTCTGTGATCTTCCATGATCAGATACCGCTGCTGAACCACAAGTAGAGCGTGATGACTGTTTGTGTGGTTATACTCCATCATCAGTCACAATCGTAATGAAATGGAATAGAGCAGGCATTAATACTGGGCAAACATGTGTTATTGATGTTGTTGTGTTGTTGTTGTTGTATTGTTGTTGTATTGTTGCTGTTGTTGTGTTTTCTTTGTTTTTTTTAAATATTTATCTATTTCCCCTTTTCCTCCTAGACAAGATTATGAACCGAGTTGCCACAGAAACAGAAATTGCATCAATTTATGTAATAATTTTGATGATGATATTATGTGAGCTAGACATGAAGTCTTAGCAAATAATTCATTCTATTTTCCTATTAAACATTATTTTCACACAATTTTGGTTCAATATTTTTGTTTTTCTACAGCAACTTGCCAGTCACACCTGTAACAAACTCAGCAACTGAATGATTTGATCTGTAAATTTACTGTGTAACCTTTTTTATTTTATTATTATTTTTATTTTATCATAATTTTCTTATTCATTTACTTTTTCTCTGAGATAAATGTTTCCATATTCTAGCCGGAATATAGGCCCTAATATACAGGTTATTTGTTCAGGTAACATTGTCAGGTGACCTAGTCAGGTGACATAAACCGTCACCTATTATCCTGGTTTGCTTCCCATGAACTGCCCGAATGACACTTTTTTTGACCATCCTTCATGGCTTCCAAATAACCCCCACAAATACATGCATCGTCCCCGCTTATCATAAAGACAGCCGGATCTGCTGCTGCCCTTTTGATGCTGGACAATCCCTCTAAAAAAAGTAATGAATTTCATTTAGTTTCATTTAAATTTAATGATAAAGAGTTATTTCTATGTCTATTCTATTCTATTAAATTTAAATGAAACTAAATGAAATTCATTACATGTACTTATAACTTGATTTGAAAAATAAAAATGGTTGTTGAATTCTGTAGCCAGATGGCAAACAGCAATGCTGGGGTCACTGGAGTGTCCCCTCTCATTTTGTTCAACTCTCTGACAACAACACACAGAAGACAGTTACCAGCACAGCTGGCACATATGGCAATTGACATATGATAACGCAGAGGTTTTGTAGCTCGCTATGCCAATGTGATAATTGTATCTTCTTATATGTTTCAGTGGAGGACATACTGCACAGAATATTTTGGAAACAATCTACTACCTGTCAACAACTCTTCACTGAGAAGTTATGGGAATGATACATGTCTTTATCACCCGCATGGCTTAGGAGTGGTATGTACAAGGGGTAGTGCGTAGTGACATGCTGTATGTACCGCTACTCATTTTCAGTATTTTCAACAGCTTTTGAAAACTGTTTTGGTGATAAAATATAGAAAACCCTTTAGGGTAGTCCTCCAGTGTCTGTAAAACCCATGGGGATCATACATACCTCGGGCTTTGTGACAAACCCCTTTGGGTCATACAGACACCCTCGGATGCCCCCTGTGGGCCTTCCTATATAAGTACTCAGTCACTCAGCAGTTATGGCTTTATGTGTCTTTTGGAATGGTAGAGCAACATATAAACACAAGATCAATTTGCAGAAATATTCAGGTATTCATTTTGACACTTTTTGTATGAAGAAAACATTTGTTTGGAACATAACATGTTGAACACTCAGTATGCATTGAATTGTTCCATCTTGATTGAATAATAGTAAAAATATTTTAATCTTTTGTTGCTTGATTCATTAAACCATTTATTTTTATGATATATTTTTATGATATATGACCACAACTCATTACTCCAACACACAATTTCTGATTTCTAAAAATCTCAATTTGCATGTCAAGTTTCATCACTTTTTATGATTTCTGTATTTTTTTGATAATTGCTATCACATCCAAGTTATGACGTAACAGAAACGTTCTGCAAACATCCTTTTTTGGTCAGTCTGTTACTTAATAAGAAGGCATGTAACAGTTACTTTATTGATGGCGAGGTTGAAACCTCACTGAATCAGAACATTATCATAAAGTTATTTTTTGGTGAGGTTAAGACCAAACCATGAAACCATGACTGAATGTTACAAGAACATTCTGTTTGGGTTGAAGAAAGTAACCAGAATGTGATAATAATGTCACAGTGCAATGTCATGGCAGTATGATGGAGCAACGTGATTGGAATTCATCAAAAGAATGTAACAAGAACCAAATTCAGAACCAACTAGAATGTTGCTGCAATGTTATAATAATGTCACATCCTTGGCTGGGAATTGTCTACTGAGGCCTCTTTCATGCATACATGAATTTGAGCTGGACAATGAAAATGTAAATACAGATATATATATATATATGGTTATATACAATTATATGGTTATATTTTATTGTAGATTTCTTCATAAGTGGTTGACTTTTCAATTTACTGTCTTTTAAACTCTCTATGAGTTGTCTAGAAGTACAAAAGTAAACTTTACAGAATTCGGTGTCAAATTAATTGCCCATTTTATTTATACAGACCTCAAAAGCATGCGTCAGTAACATCATGGTGTGATGAATCTGTTGAATCACAAACTTTGAAGCATTATATTTAATTAGGGCAGCACAAGTTTTATGTAACCGGAAACAACCTCACACTGGGTGACACAGTCCCTGTTTGGTACTCACTCAGCCAAGGATATGATGTTCTAATAATGTAGCAGCAATGTTCTAGATTGGTTCTTGTTATGCTACACCGAAAGGTTGCAACCAACTGTTGCAACGTTACATTGTGACATTATCATAATGTTCTTGGAACGTTAGTTATGAAGCTAATATTGTGACCGTACCCAATAAGAATGTCACAATAACATTCTGTTTAGGTGTGGTTGAGACCTTGCTTAAAGGGGATGTCAAAATAACGTTCTGTTTAGGTTAGGCTGACACCTAACCAAATAAGATAGTCACAGTGACATTCTGTATAGGTCAGGTTGGGACCTCCCCTGGTGAGGAGGTCACAACAATGTTTAAGTGAGGTCTGGACCTGACCTAATCAGAATGTCACAATGACATTCTGTATCAATTTGGTCACGATATTACATCATCAGAACGTTATAATATTCTGTTTTGGTTATGCCTCAACTTCTCAGAAACAGTTTTGTGACAGTAACACAAACCAAAAACGTTTTGTTGCACAATGTCACCCCTTGGCTAGGCACTGTGTTCGCACCTTCGTCCTTGGTGGAACTGCCACAGAACTTAGTCGATATTCTGAAAACTACACACGAAGAATGAGAACATGCCTAGAAAGTATAGCTAGCCCTGTCAAAGATTGGACTTAGACAAATTCTGGCTAAACTATTATGAGAAACAAGAATCACGTTACAAATAGAGGTAAGCACTACGGGCACGGGGAACGAGATGTTGGGTGGTCCACAAACAGGCTGCCACCCTTCTTTGCTCGGCGACAACCCTGTATCTGAGTCCTACAGTATCCTAGTAGGACAGTAGAGAGCCAAACGAAGCCTAAGGTCTCCCAAAGCCTATGATGAACCCCCATCCCCTGAAATTTGGTTGTCCTTCCTGTGGAACGCAATCCAGCCCACCCTAATGTGCAAGGCATGACTCTGAGAAACCTCGTTCACCCTGCATCCTTGTCACTGGCACGCGCTCCTGCACCCAGGTCTGAGGCACGAACAGGCCATCAACTTCCCTTCCGTTCTCTCAGTTCTTGAGAAACAGAATGATGATTGAGCAAACAAACCCAGGAAGCACAAGCAAATAAACCCTTTGCTCCTTGTTGTTCTAATTACACTGGTGGCAGCAGTGGTGCTGAGTAAGCACTACAAACATGTGGACTGTTTAGAGTGCATCCTAGAAGGATGAGGCAATGTCATTGGCACTGGCAACAGCGTTGAAACAAATTGATTTGGATATCACGTTAAAGTTGGTGGCAGATGCAAAGGCAAAAGTAGAAAAAAAATGCTGAAGATATGATGCTAATGGATAGAGAACTTTCGAGCATCAACCCTGGCAGAGGAGCATAATGCACCACTGGCAGAGGGACGAGGCCCGAATTGAAGAAGTTCAACCTTCAAATACAAAAATTCCATAAGTCTCAGGGCTGCAAGCATCGTGGGTGGAGCTGCTTTGGCAGATGAGGTCCAGACGCCAGACCATTGCTAGCCGGAAAAGCCAGAAACGCTCTCCGAGATGCTGAGAGAGGCGACCAGGGAACTCACTGCTTCAGAGGCATGAAAATTAAAGGACGCCATCCAGGAATGAGCAGGGATGTTTGCATCCACAAAGAGCAATTTTGGGCGTACAGATATGGTCCAACATCAAATTAGCACTGGAGACCAGATGCTGGTTAAACAGCGCAGGACGCGATCCCCAGCAGCTTGCCAGGAAGAAAGATGGCAGCTAGAAGATGACCTGCTAGGGCTAGGGATCATACTGGAAAGCTGTAGCGTGTGGAGCAGTCTGACCATGTTCGTAGAAATAAGATGGAGGCACAAGATTCTGTATTGATTGCTGGAAGCTGAATCAGGCCACAAAATTAGATGCCCAACCTGAATGCCACGCCCTCAATAGAAGACAGCCTGGATAGCTTAGGAAGGAGTCTGTTTTTCTGCAGTCTTGACCAGCCTACTGGATACAGGCAAGTAGAGATGACCCCTGAGGATGTAGAAAAGATAGCCTTCATGACACAAAGGGATGAGTTTAAGGTGATGCCATTTGGGTTGGTGAATGACCCAGCCATGTTTGAACACTTGATGGAATGAGTCCTCAAAGGTATCATGTGGGAAGAATGTTTGGTCTACCTGGACAATATCTTGGTGTTCAGCCTGACCTATGCTTGAATGGCTGGTGCAAGCGCTCCACCGATTACGGCATGCTGGTTTGACACTTAAAGGGATTATTTACTGTCTAGGTGGTTTCTAAATGAACCAGCATATAGTTTTAATACTGTTTGTGATGTTAGACCAATACTATGGGAATAGATAACCATGATAAAAATCATATGTCACCGTATTCATTTTCAAGATAAAAGGGCTGGTAAATATTAGGTTTTACTATAGGTTTCTATGGAGAAACACTAATTCTTCATCTCCTGAAAAATTCAACCAGCATATATTAACCAAACATTGTTTGATATCATCTGTGGACCTGTACCAATATATTTCAGCAAAAAAAAAAAGAAAAAAAAAGGGGGGGGGGGGGGGTCACAGTGCTAATTGAAGAGCTACAACCCTTAGAAACAGAATAATATGGTAATTCCTGTATATTCCTATGTAAATAATTTCTCTTTAAATCTCTCATTATCCCATTTTAAGTTAAAATCTTTGTAGAAAAGTTGGTATTTCTTTGGAAATAAAAGATATTTTATACATAAATACAATTCCAAGCCCCTAAGATTTTCACACCAGGTGGAGCTGGTGGGGTCAGTCCCAAATCCCTTTAAGGCACTGAATTGCAAGCTGTGTCAAAGAAGATTCCATGTCTGGGACACGGTGTGTCCCAAGCCAGAATTGAGCCTGAACCGTCAAAGTATATGGGATTTGCACGATGGCTGACTTAGCCAACAAGAACACATTGTTCGAGTGGAACGAGAGGATACAGTAGGCATTTGATGACTTTAAAATGGTGATGATCATGGCAACGATACTTGGGTTTCCATAAGAGGATAGGCAGTGGTGGTTGGACTGGCACTGTACTGTCTCAAGAGCAAGGTGGGGCCAAGAGAGTGATTGCCTATGTACATTAGAGTTGAACGAAAGGAATTATTTTACCATTGGAACGAGGCTTTGAATCATTTCTAATGTAAAATCTACAGTCAGAAAGTCATTGTGTGGACAGATAATGGTGTAATGAGCTGGCTACAAAGGAGCAAGGAACCCGTGGGGCAGGCTGCCCGCTGGATGGAGGTGACTGATGTATATGACATGTTGTTTCAACACCAGGTGGGAAGGAAACATGGAAATATGGACATCATCTCCTGGCCGTCTTCGCTGGCGGCCAACGGTTGACTCTCTGCGTCTTTGTCCATCATAGGTGTTCCTTTGCCTGACAAGACTGGGGGAGAACTGACCCGGTCCACCGGGGTGGTCCCTTCGCCAATGCTGATTCCTGGGGATCACAGAGCTACATGTGCTCATCTGTCTTGGTGGCCTCCTGGGTTTCCAGTGTGTTTGGGGCAACCGTGGCCGACCGGATTTACTGCATTCCTTTGGGTGAAGTTAGCAGTTGATGGGAGATAATGTTATCAACAGAAGACCTTGATCCCGCCCGGCTGACCGTGGGCTTTGGGAACAAGGGACGTGATGATGACGCGGGCCTACTCCAGCCATTGCTAACCTTGGCCAGGTCTCCACACATCACATATTTCAAATCGTCTTTCCTCCCTGATGGCCTCATCCCCTGACGTTTGGCCAGATCCAGGAAGATTTGCAAGAAAAGTCCCACTCGTTTTGCCACCTTGGCTCTCTGGGCCACAGAGATCGCATCTTCCAGCTTCTCGTCGGATCTGTGATGGCGGTGCCCCTCCAAGGCAAGAATGCGACGTTATAATAACGTTATTGTGACGTAATTTTCTGGTTCTTGTTACGTCACATTTCGACGTTCTATAGACGTAGATTTGATGGCTCCCAATCACATCTCTGAGACTTCCAATGCGACGTTGCAAAATGACATTCTTATTACGTGTTTCTGCGACGTCACAAAATGACGTTCTTGGTACGTGTTTCTGCGACGTCACATTGCAACTTTCAAAGAATAATTATGTGGATTAGAAACTACTGCTGCGACGTTGCACCATAACATACTGGCGACATGATTATAAAACCATATTGTAACCCAAATTATATTCCAATAAGGTTATTTTGTGACAGGTTCTGTTAAGGTTATTTTGTGACCCACCTATGACCAAACATTACACTATACATCATACTGTATCTTTCCCAAGACAAGAAATTTTGGTTTCCAGCTTTAGTCACAGTGACTTGGGGCCTTTTAAGTAAGTACTTGTGTACCCAGGCCCTTTCTATAGCTGGCAAATGTCAGATATCTGGCCAGGGGACAGGCCCACTCAGTATCCCATTGTGAAAGATTGAAAAAGGTGTTTTCATGGTACTGGTCATTTATTTCAGCCAAAACAATTAAACTAAACCATAAATACGTTTCTAGAAGATAGTTTGATATTTCATAAAGAATAGTGTTTCAGCAGCATTTAAACATATTTGAAAAATAGTGATATAAACCACAAAACCCTGAACTTTAGCATTTTCTCAACTTAAATGGTATTGCACTGTCCCCTGGTGTTGAAAAACAGTACTATCAATGGTTATGGCTAGACTAGGAAGCAAAGTACTTGTGACGTTCTGATTTAGTTAAGTTGTGACTTAACCTAACCAGAACGTCACTGAGACATGGTGATTAGGTGAGGTCAAGACTGAACCTAAGCACAACATCACTGTGATGTCACAATTAGGTAGGGTTGAAACCATACCTTAAAAGAACGACACTCTGACATCATCATTAGGTATGGTTCCGACCAACCTAAACACAATGTTCTTTTGAAGTACTGTTAAGGTGTAGTTAAGACCTAACCTAATTAGAATGTCACAAAGACATCACAATGTTGGTCGCAGCGACGTTTCTGGGAGCCATCAAATAGACATCGCAACAACGTTGAAATCTCACGTAACAAGAACTTTTCTTTAGGTTTGGTTACAACTTCACTCAGTCAGTACATATCAGTTATGTACTTTTTCAGTTAGGTCTCTATGTCACCTAATAAACACGTCGTAACTACATTCTTTTTAGGTTTGGTCATAACCATACATAATTAGTTTGTATCAGTTACGTTCTGTTTGAGTTATGTCTCAACCAGACCTGATTGGCACGTCACTGTGATGTTACATTGTAAGGGGGTTCTAACCTGATGTTCATATAACATTATTATAACGTTCTTTTTATGGGATGCCACATAACTGTTAAGTAGTTTTATGTGGGTTATAAACCAACCAAAATGGTATGGTCGCAGAACGGTTCTGTTATGTCGCTTCTTGCCTGGGCTCCTCTTGATATCGATCCCTTGAAGTATCAATGCCAGGACTCGAATATAATAGATATCCGATGCACGGACATGAGTTTAAACTGGGGCTCCCTGCATTCCCAGAACTCCGGCAGCGACACCAGCTTCTCCTTGGCTTCGGACATGTCGGTCTCCAAGGGTGGCACCTCCCCCGTCTTCTGCTCTTCTTCCGAGTCTTCTGGTACCTCTTATGTTTCCACTTGCGGGATGGCTCTTTGGCGGTCGTCTCCTGTGCTGGCAGTTGCTTGAACGAGGATACCCGAGCCTCCTCATCTTGCTTCCTGGTCCCAGCTCGCTGTTCATCAGATGAGCTAACCTCTACCACCTCCATCCCAGCTGGCAAGGGGGTGGTGCTCAACTTACTCGCTGCCTTCTTTGCCCGGCCCTTTCCTAATGACACTCCTTGTCACTTTGGTTCTCCCACGGTGTCCAACCGAGCAACTACATCCTTGCCTTTGCACTGTACCTTAGCCATGGGGAGGGGAGGATTAGGGTTGGAGACGGTGTGGCTGGCCGTTCTCAGCGACTCTGGTGATGGTCTCCCTTTCGCTGGGGTTCCGTGCCCCCGTCCTGTCCGCCTTTGTGAATGCCTAGGCTCCAGCACCCCAGCCAGCATGGCTAGCGGGCCCTTCCTCATCTTCCTGGCCTTCTCAGTTAAGGCTTTCTTCTACTCCTCGAATGCCGCTTGCCGTCTCTCATCCCACCCAAAAGGCATATCTTTCGTGGCTAGTGTGTATAGTGAGGCCGCCAGTTTAGTGAACCAAGCCACATAATTTCAGTTTCGTTCCAATCTTCGTTCCAATACATTATTTGATTATTAACTGGCAAATTGTTACATTCTTCAATCATTTCACAATATGAGTCAATTCTAACGATAATTGTGACCAATTTGTACTTTCGTACTTTCGTAATTTCGTACCTTTACGTTCACTGATTATGGTTACTTGAATATTAATACCTATTATTTATATGCTAACATACATTGGCACCCATGCAAATGTAAATACAAACACATATAATTATGGGTGTACATATCTTCATGAGCTCTCAGTTTACTATATTTTATACTGCCTATGGGTACCAAGCAATTCATATGTGCATTATATAGAATTATCAATCTGATTTATTAACAATTTCCTTTTTACAGACCACATACCATGAGTCAATGATCCATGGAAAAGAGTGTCAACATCTTCAGCAAATGAAACAATGAAAACCTTCCTTCAAATTGAAGAGTAATATAGATGATTGAAGAAAAAACAACTAGGCATGTCAAGACGCGCTACTATCACAGGTTACATCGCAGCTGTGGCATCAGCCATTGTAGCTACACTGAGTTCCGTATTTGTGCAGGGTTTACAAGGCTCAGTCCCTGACATTGAGTTATCTGCAGTTAGAGGCTTACTACAAGGACCTGTGTACCTCATTGTTGGAAAACTTATGGGTTGGGATTTGAGATTAAATGAAAAACATATCCCACCTGTTATATACCTAGGCTTATTGTATATAGCATACAATGTTGGTTTTTATGGATCGACTTTGTATTTGCCGCTTACTGAGGGAGTAGGATTCTTTTCAATATTTTCTATCATATCTGCTGTGGTTCAGTCAAAGTTGATGTATGGGGAAGAAATAAAGAAAATTCATTTACTGTCATTGTCCATCTGCATAGTTGGTACCATAATGTTAGTGCAACCTGCTTTTATCTTTGGAAGTGGCAAACAAATCAGTGTTAGGCCTCTTGGATATATCTTGAGTTGTGCAGGAGGTATCGCATTTGGAATGACTCTTCATATCAATGCAATCTCTCTGCATGAGGTGACCCCCTTTATCAAGATAACCTACTTCACTAGTTTATATTTCATCTTTTCGGTTTTATTGTCTTTTTACCTTGAATCTCCAGTTGTTTTTATGGATTCAAAACAGTTTTCATTTGTTATATGCCATGCTATCACTGCAGCAATAAGTTCTTTCTGTACCATATATGCTGCCCATAATATTGGTGGAGTTAGAGCAAGTCTTATATACAGTACACAAATTCTGTTTTCTCTGTTGATGCAGTATACCCTTATGAAAGGGATTATGCCAGGAAATATGAATTGGATTGAGGTTCTTGGTGCTGTTGTTTTAATATCAGGGGTAATTATCTCACCGACTCTTGACTTAATTCAGATGTACAGAAATAGTGATTCTCTACCGTGAAATGGTAGGCCTAAATATTGAGCTCACTATGACAGTGATGACAATTATTCATCATGTTTGTGGTCTATCAAGAAATTGAGGGAACTCGTGCCATGGAAGAACCAGAATCAGATTGTAATAAGATTGTATTTTGCAGATCACATCCCCTTAAAGGGTAACTATAAAATATGTATGGTTCACAGTACTTCACTTTACATAATGTAACGATTCCAAAATGTTGTCTAGGAAGGACATACATATAGAATTCATAATCATAAATTCCAAAGGTTGTAGGCAGTGATTTTTGCTTTTTCTTTAAATATAAAGTTTGTATATATATATGCATTATGTGTATGTTTGTGTGTGTGTGTCTGCATTATGTCTATGTATGAGCATCTATGTATGCAAGCATACATATGTATATGTGTGAATGTAAATATGTGTGTGGAGGGGTGCACATCTGTGTGTGAATGTGTATGGGTGACTGTGTGCATGTGCATGTGCATTGTGTGTGTGCATGTTAGCACATGTGCAGGTGTGCATGTGGGTGGGTGTTTGTGTGTGTTTGCGGTAGAATGTAGTTTCCTGGGTTAAGGTAACCTAAGAATTGATATTATAAAACCTCTGTCTCTATTACCAGCATTTATGTACTAAGCTAGATACTCTCAAATTACTCAAGATTGTATGTCATCATCAAAATAATACTGTTACTTGTGTGATGACATGTTTGCTAGACATATAGATAAATATATATTGTCATAGTGTTTTGTTTAATAACATTTCCTTAGGAAAAATGTATTGCTTAATACTAGATATAGTGTTGATAAGATTTTCATGGTTTGCTAATAAGCATTGCTCGTTGTCATTGCTTTAAGATCATTTTCTTCCGCTTACGGTTTTGTATTACTATGTACTAAGACAATATTATCCATAATGCGAATCTGGGGTCTTCATTTAAATATATGGAACTAAAGCCCACAAATTCAAAGTATTGGTGAGGTATAGACTAGTGTTAGACCACTTCCCTGTATGGTTTTGCCTGCAATAAAGCAATTTAATGTTCCTGCCTCTTGGATTCCCAGTCTTTTGAATAGCTCTAGGTCTTTTATGTAACTTAGAAATCACATAAGAAAATAAAATAAAAGTTTCATTTATGCAGTAAATCAATTTTTTTTTCATACTTTCTATGTACACTGGAATGTTGCAGCAACTTCCAAATCTGCAGATACTACAGACATGTTAACAAGGTTTCCATGGTAACAATGAATCCTAGCTGTATGTACATGTACAAAACGAAATTCTGAATAAAAGGATTTCCGATGTAGATCTATGGCTTGCAAATTAGAATTCAGATTTATAATGCCTCAAGCAAAAATGAAATGGTGGTATTTTCCATTAAGTTATATTTCTGCATTTAATTAATAGTCCAATTCATTGTACATTATATCACAGTAAATTGCGAAAGCAGTCTGATTTACTAGATTTCACCTGGTTGACCTTTACTTTTGCAAGAGTATGTAACTTTCATTCTAATTAATAGATTTATCTCAAGTAACACTATAATGCTTCCCTTGGTTTTAAAGTATTTGCAATACCAATATATTTATTGAGTTGACCATTGACATGACAGAGGGTGTCTGTATAGATTTACCACTTTTGACCAACACCCATGGTATTTTAATTCGATTTTTTATAATTTTATTAAAGAACATATTCCCAGCAGGGCTCGACAAATCACCCACTGACATGGTTGCCCACCGGGCAACTACTCATCATTGATTGGTTGCCCAGCACTTGACTTAGATGCCCGAAAAATTTTGGGAAAATGTATTTAAATTTAGTGTTCTTTTTGTTATTCGGATGTCGAGATATGGGCTTAAAACATGCGAAATTTAGAAATTTTCTGTATGATTTTAGAGTTGACAAATAAGTAAACTAAATACGAAATTTCCGTGGTTGCCCACCGGGCAACCAGCCCCTATGTTCTGGTTGCCCAGCACCTTTTTCTGGTTGTCCCGGGCGTCCGGGCACCTGATTTGTCGAGCCCTGCCCAGCCTGTTACGTGTTGTGAAAGAAATACTGTAAGTAATACTGTAAGGGGAAAATGATCTAAGCTTCGTTTCACACACACCCATGGTATTTTATGTTTATTCAAATTTTGAATATGCATTTTCATAAACTTGGAATAATCCTGCTGATTAATCAATTGTGAAACAAAAAAAGACAATATTCCTTACACTCTGGAAAGTATTGCTGCAGTCTCACCTGATAACCAAGCAAACTAAATCATGTTGTAACAATGTTGTAGCAACATCACGTTTTCATTGCAACATCATGCAGTGTACCATTACTACTACATAAAAATGTAGTTAAAAGGTATGTTGCTGGCATGTGATTTATGTCCGATAACACCTTCCCACAATTATTTAACAATGTTTTTTGTATCACGTAGTAACAACCTCATTTACATATGTTGCTACAACGTAAAAATGTATACTCCCAGATACGGTGTACGTTACAACATCATTTTTAACATTCTACTAGTACCTTTGAAAAACAATTGATTTTTATAAGAAATATTAAGGCAACAACAATTCTATTCAATGAATCATCGATAGTTTGGCACACAAGCACCACAATTTGTCCATTGAATAGATCATCCTTGATATTTGATCACCTACATACAAATAGAAAAACAAGAACAGTTCAGATAATTACAAAAACAGCAACACATTAACAACAATCATATATAGCAACGGGCTGATGCCCCCTTTGTTATAACTGTAATGCCTTTGCCTGTTTTAATGTTATTACTGAGGCCCAACCTGTACCCATAAATAGTAAGTTAATCAATAAAGATGTAGTAAAATTCATTATCAGTGGTTAAATCACGAATTTAGATTCAGCAAACTAACTACATGCAATTAGCAAAGTAGCCAAAAGCCTGTTATAATGGACCACTTTCCATGCTGAAATCACGTTGCAGGGGGATTAATCACCCTGACCTGTTACTCCATGGAAGCCTGAACCTGCCAACGACGGCTGGGGCAACCTACCCCAGGTCCGGGCTAACACAAAAATTTTGAACGGCCCATGATATCAGGACAACGCTGGGGCACAAATCTTCCTGTAATTTAGGAACGGTTGGCTAATATCCTTAGGACCACCAGTACTTTATGTGGAGGCACCCCAAAAACGTATTGATGTGCATAAAAAAACCCTGGGGCACAAATCTTCCTGTAATTTAGGAACGGTTGGCTAATATCCTTAGGACCACCAGTACTTTTTGTGAGGGAACCCCAAAAACATACTGATGAGGGCAACAAAAAAGGTCCTCCAAACACCAGGACTTCTAAGGGTTTCTTCCCAAAAACGCCAATCATTGTAGCATATCTTCATGATTTCAATACAGGATATTAGATCAAGGTTTCGTAACATGATTATCATTTTGCCACAACTTTGATCTATAACACCAGAGCTTTGGATGCATGCCTTTATTTGTTCATTATCTATATATCAATTAACGGTGATGGTTTCTGGGATTTCCAGTCTTATGAAAATGCTTATTCATTGCTCTAGAGCATTTATTTAGCTTTGAAATAATAAAAATCATAAGAATAAGCTAAATTCATGCTACAAATGAAATTTTTGATAGTTTTCATTGCTGGTGAAAAAATTTGGATTTTTTTTCATTTTGTTGCCATGGTAACCGGAACATTGATACAATGTCCAAAGCTTCCGATACTACTGCTATACAAATGAGGGTTTCCATGGTAACCATGGAACAAAATTAAGTTTTCAAAATTTGAAATTCTGAATCAAGTGACTGCTTGACTATATTCATCAAAAACAGATTCTTAATATCTTAAATAGAAAGTAAATGGCAGTATATTTCCTGAAATCATATTTTGAATTTAAATTTTTGGCCTAGATTATATATGTGTTATATCTTTATAAATACCAAAGACTGGTCTATTTTAGCATATTTAGCTTACCCACCTTTGAGTCTTCAAATTAGCATAACTTTTTTTCTAATAAAAATATTTTCCTAATTTTTTCATTATTAGATTCCCCAAGACACCTTCTTAATTCAATATTCTAGGCCATAAGACTGCTTTTTGCAGAGGATGTCACTTAAATAATTAAGATTGATTATTCTTTAATTTTGTAATCTCAATGAAAACCATGTCAAATTCAAGAGGATGTATTGGGAAATAGTATTAAGTATATGTACATGATTATGAACTATTTGGACATAGAAACACTTCACGCTGCAGACCATGCACAAATTTAAGCAATTAAGACATGTTGTTGAGTTAATAGGAATATTTTTTTTAAGGGATTTACATTAAAGAGTTTACGGGAGACACTCCCAGCTATTCTGAAGTCAAACCTCCCCCTCCCTCAGCTACAGTTGGGTGGCCACACAGGCCACCTGCAACCACTGGCTGAGAGACGGTGAGGCCCTGTCTTGAAAACGACACTCCAGGCTTGAAGTTTAAAAGGAAAGGACATAGTTGGTCCGGTCCTCTGCCAGAACAGGCAGTCAAAATTATCAACCTAAAATCATATTCAAAATTATATTTTCAAGAGTAAAAAGCATTCGTGGTGATCACAGCTGTGTCTTAAAACCTATCTGCTTGTTTCGAGTTTTCCCTTACCTCTTTATCTTAAACATACAGTATCAGCGAAGCGAAATAAACTAAAGATTACACATAGAGTAATCATCTTAAACATTACATCCATCTTTAAACTTTACAATGTCATATCCCATTTTCCATGCTTATTAACATTAATTTGAAATACTCGTTGGTCGGACTTGGGGTTTTTGCCTTAAAGTACAGACCAGACATCATTACAACACACTGATATGTTTTGGCAATTACTTTTTTCGAGTTCTCCCTGGCAAAACATATCATAAGGATTTGGCATGAAGCCTACACAAACATAGTCCTGCCAAAACATACTCTTGTGTAATTATTACACATTAGTACATTCCACTTTTGTCTGTACATTCCTTGCAGAACGTTTCATTGGGATTTGGCATGAGGTCTGCACAAATAGGCTTCTACCAAAACGTAACATTGTGTAGTCACTACACATTAGTACATGTAAAGATTGCCTTTATTAAAACTCAACTGCAAAGAAATTTTTTAAGTTTCAGGAAACTTTTTATAATGCCCCATTAATGCATATTTTAATGTAAAATATGCAACAAACCGCACTGGGTGCTTGAACAACTGCATGATATCTATTATTGTAAGTGTGAAGCCAAGCTCATGTCTTAGGTGAGCACCTGGGTGAGGCAAGCCTAGGCCATGCTGGTGATGTCATGTGAAGCACCAGTGCCCAATAAGCCCATCCCACATTGGGTATATCCCAGGGTTCGACAGGGGTTGGACAACAATACAGTATAAGCCATCCTTGTCTCCTAGAGTTGGAGTTAATGAAATAAGTAACAATTGTATTTTTCTATATCCCGAAGTGTTGCTAAAACTCTATGATTTCTAAAATTTCATCAATTGCCAGATTTGCAGGTTTTGTCAATCAAAATGCTGTATTTTAGGGCTAAATAGGGTTGCACTTTACTGTATGGGCTGAGAGGCTTTAACATTTGAAATTAGCACAACTGGACAATTATGGAATTTCTAAGAGAAAAAAAATCTAAATCATGATTGCTATATTCTACTGCAATCCCATAGTTCACCCTGTATATATCTTACCAAACAGTGACGCTTTACTTGAAGGGTTCCATTTAATTTTCCCTGAATTTAAAATTAGAATTTAATGTTTTCTATCCAAAATATCCTTTTTAATTAGAACAACTGTTGTAAAAGAGTCAATTTTCAATAATTTTGAGGTCACCTTTTCTTTGTGCATAGATCTAATGATATGTCAAATTATGGGAATATTACATGGAGAGTATCTGATGATCTGAGATGCCATTGACTTTACAGAATAATATCAGTAGAGTGTATAGATGTGTTACCATAGTACATTTTCTTTATAGCAAAATATTATTTCTTTTGGGGAACAGTAATGAAAAAGTTTTTTAGAACTATGGAAATCATAAACATGACCTGTTAGATTGGTCAACTGAGGCTTTAAAGGAGCATTAACCAAATTATTATGCACTCTGAACAACAACAAGATTTGTATTATAGAAAAAAAAGGAAAGAGAAGAAAAGATATATGTTCAGTTTCACTTGTCAGACATAAAAATGATCTACAGGTCTACATTGGAGGTTACTATGAAATATACATATTTTGAACAAGGAACATTCTAAAATTTTGCAAAATAAACAACTGTTTGGGGTCATTTCTGAGTACAATGACGAAATTCAGAAAACTGGAAATAGTTGAATTTGGCACATTCTGAGCTCACACCTGCTTACCCCAGAAAACTTACATTAGGCTTTTATAATTTTGAAAAAATAAATATGTCAATAATATGTTGGAGAGACACAGGTTAGTCTTGTTGGTCTGGGCTTCCTTAATCCACACACACCTTGCTAAGTACACAACTTGGGTTAATCCCTAACACCTATCCTGAAAGAGCCAAAACATTCCATATCACCAAAGCATATAGAGTTAAATATGATCATACTAGCCAAAAGAACTAAGGATTCTGCCGACAACACTGGATTCTGTGGGCAAAAATCACATGCAACACTTTAGCGTATCTATGCCCATGGACGAGCATAGGAATACCATCAGTTCCTATATAAATGACTTTCAAGCTCAACCGCAATGATCTATTTGGCCCCAACTGAATACACCTAAGGCTGGGATCCTTGTCTCCCAAAGGCTACTAAATGGTTTCAGATAAAGGCAACAATAAAAATCTTGATAAAAGATCTAGACAAAGCAGTCAATGGTTCACCACTGAAAATAAAGAACATACCAACAGATATTTCTAACTCTGCTTATGAGAATGGTGAATATATATGGGCTAATTGAAAAATCTGAAGGATTGAGTACAGGGGGAAAATGACCCAGAAAAACAAATGTAGGCAAGTTGTTAATGAGGTGGGGACTTGGGGTTTGTTTAGACGTGACAGAGTGCTTCTCCAACAAAGTAGCAATAAATGTTCAATTACCTTCCCCTAATACAAAAGTAGGCAGGTAGACGTGCAGAGTACCCACCATCTATGAAGATTTTCAAATTTTGAAAGTCAGTATAAAATAAAAGAAAATGAGTTTAATGAGGATTTCAATTATCATTTTTAATAATGTTGCTATGGAGGAAAAGGGTATAATTTTTTCAATGTTTTTACTTATCTAGGGCAAGGAAGGGTATTATATGAACCCTAATTATTAAATTTTGCCAGAAAAAGAGAGATAAAACTAGTTGGCAATCATATATAATGTATCACAATAAGTACAGCACAATATGTAGTGTACCTATCATATTCCCTTTTTATTTTGGTGGTGTATTTCTAAAATTATATAAGTTCAAAACAAAGGTAACCCCTGGCTCATGATAATAAAGATACAAAAGGTCCAATTTATAATGTTGAGTGTTTATGTTCTTTGTATAGGAAAGGGTTTTAAACTTAGGAGTCTTATAGACAGTCAGAGTTAGCTTTACATTATGATACATATGTCCAAATGCATGCATTTTGCTACAGTCAATATCAGGTGTTAGACATATTATATGCATAGATTGCTTAGAAATAGCTAGATAATAGATCTAGGGTATTAGAACTCCCTTTATATACACATATATCCATTTGACGCTAAGCAAAGGCATACATGGTGTTTAAAAGGAAATTTAAAGGAAGGCATTTAATTTGGTTTCAATCTGAGTTACTAGAGCAGATACAAAAACACGGCTCAAGGTCAACTTTCAAAATTTATTTTTCTTTTACAAATACGGGACGCTCTGAACTGAGAGTATACAGCACTGAGGTCAAATAAATTCAATAAAGCATCCCCTCATGGGGGGGTGGTCCATGGACCTAAACTTAGTGTATGTTGGGGGGCATGAGTATAGACATCACGACTAGGTCGGGATCGGCTTGTCACCTCAGAAACAGGACGGGATGTCCAATAGAATAGTAAGCCATAATAAGGTGGCAAGGGGTATTGTCGGGAGTATACACCACCACATTGGTTCCGGTATAGACACCCAGTTCGCATATGTTTTATGATACAGGAGATGGGCCCATCGCCAAATTTTATAGGCATGGATTCCTTAACTTCCGATTCTCAATTCTTTTACCACTTAAGGGGGCTCAGACCCACCTAGGGTCCCACTGGAACGTTCTGTATCCGCTGGGGACAAGGTTCCTGGGCAGGTGCAATAAATGGAACAGATGCACACCGTACAGGTGAACTTTTACAGGGGGGCTACTTAGAAAGGGCAGATGGTACACGTCACAGGAAGTTGGGTCCAAAATAAGAAAGGCAATAGCTGAGGTCACAGGAAGTGATTTTCTGAGGGTCACCTGACTTGATTGTCTGACCAAGTCACCTGACATCATCACCTGACATCATCACCTGACCATGTCACCTGACCAGAGTACAAATTAAATTATCTACAAACCAAATTTCTTAGGGTTATGAGGCCAGGTCACCTGATAACCTGACCATTAGGGCCCATATTTAGGCTAGAAGATGGAAACATGCAACTTAAGGGGGGGGAAGCAAATAAATAAAATGATAATGATAGAATGAAAATTTTAAAAAAAGGATAAAGAAAAATGAAATAAATTGACAGACCCTGTCAGTCAGTTGCTATTTAAAGCCCTGCCTATGTTCTTATAACGTTCTGTTTTGGTTCTGCCTAACCTCACCAAAACATAATGTTTTAATAACATTCTGATTTGGTGAGGTTTCAACCTAACCATAAATAACATAATTGTTACGTGCCATCTTAGTAAGTACCAGACTGACTAAAAAAGTATAGTTGCAGAACGTTTCTGTTACGTCACAGCTTGGCTGGGCTGCCATTGAAGCAACAAGAATTTAGAAGTAGTAGGGTAATAACCATTCTTAGCCATCAAAAGAAACGTCGATCTATATAATTATATCCATATAAAGACAAAATGTGTAACTTCCTTATGGCCTTCCTTCTTATTAAAGTAGCTAAAGCTAACTACTTCCAATACAAAATAAAACCAAGCTAGAACCAAGGTTAGCCATAAAATCAGTGCCCAGTTTATGCTAAGCTGCCATTAAGCACTCAATTTTTGGCATTATGCAACTGGAATGTGCATATTTGAAGGAGATTTATAATACTTTTATATTGATAAGTGCATTGGCAATCTGTGAGTGAGCATTTCAAAGAATGCCTTCAAGGGCAAAGGGTCTCAAATATAGTTCTGTATACTAGTTGAAAATTGACAAGAATTCCCCAGTTTATTCCAAATAAATTGAGAACTTGTCAAAAACCAAAGTAATATTGCACTTCAAAATTCCTCGACTGTATATCTTTGGTTGATTATATATATATATATATATATATATATATATATATATACATTTTATTACTAAGCATCTCTGGCAAGCCAGCAGTAGAGTTGATGTGTATGGTTGTGGGGTTGAATGGTAACTAACAACAGACCAGTGCCCTGGTGGTGAAAAACCAATGGTGGCAGAGAGAGTGGCGCCACCTGGAGAGATGTAATGACTCCCCTCATTTATAATTATATTTACACACAAATACACATCATATATGCTGTATAATATGATATCCAAAGGCCCATCGTTGTAATGCATGTCCCTGGATGCAGCTCCAACACTCCAGCACCCTGTGTCTATCCTAAATAGATAGTACATTACTAGTGGTACAAAAATATAATTATGTTTATATGTGTAGGCCTATAAAAGCATATTCTAGAGCACTGAATTTTTCTCATGCTAAATGTTCCTTTCTCTCAAATAACTTATTGGCCAATTATTTCAGACATTATCAATCAACGTTAAAAGTTCTCAGATTTTTGAATCATAAAGATAGATAGCACAGATAAGCACCCAAATTACAGTATTATCAAACGAAAACGCCCGTTGATGTTTTATTTGGCTCAAGTAATACATGCAGGCATGGCTGAGTGAACCCAATACAAATAGTATTTCTACTACATGCAGGTGGTTGATAATTTTGTACTTCTTGGCTCATTATCGTGCATACAATACATGAAACATGCAAATGTACAAATGTCTGTGCCAGTAACCTGGCTACATACATATACGAATGCTATCTCAAAATAATGCATTTAATTGGTTTTATTTATGTGATTGTTCTCAGTCATAATTGATCACACAGAACAATAATCATTGTATCATAACCAGGGGCTGTTTTAAAGAAAACTTATAATAACTCTTGTATATCAATTATACAATAACAAGATATACTATACTTTCGTATAAGTTGTTCAAAAACTTTTCTTATATTTACAATACTTTCTGATATTTACAATACTTTCGCAATTTTTTTCCCTAAAAACCACCTCTGATCATGTGTCGTTCACCAAAGGTCATTTCCGGTATTCTTTACTTCGCTGGTATTCGACCGAACTCAGGCCATATTCTATACTCTGCACCAAGTGTGTTGCCCTTTCAGAACGTACTTACGCAAAGTTATTAGTCAGGTCATGAAATTGGCATGGCCGCATGGGAGTTACAACATAGCAAATTACGTCTGCCAAACAGACAAGAAAGCGGCTTTGAGAGACAAGCAGTGTCATAACAACAACAAATGTCCTCATGTCGACAAGCGTCATGTCGACGAGTGTCGTCACATCGAAGAGCACCGTCACAGCAACTAGGGTCGTCAAGGTGACTAGGGTCGTCCAGGCGACTAGGGTCATCAAGGCGACTAGGGTCATCATGGTGACGAGCCTCCTTGCGGCCAAGCAAATGCTCACACAGATGCGCACAAAAGGAATGTGTTCAGTGGTGGCGTGATTTTATTTTTTAACGGCTGCAGAACTCACCTCCTCTGTTTGAGTCGTGACACAGACCATCTTGTTGTGAACAAAACTGGGCAAAATTAAATACTGAAAATCAGCTATCTGTGGTAGGGTGAATTATATCATAACGGCACTGAATCCTTATATTAAGAGCTATTTATGAAATAGAATGCAATGTACATTTGTCAATGGTGTAAAATCTGGTTATAAACGAGTAAGCTGTGATGTTCCGCAAGGGTGGGTTTTAGGTATATCTTTATTGTATATTAATGACCTTGATTATTGTCTTACTAATACAAACACCAAATTGTATGTTGATGACACTAGTTATCTACTCAACTAGGACAAGTGAACAAATTGCACATGGAGAGGTTGTGGGTGATTTTAAGATATTGAATATAGGTGTGATAAATTTCTATAGAAACTGGTTCAAAATTGGGCAATAATCTCATTATTGTGGACAACTGAATATATAATGTGTGTGGCCAATCTTGGTAGGTATTGGGAGCAAAGACCCTTAGAATCGGCAATAGAAACTGGTTTAAAATTGGACAACCAACTATATAATGTGTGTGGGCCATCTTGGTATTGGGGGCAAAGACTCTTAGAACCGGCAAGGCAACATGCATGGCTATTTTCTAAAACCAACAGGGTGACATAGGGCTTAGTTGTTTGGTTGATTATTGGTTGGTTTCTGCACTTATTACATACCAGGGTCATATAACGGGTGGTAATGGTGATTGAATCTATGAGATGATAGAGACCATACCCCTACACTTTACCAAGGCAGATGTTCTTTTATATCCAGGGTCCCATAGACAGGTCCATACACAAAACAGCCAGTGGCCCTTAGACCTGTTATTATACCTTAGGGTTATGCATGTTTAGTAGTTAAGAGTTGTCGTATCCAATCCGAGTGATACCCAGCTCCATATCACCCTATAGGGTGATACGGAAACTAGTTTGTGCAGGAAACCACACATGAATACAAGGTAGGCATCACATAAACCACTGTGTAAATATGCAGTATAAATAAATAAATCAGATTCAATTCTAAAATCCTACCAGATAAAGTCATAACAGATATAAGTCCCAATGAACAGAATCCCTAAAAGATGTAGGTCCTAACAGATATGATTCTCAATAAATAGAATCCCTATCAGAAAAAACCCTAACAGGCACAATTTCTATTAGAAATACACAGTAAAATAATTCTCCCAGACGATAAAATACCTAAGTCAATAAGTAAAGGCATGTCCCCGTGGGGGCGACTTAACCTTGGCGATTAGTGGTTTTCAGCGGCAACCAAGGAGGAAATGATAGTCGCCGGGCGACTAACTAGTCACCTGTGAATTAAAAGATTAATCTCCATATTGGGACACTCTTGGTATAAATCTGTGGGTGACTAGAGGACACTTTAGTACATTGCCCAATGATTAACCAATTGCCCGTGGCTATAGAGAAATGATAAACATGTCCAATATTTTGAACACCCAGAAACCACAGCGATTAGTTGTTTAATCACCAGACATTTTGGCACCAGGAAATAGTAAGTCGCCTGCTGATTAGACCACATAGTCACCGTTGATTTTTGAAATATTGGTCGCCCGTGGGGACCAGCCTTAAGTCTACCTGTCGACGGCCTCTCGGGTGATTAGAGATTAGGTCAGCCTGCACGCACCAGTTGTCAGCCTGTTACGAAAATAAACACGTCCTCACGGCTTGGCCATCTTTGTAGTTTTGCGGAACCAGTGGTGCATTTTGGAACCAATCAGTCTTTGTTTGGTGTCAGAGAGGTAAGTACTGACATTTTCCTTTGTTAAGCTACACATAGTTGAAAGTGATGAAAGTAAGTGTTTACATTTATCCAGTTACTAAATAAAGTTGTGGAAAATACATCCAACTTGTTGATTGTTTGGTGTAGACTTGATCTTTATTTAAGACTTTAAAATCATGCTGGAATTAACATGTTTCAGATTATTACATCCTTCATCAGAATTGGGTAAAACTGTAAATTGGACTATATAAATCATGAATTAACAGTGTGAATTCAATGTGTTAATTTCAACAAAATAATCTTTTTTTTATACTTAATATGTGTTCCCACACAGGAGCATCGAACCTGGTTATCACGACATGTGCTGCGTTATTTCATCTAAACTGGTGATATTTAACTCTGATCATAATACCAGGGCAAGCCTTCCATTTGCACACCTGTGGTGCATTCCCAACTGTGATTTGTGGACCCATAAGTATTCCATAAATGACTTTATGGGTTAGTTACTATGAATATGTTGTAGAACTGTGGCTTTGAAAGGTTACCATCTCCAACTTGTGGTGTATTCTACAATTGTGGGACAAATGTGGGACAACTATGGTATTCCAGGTAGTCACATGATATTTGTGTTTTAAATGTGGAATTTTCCAGTTTATCAGTCTCTTGTGGGACAAATGTAGGGCATTTATGGATATGCCTTTTCCAACATATGGAAAAAAGGACTTGTGGGTTAACAAATACACAATATTTGTGGTAATGTTATAGGTGCTCAGAGCACCTATAAGTGTTCCACAATTCAACACAATTCAACAAAAACAAGACTCTTTACATGGAGATGCCAACATGAATATAAAAAATGGTCTCAATGATATATGGCATGTGACAAGGCCTTTTCCGAAAGTCAACATACCTATTGGGGACTACCCCACCCCTGTCTGCACACTTACATGTGGCCTGTAAGTATTCCATATTCACCATAAAAGCCTGCATCATTCTGGCAAAACTAGAATTTGTTTATTGCACTACTTTACAATGATAGTCAATAACAATTGATTTCAATTACAACAATTTAGGACATATATCTAATTTTCAATGTTATATCCTTGTAAGAATAAACTCAAGACCTATGGAATCCACATTTACCATATGGGACACTTACAGAATTTTCCAGTAGGCCCCACATGTAGGGCAGGTAAGTTAGAAACAGGTTTATTTGTGGAAAGTGGACGGACTTGGAGTGCTGTAGGTGATATGGAAAAGTGGTCCACAAAGTTGGGGATGCAGCCCTGACCTATAAAAGCAGTGAAACATGAGTTTGGGGCTGGGAACTCCTAACTTGGGGGAGGTAAAGACTCTGACAATGTGCACTTTCCTTAACCATAGAAGTTAAAATCTAATTTATGAAAAATTCAAACAAAATGATATCAGAATATTCTGAAAAGAAGCCAGAAGCACAAACAAAAAATCATCAACTACAAACCATTGAACTTTTAATTCAAAATATACATAAACTAAAGTCACCTTAATTCACGTTTATATGACTTGAAATAATTGCCTGGGAAACGAGTGTCCTATATGCCTTATTGCTTCTAAATGATACATTTCTTATAGAGACCTTCATCATTATATTTTCTAATTCACTGAAACAAGAATCAGAGGTAAATTGCACGGTTTCCATGCAAAGGTTTAATTTTTGTTTTTTTACTTTTATATTCACTGATTATGGTTACTTGGATATTGATACCTCTCATTTATATGCTCATATATATGGGCACCCATGTAAATGTAAATACAAACACATACAATTATGGGTGTACATGTTTTCATGAGCTGTTGACCTCTTAATTTATTATATTTTAGTCTGCCTATGGATACCCTGCAATTTAGATGTGCATTATATTATAGAATTATCAATCTAATTTTGTAACAATTTCCTTTTTACAGACCACATACCATGAGTCAATGATACATGGAAAAGAAGGTCACTATCTTCAGCAAATGAAACGATGAAAACATTCCTTCAAATTGAAGAGTAATATAGATGATTGAGAAAAAAAACAACTAGGCATGTCAAGACCCGCTACTATCACTGGTTACATCGCAGCTGTGGCATCAGCCATCGTAGCTACACTGAGTTCCGTATTTGTGCAGGGTTTACAAGGCTCAGTTCCTGACATTGAGTTATCTGCAGTTAGAGGTTTACTACAAGGACCTGTGTACCTCATTGTTGGAAAACTTATGGGTTGGGATTTGAGATTAAATGAAAAACATATCCCACCTGTTATATACCTAGGCTTATTGTATATAGCATACAATGTTGGTTTTTATGGATCGACTTTGTATTTGCCGCTTACTGAGGGAGTAGGATTCTTTTCAATATTTTCTATCATATCTGCTGTGATTCAGTCAAAGTTGATATATGGGGAAGAAATAAAGAAAATTCATTTACTGTCATTGTCCATCTGCATAGTTGGTACCATAATGTTAGTGCAACCTGCCTTTATGTTTAGAAGTGGAAAACAAATCAGTATTAATCCTATTGGATATATCTTGAGTTGTGGAGGAGGTATCGCATTTGGAATGACTCTCCATATTAATGCAATCTCATTGCATGAAGTTACCCCTTTTGTCAAGATTACCTACTTCACCAGTTTATATTTCATCTTTTCCATTTTATTGTCATTCTACCTTGAATCCCCAGTTTTTCTCATGGATTTGAAACAGTTTTTATTTGTAATAGGCCATGCTATCACTGCAGCAATAACTACTTTCTGCAATATATATGCTGCTCATACTATTGGTGGAGTCAGAGTAAGCATTATATACATTCTGCAAATTTTATTTTGCCTGTTGATGCAGTATACTCTTATGAAAGATATTATGCCAGGAAATATGAATTGGATTGAAGTTTTTGGTGCTGTTGTGTTAGCTGTAGGGGTGATTATCTCCCCAGCCCTTGACTTAATTCAGATGTACAAAAACAGTGATTCTCTGCCATGAAATAGGTCTCTTACTGATCGAAATCACTATGGAAGTTATGAGAATAGGCCATCAAGAAAGTCAAAAATTATCTGCAGTGAAAAGCTCAATTATTTATATCATCACAATTTATTTTTTCTGTGTTTATTGATAATTGTTATATGTCTGCTGAAACCTTTGCATTCATGCATGCTTTCATAAATGTATTGTACATTGGCTTGGACATCAAGAAAATGAAAATGCAAAAATATTATGTATAATCACATGCTTATACTTTAACATATAGTCTTCATATGCTGTTGATTGTTCCATTTGACTGTCTTTTGGAACCTTCTATAAATTGTACAGTAAAACATATTCACACTATACAGAATAAAATTTAGTTATGAATCAAATGAATCAACTTTTTTTTTTTGCAGAAAACATTATCATCTTCAATAACTTAACATCATAGCCGCAATAAAAAATGTGCAGTATCATGCAAAACACTCATACAAGAGCATTGCATTTTACTGAAGGCTGCTACTTGAAGGCTTTGGATTAATATTCTAGAAGAAAAATACAACTGATAAAATCATTCTGAAAATGTTAATTTTCTTAAGTATCTGTGAAAAAAAACTCTCTGTCCGGAGCAATCAATAAGCAGGGTAAAACAATATAAGCCTACCTTCCAATTGGACTATCATCATAACAATCATTGTTGTATATAGGTTACAGTTCCGATATACAAGGATGGCGGGTTTGGGCTGAATAATTAACAAACCTAGCTTTATTGCATAGGAATCATTACAATAACAATAACAAAGAGTAAGTTTTGACAGCGCAGAGCCCATGACCTGAATTGGCGCGACGATTGGATCGTGACATCACAATGCCCCATGATGTCACCACACTTGACTACCGTGACCTAACAACATGCTAAGTAACAGGGCGGCTGCAAGTTGGTTTCCCTCCACTCACATTATATTGGAATAATCCTTCTTATTCTCCATATAAATAGATAAACATTTCCAGATTTGCAATTGTCACAGGTTACGTTGCAGCTGTGGCTACAGCCATCTTAACAACACAGAAATCCTCCTTTGCGCAGGGTCTACAAGGCTCAGTCCCTGACATTAAGTTATATGCAGTTAGAAGCTTATTACAACGACCTGTGAACCTTGTGAAAAAACTGATATGTTGGCATTTGAGTTCAAATGAAAAACAAATCCAACCTATTATGTACCTTAGCTTAATGTATGTGCAATTCAATGTCAATTATCTCGGATAAACCATCTATCTGCCACTAACTTAGGCAGTGGAAGTTTTTCAATACTTTTTATTGTACCTGCTGTTGTTGAGTTAAATTAATTATTCATGTACAGAGAAGAAAAAGAAAATGTCATTTGCTGTCCATCTGCAAAGCTGGTACTATGATGTTAGTGCAACCTGTCTTTGTCTTAATAAGAGAAAAGCAAATCATTATCAATCCTCTTCGATATAACTTAAGTTGTGGAGGAGGTGTCACAAATTCAAATAATTCTTGTATCAATACAATCTCATTGAATTAAATGACCCCCTTTATCCCGATTACCTACCTCATGAGCTTATATTTTCATTGTTTGTTGTGTAGTGGAAGAATCAATTATCTATATCTGGGGTAATTCCAAAATGTGTATGCAGATTTACATTTTACACATGTACAAACTATGGGACTTCCATCAAATATGTATAATAATGTTATGCAAGGAAGGAAGATCAGCCTTCTATAATTTTAAGCGATGTCATTCTTTTTTTTTTCAAAAGTAGCTTTTAAATATGCACATATATATGTGAAAACCTCTGCGAAAAGCAGTCTTATGGCCTGGGATATTAAATTAAGATGGTAACTTGGGGAATCTAATACTGAAAAAGTTAGGTAAATATTCTTATTAGAAAAAAAGTTATGTTAATTTGAAGACACAAAGGTCGGGTATGCTAAATATGCTAAAATAGACCAGTCTTTGGTATTTATAAAGATATAACTTATACATAATCTAGGCCAAAAACTGAAATACCAAATATGATTTCAGGAAATATACTGCCATTTCCTTTCTATTTAAGATATTCAGAATCTGTTTTTTGCTGAATATGGCCAAGCAGTCCCTTGATTCAGAATTTCAAATTTTGAAAACTTAATTTTGTTCCATGGTTACCATGGAAACCAACATTTGCATACCTGTAGTATCTGCAGGTTCGGACGTTCGATCAACATTCTGGTTACCATGGCAAAAAAATGCAAAAAAAATCCAAATTTTTTCATCAGAAATGAAAACTATGAAAAATTTCATTTATAGCATGGATATAGCTCATTTTTTAGGTTTTTATGATTTCTAAGCTAAATAAAGGCTCTAGAGCCATGAATAGGCATTTCCATAAGGCTGGGAATCCCAGAAACTGTCGTATGTTGAAGCCTCTAATTTAAATCTGTTGACTGAGAAATAGTTACTCATTGTCAATTTGATATGGAATGATAATAAAGATTAGAATCAAAATGCGAAAAAAGTGTAGATACAACAAGAAGAATACTCTTAATAATTGAAACACATTCAACTTGTTAGAAATGTGCATTATATTTATGTATACTTTAAATTGACTTTACGAACTGGAAAAGAATGCAAGTAACATGACATATATGTATCCTATTCCATCAACTAATTCCAAAGATGCAGCTGCAACCATCAGGCAATAAAGACTCTACAATTAACATGGAATTTAACTTAAGTCATTGATTTTTTTTGGAAATGAAAGAAAATCTTTTTTGTAATTTGTTCAAGGTGTTAAATTAGAAGAATAGATATAGATATAGGTGAGGCATGTTTCCTCACAAGGTTAAGGTAAAACTTTGGTAAAAATATAAGGGAACTGTAAACTTCTATATTCATGACAAAATAAGTGACCAGCTCTGTTAATTTAGGGCTTATTATCATACACTTTGATATGTCTTTATTCAATATTTACAGAGTAAATAACCAAAATTGATAGAATAAGCTCAAAATTGAAACAAATCAAATTTTATAACAATTTATATGAAGCTTAAATATTTTTTAAAACATTCCATGTTATTGCCATGTTAACCGGATCATTTGCCTTACTTAAAGACCTTGTAATAGTGCAGAGATGTCATGTGACATTTTTCTTAGAATTAGCAAAGCCGAATTGTTTTTTGTTTGTATCATAAATAATGCAGTTCATATTTAACTCTAAATTTCACTGGTCTTAGTTTTATTGATACTATTAAATTTTATATTATACCTTTGGTGGATTCAAGGTGTCTGACCATATGACGCTCGGGAACTCATAGCTAAGATTCTCAACGAAATATCTAAGAAATATTTACATCTTGACGAAGACTTTCAAAAGTCGGAACATGTTGATTGCATAATTCTCTCATTAATAAAACAACCAGTCCAACAAAACAACTGGAGTCGGGTTTGGTGTGATTAGACTTTATTTTAAATATATACATCTTGGAAAGCCTGAGGCTTGTTCTACATTCATCACCTCTGCCAATGAGTCCTAAAGGTCACTTATGTTTAAGGGAAGTCCTTCAGTGATTGTTATTTTATGTTTTTTTGTTGTTTAACCCTTTAAACCATTCTCATTGCATTTATGAATTGGTTGGAATCCCTTGGAATACCCTAAATTTTTTTGATTGATGATATGCAAAGGGTTAACCATCCTTTTCAAATAAGGTTATAGCAATGGAGTTTGTAGCGTTGTAAATTAAACTCAATCAGCTTTCAATTGATTTTTGTACATTGAATATTCATAAAACTGTTCTCTTTGAAATAATTTGAAAAATTCTGGAAAACTTTCTGTTTTTCCAGGTGGCTATGGATAGATAGAGGAGACCACCCATGGGTGGCTACAACCGGATTGGGGTCTAAAGGGTTCAGTATCTCTTTTTATCTAGGGATGTATGGAGAGGGGACATCCAAGCCATAGAGGACTGTGATAACCACTTTCATTTATACTCTGATAATATTCTATGACTTCCGAAACAACATTTATATGATCTGCAACATCACATTCTTTTTGGCTTGGATATGAGACAGAATATTGCTGACTCGGAAATAGCAAAAAATTCTGTCATATTTCATCAGAATCAAGAATAAAGCAATCAACTACATGCATGTGCATTTATTATTTATTCACATATTGATATTACATACAGCAATAGAGGGAGACATCATATGGGCACTACAGTGATTACATCTACTACAGCGACACTAAACAATCTAGTGGTCAATGCTAATGCAGCGACCTGTTAGTCATACAAAGATTTTTGCAGCTTATATAACAAACACAACAATCAATTATTGATGTCAATGGTGATGACATGACTCATTTAACAGTTTTAATTATCTATAAAGTATGTGTATTTTCAAGATAAACGTCTTGGTGTATTGAGAACATGTCTAAGTGACTGATAATGAAATGTAGAAATGTACCTCTATGAAAGAAGCATGTAAAAATGTTATAAGAATATGATACTACCATTATCTTTTTTCCTTTCTTATGGTAATCTAAATTGGATTTGAATACTTAGAAAACCATTTGCAACATAATTTTGTAAGTCGATATTTTATGTATATGGCTCCTGGCATGAAAAAGCAACTTGAAATGACATTTCCTCTTATTATTCATCATAATCGTTTTTATTTTTGTCCTATTTCATGCAACTGTTTCTCTATTCTTTATGAAGTATTATTTATAAATTAGTAAAAAAAATTCAAATTAGAGTACAATTTTAGCATTGTTTACTATTTTAATAATTTAGCATGGATTCATCACATTATTTACATAGGAAAGATTTAATATGAATGTGAACAATTAAAAGCATGTTTCCCATAAAATTATTTTTGTTTTGATTGTTTCAATAAATTCCCGAAACAGGCCTTTAGAATTGAGCATTGTATGTCCAATTTCAGGTTGAAGTTCTGTGTTTGCCTTTGTACAAAAGTACTTTGGTTTATCAATGCTGGGTTTATAAACATAATATTTTATATTTGAAGCATACATTACATGAACAATTTATCATGCTTATTAAATTCAGGAACTTTATCTGCTGATTGTTCTTTTTTTTTCTCGAATCCAAATAAGTTAGGCTGATGATAATTGTATCAATGGTAAATGTTTGAGGTAGTTTTCCTTGTGAATCTACAATAATCCAGTCATCATTCTGTGTTATGTGTAACAAAGATTATATTGCAGTAAGACTATTCAACTTTATTTGATCTGGTCCTAAATGTTTATCTTGGCTAGTTTTCTTTTCCCATTACAAAAGCAGTGTTATTTGTATTTGATTGTCCTTTGCTGAATCCTCCACATATAATAAGCAACAGAGACTCTAAGTAGCCAAATAACAATTCTGAATCTCTAGATCTCTGTCAACTCTGAAGATAATCATTCTTTATGAACATTACATAGGTCATCAGTTTTTGAGTAATAGCATTTGAAATGAAAATAATATCCAAACCAGGTTATCCAACTTAGACTTATTGTAAACGATAGCTTATGGTGACTCTTGTAATCTTGAAATTATTTTTGTATTAGAATATAAGATAAACAGCTGCACACCATAAATATTTGAGAAGTAGTAGAGGAACTCAATTGGATTTATTAACCATTGTCCCCTTAACACTCTAGATGTTTTACATATCGGTCTCCTTTTTTCTCAGCTAAAGCTATCCCAAGGGAGGTGAAGATTTCACAGGTGGTGACAGAGCCCTCTCTTTTCACGTGAATATGCACACATTGTGAATCCTGGACACACCTGGAGAACAAAAGAAAAAACAAATGAACTTTCATAATTTCCCCCATCAAGCTATACTGCTGTTTTGGGTTTCATTGTCAAATTTTAAAATGCAATAAAAATAAATTCTTTAGATACAATTCCCAGTGGAAATAAATCTGTAAATTCTATGTCTTTTTATCAGTAAATTTTCATACCATGAATGAGAAAATATGTAAGAACATGAGTACATGCACTGCGAAACCAAATATATATGTTAAGCCTGACATAATATGAACCACACCCTGACTCTTGAGTATTGCTTTGGGTATTTTTATATGATATTTTTTTAATGAGTGCCACTTCATTCAGCTTTATATAATACTCTAATCAAGCATGAGTCATGTAACTCAGGCCTATTGGTTCTCATTTTAAAAACACCTTATTTAGGCGACTTCTGTTGGCGAAATAATATTACTTGATACATGTATTATACACCATACACTCACCTTCTTGCACAGTCGATACTTGAAACCACAACGGCCTTGATATGTGATTGATGTGCCCTGTTCAGAATCATGTTTATTTCTGAAGTTCTTTTGAAGGTTGTTTTCACTATGGTGTGCTCTACAATTTAAAATGAAGATACTCAGCGTATCAAGAGTGAAGAAAACAGAAAGATATAACCAAATGGGGACTAGAAAGGTTTTGTGGTATTGTAACCTCTTCATGAATATATATTTCTATTAATATTTCATCGTTACTGGAAATGTAATTGGGTGTCAGACAGTTTTTCACTGAATTCCAGTCTACAAAAAATATGTCTACAGAAATATTTCATACACAAGTGAATGGCAAATATGAGGAGTGAATAATTTAGTAGTACCTGCCAAATGAATCAGGAATAAGATCATACTGGTCATTAGAGAAAATGAGGTGGTGATGTAAAATATTGTCAGAAGTTAAATACTGGATGGCATCAGAAGTATAGAAAGAAAAAGAGGAAGAACACTCAGACAGCCACAGGAAAATAAAACGCACTAGCAATCAATACTCAGCATAAGGATATGTAAAGAATGTCAACTGTGTTTCAATCATTCAATTGATCTTACATGTGACTGCAGAATAAATGTTATGATACAATGAGAACTTTTGATATTAACCACTCTTTTTGGCCAAACTTAAATTGACTTATGGTTTCAATGTTCCTAACCTGTAACGGGACACTGTTCAGTTTTGAGAACCTCAACCAAAAAACTCATACTAAATAGTGTGTTCTCTGCTTCAATTGTTTTCATTATGGAAACATCATGTCTTTTATCGAATAACCTTAGCATACCTATACAAATCTTTCCTTCTGCTGTACATAAAGTTCCTTAGATTATTTTCTTTATTCATCAAAAGCCACATCATAGTAAGGTGGGATTTTCCAATAGTTATTCATCTGAAACCCAGTTGGGAGATTAAAGTACATTCTTAGATCCTGATATTGTAGTTTTTCAAGTTTCTCCTTTTGGTCTTGAGTAGTTGCATCATGAATTTTATCTCCATAATCAATATATGAAAGCATATTTAAATGGTATACGTAGCATTGGTAGTTATATTTGGCCTTATTTCAATCAGACAACCTATTTTGTGTCAAGCTAGTCTACAAATAGCTCGGGTATACATCTTGAAGTTCAAATTGTGATATAGAATTACTTCCAGATAACCTCCAGATAACTGATGCCAATGCCACCCATTGTGTATTAAGTAAAAAATAAACAGTCCAAAATATACATCTCTCTAGATAAACTTGATTGCATACTTACCAATTTGGCAGATGTAGTTATAGTTTGATGTTGAACTGATACCTGCCCACATTCCCTCCCTCATCCGAACAAATCTTTCAATTGATTGGGGCTCACCTGGCCACCAGTTTGTGAAGGTTACATCCCTGCCATCAGACCATTGCCAAATGTTGCTAACTTTATACAGACCTATCCAGGCCTGCTTGACATTTTCCCTGCAAAAAAGACAACACATACTGAAACAATGAATGAATAATTAAGCTTATGATATACACTGCTGTATACTTATGTTTATACATCTTAATTTAGATACATGCAAAGAAGGAGAAGGGGTCTCCGGGCACATCACTTCTTTCCTCATATGAAGATCCTTTTTTTAATTTGATGATATGAGTCATGCTTTAGTGGAATCATAAAAAAGAAATGTCTGGAGCAACAACTGATCTTTAAACCAAAGCTTTTCCAACATTACATAATCTCATGCTATAAGGTTGAATCAACATCATTTTGAAGATGTGTTCTTAACTCAATAACACCTGTAATCATGACTTTTTTCAAACATTTTTTTTTCTACGTTTTATCAATTATAAAGGGTTCCGAGTCAGAAATCTGAGACATGCTCTAACAGAATGAGTTTTGCATAAAATTAATGAAAGAAAGACTATGACAGCAGATGGGAGCTAATTAGAAGAATCAAACATGCTTTATTACCTATGAAACATTACAATAATGCACCATGAAGCTAAACTTAACTTGCATTGAAATGCATGACAATGATCTTGCTTTTGTCTTTATTGACCACAGATTCCTGATGTATTAAGCAAATTCTCATCAATAAGTGAATTCCTAATAATTACTGACCTAAAAAACTAGCATGCCAACTTCACTGATATTGCACCACAGGCATGCTACAAATATTGAAAAAAGAAAATAGCTTTGAAAGGAGTAATCTTGCTTTGTTTGCAGGTGTTAAACCTAACATCATTAATCTAAGAAATAGAATGTATTATGATGAATGTCTATTCATCTTTAGAAAAGTAACCAAGTGTTGAAATAATGTAGTAAAATAATGAGATGCGAAGAAGTGTATTGTGAAAGCATGAAAGCACAAAAGCACGAAAGTACAAATATATTGTAAATCGGATATGACGTCAGAGTAGTCACGTGATCTAAAGTGACCAATCAGAGTCGAGTGATATAGTATAAAAGGGGGTGGTGAAACACAAATAAACAGTCCCTTCTTGGTACTCCTTGTGTTCACACATTCCAGTAGCATGACCCTAGAACAGTTGTCAATCTCTAATGGTTATATAAGATCACATATAAATTACCTAACTTGACTATTCCAATTATCTAGAAAACATAGAATAGCTATAGGTGTAATACATACTGTTTCATCAGTTCAATCAAAAAGTCGTTATCTTCTTTAGTTGGTGCACTGACCAAAAGACCGCCATCACGCTGACAGTTTGACTCTGCCTTTTGCAGGTTCAAACGCTCTTTATACAATCTAATGCATCGATTTGATGAGCCATGAGTTATGTATCCAGGGAAACATGAACAAGTATCTGAAATAAGGTAACTCTTTCACTACCAGCAGATATCATAATGTTATTGATAATACTGAAATGTTGGTCCAAAAAAAAAAAAATTGTCATGTGGAAATCTGTTTTCACTAATCTAGATAAAACTGTTCCAAATGTTGGCCCTATGTCAAACAGGTAAATCATTTGCAAAGAACCATGTCCCTACTATTTATTTCCCACACGGCTGGCAAGCGGTGCATATAAGGGTCAGTGCTTAGTGAAAGGCTGTATGTACTGCTCCTTGTTTACAGTATTTCACACATATTTAGAGAATTGTAGGGTGATAATGTGGGTGATAAAATATAGAAGACCCTTGGGGTTGTCCTTGGGTCTTTGGAAGACCCTCTGGTCAGCATATGGCCTGTGGGCTTTGCCCTTGGGCCATATGCTGACCGGTTCTTATATCAATATATATATATATATATATTTATATATCTATATATGTGTATAGATATATAGATATATGCATTTCACAGGTTTTAATTGTAACTAAAAATTCATATAATGTCACTCTTTATAAGGATAGGATGAAGACAATGTCGTCATCATTTTTGTGCAAAAAGCAGTTTGAACTTTTCATAAACGAGAGTTACTTTCTGGCTGTGAATTATTGCTGTTACAGTCACTTAAAGAATGATATCGTAATAATGATAGTTATCGTTTTGTTGTAATAACCCTATTAAATCTATTTCCACTGGATGAAATTAAATTCTTTAATTTGATATATGAAGTTAAAAATAAGAAACAAATCAGAAAAAAATAACGGATTATTGAAACCATTCTAAATAAATAGTGTCAAAACACTCGTTGCTACAATAAAAGTAACAACAAAAGATGTTGATTGATTATTGTTGTTAGGTTTGGTATCATGCAACAGGACACTGATCATGAAGTCTTACACAAAATATATACATAATCTAGCTTATAGTTTTGAATGAGTAGGGCAAGCTCAAAGTATATCTTTATTTTTACCCTACCAAGGTTTTCACTATCTGTAAAAATTCAAGAATAGGTCTCCTCTGTTTATAAACCAAATAGTTTTATCATCTCTAAAAGTACACCAGTTGAGCACATTGCTATGCATAATATGAATAGCCAAGACATTATTGTTACTTCAAGATTTGAAAAAGATTGTGGGTAGCTGTATCTCTAATTTTAGTTGAAATCTTTGTAAGATTCTTTCTGATTCTGAAAGCTGTCTCCTCTCTTACAATAATGTTCTCATATGATTTCACTGCAGGGCCGTGGTAGCAAAGCCGCCTGTGGCAGTGATAGGAATGAATGTTTTCAGCATAAAAGTAATATCATTAGAATGTTATGTGATACAAATATGCTGTTCATTGTTTATACACCGATCAGATGTGACCGTAATTTAATAAACTGCAGTTATTTTATGAATCTTGAAAACAATGTTTTAATCTTAAGGATAGAAAGATTCTTTTAATGACCTTTTCAGTAAAATTGCAACAATGATTTTAAATAGTGGTACTGTAGTAACATCATTATTTTGCTCTAAAAAGTATCAAGCACATGTGATATAACTGTTGCTTAGAAAAATCTCATAGCAAATATTAAAATAAAGTGTTTCAAGTTACAAAGAGTAGAGCAAATACCAATGCTCTGTTCTGCCATTAAGCCCATACATACACCGAGATCTGTGATGGAAAAGCCACCACAATCATCCGCTCATTGGCTGACAGACAATATATATTCAAATGCCGGTTACTTAAGCAGGTTGCCAATTCAGATGATAAAGTATAAAATTCAGCTATGGGTATGTTAATAAGTAGTAGTATTGGCAGGGCAAATGACAGGTCAATCAAAAGCTGATTGTTGTATCAACAATAGTCAAGTCTTAAACTGACCCATTGTACCCATCCCTAGTATATTGATAGGTTAATATAGCTTCTATTCGACCACAAGCAGTTTCTAGATATTTATACTGAAATCAAAACTTTTCAACTTACCAGTTGCAAAGACTCTGAATTTACTCAAATATATAAAGAGGCTTAGCAGATAAAGTAGAATTTGGCCCATGATGCTGAGTGCCACAAACAAACTGTACAGACCACTGCCCTGACTGAATGCTAGATGGAGAGGGGATATCTTGATATATAATACTGCTGCCTGCCAGAGGAATTAGCAAGATACAAGTGTCAGTTTCATGGTTATGTAATGTTTGGGCCACCAACCATTTACCTATAACAGTATTTCGAGTAAAGCCTCTACATTGTATAAACATACTTTCTGACACAGGGATTAATGATATAGGCTCTAATGGATTCTGTTTAGTAGCCAAACTCCAATATAAAACTTCAGAACTGTTTCTATTCTTTTTGGATTAAAGGAAGTGCTGATTAATTTTAGCATACAATCTGTAAGAGCATATGATATAGAAGTGATATAGAGTGTCTCAGTTCTTTAATGTAGGTCCTAGTTTTTGTTTTATGAAATCTAGAAAATCAAGTTATATAAAGAAACAAAATGTTTCCCTTTTTTTGTAATAAAAAATATAAAGGACCTAAATAAAAATTCTGAGACACTTTCCTGCAAATGAAGCTTATCAGGAAGCATACCAAGTTTTAAAGGGAGCCAAAAGCAATGTAGGGTCAAAATATTTCAAATTCTGTTAACTATTGAAATATATTCCATGGCCATAACCTAGGCCTGTGGTAAAATATAGACTGCCAATAAAGACTTAAAGTACATCAAAATACATTAAAACTTGTCCCCTGTCAATTTTGGTGACCCACCAAAATATGTTTGTTTACAAACATTGCTATCTTTGTGCATAAATGACATGAGTATTACGGAATTTGCATAAAGTTGTTGCTAGTTATTGTGATTTATCTGAACCAATGGCTAAAGTTAGACTCTTGGAATGTATTTTCATAGTTATTTGAGTTTGCAAAATTTTGTCATATTTTGACACACCATTGCTTTTGACTCCCTTTAAGTTAGAAATTTAATGTACAGTGAAAATATAGTTAAACAGTGTATACATATATGTTTCTTTGAACCGATAAGCGTGACAAAATAGATCATATCATGATTCCTCCCAGAGTAAATTGTTATACCTTTCGTCCAGTAAATGTTTAAGGTCTATAAATCAATATGCAATCCTCATAAACATTACATGTAACCAGGCAAACATGGGACATAATCAATGATTCTACTTGATTTACAACTGTCTGATTGCATATAAACAGAGGATATTGATGAAGTCTGTACATAATTTGTTTATACATTGATTGTTTTGGTGCAATGGTTACTAGCTCATAGTATTTTCAGGTCAAAACGTTGTGACGCTCCATGAATTTAATGTTCTAAATAATTTCTATTGAATAGGACATGAGGCGCTTTTATGAGAGTGGAGAATCTCAAGGTGGAAATTCTCAAGTGGAACCAAACAATCTACAAGTATGCCTTTACTCATTTGAAAAATGAAAACAAACAAACAGTTACATGTTATTAACCAGGACAGATAGTTATTTGTATCAACGTTTTACCAATAATTATGGTACAAACTATTATATCAGCTTAATTAATGCCAGTAATTTAAAGAAGAACAGCATAACATTGCGGTGACATGGTTGTGAATATAGTCAAGTAACAACCCGAGAACAATTAATATGTAACCCATGTTCTGACCACTGAGTGTCAGATGTTTATTTCAAATGTTTTAAACTTTACTTCTTTTCAAAACATATTGGAAGGTTGATCTAACCTATTATAGATTTGCCAATATGGACACATGTGGAATATCCAGGCTAGGGAGCAATGTGATGCTCAAATGACCTTTCTATAACCTTATATTCTTAGCCTGGATATCAGGCAGAATATTAGCGCCTCAGAAATAGCAGAAAAGGCCAACATATATCATCACAGTCATGAACAAAGCAATTAACTACATACATGTAACATATTATGTTTATCATTCCCATGAATATTGGTATTACAACAGCAGAGGGAGGCATCATATGGATATTAAAGACACTATATCTACTACAGAGACACCAAACAGACAAGTGATCAGAACAAAAACTACCAAGTCTAAAGGCCATATTCTACTGTGCGGTGGGTAGCATTTTTATTGGCTGTAGGTAGAAAATGCAAGTAAGTTGCATTTCAGATACCATAATTTTCTCTTAACATAAGCAAGTAAACTGCCATGGCAGATAGTGGAATATGGACCAAACACCGCCAAGCAACACAGGTGGAAGGGTTCCTTAATTTTTGATTTTGTAGTCTAGTATCAACATCTGCCTACAATCAACAATGTTTTTATTTTTATTCAATTTATTTGGTTTGTCTGAATAAAGGGTTATAGGTCTGGTGGGCAAATAGGGGACTTGGGTAGTTACCGATTTTGTAGTTTCTTTCTGTTGATCAAATTGATATATAAATAGGTGTCATGACATATCAAATTCACAAAGAAGCTGTGCTAAAATTATAATTTCCTTTAAAATAATCAGAAAAAAAACAAGTATCCCATGCTAAAAAGAAGACCACATAATGTTTTGTAGGGGCATTTTTAGCCTCATTTTGCTTAGAAATGATAATTTTTGCCAGTCTTTGACCATTATTTTTGACACATTCTTTGTAACACACTACATACAATTATATCAAGAATAGTTTCCAATACTATAAAAGGAAATATCTTGTCTGCTAACCTTTAAAAAATAAAAATAAATAATTTTGAATAATTAAATAAAATCTCAAACAACCACACGAAATTGAACCTGGCACTGCCATGAAAGCCTCAGACAGTTTCAAAATTTAATGTAATGAATATTGTTTCACTGACATCATGCTTTATAATTGTCTATCAATTTTCAACATTACAACCTAAATAAGTCATTTTTGTGTATCTGGTTAACATAGTTATTTGATATTCACAATAGCACACACAATAGTACACACAGATAATGTTTATCTGCATGTATAAAGAACAATAGAACTCTATTTGCATTTTGGAGTGTAATCTAGTATCATACTACAGCTGGCAATCAGGTAAAAAAAGGTGGTTTTCGGAACTTTCATATCTAGCATTCAAAACTGAATAACTTTTGATTGGTCCGGATTAAAAAAGCATATAACATACCAAACTAGCCCTTACAACATATCCTTTTTGAACATAAAGATTGTACTAAGAATAAGAATGAATAAGAAATATTTCTATAGTCCTTAATATTGAATGTCCAATATTTTCAACAACGTTTTATAAGATTGTAGGTTCCATTTAGTTCTATAGAATGAAAACATTCCATTCAGGCTTAGTATCTGATGCACCTTTCAAACAGGTTAATTCTTAGCTTCAAAATGATATATCATTCAATATTGTAGCCACATTATATGGAAAGTTATTTTGAAATTAGTAAGGAAGGTCCTGAAATACAAATTTAAGTCCGCCATATGCCAACCCGACCTATAGTTACCAATGTTTTGCTTCAAACATTTAAACGCACTTCATATTAACCATAGTTAAAGGAGTAGTATCCTCCAGCCATTGCTAGGTTTAACATCATTCTATGTGAGCATAGCATTGGCCATGTGGGCGACAAATTATACACATTTGGAACCTAGTGCTAATGCAACAACCTGTTAGTCATACAAAGATTCTTGTACACATTGTAATTATGACTTTTACAAGCTATCCCTTTTTGATGTCGATGGTTATTACACCGCTCCTTTAACGGTTACCATTATTAATAGATTGTGTGTCTTTTAAAGATAAACCTTCTGCTAAATTGAAAACAATGCCTAAGTGAATGATAACCAGATGTGAAAAAAACTCTATAAAATTTAGACTACCGTGATAACTTTCTTTCTAATACATTTAAATTTGATTTGCATACTTAGAAATATATTTGCAACATACTTTTTTAAGTCAATGTCCTGTATATGGCTTCTGATGTAAAGGAAACTTCATGGAACCTTTCCTCTTTTTAGTCCCCGCAATGAGTGTTTTCTTTTGTTAAACAATGCAAACGTTTTATTCCATGTAACCATTTTCTTATATTTCATGAAGTATAATTCATACATTAATCAAAGTTTATTCAAATTAGAGTACAATGGTAGCATTGTTTATCCTTAAGTAATTGAGCATGGATTCACTACATAGTTCATATTATTATCACATTGCCCAACGGTCTTTGAGCAACATTGAACAAGAATGTTATTCATTATCGTTTCTGTATTAGGGGTGTTAAATAAAGACTCTAATCCACTTAATTCCATTAGTCCACTTCTTTGATGCAGTTTATTGTATTCTAGTCAAGGGTAGAGTTACTTCTTCACACAGGGTGTTCAATTCTGAATGAAGAGACTCACTTTGCAGAGGTTTTTGCAGAGACAGTAAAAGTACAGGTATTTGTCATACAATAGTCCAGCTCCTTAGGTTATCCTCTTCTCCACGGATCCCAACAGTAACAATGATCACAAAGGTATACAAGATCTTAGCCAACTATACACCTCTGATTCCAAATTATATATCCTAGCCGCACCACATACTTCATGCAGTCTTTCTTAAGGATAGACACCAGTGGTCAGCAGCCAATTCACAAAATTACCTATGAATTTCTTAAAGAGAGGGGCCAGTGAAATCTTAATTTTGTAAAATTATTATCTTATACTGTAGTTATAATGCTTAAATATAAGTACAAAGCAATTATATAACTATGAATTGCTATCCTGCATAGAAAATAGTGTCTATACATCAGATCATCCATTGGATCCCCTGCCCACCTAACACAGGACGTCTGTATGTGAAGTCACATAAAATGACAGTTATATTTAAATTTCAAATTTCTAAATTCCATATAAAAATCATATTTTCATATTTTCTTTTATAGATAATTTGATTTTGTGATTTTAGTCTCTTTTACACTTATAAAGCACATTTAATTAATTTTGTATTGCATTTCTTTTCAGTTTTAAAATTTTTCAACTTTTCTGCTTGTGACGTCACAAACAGATAAATGCTCTGTGCAGGCATTGTCAGATGCAGGCAGAGAAACTTAGTTTGATACACAAAAATGTCCATAAAATAAAAACTGTTAGAGATAAAAGTATGAAACTTGCTATGATTACTTCTTGGATGGGAAGGATCACGACAGAATAATAATATTTGGTCACTGGCCCCTCCCTTTAATAATATTACTATACATTATTTGAAAGCTATTTTTTTCCCTCTATCTATTGATACTGATAACATTATTGAGGAATTTTATAAGGGATTTTTAACTGATTTCTTTACATTTATTTTTTGAACATCAATATCTTGGTCAATACTTATCCTACATGAATAATCTTTTACATGTCTCTTCCTGACAATCAGATGGAGGGACGCGTATGTGTCACAGATTTTTTATTAAGGTCCTAGGTTTTATTTTAAGGTAAAAAATGACAAACAACGGGAAACTTTATTTGGTTTTCTTTAAATATCATTTTCTACATTACATAAAAACTAAAATAAAGATGTATATAGAAATATGGAGAGAAGATTCCTTGCATATATGTATATGTCAAGAATGTTTACCAGAAATTTCTATGCTCTAAGGCAAGCCTGTTATCAAGCTATTTTTCTAGCTATTTTAATATAGGTCATATGGATAGATAATGGTAAATTTTCTTGGCTTTTCAATGAGTTGATCTATTTATTTATACAATAAGAAACAAATAGTTTGGGTGTCATTAAAGCGAGCCATGCCATTCACACCCCAAGCACTGGTGTCTTTCCTTAATCCAATCTATCACTTGGTCACACTTGAATACCAATAGGACTGACTTATTCCATCTACCTCCCGTTTTGTCCTATCCCTTTGATTTCAGTTCTTGTTCTCCGACCCGATGTTGTAGTGACAGCTCTTATTTCTTACTCTTTATTGATTATTCCCACCTCTCCACCATGACGCCCCTGCAGGCAGGTCACAGTGTGCACACCATTTGAGAAGTAGTAGAGGAACTGAATTGGATTTCTTAATCATCCTGTCCTTAACAATCTCGTTGTTTAAGATATCTGTCATCCTTTTCACCGGCTAAAGCAGTCCCACTGGAGGTGAATGTTTCACAGGTGGTGACAGAGCCCTTTCTATTCACATCAAAATATTCACACAATGAATCCACAGCACACCTGGAAAATGATAAGAAGTGCAAATTTTTGTTTAATTTAACATAGTAAGTTATATTGCTGTTTTGGGTTTCATTGCTTAAGTCATTAAGCATTTTCAATAAGCAGTGGAAATGAAATCAGAAAAATCCTTTCCTTTGTTTTCACCAGTGATGATTAGTAGAGTTTAAGTTGTGCTCATCAATTTTTCAGCTATATCAACAGCAACTCATGGCTTTTGGCTTGTACAATGTAATATAATTGCATCTATGGGGGGGGGGGGAATGACAGCAAGGTGGTCTATCACTGAGCGATTGGAATGAACCCGGGCTGGCCGCTTGCAATGCAAACACGCTAACTGCTAGACCACCCCATCCCACTTTTTCACCAATTAATTTGCACACCATGAATAAGAAGAAATATGTAAGAACATGAGTACATGTACTGTGATACCCCTTTTGTATGTTAAGCCTGACATAATCTGAATCAAACCTTCTATTTTGAGTACTGCTTTTCTTATTTTAGCTGGACTCAAGGAACTGAGGCATAGTGGTTCTCATTTAAATGTATTAAACCCTCACCTTCTTGCACATTCGATACCAGAAACCACCACAGCCTTGTTATATGGTTGATGTGAACTGTTCAGAATCATATTTGTGTCTGAAGTTCTTTGGAAGGTTGTTTTAACTGTTGTAAGCACTACAATTTAAAACAAATATGCTCAGTGTATCAATAGGGTAATGTCAATTACAGAAAGACATAATCGGATTGGGACTGGCAAAGTTTTGTGGTATTGTATTATCTTTACATATTTTTCTCTAGATCTTTGATTTATATGGAAAATGAATTCCACTCTACACAAATGATATACATAGAAAAATTAAATACCCAAAAAAACTGATAAGTATGAAAAGTGAATAGCGTAGTCTTTGAATTATTAAGGTACAATGTTCATTACAGACAATGAGGTGGTGATGTAGAATATTTTCAGAATTTTCACACTGAACGGTATAAATAAAATAGGAGAGAAAAGGGAAAATACACACAGGCAAACACAAGAACATACAATTTATTACCTAACATAATATTCATTAGCTATCACGTTTTTGGCCATACCTATATTGACTAATAGTTTCAATGTTCCCACCAACGGATTTAGAGGGGGGCACATTGAGCGCACGTCCCCCACCCCCCTTTTTTTTTACCAAATTTCAAATTTTTTAATGTAAAAGCAGGGATTGCTGGGACCCTTTTTAATATGTGCGGCCCCCTTTTCCAAAATTCCTGGATCTGCCCCTGGTTCCTAACCTGTATCAGAAGACATTTCTGAGAACCTCTAGCAAACACTCATGCTAAATGTGTTTTAATCATTTTCATTACAAGAACATCATGTAATCTTGTTCTACCACCCCTACTATTCCTATAAAATCATCTTCCTCTCTTCCATAGATGAAGTTGATGGGCCAATCACCTGAAACCCAGTTGAAGGTATTGTTTTGGCATAACAAACCAGGCAGTTGTAGTGCAATCAACCTTTAAGCAGATTCCTAGCTATAGAGCATGATTTTGTAGCTTTACAAGTTACTCCCTTTGCTCTTGAGTAGTTATATCGTAAACTATATCTCTATAATCAATATATGACATGATTTTTGATATGTATATTTGAAAGACAGCAGTGGTAGTTATCTATGGCTTTATTTTACCTAGAATAGTTTGCATTCGGGTAGTCAAATAGCTTGGGCATGTGCTTTGATGTTCCAATTGTGATCTCGAATTACTCCCATATATCTGTAATGTTCTACGTTATCAGAGTTCTTGACCTGCTATAATCATGAAGAAAGAATCCCTCAGTTTCCAAGATATCATAGTATTGCAATATCTTTCTATTCTTATTTTCTTATTGGGTGGTTTACCCTAAATCATTTCTTGAAACTAGTATTCCATTCACTGTTTTGGTGATTCCTATTGTAATGTATAAAAGAGCAATTTTCCAGATCATGTATTTTGAATTTTCAGTGTGTGTCAGTCATTTCTATTTTGATCTGTCCGATTTGTGTCTTTTGGGAAACCTGAGACAATGGTGTCAGGCACATGCCTAAGATTATAAATCATATCCCAAAAAGTTGAATATGAGATGAGGAGCAATGCACATAATATATTTAACACATGATTTAACATCTACAATGCACATCTCTCTAGATAAACCTGGTTGTATACTTACCTATCTGGCAGATGTAGGCAAATTGATGTTTGAAACCTGTGCCTGCCCACTTTCCCCGCCTCATCCGAACACAATTATCCGAGGAATCAGGCTCACCTACCCACCAGTTTGTGAAGGTCAGGTCCCTGCCATCGGACCATTGCCAAACATTGCTGACTTTGTACAGACCTATCCAGGCTTCCGATACATTTTCTCTGCATAAAAGCACACATAATGAACCCATGAAATTGTACATACATATATACAGCTGTATAGATATTAATATACATCTAAATATAGATACATGTAAAGAAGTACAAGGGCTCTTCAGGAAATGCACATCATACCGACATGAAGATTCTTTTTTTGATCTAATGATATGAGTTATACTTAAGCCAAATCAGAAGAAAAGAAATGTATGGAACGATAATTGATCTTTAAAATTAAGTTTAACAACATTTCACTGAGTAAGGTTGTATCATCATTATTTTTAAGATGTGCTTTAGCTTTATTACACATGTAGGTATTACTTTTCTTATTATTTTGAGGAAAAAAACCTAACTTACAAGTATGCATTAGAATGCACCAAAAACCTGACGTGTGAACTTTACTAATGTTGTACCATGGGCATGGTATGTGGGAGGTAAGTAGAAAATATTGAAATATCAGAAAAAGAATAACTTTGCATTCACATAGATGTAAATCCTAATATTATCAATCTAAGACGTAGACTACCCAATCTAAGACATTGGCCCATAGGCCATTGTGTTATTTTTTGTTATTTTTGTTTTCTTTCTTTTGTTTGGATGCGTGTTCAGGTACCAACAAACTCATAATCACCTGCATGTGTTATGCATGTTGTGTCAATAATGCTAGAATCATGAGAAGTTGTACTGAAGAAGGGAAACATCTATGGTTGAATATGGGTTAATGCTGAAAAACACACTTTTTTTATTTAGAAATAACTTAATTGCTGCTCCTTTCGGTAATTTTAGGGAAAATAAATGTGTGTCTGGGTAAACATAATTATTGTGTAAGCTGTTTCACCAGCTGCAGATGGAGAGTTGTAGTGTATAATTCCTTATATATAATGTGAACTACTACAAACATTTTCATTTCTTGTTGCCATCGCAACTGTATTCCTGATTTTCTCTAAAATTGTAAATTTGTAATACATACTGTTTCATCAGTTCAATCAGAAAGTTGCCATCTTCTTTAGTTGTTGCACTGACCAAAAGAGCACCATCACCCTGACAGTTTGACTGTACCGTTGTCAGGTTCCCATGTTCTTTATACAATCTGATACATGAGTTTGATGATTGGTAAGCTGTGTATCCAGGAAAGCATGAACAAGGATCTGAAATAATTTCATATTGACCCTTTCACTTTACGCTTTGTCATAATATAACAGATAATTACTGAAATAGTGTCCAAATTACAATGATTTGTCTATAAATTTCGTAGAATTCAAATTTATTTTAGACTTGTTATGTGAAAAGCTTCTTTCACTAATTTCACTAAAATGTTCAAACTTTTGGCACTATGCCAACAGGGCAAATCTTTTGCGAGAATATATTATATGCCTCTCATATGTCACAATGATAACTAATTATAATAAATTTTCATAAAATAAACATATCACTTTTTATAAAGATAAGATGAGACAGTTTGTGTTCGCATAGATGAAAATTAGGTAAATGGTGGATTAGCCTGTCAACGTTTATCAGGGCTGCATTCCCAACTCAGACTTGTGGACTCACAAGTATTCCATAAGTGGTTTTGTGGGAAATTTACCATGAATATAAAATTGTGGTAAATTGTGGGTTTGTAAGGTTTCCTTTTCTAACTTGTGGTCTAAGGTGCAATCATGGGAAAAATGTGGGACAAATGTGGTATTCAAGGTAGTCACATGATATTTGTGTGTTAAATGTACATGTCAAATTTTCCAGTTTATCAGTCACATTTGGAACAAATGTGGGGCATTTATTAAAATGCCTTTCCCAACCTATGGAAAAAAGGACTTGTGGGTCCACAACTACACAGTTTTTGTGGAAAAGTAATAGGTGCTCAGAGCACCTGTAAGTGTTCGACAATTCAACAAAATTCAACAAAAACAAGACTCTTTACATGGAGATGCCAACATGAACATAAAAAAACAGTCTCAATTATATTATGTCATCTGACACAGACTTTTCTTAAAGTCAACATGCCTATTGGGGACTACCCCTACCCTGTCTGCACACTTAAATGTTGCTTGTAAGTATTCCACATATGCACCACAAAAAGCCTGCATCATTCTGGCAAATTTAAAACTAAAATTCGCGTATTGCACTACTTTTCAATGATTGTCCATCACAATTAATTCAAATAACAACAATAAAGGATGTGTATCTAATTTCCAATGTTATTTCCTTGTAAGTATGAACTCAAGACCAATAGAATCCACATTTACTATATGGGACACTTACAGAGTTTTCCAGTAGGCTCCACATGTACAGCAGGTAATTTAGAAACAGGTATATTTATGGAGATTGGGTGACTGAGAGTGCTGTAGGATATATAGAAAATCTGTCCACAAAGTTGGGAATGCAGCCCAGGTTTCAAACTGACCAAGTACCCCTAATGTATTGATGAGTTAATGTAGCTTCTATTTGAAAAGGAACAGTTTATATTTACATTCAAACCAAAACATTTCAACTTACCAGTTGCAAAGACTCTGAATTTACACAAATATATGAAGAAACTTAGCAGACAAAGTTGTAAAGGCTGGACCATGATGTCTGAGTGTCACAATCAAACTGTACGTACCACTGCCCCAGGACTAAAATGAATGCTCAATGGAGTGGGGAGATCTTGAAATATAATACTGCAGCTTGCCATGAGAACTAGCATGATGTAACTGTCATGGTTATGTGATGTTTGGACCCCCTAACACTTATATACAGCAGTACATTATAGAAACATACATTCTGACACAGGTAATAATTTATATATATAGATTCTAAAGCCCCATACCCACTATGCGACTTTTTCCTGAATCGGCGTCGGCGTCAGCGGTCCCGTCGGCAGTCCCGTCGGCCGACTCTGGTTGGACAAGCCATACCAACACACAATCGGCGGTCCCGTCGGTGCCGACGGGACCGCCGACAACCACGCCGATCCATATCAAACAAGTTTAATAATTTTACGCCGACGCCGACGCCCGTCGGCATCAGCCGATGGTAAATTGCATAGTGGGTATGGCGCTTTATGGATTCTGGTTTGTCGCTGATTTCCATTATGAAACTTTGGGATTCATAACTGTTTCTATTCATTTAAGTTCAAAAGCAAAAGTGACTGATTCAATTTTACCGCGCAATGTGGAAAGGCATATTACATAGAACCTGAATCTGGTACGTTGTTGGCAAACAAAGAATCTAATGTACGGTTGCAATATAGTGTATAACTGGTACTTTTAATTGATAGGTGTAACATAACAGATCGTTTCATAATTCCTTTCAGAGTGATCCATTATACCCTTTGTCTAGTAAATGTCTAAGATCCATTAATCATTATGCAATGCATGTACAAATAGCAATAATGTAGCTAGGTAAACACGGGACATAATCAATGATTCTACTTTATTTCGTATTTCCTTGTTGGGTTAACATAAACAGAGGACATTGATGAATTCTGTACATAATTGATTTTTTAATGTCCTGCCTTATTAGGATTTCTTTACCTAATGCTCGATTTCATACAGTTGGAAATAACTCCTAGTATTTTCAGGTAAAAAAGTTGCAATGACCCATGCATCTAATGTTCTAAACAATTTCTAACTTGCATAGAATGTGAGGCACTTTCATCTGGGTCTAAGGGGTGGATTTCCAACAATATCATAGATATCACTGAAATTTCACAGTAACACATGCACGCATATACCCTATATGGACTGCTCCACACATCTGGCAAAAAATAAAATACTTTAAAAATGTTCCATTACTATAGGAGCACTTGTTGAAGAGTGGAGCCAAGCAAGATACTCAAGTGTAAACAAACAAATAAAAATGACGAAAACAGACAAAAAATCAAACAATTTTTAACTGTGACAGAAAACTGTTTTTATCAACTTTCTACCAATAATTATGAGGCAGACTATCATATCAGAATATCTGTGACATGGTTGCAAATTTGGTCCAAGACCAAGCTGGAGAACAATTGATATGACACCCAAGCTCTGACTGCTTCCTGTCATATTCCAATAACTGTTAACTTTGCTTCTTTTCAAAACTGATCAGAGGGTTAATCTAAGCTATCCAGATTCTTACAATTGTATTACTGTGAATACAAGTTTAGGATGTTATTTAATGCATTATGTTTTGACAGTGGGACTTCCGCTTCTTCACTCATCATTATATATCTCTTAATTAAATGAAAATAACAAGCAATCATTCTAAATCATCAAGGTTTATTCAATCTGGAAATATTGGCCTTCTCCCAGGCAAGCAGTGACAAAACAAGCACGTACTACAACCATACTTTTTTGGTTAGTCTGTAATCTGCCCAATTTTCATGTAACAGTTACGTTGTTTTAGGTAAAGTTGAGACTGACAAAATTAGAATGTTATAATAACATTACATTTAAGTGAAGTTGAGACCTTACTAGTAAAGAATGTTATAATATTGTTAGCATAACATGAGAGAAAGTTCAAGAATGTCACAATAATGTCACAGTGCGACATCACAGTATTAACAACATATTTTTGCTTGGGCTGCTCATGACTTCTAAAAAACAGAAAGATTATAAATCAAATTAACTATTATTCTAACAATTTGAGAATTTTGTAATACAGTAAAAAAAACTAATATAAACTTAGAAGACATGATGTTTTGCTAATCTGATGAATACTTTAACATGCTGGAACATATAAATTTTAACACAAAGTAATTCTACTTTAAAAACAACCTGTCCACCAAACTGTGGTGTTTGAGTTTAACATAGTTTAACCATTTTTGAGCTCTATGTACTACCAAAATTTTTCTCCTGTCTATTTTGCATGTCGAAAATTTGAAACAAGCTTTTCAATTAATAAAATCCATCTTGCTGCGTGCTGAGTTATTGAACGCTAGTGTTTATCTAGGGTCTTAACTAATCAAATGGGGAACAGTTATTACTTAACTCTCCGGATCGTCTTTACTTGATCATCTTTTATCCTTGCTATTCAAGTGGTAGACTAGTCCATGAAATGGGTACTCATATCCATAACGCAGACAATATGCTAGGTTGAGAGTCAAGTTTATTAGTGGATGTCAACTGCTTCACATTCACTGGTGTATTCACAACATGCCTTAATCCTATGTATACAATCAGTCACCGTCCGGAGGTAATAAAATTATGGCTATGCAAACAATGTAGTTCCTTCTTTAGTCACCAGATGTCATGAATAGCTATCTAAACCCCTGAATCCCTAAGACTCGAATTGATCCAAACTTGTTTCGACTTGCTCTGTCTCAACTACTGATCATCACCCTTATATATTAACCAGTTATTGATTTTCTCCCAAGTAGTGCTGCTTCTGGTAAACTTAGCCTGTCTGACATAACCAAACAGGTGTATTATGCCTACCAGAAGTACCTACCATACTTATACTATGTGATACAGCAATTTGTATAATTTCGAATACTGTTTATAATTCATCTTCTACAACCTGGTGACTATTTCCTTATTTTATTTATACACTACTATTTACATGCACAAGGTGTTTTACTAACTACCTTTGTGCATTATCTTCTTTGCCTTATACCAAAACGAGCTTCTTCAATCCTTGTCCTAATACAGTATTTAATAAAATTGAAGTGTAGATTACATGAAAATTTGCTCAAGCTTTTGAATTTGAGAACTTTGAGGACTTGCCTTTGAAGAGAAACCAATGTTTAAACCAACATTTAAAAACTTTGTCTCTATATAGCAACTGTTAAAGAGAAATGTATGTTAGGAACGATCATGAGGAATCCTTCTACAGTTGCTTTTCATCCAACATGAGAAACTATAGGCCATTTCTGAGCCATTGTATCCTTAACAATCTAGTTGTTTCAGATATCGCTCCCTTTTTCCACCAACTATAGCAGTCCCACTAGAGGTGAATTTTTCACAGGTGGTGACAGAGGCCTCTCTATTCACATTGAAGTGTATGCACTGTGAATCCACTGCACAACTGGAAAATAATAAGAAGCACATACACTAGAAAGGTCTGTTAGAACATGAGCACAGTGGTCTCCCTCTTATGCGGCAACCCTCAGGGATAATGGAAAGTGGCCACCTTTGAGGGGACGGAACTAAGAAAGACTATTGTTCAATATCATAGTCATAGGCACTTTGTATGATATTAAATGATTGTGAAACACATGAACAGTATGAGATAAAAGGCACATACTATTCAGTAACAATGAAAGAACACCTATGTGTATAGAGAGTTTTGTGAGTTTTGCCTGCAGGTTAACCTAAAACAGAATGCAAGCTGGGTAATATGTTGACAAAACTTGCTTTAGTATACACGTTTTAATAAATTGTATCATTATTTGTAAATTAATACTGTGAAACACTAGCCATCATTATATTGTAAATCACTATCCATGTTCGTTAATATTTCCTGGGTTCTTTGCAAATTAAATTCATTGTAGATGGATTAATATGAATTGTTTGTTAATTTTCTATAGGTTTTCCATGGATTTTGTCGACAAAATGAGTCAAAATTAGCCTGCAGGTCCTTAAAATACTGTAAAATTGCTATCCTCGGTAGGGAGAACTGAAACTATACTCTTAAAACTGAGCATAAGTGTTCTCATTTAAAGAGCAACCTTTATCTAATCCACCATTTAAATTCAGAGTTTTGTGATAACTGGTACCTAGACCTTTCCTGGCTTAATGATAAAACTTCTAAGGAAACATGTATAATAGCCTCACCTTCTTGCACATTCAATACTTGAAGCTACCACAGCCTTGTCATATGGTTGATGTGAACTGTTAAGAATCATATTTGTTTCTGAAGTTCTTTGGAAGGTTGTTTTAAGTGTTGTGAGCACTACAATTTAAAACAAATATGCTCAGTGTATCAATAGGGCAATGTCAATTACAGAAAGACATAATCAGATTGGGACTAGCAAAGTTTTGTGGTATTGTATTATCTTTACATATTTTTCTCTAGAACTTTGATTCATATTGAAAATGAATTCCACTCTACACAAATGATATACATAGAAAAATTATATACACAAAAAAACTGATAAGTATGAAAAGTGAATAGCGTAGTCTTTGAATTATTAAGGTACATCAATACACTGTTCATTACAGACAATGTGGTGGTGATGTAGAATATTTTCAGAATTTTCACTCTGAACGGTATAAAAAATATAGGAGGAAAAAGGGAAAATACACACAGGCAAACACAAGAACATCAAATGTATTACCTAATATAAAATGCATTAGCTATCACTTTTTTGGGCCATACCTATATTGACTAATAGTTTCAATGTTCCCACCGACGGATTTAGAGGGGGGCGCATGGGGCGCATGCTTCCCCCCCCCCCACACCAAATTTTTTAATGTAAACATTGAGACCTTGCAGGGGTTGCCGGGATCCTTTTTAATATGTGCCCCCCCCCTTTTCCAAAATTCCTGGATCTGTATCAGGAGACATTTTTGAGAACCTCTAGCAAACACTCTCGCCAAATGTGCTTAATCGTTTTCATTACAAGAACATCATATGTAATCTTGTTCTACCACCCCTACCATTCCTATAAAATCATCTTCCTCTCTTCCATAGATGAAGTTGATGGGCCAATCACCTGAAACCCAGTTGAGGGTATTGTCTTGGCATAACAAACCAGGCAGTTGTAGTGCAATCAACCTTTAAGCAGATTCCTTGCTATAGAGCATGATTTTGTAGCTTTACAAGTTACTCCCTTTGCTCTTGAATAGTTGTATCATAAACTATATCTCTATAATCAATATATGACATGATTTTGGATATGTATATTTGAAAGACAGCAGTGGTAGTTATCTATGGCTTTATTTTACCTAGAATAGTTTGTGTTCAGGTAGTCAAATAGCTTGGGCATGTGCTTTAATGTTCCAATTGTGATCTGGAATTACTCCCATATATCTGTAATGTTCTACATTATCGGAGTTCTTGACCTGCTATAATCATGAAGAAAGAATCCCTCAGTTTCCAAAATATCATAGTATTGCAATATCTTCCTATTCTTATTTTCTTATTGGGTGGTTTACCTTAAATCATTTCTTGAAACTAGTATTCCATTCACTGTTTTGGTGATTCCTATTGTAATGTATAAAAGAGCAATTTTCCAGATCATGTATTTTGAATTATCAGTGTGTGTCAGTCAATCTAGAGATTTCTATTTTGATCTGCTGGATTTGTGTCTTTTGGGAAACCTGAGACAATGGTGTCGGGCACATGCCGAAGATTATAAATCATATCCCAAAAAGTTGAATATGAGATGAGGAGCAATGTACATAATATATTTAACACATGATTTAACATCTACAATGCACCTCTCTCTAGATAAACCTGGTTGTATACTTACCTATCTGGCAGATGTAGGCAAATTTACGTTTGAAACCTGTGCCTGCCCACTTTCCCTGCCCCATCCGAACACATTTATCCAAGGGATCAGGTTCACCTTTCTTCCAGTTTGTGAAGGTCAGGTCCCTGCCATTGGACCATTGCCAAACATTGCTGACTTTGTACAGACCTATCCAGGCATCAGATACATTTTCTCTGCATAAAAGCACACATGATGAACCCATAAAATTGTACATACATATATACAGCTGTATACATATTTATATATATATCTAAATATAGATACATATAAAGAAGGACAAGGGGTCTTCAGGCAATGCACATCATACCAACAGGAAGATTCTTTTTTTGATCTAATGATATGAGTTATGCTTAAGCCAAATCAGAAGAAAAGAAACATATGGAACAATAACTGATCTTTAAAATTAAGTTTAACAACTTTTCAATAAGTAAGGTTGTATCATCATTATTTTTAAGATGTGCTTTAGCTTTATTACACATGCAGGTATTACTTTTCTTATTATTTTGAGGAAAAAAACCTAACTTACAAGTATGCATTAGAATGCACCAAAAACCTGACGTGTGAACTTTACTAATGTTGTACCATGGGCATGGTATGTGGGAGGTAAGTAGAAAATATTGAAATATCAGAAAAAGAACAACTTTGCGTTACTCATAGATGTAAATCCTAATATTATCAATCTAAGACGTAGACTACTCAATCTAAGACATTGGCCCATAGGCCATTGTGTATTTTTTTTGTTTTTTTTGTTTTCTTTCTTTTGTTTGGATGCGTGTTCAGGTACCAACAAACTCATAATCACCTGCATGTGTTATGCATGTTGTGTCCATAATGTTAGAATCATGGGAAGTTGTACTGAAGAAGGGAAACATCTATGGTTGAATATGGGTTAATGCTGAAAAACACACTTTTTTTTTATAGAAATAACTTAATTACTGCTCCTTTCGGTAATTTTAGGGAAAATAAATGTGTGTCTGGGTAAACATAATTATTGTGTAAGCTGTTTCACCAGCTGCAGATGAAGAGTTGTAGTGTATAATTCCTTAGTTATAACGTGAACTACTACAAACATTTTCATTTCTTGTTGCCATTGCAACTGTATTCCTGATTTTCTCTAAAGTTAAAAATATGTAATACATACTGTTTCATCAGTTCAATCAGAAAGTTGTCATCATCTTTAGTCAGTGCACTGACCAATAGACCACCATCACGCTGACAGTTTGACTGGACAGTTGCCAGTTTCATACGCTCTTTGTACAACCTGATACATGAATTTGATGAGCCATAAGCTGTGTATCCGGGAAAGCAGGAACAAGGATCTGAAATAGTTGACATTGACCCTTTCACTATCACCTTTGTCATACCAAAGCTGATAATTATTGAAATAGTGTCCAAATTACAAACATTATTGTATAAATTGCCTAGAATTAGGTACCACAATAGGGCCCGGATTTCTTCTGAACTTTTTGTTCTGACGTTTAAGGATATTTCTATGCCGGATACATACACATATTTGGTATTAAATTAAAGCTCTGTTTGCCTACAACTTGAAAAAATCATTCCCATGGACATACAATTTGATTTAGTACGTTTTTTTCAAGTACATATGCACAAATTAGCCATTTTTTTAAAATAACAGATTAGCTCTTTGCCCATGTCTATTTCGAAGGACTCATAATTGATAAATATTATCAAGTTTGGTGCCAAATTGAAGCTGAAATTATAAGTTATTTGGCCAAAGAACTCCCATATCTGTGTATTGTATGGTCAAATAGCGCAAAGGGATGTTTGGGAGGCAAAAAACACTACTTTTTGACAAAATGTCCACTATTTTACCCCTTTTTTTTATTTTGAGGTACTTAAACTCAATGAATATTTATATGTTTGGTATCAACTGAAAGCTCATCCAAAGGGCTACCTTGCTATGTAGGTGCCATATTCCAGTTCTTCATGGTCAAAATGCACAAAGCAAAAAACCTCTATTTGGGGCTGAATTTATTTTTATTCTGAAAAAAAATATCATTTAAAAAAAAAGCTTCAATTACTTTTATTCAATTGTTTTTGCATGTCATTTGATCTGCTTCATTTTTGTCCTCTCTCAAATAAAGCCTCAAATCATTGTGAAAAAATCATCTGTGGTACCTACTAGAAGTCAAATTAATTAAAAACTTGTTATGTGAAAAGCTTCTTTCACTAATTTCACTAAAATGTCCCAACTTTTAGCACTATGCCAATAGGGCAAATCTTTTGCGAGAATATACTATATGCATCTCACATGTCACAATGGTAACTAATTATAATAAATTTTCATAAAATAAATATCTCACTTTATATAAAGGTAAGATGAAAGTGTCATCCTCATTGTACAAAAAGACAGTTTACGGTTCTTATAGATGAAAGTTAGGTGAAGTTCAAACTGACCCAGTACCTTAGTATCCTTAATGCATCAATGAGTTAGTGTAGCTTCTATTTGACCAGGAACAGTTTATGTTTACATTCAAACCAAAACACTTTATCTTACCAGTTGCAAAGACTCTGAATTGACACAAATGTATGAAGAAACTTAGGAGACAAAGTTGTAGATGCTGGACCATGATGTCTGAGTGCCACAACCAAACAGTATCTACCACTGACCGGAACTAAAATTAATGTTTGATGGAGTGGGGGATCGTGAAATATGATACTGCAGCCTGCCATGACAATTAGCATGATGTAACTGTCATGGTTATGGTATGTTTGGACCCCCTACCACTTATATACAACAGTATTTAAGTAAAGCCTCTACATTATAGAAACATAATCATACATTCTGACACAGGTAATAATTGATATAGATTGTAATGGATTCTGGTTTGTGGCTGATTTCCATTATCAAACTTTAATTTGGGATTCATGACTGTTCCTATTCATTTAAGTTCAAAGGCAAAAATGATTGATTCAATTTTACCATACAATTTGAAAGGGCTTATGACTTAGAACTTAAATCTGATAGGGTTTTGGCAAACAGAAAACAAACAAGAAATTTAATGTACAATGGAAATGAAGGTACATCAAATAGTGTATATAATGTTTCTTTGAACTGATAGTTGTAACAGAACAGATCACAATTATAATAATTCCTTTCAGAGTGATCCATTATACCCTTTGTCTAGTAAACATCTAAATTCCATAAATTATTATGCAATGCATGTACAAATAGCAATAATGTAGCAAGGTAAACACGGGATATAATCAATGATTCTACTATATTTCCTATTTCCTTGTTGTGTTAACATAAATACAGGACCTAATGTTTGTACATAATTGATCTCTTAATGTGCTGCCTCACTAGAATGTGTTTATCTTATGTTCAGTTCTATACATTGACAGCTAGCTCCTAGTATTTTCAGGTAAAGAAGTTGCAATGATCCATGCATTTAACGTTCTAAACAATTTCTAACTTGCATATAATGTAAGGCACTTTTATCTGGGTCAAAGGGGTGGATTTCCAACAATATCAAAGATATTACTGAAATGTCACAGTAACACATGCATGCATAATCCTATAGAGACTGCTCCACATATCTGGCAAGTAATAAAATATGTTAAAAAGTTCCATTACTACAGGAGCACTTGTTGAAGAGTGGAGCCATGCAAGATACGCAAGTGTAAACAAACAAATAACAATGATGAAAACAGACAAAGAATAAAACAATTTTTAACTGTGACAGAAAACAGTTTTTATCTTTCTACTGATAACTATATTAGGCAGACTATCATATCAGCTTAAATATCTGTGACATGATTGCAAATATGGTCCAAGACCAAGCTGAAGAAGAATTGATATGAAACCCAAGCTTTGACTGCTTCCTTTCACATGTTTAATTCCAATGACTGTTAACTTGGCTTCTTTTCAAAACTAATCAGAGGGTTAATCTAAGCTATCCAGATTCTTACAATTGTATTACTGTGAATACAAGCTCAGGATATTATTTAATGCATTATGTTTTGACAGTGGGACTTCCACTCCTTCACTCATCATTATGTCTCTTAATTAAATGAAAATAACAAACAATCATTCTAAATTATCAAAGTTTAATCAATCTGAAAATATTGGCCTGCTCGCAAGCAGTGATATAACAAGCATGTACTGCAACCATACTTTTTTGGTTAGTCTGTAATCTGCCCAATTTTCATGTAACAGTTACGTTGTTTTAGGTAAAGTTGAGACTGACAAAATTAGAATGTTATCATAACATTACATTTAAGTGAAGTAAAGAATGTTATAATATTGTTAGCATAACATGAGAGAAAGTTCAAGAATGTCACAATAATGTCACAGTGGGACATCACTGTAATGGTCACTATTACAATATCTTTGAGGTGAATTTGAATGAGAACTGAGAAAATCCTTCTATGGCTGCTTTTCTTCCTAATTGAGAAACTATAAGCCATTTCTGAGCCATTTTATCCTTAGCAATCTAGTTGTTTCAGATATCGCTCCCTTTTTCCACCAACTATAGCAGTCCCGCTAGAGGTGAATGTTTCACAGGTGGTGACAGAGCCCACTCTATTCACATCAAAGTGTATGCACTGTGAATCCACCGCACACCTGGAAATAATAAGAAGTACATACACTAGAAAAGTCTGTAAGAACAAGAGTACAGTGGTCTCCCTCTCAAGGCTATATTCGACTTAGCGTTAGGGGGCATTTGCGGTCACTATTTTTGGGTGCCGCAAGCAATTCGCAGTTTTGATACCAATATGTTGGTATCTGGTACCACAAACAAACTTTAGAAAACTTATATGAAATAGCAATAACCGCAACCAATTACTGCAAACAACAGCCGCAAACACCTAATTCCACCTTGTGGCACCCTAGCGCAAACAAATTTGCGGCTGTTTGCTTTCGTCTGATGGTCGCAAGCAAATACCATACAGTGGAATATAGCCTTTATGCAGCCACCCCAAGGTAATATGGAAAGTGGCTGCTCTTGAGGGGAAGGAACTAAGAAAACCTTTGGTCAATATCATATTCATTAGGTATATTGTATGATATTATTCTTTGGTTGATAAAGGCACATTCTATTCAGTAACAATGTAAGAACATATATGTTTATCGAGAATATAACAGTAAAACACACACCAACTGAAAATGTTCACTAAAATGAATTTCACTTTCTTGTTTGTAGGTCTGGCCCCTCATTCTTGCTAACACCTTGTTCAAGGTGCAATCACTTCCCCACTAATACATATCAACATCTCTTGGCCAACCCTTCTTTGTTTTAGGTGCAAACACAAACTTCCTTTTTCTCTCAGCATCCCCTAGCCCACCCTTCCTTTTTTTATAGGTTTGACCACCAACCTCCTTATTCTCTTAACACCTCCTGCTCTCCCAAGCTTGTTATAGGAAAGACTGCCCACCCTCAGAGAGAATTATACTACATAGCAATTCTCTCTGTCGCCCTCTAAGACCTCTTACCTCTTGGGTTAAATTGCTCTTTCAGTGTCTGCTGGTAAGGGGTTTGATGGCCATTTGGCACCTCAAAAGTCACAGGGATGGCACCGATCATGGATAAATATAAGGATAAACACATTTCTGGCACCAAATACAGGTTGTTACTGGAGGAGATGGCCAGATATAAGAGGGACCACTGTACCACTGTACCACTGTACCATGAAACCACTAATATACTTTGAGCCCAACATCATCTAAGCCATCAATTTACTTTAGGGTATCCCTTTTCCTATATTCTTTTCAAATCAATAACTTTTTTAATGAGTGCCACTCTATTCAAGGTTAAGACCCTAATGGAGGCTGTACTCTTAGAAGTGAATCTTAGTGTTCTCATCTAAAACCCAAGATTTATTTAACTTATCATTTGAATTCATGGTTTTGTGATAACTGATACCTCTCCAGGCTAAACGATACATTTCTAAGGATACGTAGATTATACCCTCACCTTCTTGCACATTCGATACTTGAAGCCACCACAGCCTTGTTATATGGTCGATGTGAAGTGTTCAGAGTCATGTTTGATTCTGAAATGCCGTTGAATGTTGTTTTCACCGTGGTAAGCACTACAATTTAAAAGGAATGGGCTTAGTATATCAAGAAAGTATTGTCAAAGAAATAGAAAGATATGACCAGATAGGGACTAGAACAATTATGCAGTATCAGATACTGTTTATATATGATCATGACAGAAGTATCCCTCAGTTGTACAGATATCCTAGCAATGGAATGTCTTTTTGATGGGTTGGTTTACCTTATAGTATTTCTTAAATCTAGCCATTTTCTCTTCTAATAGAATTCTATTAATTTTACTGTTTTGGCTATCCCAATGGTAATGTATAAAATGATGTTATGGTCATAACGTTTATAGGCAGTAATCTCATTTAGAATATTATGCATGAAAACAATCGATTGTTCTTTTTCCATTTAATACAAATTAAAGTGCTCTGTATATTTTTTTTATAGATCATAACTATATTTTGATTCGTCTTTGTGTCTGTCAATGTAAAGATTCATATAAAATTTTGATCTAAGAATTTTGTGTACTATGGGAAACCTACATGAGATGATGGTGTCATGCACATGTCTCAGATGATACATGATACCCAAAAAAGTTGAATATTAGATAAAGAGTAATGATTTCACATAATGAAATATTGAATTCAGATCAGTATTCATAATAAGCCTACATCTCTCTGGATAAACCTGATAACATACTCACCAATGTGGCAGATGTAGGCATATTGTGCACTCAAATTGGTACCTTTCCACTGCCCATTTGTCATCCGAACACAGTCTTCCGAGGCCTGGGGCTCACCAACCTTCCAGTTTTTGAAGGTCAGGTCCCTGCCGTCAGACCATCGCCAAACATTGCTGATTTTATACAGACCTATCCAGGCCTCATTGACATTATCTCTGTAATTAGAAAACATACTGAAACCCTGAATAAATAATCATGATTAGATATATAGAGCTGTATGCATGCTTATATATTTATGAATATAAGTAAGGGCCATATTACATTATGTGTTTTTTTATTTTACGTCGGGGCGTTTTTATTTGCTTGTTTGCTGATGTGAATATCAAACACAAATCAGGTCGCCCAACGTGATGTTTAATATAGAAAAGAAATTGCTGCAGGCATTCACATTGGTTCACGTTGGGCACAACTAAGTTAAACAAAATATAATGCTGATATCCTTAGTACAGCCAAAACATACTGAAACAAAGAAAAGAAGGCTCTCAAAGTGTCAGCAACTTCAGCCTACCTGTCACCAGAAAGTTTTAACTCATAATCTTAAACGCTTATGAAACGCCCAAATGTGCAACTCTTGCCATATTTCATTTAAGGTTTGGTTTCAATTGTAAACTTTATCAATTATTGTGAATACATGGTCCACATTTAGTATTTTTTCAAATTTACACTGATCCTTAAAGTTGCCTGATGGTCACCGACATCAATATCTAAAATGACTGAGTTCACGTACTTGTGTTGTTCACGGTTATGTAGGCTCACCTTTAGAATATGTAAATTTTCTATTCTAGTTATCTAGAAAACACAGAATAGGTGTAATACATACTGTCTCATCAGAGCAATCAGAAAGTTTTCATCATGTTTAGTCTGCGCACTGACCAAAAGAGCACCATCAAGCTGACAGTTTGACTGTGCCATTGGAAGGTTCAAATGCTCTTTATACAATCTGATACATGAATTTGATGAGCCATAAGCTGTGTATCCAGGGAAGCATGAACAAGGATCTGAAATAATGTGACATTGACCCTTTTACTTGCGGCTTCGTCATAACATAACTGATGATAACTGACATATTTTTGCAAATACAAATGTTTTCAATACATGACTTGAAATCATGATTTATTTTACTTTATGCAGTTAACTAATTTTGATAGAATTATTCCATATGTAAGCGCCATGCCAACGTGGCAAATCGTTTGCAACGAGTCATTATTCCTACTATATATGCATCTCGCATGTTCCAATGGTAACTAAAAGTTTATATGCATCTAGCACCTTATCAGGATCAAATAAAAACATTATTATAGTTTTTATGAAAAAGATGATTTGTGATTACTACAAATAAATGTTAAGGTATAGCTGATTATATTATTTTACACAAATTTAGCTATTAAATTGGCAGTGGAATTGGCAGGGATATCAGTTGCTGATTGTCAATAGTTGTCAATTATTAAATTGACCCTATGCCTTAGGATCCGAAATGCATTGACAAGTTAATGTAGGTTTCTTTTGACTATAAAAAGATTTAAAAATGTCTATACTCAAACCCAATCCTTTCACCTTACCTGTTGCAAATACTCTGAATTTACCAAATAATATGACAAGACTTGGGATAAGAAGTTTCAGAGTCAGGGACATGATGTCTGAGTGCCACCACCTAACTGTATTGGCAGTCACCTAGGCCTATATTTTTATATAGACTGCAGCCTACCAGTGGAATAATGTAGGAAAGTAAACAATTCAGAAGCCAGACATGACATAATCAACAGTTCTAGTGTTTTGCCATTGTTTGCTCATGGGAATATATATATATATATATATATATATATATATATATGGAGGACATTGATACAGTCAGTGCTGAATTGATTCCTTAATGTGTCGCCTTATTATGTTTTGCTTGTCTACCCAGCCTACATGCTCCTGTTTAATGAACACTGCATTGTATCTGCATTTCATCAGCATTGCTTGTGCTCAATGCAGCTGAAATGGAACAATCTTTGTCCTGTTGTACAATGAATTCCATAACAATGAACACATTTGTAACAACAGAAGCGTTTGTTTTCCACTCCGATCGTTGTTGGGCCATTTTTTCCCTTTAAAATAAACCTATTCATAATGCTGTAAATGACTTGAATTTTTTTACAACATATAGTCCTATAGTGTCCCTCCATATATCAAGTTAGAGAATTCAACTTGATACAATAGAAACACAAAGATATTGCAAAATGATATCGTTGTAAACCACATGTTCTTTAAGTGATCTGAAAAGATGTCATGGTTACAATCGGTCAAAGGGCCACTGCTCCCAACTGACACCTGCTGGTAAGCAAAAGTGTAGAGAAACAGATTCGCATGCCTATATTTAACCACTGCATGTTTATATTGGACCACTATCTATATGAAAACAGAACTTTATGAAGGAAAGTATGCAGCTGGTAATACATGATTAATTGATGATACATAGCCAATACAGTAGGGTGTTGAATAAATCTCTAACATGGGTAATGCTCCTATATTCTTGAGGGCATGTACTTGAGTGCTGAGGTAATGTTGGCAGGTCTGTCAGTCCAATGTCGGAAAACTTTGTGAAGAGAAAGTCACAGATCCGTAGGATAATCTACCCAGGCACATTTTGGATTTTCGGAGGCTAAATTTGGGCATTTTAATACACTACCTTTACCTAGGTGGTTATTCACTTTCAACAACCTTTACATTACTTTTAAAGACACTTTATGAATACCCAGGGTACTTAGGGTCATCACACAGTTGTTTTTTAGCTGCCAAGAAGAGGTATTGTGATCCTTTGTCCTTGTCATTCTGGGTTAAGTTTTTGTTTCAGAACTGGATTTTGTCACTCTTTGTAGGGCTGGCATGAATAAAAGATATGTCTTCAAACACATGAATTTCTGCTATTGGTTAGTCAGAACAGTCTTGAATGCCTGGTCTAAGGTTCAGGACCAAATAGAGATTAGAAGTATATGTTACTAGGGCCTTTACGGAGGACTGTGGTAGTACGTGGTCAGAAAAACTTTGAACTCAATTTTCTCTGTTTCTATTTTCCATTTCGATGAATTTCTTTATTACTTCTCTGGAACTTATCTAAGCACCCAGGTATTGCAGATACACATTCTATACAAACTTCAATGTATATTTTACTCACCTGAATTTATTTGATAACCTGTAATTATCAAGTCATTCACAAGGGGATTTCTCCTAGTTATGATGTAGCAAGGTTCCTTAAGGCTGTACCTGAGATAGGGCTTTTGCATCAGGAGTGATACGGAGATCATAAAGGTGTTTTCCTGTTGATATTGAAATCTGCTTTATATGTGTGTAATCAAATTAGTATTATATATTCATGATGATGATGATGTGTTGGAGCTTAACGTCTACTCAGCAATTTTTCAGCTATAATAAGACTAATTCAGGTTTTTGACTGTACACATCTGTATGAATAAATGTATTGGGTGAAAACAACAGCAAGGTAAGTTGGTCTAACAGGAAGCACCAGGAACAGAACCGGACCTGCTGCATACAAATTATAAATATAAACCACTATAGACATTGTGCACATGCCGTCACACTTCCCAAATTGGGAAGGCTGCCATCTTGGTGATTAATTCAAATTGATCATTTTTCATGGTTCTAAAGTATCTTGGATTTAAATTTTTGGTGATCACCAAAATCTGGTGACGTGACCCCGTCTGCACAAGGTTTATACCACCCCACCCCCTAATAATTATGATTATATGATTAAATTCCATTCATTAAACTTTTATCTGAGTCATTCAATTAGATGGTTATGTTTATTACATAGAGAGGCACAGACTTTAACTCTTTTGTGTCTCTTAGTTCAGGAAAGCTAATTTCATGAATGTCTAAGAGCTGTTAGACTTAACAGCCTACAAAGGGAAACTTTAGGCAGAATATGATGATGATATGAAACCAAATGGCTGTGATCACCAGGACTGCTTCACATTCTAATTGGTCTCATTTACTTAATAACATAGAATTTCAGCTTTATGAAATTACATCTTCAGAATATCCTTGAATGATTGAATTGCCACACTTATTCATAAAAGGTGGAGAGAGAATAGAAATTACAGAGTGCTCACTTCAACAAAATCATGATCCCCATTGTTTAGCTAGTGTACACTATGTAAAATAATCATGAAAAATCTTTTTCAAATCATCAAATTTCAGTTAAATTAAATACAAGCCCATGTATAATACTTAATTTGCAAAATAATAATAGAACTGTTCATCCATTTCTGTAGCAAGATATCAAATTATATTATGTGACCAGTCTCAGGATTTGGTAACCTGGTGGGATATTGAGAAATTTGCCCTAAATCCATTTTCAACTGGAGTATTGATAAAACATGTTGATGGTACATATTTTCCTGAAAATGTGAACCTGAGTCTGACTATAATCACAGAAAGTGTTCTATCTATTCATGGAAATTAAATTATGGGTAATTTGGCATTTAATTTTGATTTCTCAAAGGGTGCCAGAATGAGCAACAACACCAGGTTACAATGGCCAACAAAAGGAAGGTTTAAATTGCATTAACTATTTTCCTAATACTCTAATAAGAAATAAGCATATTTTGAAAAATTGTGAAGATAAGAAAATCAAATATTTTCGGCTAGATATTGCTTGTTTGTTGTTTTGTTGTTTTCAGCTCGGTATAGTAAACAAATGAAGCACATAAGCCTTATCAGGGGTATTTTAGTTGTCAAAAGCAGGGAAATTTAAACAAGCATATCTTAGGAATATTTAAAGGAGGAGATTCATATACATTATTTTTCCTACTTATTAAACCATTTCCCAAGGTTGGTCACATATGCCAGAGTGCCCACTCTGTTCATGATTTACTCTGTGACAACAGCTTGAAGAACAAAGTCATATGCATGTGGGACAGGTTCACCTCAGATACTATTTGTTTGTGATCAACATGTCATGAAGCAGAAGTTTATAGCTGGCCACACCAAGGGATAGGTAAGTGTAAGAGCTGTATTGATCTTGACTCTTGCTTCAGTGGAAGACATTTCTTTGGGATATTTGAAAGACGTTCCATGTCATGTAAGGAACTATTCAATCAGCAGTTATGGCTATATGTCTGTTGATACCGCAAAGAAAAATACACACATATACAGGTGAGATAGAAAAGTAGACATTTTGAAACATAATTATGTAGAGGAGAACATTTGTTTGGGACAAAATGTTTGAAACTTTTATTGTCCACTGTTTAACACTTTTATCCTAACTGGACTGTGAAGTAATATCTTGAAAATTTGTTATTGTGTTATAGCCATTAAATCTTTGCTTTTGATAACTATAGCAAGAGGTCATTGTTCCGAAGCACAATATATAATTTTCAAATTACATAGTTTGCATGTAAATGTTGATTTCTAATAATCACTTTTACATTAACTGATCAATACTACTTCAATATTGATACCTCTCATTTATATGTGCACACATGGACAACTATGTAAAAACACATACGATTATGAGTGCACATGACTTCTTGAGCTGTTGACCTCTCAATTTACTATATTTTAGACTACGTGTACCAAGCAATACATATATGTGCACTATATAGAATCATCAATCTGATTGATTAACAATTTCCTTTTTTCAGACATCATACAAATCAGTGATACAAAGAGAAGAGTGTCAAAGATCTTCAGCAATTAGTCAGAAACAAATTGAAGAGTACTATTATTGATTGTAGAAAAAACAATGAAGCATGTCAAGATTTGCTACTATCACAGCTTATATCGCAGCTGTGGCTTCGGCCATCATAGTTACATTGAGTTGCATGTTTGTGCAGGGTTTACAAGGCTCAGTTTGACATTGAGATATCTGCAGTTAGAGGCTTATTTCAAGGACCTGTGTACCTTGTTGTTGGAAAACTAATGGGTTGGGATTTGAGATTAAATGAAAAATATATCCCACCTGTTATATACCTTAGCTTAGTATATGTGGCATTCAATGTTGGTTACTATGGATCAACTGTCTATTTGCTACCATCTAAGGCAGAAGGATTGTTTTCAATATTTATTATTATATCTACTGTGGTTCATAAATCATTTACTATCATTGTCCATCTGCATAGTTGGTGCCATAATGTTAGTGCAACCTGCTTTTCTCTGTGGAAGAGGAAAGAAAATCAATATTTATCCCCTTGGATATATCTTGAGTTGTGCAGGAGGTATCACATTTGGAATGACTCTTCATATTAATCTCTCTGCATGAAGTGACCCCCTTTATCAAGATCACCTACTTCACCAGTTTATATTTCATCTTTTCTGTTATATTGTCTTTTTACCTTGAATATCAAGTTGTTTTCATGGATTTAAAACAGTTTTTATTTGTTATAGGCCATGCTATCACTACAGCAATAAGTACTTTCTGTAATATATATGCTGCTCATAATATTAGTGGTGTTAGAGCAAGCATTATTTACAGTATACAAATTCTCTTTTGTCTGTTGATGCAGTATACTTGTATGAAAATATTATGCCAGGAAATATGAATTGGATTGAATTTCCTGGAGCTGTTGTGTTAACATTAGGGGTTATCATTTCACCGGTTCTTGACTTGATTCAGATGTACAGAAATAGTAATTTTCTGGCCTGAAATCATTGGCCCACATATTGAGCTCACTATGACAATGATGACAATTACTCATCATGTTTGTGATTAATCAAGAAATTGAGGGAACTCTTGCCGTGGGTGATATGGTAACCATAATGATTATTTAAACCATTACTCGAGTCACAAAATGATAGAATTATCCCTGTAGCTAAATAACAGGTACTTATCAAGCGGGCCACTGTTGGCAACTTCCAAGTGTTTTTTGTGTTGTATTGCTTGGCAACATGGTACCTTGCTCTAGAACTCTAGCACTGCTTTACCAAGCTGTGTATAATGTTCTAAAACACACCTATCATTTAAGTATAAACTTATTGCATACACAAAATGCAGGTGGTCTGGGCCTATCCAATATCACTGTATACATTTGCTGACATACTCTCTAAAGTGTAATTACATTTTCTCTAGGCAAAAAAGAGAAGAACTTTGGCAAGTTGTTACATCAGAGTGCTTCTAAGCAACACGTAGAATAATAGCAAATATACATGAGGTTTAGTTAGGTATAAGCACTGGCCCTGACCTTCCTTTATTTATGAGTGATATAGACTTCAGGTGACAAGACTTGGAATTTATGAAATTACACCATAGGATATTCCATTGCCCAGTTCTTAAACTGTACATAGATCCATTGTCAGATCCAGGAATTTGGTGTACCTACATTTAAAAAAGGCTAAGTGTCCCATCCGTGGGCCCAGTTTTACATGAAGAAAAAAGGGATGTTTAACCCCAAAAATCTCTTCCTGAAAACCATCACAATCTGGTTCAACAGCCTCCCCAACAATTGTAATAAACAAAATAATGTGCAATATAATGGGTGACATCAAAATTCAGGGGCTGGGAACTTGAGATGCTGCCGCAGACTGCGGCAGGTTGTTAATTATAAGCCCTATGTGCCATGACTGGCTGCAGCATTCTAAAACCCATTGCATTCTCATTAGGGGGGCCATACATGGAATTTCATCAGTATTTTATTAAGGAAAAAGACAGAATGGTGCTTTTCTTTTATGTTTGTGAATATTACATATCATAATCACCCCATTAGGCTAATAAATTAATTAGTAAATGAAGTCATTTAGGATCATTAAGATAGTGTCCCCCCCTTTCCTACCAGGCTGCGGCAGGCTGCGGCCTGCAATAGCCTTGAGTAGAGGCATGTTGGTGTAATATCAGTGACCAGTGGCTGTGGCCTGCTGTGGGGAATTTTGACGTATCCCCTAAATGTATTGCTATTATAGTCTAGAACACATAGTCCATGTTTCTGGTTGATTGGAAAATTTAAGTACCAGTACTTACAAAAGGTATTTGCAACTTGTTGAACCACACCTGTTTTCTTGGTCTCAAGTTTCAGGTCTATCATGTACTGCAGAACTACTCAGGCCCTAATTGCCACAGAAACAATTGCAAGTACAATACATAAACAAAAGCCAGATTAACATACATATACTGACAGTAAGGAGTCTGATTTCTATGACATTTGACTCAGTCCCAAATTTTCTCACTGCAAACACATTAGTTTCTATAGAGGTAGACAGTACTTGCAATTCACCGAAACCAAAGTGTTTTGCAGTATTTAAGTGGGCACATAACATTCATAACCAATCACCGACAACGCATTTTCCAGTTTTTCAATGGGCAGATTACATTGGAAAACCACCTACAACAAATTGTTATCCAGTATTTTAATGCACTCTAATCTCACACAATTTACATCTTTCTGACAAATAATGAGGCACGGGATATGATTCTTATACGCTTGTTTGCCTTCTTACATCCTGTAAACACAACACTTAGGAAATTAAACTAAATTCCTGTAAAGGGTCTATTAAGAACGCACTGTGTTCACACCTCTCTTCTTCATAGGAATGGGCATGGAACAACTTAAATCAGGGGATCAGGACTTAGACAAAAATAGGGCCTAAGGGGTGTATGAACGAATCATCCGCACGAAAATGGGAGCGACTCCGTCCGGCGTAAGGACTCGGGAAGTTAACAGGTACGACAATCAGATGACAGGACCTCGGCCTACATGTTACAACCTTTTTAATTTATTGGGCATGGTCTGTGTCGTGAGTGCTAGAACCATTGTTCGAGATACTTGTTAGGTGCATTTTACGAGAAGATCACCCTGAAGCCGGCCTATCCTGAGCTTCTGCACCCAAGAGAGTCTCCTTAGCCACCCTTCCCATGAACCAACCCCCCTGACCATACCGCATCCACCACCAACCCCCGTGAGTGGGGCACGTTTCTAAGACGCTCTCGACCACCCGTTCCCAGATCCCCCCTTCACGGGTTTGTACGTGTGTTCATGAAATCCCGTCCAACTCGAGCATCAGCCGACCGAGCACGATATGGACAGGGACTGTAGAGAATCTTAATATCTCTGTTGGGAAACACAAGTGTTTCCCCACAGAGAACATCACATGGATAATGAACTTTTATTGGTTTCAAATTCATACACAATATCTTACTTCCAATGATGTACTATAATGATAATTACTATATTTTCAAATTCCTATATTGAGTAACAGACCAACACAGTAATCTGACCCAATGTTTGAGTGAATGAGTGAGCTATTTACATAATAATATCCACAGTTAGACCAGTTATAGAGAATGAAACTATTATAACCATTATTAATCTCTTGAAATCATTTGGCCTCTGAAAACAGGCAATTCCAGGAAAATAATTTCTCCTTTCTTAGCACTGTGACATTGTGACATCATACTGTGACGTTATATGTGACATTCTTGTAACACTCTTTCACATCATGATAATAATCTTATAGCATTCTTTAATAACAAGGTCTCAACTACACTAACATATAATGTAATTATAGCACTCTCTTTTAGTAAGTCTCAATTTTACCTAAAATGATGTGATCGTTATGTGAAAATTGGGCAGGTTATAATCTAACCAAAAATGTATGGTTGTAGAACATGCTTGTTACCTCACTGCTTGGCTTGGCTATCCTCGTGTGTCAGTTATAATAATACCGCTATATTTCCGCAAGCATAAGTCAACAATACATGAATGTTAAGGATAATGCCCACAAACTAGTGCTTCCCCCTGGTGGTGAAAACTGCAAAATCTCCTTATGATTTAATAAATGTGAAGGTTGGAGTGATGGATGGGCGCAAAATTATGTATAAAGCGAGGTTTTCACAAATGAACAAGTGCTGCAGATTAAGCCCTGCCCAAGTTAACCCTTTCAAGCCTTGACAACCAAAGCTTTATATTTGGGTTGCTCATCATGTTTTGAAAGGGTTAACAGATTTGGTCAGCCAACTAAACCTGTTTTCTGCATTTTTTTTGTTATTGCATGACGAAGAAAATAACCCATACCATTGATTTCAATGGGGAAAATGAAATTTTTCCCCATAGTAAAAAAACTGCCCAAAATATCTTTATCAAACTTGGTAGTCATTTACTACAGGTATTAAAGCAACCCACAACCAATGTTTCCTCTTAGTGTGAAAAAATATTGCAAGTTCTATTAACTGTTCCAATACATTGCAGGGGTCTAGTTGAAGCCTTTGGCAAAGTATAAAGTGTGAAATCTGGCTCAAACTTCATTAAAACAGCTAATGTTATTGTCTTCCTTCTATTATTGTGGGTCCACACAACTTCTCAGTTGTTTACAACAAAAAGTGATGACATCACTAGGATAGGATTCCCCCCCACAAACCACTTTAATCCACTTCACACTATGCACACTTTGTATTTATTTCAAACAGGGTTCTCTCCAAGTTTTCTAGTAGATTGATACTATAGGATTACTAATCAATTTGTCTACATTACTAATAAGGTTGTGGAAGAAATTTCTCAAATAAGGTATGTAATTAGAATGAGATGCACCTCTAATATGCCAGCAGTTCATCTAGTGTGAGTGTAGCCATAGTTCAGGCTCCACCAGTGAAATGTACATGATACTGTGGTCAACCATGTACATTTCACTTGACCCAGTTCTGGTTCAGTGCACATTGCAATTAACTCAAGACCAGCTCATTGATGACAGGGGAGTACTCATGAATCAATGCACTTGAGTGGCCCTCTTTCTTTAGTAATGTATCATTCAAATGCTTTATTCAATTTAATAGATTATTTCTGGAATATGCTGTATTTGTGGGGTGGAGAAGGTCTTCCAAACTATAGGAGTTATGTAAACCATATTTACAAAATTCAACCCACTACCCCCTTCTCTTAAAATGAGCATCTTATGCAAGTACTTTGTCAATGACATCATCATTTCTTGGGTGTCACATGGGGTATTTCCCAGAAGTATTTTAGTCATTGAGCAAACCAAGACAAACCCAATACTTTGAAAGCATTTTTCTCCATCAGAATGTGTCTTATGGCACATAAAGGAATATGTAGGGCACTTTAGAATCATCAAGGGGTGTGTTAGAAATGTTTATACATTTTCATGACTTGTGGAAATTTATGTGGTTGGATTGGTTGTGGGTTGCTTTAAGGTCAAACTAGCTTAACTTATTTAAATATTGACCGTTTCTAAAAAAAAGTTACACTGAAAAGTGTCAAAAAATAGAGGTGAGCAGCTACTTCAGAATATGCAAATTTGATCTTATATTACATGAGTTATAACACAAATTGTTAATCAAGTGGTCCCTTATCAAAATATCCATTTAATTTGGATGTACACACTCCAAAAATGTATATAATTACAATTAATTGTTAATTCTTTGAAAACCCACCAGGTGACATCTAGGTGAACAGCATCTAGTATCTTTAATTGTGTGTGCTTCCTGATTACCTAGATCTTCTAGTAGGAAAAGATACAAAATTACATGTTTTTAAATATTCTTTATTTGTGATATAATCAACAAGCGTATATTTTATCATTTTAGGACATGGATCTCATACGTATTATTATCCACAGTATGTAAACACAATGTTTACTATTGTTTTAATCCAGGGGGTAAAGTGTCCAAGATTTTCTATTAGCTCTTTCGTTGATTTTATGATAAAAATGAAAAAGAATGATGAAAAATCTAACTTTTGAAAATCCTAAACTACACTAAAATGAAACCAAGCCCAAAATCTATGATTAAAAGATTTAAGTAGGAAAGTATTTAAAATGTATTTTATACTATTCGAAATTGAGTGTCTTTGTATCAGTGAAGGAAGAACAAAATTGTAATATTAAGCATCTAAGTGCATTCCATACAAATAACAAGTGGACTGTTGTACACTGTCCTTGAGCCAGTAATCCATTGTGCACATCTCAAATATATCTAGATATTTAAAATTGTTGATCATTGCTTTTATCTATAGATAAATGATGCATTATCACTTTTCCAAAAGTCAATATACACTGCAGAAGTTGCAGAGGAAAAGATATTCATACATCCGTAGATTTTATGCATATCTCATTGAAAATATCTTCATGCATAACTCTTCTAATGGGGCAGAGTGGCATGCCATTGAAGGTTCCAGCCATGCACAAAGAATATGCACCAAGGTCTCGGAAAATCAGCCAGTCTCCTATCTGCAGCTCCGGCAGGTTGCAGCTCTCCTGTATAGAGTCTACTGAGTCGCACGTTGGTCCCCACAGCTTGGTGTTGTACTTCGTTTTTATAGATCCACTCTGAAGTAAAAGAAACATCAAGATTTGTCGTAAGTTTCTAGAATTTTAATCTTGTATGTTTGGTATCAAGATTATGCTTTCAGTTTCAGAATCTAAGGGCGTCCATGTCCTACTTAATTTTTGATGGTTGATAGGTTCTTTTAAAGATACAGGTTTTCAATTGTCAATGATAGTTTAATTTTCATGGCATAGTGATTTTCACAGGATTGGGAATAGGAGCCTTGGCTACAAACATAAAGCATTGAAGTTACATTTTAGTATATATATTGGGCCACATACAGCCTTTTCGAAGCAGGTGGAAATTTCAAAACTTCTCTGTTTTCTCCATTTTATCTGCACATACACCTCCTATAACCAATATTAAATATCCATATCCATATACCCTTATTCTTCCTTCTTCTACAACAAACCACCATCCCACAGCCATCATAACTTGTCTCTCAAATATACCACCCTATCGACCCCATTTCTTATAATATTTTAGTTCACTTTCTTATAATATTTTAGTTCACATTCATTTTACCATAAAAATAGAAGTTTTTTTCAGTAAAACTTAGTGGTTAAATCCTAAGTAGTTTCTCACCGTGACAGGAATAGGCCTGTAATCGTGGCCTTTGTAGCCGGTGTGAAGGGATAGGCAGCCCATGACTGACTCCGAAAGGTAGTACTCGAACCCAATATGCCCATTCTCTCCGTTCTCTTTGATCTGATTTGAAATGTCCTCATCTGCAAAATGAGCATTAAAGGGATCTTTGCCAGTTCTTCCTGCTTCAGATAGCTAATTTCCATTGTTTTTAGTACCTTAAGATTAACATTGACAAATCCTCATGAAACACTATAGAAAATATTCAAATATTTACTATGAATACACCTTTGTTGAATCATTTACAAACTAATTTAGTTCATATTAGATACTAACAGAAATATACAGAATTATAGTTATTCTAAATGTTTAACAACACATGGTGCCATGATTAATGAGAATCTACATGCTTTAGTGTTATGACTTGGTGACATGTTTCCCAGCATTCATCATGCTCTAGTCCTATGCCAGAGCAGCAATTTTGTCTACCTCATATACTAGCTACTAACTATATTTATACTAACCACTGCATATCTGCTAACCAATGCAGCATACAACATGTGGGCCAAACGAAAAAACCCTTACCTCTTGATTTATCATTGTTCTTGTTGTATCTTTTACCAATAACAGATGCAGCTAGTATCATAGATCCTTCAGTAAAATATCTCCCAGGTTCGCTTATGATCTTTACGCCACTTGTCTTTGGGAACAACACACTTAGGGTTTCATTTATTGGACCGCACATCTACAAAAATAAAAAAATAAACCCACATAATCATACAGAAATTTGAAACAGTAAATACGTAACTTTGATTGCTCCCATTGGCAATATCTGGTATTTTATCAAAATTCAATATCTAATAATGACATGTTTCGATACAGATGGAAAATATGCATATAAAAATTGCATGATTATGAAAGTATTTAAGGATAGACCCCAGTGATGGACGGCCAATTCAGTAAAGCATTAATAACTTCCTTACTAGCTCTCTGATCTTAACTTGCTATGTATCATTTTGAAGCTCTTATTTTTCTCTATTCATTGATGTAAGTGAAATTAAAATGTATTGAGAGCTGCAGATTTTAACAAATAAAAATTGAATTTTTTACTTTTATTTTTTGAACGTTGATATCTGGGTTAATATTCAACTTTCATGGATAAGATTTTTTACACATCTTCAGAACATTCACTTGCAGGGAACTGTGTCTCAGATTTTTGATATAGGTCCTAGATTATTTTTTATGATAAAAAACGGCAAAAAACGGGCAACTTTTTTAGATTTCTTTTTTACAACATTTTCTACATTTCATAAAAATAGAACTAGGGCATATATCAAAAATCTGAGACATGGTTCCCTCCATCTATATCTCAAGAATATGTCTCTAAAATTTCAAAGCTCTAACTTGAAGAATAACTGAGATATTGATGTTCAAAAATTAAATTTGAATATCATGATTTTCAGGTTTGTAAGTCGCTTATAGAGCAATTGTTCTATGCATTTTTATAAAAGTTATATCAATAGATGTTGTTTTTAACTGGCTATCTAATGAGGTTTTCTCTTTAATAATAGAATAAGAAACAGCTATAATGATTAGAAAAAAGGCAGCCGTGCCATTCTCAGTCCCATCACTGGGGTCTATCCTTAATAATGTAGTTTGGCTCTGATTCTTTGGTACCTGTACTATAGCTTTTTAACAAAGCAAGCCGATATTCACCTTTTTTAATTTTGTGTCAGCCCCTTCAGTCCCAAAGAATCCTCCACCGATGTCCAGCAGGTTCATGTGTATACCCATCTCTGCAGCAATGTTAAACACACGCTTTGCTGCTTTGATGTTTGCAATGTACACCTGTGGATCACAGACTCCTGAACCAGCATGGAAGCTGAATAAAACATGGGTAAGATCAGTCAGATTCGCTCTATCATGGCCCACTTTTGGACCAGCAATATTACTGCTGTGTCCTAGCTATTTCAAGTCACACTCCCTTTTATATATATACTGTTGCCTTCAATTTTCAAACAATGGTCTCTTTTTCTATGTATACTCACTATCTATAATAATTTTATCCTATTTTGTCTATCATTATTTCTACTTATTTTTCACATAATAACCACCCTCAGCTCATGATCTTGCAAAATAATCTAATTAAATTTACTATAAGTCTTATACAAATCAAATGCTTCTCAACCTTACCTTCAGTTTTTATTAATATCATACATAGAATCCACCAGTAGAACCTCACATGTAAAGTAATTGTTTTCTTTCTGGTCTTTTTCTTTTCTTGTTTTTAACAATTATTGTTGCATTGTATCTCATCTTGCAAAACTCAGTCTACTGCTACATAAGATATCCAGTATCACTTGATTCTAATAAAATAAGAATTGAATGCAAAAATCAGTAGTAAAATCTTACCTAACTCCAGTCACATTGAGACCAAGATCCTTTGCACACTGTAGCAATCCCTTCTCTTCCTGCATCTGACAGCCAAACTTGTTCTTAAGTGCATACTGAATGGCGAAGTGTGTCTGAGGAGCTATTCGCAATATGAGTCTGAAATATTTCAATTATATTCGGTCAAGAAAATGTGATACTAAGTTGGAGAACATAAATATTTTAGATGTTTAACTGGCATTTCTGTGACCTGATTAATCAGTTATCAAGTTATCTACTGTTAAAGATAAAATAAATATTGATGGCCACTGTGTGTTTCTTTGTATGGGGATGTCTCTCTAAGGCTACAGTAAATACACAGGTAATAGGACAATTTAAGATATTATAAGAAAATATATTTCTATAGGAAAGGCTATTTTTCCGCAATCAGAATTCTAGAATTGGTAACTTGGGTTTTTCTCCAATAGTTGTATACCTTGGTCAATGTGTTATTCAATGAAACAAACACAATAATCTTTGAAATGGAACTTCAAAATCACCTCAGACACCTATATTTGTCTTTAAACAGTTAAATGGCAAAATTGTTTGATCTAATCAAGTGAACAATAAATAAGAATGGGTGATATTCTATTAGGGGTTAAGACCTACCTTGAATTAGGTGCTATTTCTTTGATTTTTATGAGTTCTGCCTCATTATCAAATGTCATTAGTGAGACCCCATTTGCTGCAGCATACTTCAAATGAGATCCAAACTTTATGGTATTTGAAAAGATCATATTAGATGGGGTTGCTCCTGCTCTCAAAACATGTTGAATCTCTTTCTGCAAAACAAAATCAGGACCATCCAAGTCAGCATCAAAATTTTCATTTATGAGGAAAACAAATGTAGCAGTTGTTCTAGACTTAAAAGAAATGTAGTGTTAAATGGCATTTGTCAATGTGAATTCATGGTGATGTGCCAGTAAAAGTGTAATGACCATTTCTCATAGGCACAATTTAAAAACATGTTTGAATGAATATATATGTTAAAGGGACATTTCAACAGTAGAACACAGCTGTTTTCAATATTATGCATTTGTTGAAATCATATCACTGTTATCCCTTTCCACCAACTGCCCCTCGGTGAGTGCGCACAGGGGACCGCCATATTAGCTCCCACAGTAACTGCCAGACCATGCCACTTTCACATCATTCCACCGATCAGGGGCAGATCAGCAAGCAAGGGAGGGGGATGTACGCACAAACTTGCATATTTTTTCTCAGAAATGAGCAATTTGCATCATTCTTTTTGTGATATATAGATAGAATATGCATCAAGGATTACATAGATACCTGGTTTTCTAGTGTACATGTTTTTTTGCATTTCGAGTGGAAAACCATTGGCCAATTTGGAAACTTGTGCCAGCCTCCTTGGGATGGTGGCGATTGGCAAACAAGCAGGAGTCGGGGGAGACTACATCGGGGGAGATCACATCATGAAGGTAGGGATACTCTTATTGTGTATATTATGAAAATACTATGTAAATTGATGGATTTTGAGCTGAAATTTGGTGTAATTTGGAAATGATTCCGTCGTGTTTGCCTCAGGCCCCAGGCGCTTGAAATCCCCGTGTTGCTCCCTGTTGCCATAGTTACAGCAAAAAAAGATCTCAAGAAATTATGAAATTTTGCTTTAATCTGTAAAGAATTCTGGGCGATTCTAGTTTTTTCTAAGGATTTTAGAACAATTTTAAGCAAAATTAAGCCAAATCTTGCAGGAAGATGCTTGAAAGCATCTGGCGTGTTTTCAGCAGCCATGCTTGTAGACACTAGGCATGAAAACGGATCCAGTGGGTGGAAAGGGTTATGAAATCAGCATTTGCACATTGAGTTTGTAGGTTATTGCAAGGTAGACAATAATACTACTACTATCTACCATATTAATGGATTTATAGCCCAAGATTAAAATTATAAAAAAACACGACCACCCTGGATTACCACTGAACTAATTGAGTTAGCTCTCAATAGAGACAGAGCAATGACTTTCGCAAAGAAACATCCATGCGAACTTAATACGGTATAAGTTAAATCCTTAAGAAATAGAGCTAAGAAGGCTTTTACTAAAGCGAAAGAAGACTATATTAAAGAGAGTCTTTACGAACAAAAAAATGACCCTAAGAAATTCTGGAAAGACTTGAGTTTATTAATTCCATCCAAGAATACAGACAATGAATTTGTTTTGACTAATGAGTTAGGGGAGCTTGTGTCAAAAGATGTAATCCCCAACTATATAAACCAATACTTTAGCACTATCGGTGAGGTGCTTGCTGAGAGAATGGGGACAGTAGACCCACTGGTCCATGAAGAATATCTAAATATAATCAGTAACCATCCTATTAATCATCCAAAGCTAATAATTGAAAGTTTTACCTTGGATGAAGTTATCAAGGAAATAAAAAATATAGATTTTTTTAAAATCATCAGGTATTAAGGAGATACCCAGCAGATTACCGAAAGATATTCTACTGAGCTTCCCTGAAATTTAACAATAGATAATCAATCTATCATTAGAAACTGGAAAGTTCCCGGATCGCTGGAAAGTGGGAACGGTCGTCCATATTCCTAAAGTTGCAAATCCCAAGCAAGTCTCTGATCTAAGGCCTATAACATTATTGCCGGTCCCAGGCAAGATAATGGAAAGGCTAATACATAATAAATCGTATCCTTTTCTAGAGACCATGGCCTTATCACTGTGAACCAGAATGGATTTAGAAAGGAAAATGGAACGGCTGATACAATTTTCAAATTAATAAGTGAGATTACACAACAATTCAATATTAAACATGATACTCTTGCAATATTTGTAGATTTTTAAAAAGCTTTTGATACTTTAGATCATAATACTTTAATTTCTCAAATAAATAAGCTTAATATCAATGATCTATTAAAAAATTGGATTGAAGTTATCTAACTAATCGAAAACAAATTACACATGCTAACAATACCCTTTCATCAGTATTACCGATTTCATATGGTGTTCCACAGGGATCCATTCTGGGTCCTCTGCTCTTTACGCTGTATGTTAATGATTTGCCTGAGTTTTGGAATTCTAAGGTGATGTTATATGCAGATGATTCTGTGATATTTGACTCTGACGCTTCGCTATGCGACCTTCACAAAAGGATGCAAAGGGAGTTATATAGAATATCTCAATGGAGCAATATTCATAAACTCACAATAAATTTGAATAAAACAAAAAGCTTGCTATTCACTGTTAAACGGGAGCATAATGTTTCAGTCATGAATGAGCTTAAACTTGGTTCTGGTACGGTACATCAGGTAACGTCTCTGAAATATCTTGGAATACAATTAGATTCACAATTAAAATTCCAAGCGCAGTTTAATGATACAGTCAAATTAGCATCACATAAACTTTTAATGTTGAAACGAATAAGGCAATATATAGATGAATTTACAGCTTTGACTATAGTCAAAACCATGGTACTCCCTTATCTTGATATGGGTAATGCCTATTTTAAAAATAGAACCATAGCTGATAAAGACAGATTAGATATAATACTCAGCATTTCTCTTAGAGTTGCCTTGAATGTAAGGCGGCCGACCAACATGCACAAGTTAGACTTGTACTTGAAAGCCAACATGCCGCCCTTAGAATATAGAAGATATTTTTGCTTAATACTATTTTTAGGTTGGTTAACCTAAAAAGTATTGCATTATCAAACCCTACCAGAACCAACAGATCCACCCAGGCTCCTGTTGTGAAGGAAAGTATACCTTTGAATGTCACCATATCTAAATCCCCAGTGTTTATGGCCAGGTATTATTGGAATATACTGGATGCGCCGACCAGAAATATCCAAGGTATAGATGCATTTAAGAAAAAAGTAAAGTCCGACCTGCACCAGGAATATGTACACAATGAGTTGACACGACTTTGTGTATGTTTTGATTAAGTTTTACAATGAACTTTACCGTTACCAATGTTTATCTTTTCTCATTAATCCCATATCATCTTATGTCTGCTGAAATATATCAATATTTGTAATGCCAAAGGTATAAAACTGCCTCTAATGAGCTGAAATCATGTGTTAGTTAAGATATGGCTGGCTGAAAGAGGAATACTGGGGCAACCCAATCTTAGGCCAGGATAAATAAAACTGTTAATAAAAAAAAAGATTAAATTATCTCAATATCAAGTATGGGCTCAGAATTTGAAAAAAAGAAAAGGTCTTTGAACGATTGTTGAACAAGTTTTTTGCATATAGAAATGTTTATTTTTGAATTACCTTACTCGCACAATCGAAGCCTGCTCCAAGATACGCTAGTAAACTCACAACTGCCGGGTCATCATGGGCCTTGATAGCTGAATATAGATACAAGCATGAACAAACAATTGATTTATACATGTTTTAGTTAACAAAGCTATATCCCTAGAGTTTCTGTTTCAAAACCAATTTTGGATGCTTTTCATTTAGTTTCATCCAGGTAAAAATTTCTTCTCGTCTTTTCTTTTGTCTTGGTCCTAATTTCAAATCTATATTAAAAACAGGAAAGTTTCAGTCTTTTTCTCTTACCTGATTTTCGATGTCATAGGATCATCACCTTTTACCTTGAGTGATAAGATGTTTTATCCTATATTGTTTGAATTGTCCTCATACTTATGATAGTCTTGGAACATATTTCTATAGATATTAGAGTTTCCACTATTTTGTTTCTCATGAATGCTGTTATACACTGAGTTTGCTTTGGGTGAGACGAAAGATGGGTTACTTATTGAAGAGATTTAATTGTCAATTTTTGCTGTAAGATATAAACTGACCAATTTCATAGACACATACAAAATAGGGAGTTTTAGCACCTCCGACAAATTCCTTAAACTTAGTGTAGGTGAGACGAGGCGTGTTCTTCCCTTGTCAGGACCACAATGAACAAAGGCTAATCAAAAAAAGCGCCAAGTGGAGAGTTCTATCCCATAATTTGGCTTGACCTGGACTTATCTGTCTTCTCATTGGTCAGTGCTCAACACTAAATGAAAGCTCCTCTTTCATTGGTCTGTGTGGTTAGGGGGCACCACACCAGTTTTACTGTGATGTATTTCATTTAGTTATTTTACTGAAAATTACAGAAGTCTACAGAATTTAAATGACTTAAATATTTTCCCTATTCTTGACAGATTGGTGCATTGTGGTTTCGCCGGTTAGGGCTCATCAGCTGAACTTGGAAAGGTTCTTTGTTGCCTATAGGCTGTAGTCTAACCTGTGTCTTATATATTTGTTGCAGCCTGTATGGTGTTGCCACCTGGTGTTAGTTCCGGGGACTAATCTTTGGCTATGTCCAGTGCTTGGAAATCTTTTCCTGTATTTTCTGATTATGTGTCTTATTTTGTAAGAATTTTTGCCTGTTGTTCATTGTTGTCATATGAATTGGACTCTAAGATTAAGTGTATGATATTAATTTTTTCATATACAGAACATGGATTTTTACCCCCATATAGTGTGAATGTAAAAATTTTTTTACATTCACACTATATGGGGGTAAAAATTCTGTTCTGTGTATGAAAAAATTAATATCATACATTCCTTAAACTTAAACGTAACATTTCACTGAATTCAGCACTATTACTTACTTTCAGAAATATTTCAATCAAATTCTAAAATTTGGTGCATGGTATGAACATGAATATATATGTAGGTATTGTATCTAGAGTATTGCTTGTCAGAATATACCTTAAAAGGGATGTTCTCGTCATTAGGCTAACATACGCCAAGGTTAACCTAACGACAGGACGGCCGGCGACGTGTTTTTCACTTTTTGAATGTAATCTGGCGATGTTATTGGTCACGTCACAAAATTGGTACCACTCTGAGATGGTTACAACATATCAAATAGGGTCCGCCTCACAAATGAGAAAGCCGATTAAAAGTTTTGAGATGCATTTATGTATATCGTGATACATTGAGGTTGCTCAAAATCCCTAATAACTTCTAAGTAATCAGAATCAAGAATTGTCTTACCGAAATGAGGTTCTATGTCGGGGAAACACTTCCGCCATGTGTTGTACCTTTCAACAACCAGGCCCATGTCGAAGAGAGAGAAAGTTTCGTCATCATCGTCTTCCTTAAATGATAATTGTACTATGTTTACGTAACTGCAAAGCCAAGTGCCATATACACATATAAACGAAGAAGTGTACATAAATATTGATTATGTACAATGATAAATTGATGTATTATCTCAGCTTATGATCAGTTCTCATATAAGGGTGCTATAAAGGGTTGAAATGACAGCTTAGTCCTATTCCTAAAGCCCCGTCCCTTAGTCAACTAAGAATTTTTTTTTTTTTTTTTTTATTCAACCACATTCATTCAAAAACAATGTTCTTCCATGTAGGTATAACGTATAGATTCTATTAATCATGTGAATTATTATTTGGATAATATGGATACAAATGTATTTGTACATGAACAGATCATTATTCCAAAAGAACAATAATATCATGTCAGGATGGTTTATAATGGCAGTCAAAATGCAAGATTTTCATATATACGGCAAAAGAGTTCTTCAACTTGATATATTAGCCACATGATTGCACGGTCAATCATGGTAGAATTACTTGTAGGTTATAGTCACAGCCAGATTAGATGGAAAAATTGAGTTCTAACTTTATAAGGCTGTCTAAGTTAAGATTCAGCCTTATGTGATTCAGATAATCTAAATAAAATTAACTCAATACGGGATATAGACCGTCTAAGTTAAGACTCGGTCAGCTCCAAATAAAAAAAAAACAATAAAAAAAAAACAAAAAAAAAAAACAACTGCATGTTGCACTAGATATTTACATATATAAGTATGATAGTGTAATACGGAAGTGGAATTAAATCCTTTTTAGTAGGTCTTTAAAGGAAGTGGCGTTGTCAGCCTGATGGGCAATGTCAGGTAGGGAATTCCATAAATGAGTGCCTATGTAATAGGGGCTTGACTCGTATTTAGAGATGGTGGGTATCTCTGTTTGGAAAATAATCCTGTTTGAATTTCTAGTTGTATGTCCAAATATAGTATACCATTCATGACGATTTCTATTCTTATACATAAGTGACAACAACTGTCTTCGTCTTCGTTCGGCCAGTGTTTCTATTTTACATATATATTATGTAGGTTGATAGTAAATTTAGCAGCTGGGTGAATAGTGTTAACCCTTAACGCTTTATATAAGATTTGAGCAATGCAATTTTTAATGGAGATTTTATCAAAAGCATGAGAAATCTGTACAATTTGAGGAGAACTGTTCTTCAAGCAAGAAGAATTTGTCTACAGTTAGATAGGGACTATTCACACTATGTGGCTAAATTCGATTCTTATAGAAATGATTGTTATTTTGCATGGAATTGCTCCCTCAGTGTATACAGTCCTAAGTCAGACTGATTCATTTCCTAGTGTATTACCTAAGGGTGGACCAACCATTTGGTTGTTATAGAAATCTGATATAGGATATGGGGCTCCCAACTGTTAATTTCAAAAGTCAGTCACTGCTTACTAAGTTAGTATGCTGTGGTAGTAACTATGTATATAATCATTAGTACAGCTTGGGGTAGAGACCCTACTGGCAACTCTGATGTTATGACTAGCTCGTTCTGAGCAAAAGAAAGCTGGTCTGACATAGGACTGTATATGTAAATAAAGAAAGAATATAAAACATGTTTGATATTCAATCCCTTGAGATATTTTTCTGTTTGCTTGCAGAGGTCTCTTGGTCCCACCTGCTTGCTTAATCAATTTTTGTTGTCAGGGATCTAGATCTACTTGTATTGAGCAAAAAAGCGTTACCTGAAAATAATAGGTCATCTAAAGTGATGGAAGTATAAAGGTAAAAAAATCATACAATATCTTTTGTTGACACAGAGTTCCCTGATGTTGCTTCTGATGACATCGACTAGTCAACTTCTATAGGTTATTAATTGACTGTATATATTTTAAAATAGATGTGTTTTTGGTCCATTTCGAATTTGAATACAGCTAATGATAAATATATTCCTGAACAACAGGTGCCATATGGACTTGAGTATGCCTTTTATTTAACATAATATTATATTAACAAGTAAACAATGGCTTCAATTTTCTGTAGGATATTGCTACAATCATAGAATGAGCCCCTACGTATGTCACATAATGAAGAGGATATTGAATGTAGCCATCTATTAAGTGAAGATCATTGCAACATAATGTGGGCATAAACACCAAAAATTGCCAGGGTAACGTGACCATTTTCTTAAATTTGACATGTGACATGGGCCTTTATGACATGAGAAGATGAATAAGCAACCTGACATTGCCTATTTCTTATATTCAACATGGTGGTAGGTTAATATAATCGACATATATATTAAAAATACAGCGACAGGCGACATGGCCATTTCTAAAACTAAACATGTGACATTGGGACCCCCATCCACACACCCTGCAACAGATTTATCATAAATATTTCATGTCACCTACACAAAGCATAATAAAGTACCCATGGTGTTGATTTAAAAAACAAATTGTTTTAAAACTTTAACAGTAAACATAAGTCTCTCACTGTTCATTGCTCTTTCAGGCCTAGTCTTCTTTGTTACTTGCCTCTCTTTTGCTTTTGTAAATTAATGAATAAATTCTTTGGTGTACCAATATGATACAAGATTTTTTGCTTAAAGGTAAATGATTTAAACCACAAGTCAAATTCTGCCGCCCATAAAGATTGCCTCTTGATGCCATTAGTTACATGATTAGATTACGTACTTTGTAGTGGGTGTTACATTTAAATTCCAAACATTATGGATCTATTTTCACACACAGAATATTTATATATTATTGACATTATGATAATGGTTCACTCTATTTTATCACCTGTTGCCTCCTCAAACTAAGAATCATATTTTAAAGTCCCCCGAATTCTTGACGATATGTTATATTATCACATACGGGACAATTATATCATGAATGTAGAGTATTTTTGTATGATTTTGTGATGAATTGTCCATTCATCTTAGTACAAAATGTCAAGCTAGAAATCAGGTATAATCAGCTTGTAATGTGAAATGATCAAATAATAATTATGGTGATTGCCAGCTAAAAATGAAATGATGTAAAAGAACAAAATGGGTATGAAAATGGACCGAAATATGTAATTGGGTACTAAAAGCCTGAAAAACAGTAGTGACCAGAAATGACGTCACGAGAGTCATGTGATCAAAGTGACCAATCGGAGTTGTCCTGTAAACTATAAAAGGGGGCGTTATGGCCTGAAATAAACAGTTCCTTCTTGGTACTCATTTTGTTCACACACCTCTTTTTTGAGATGACCTGCCTTCCAGTTAGCTCAAACCTAAGATCTCCATGTGTAGAAGTTAATAGTTAAGTAAAGCCTAAAGTTAGGGATCCCAAATTACTAAGAAGTTAGACCTTTAGCCCGATAGCCCGAAGATGGCTCGAACGCCAGAAATGACCCAAGACCCCATTTTGGCCTGAAAGACTGGTATGGTTCAGAAACCCGAAATAGTAATCAATCGGCCTAGAAAGACAGAAACGAAGGTGTGACCCACTCGGTACTGCACTACCATCCTTTATTTGTGAGTGACACCCTAACTTCCTGGGAAGGAGGAGAGTCAGCCAAAACGCCTGAGACAAGCCTGAGCCCGAGACTGTCCGCCCCGACAGGCATCCCCCCTCACTCTTTTCTGCTATCTGGATATGGAGACCCGACCCCCGACCATCTCAAATATGCCCTTCCCCGCACCTCCAACTGTGTAGAACGAACCCTGGCCTCCCTCAAAAGCTCCGCCGAACGGCCTGTCTATCCAGCCTCGGGCATCCTCATGTATGTCAAGTCATTTTATCTCATGTTGGGGGCTTGCTAATATTTTGTCTGTTAATGCTATCAGCGGTACCTGACTGCATTTATATTTCCGGCATTTATGAATAACTTTTTTGATATAGATAAATGCCAGAATGTCTCCTGTGACTACATTTGAATTCTCTCCCCTGTCCAGGGTACTGTACTGTGCAATTTTATTTTTTAAATTGTATTAACTTCTTCACGCATAACACCTGATCTTCCAGAGGTTAGATAATAATACAATATAATAATATAAGATTAGTTTTACATCATTGATGGGCAATGAATAAATTACAGATTCTTCAAAACATAGTCCAGGGTTATGTCAATGTAAGGTCAGTGTACATTCATCATCAACGACAAGTCAACTTAATTATTTTCTTAAATCAAACTTTGTGGTTGCCCGCTGTACATTGACTGTTAACACTTCCCATATTCATACACCTCTTATCATCAGACTACATAGATAAATACACAAATTCACATTTGGGATTTGTGTTGGATTAACAAACATATCTGTAAAATGATGCAAATCATTTGCATCGGGCAACATTACCCAACGTAAAAGCTGACCCGATGCATAGTGTAATATGGCCTTTAGACTTACCTGTGCCTGGCGTACCATCCTGTGCATTTCGTCCATCACTGGTGTGTTGATCAGGTCAAAACCGAGTCGGTTTGGGGCCAGAAGGCTGGGCTTATCTGAAAAAAATAGACAATGTGTGTACACTTTAATCAATTGCAACAACTGTATTTGAAATGTGGCGCCTTCTGATAAAAAGTGTTACGAGACAAAACAAGCATTGGATATATTTATTAAGAACAGTAAGGTTATGTACAATCTCAGCCTGAATAATGTCTAAACAATTTTCAGTAATCAACCTTTTTTTTTAAATTTTGTCTATTGACATCTTAACATGGGAATACCTTATCTTCGTGAGTGGTGACAGTATGTGCATATAATATTCACATGATATATGGTATAATATTGTATGGACAAATAGAGATATTAGATATATTCTAATATCATTAAACCATTCACTTTGTCAGATTTATAGGTCCAACTTTGATATGCTGGTGGGTAACACAGATATTCCCTCCTCATACATATATGTTTTATGAAGCACTAAAACTTTACTTTGGCTGGTGACTGTTGCACCTCTGTGCTGAACTGTTTTTTTTTAATTTATTAACTTCTTTACGCATACCACATGATCTTCCAGAGGTTAGATGAATAATAATAATACAATATTACAATAATAGTAATTATAAGATGAACATTTCCCATATCTTCATCCTCCTTGCTTTTGGCCTTTCAGGATATACCTCATACTTTCTTTGTTTGATCTGCTTGAATTTGACGTATTAATTGCCTTCTAAACTGTTTTGATCTACTTTGCACATACATCATACTACAATTATTTTCCATCAAACTAAGTTTTAGTAGTATTTTGCATGCCTTCTATGCAGGTCCTGAATAGTCATAATAATCATGAGTATTTTATAAACAAAACGTATAGACGTTGTGCAGATGACGACCAAAAAGGGTCCGGAGGCCATATGTGGGATCATTTTATAGTAAATAGGATTAATACTTTATAGGATCAAAAACACGTAATCTGAATCAATTGATCTCAAATGTGTCTCATGCAGCCACAACGAATATCTATCATCTAGAATAGCTATGGTTAGACTTATTTAATCCCAGAACTGTTGATATATACTTAATACGGGCCATTTCTGAATTATGGTCTAACTTCTTATAGATAACAATAACATCGAATCACCTATACTTATGTACATCCTCCTATAGATCCTCCCCAATAGTTAAATTTGGTTGAGACATCATTATTCAGCTAAGCCGGGTCCACCAATATAATGTCTTGGCTTACCTATATTCAAATTAAATTCATTGAAACTACACCATTTATATAGAAAAGCACTTTCTAAAAAAGACACGAAAGACTTTAGCTATACACACATAATTATGATGATGTATTTACAGCTATCTTATCCTACATGTTAGCTTAGTTCAAAATATATCATTTAAGTACCACTCCGTAGAAGATATTGTTTCTTTATTATAATTTTGAGATTAATTCACTAGATATACCAGTCTATGTGCATTAAGGCTGTTTTACATTGAAAAACAGACTTTGAGTCTGAAATGTATGACAGGGGAAATAAAACACAAATAAAATCAATAAATACATTCCTGAGTTAGCTTACATGCATTGTCAGAATTCTCATCAGCTATTTATAGAATTGTATGCACATATGAAATTCTCAAAAAAACGTTTAAAGCGTATATTCCACTATGTGGTAGGTTGCATTTGCAGTCGTTATTTTAGGTGCCCCAAGCAATTGGTATTTGGTATCGCAAGCAAATCTTAGAAATCCTATATAAATTAGTAGTAGCCGCATGCAGGTGCACAAATACCCATATTCCACCTTGCGGCCCCCCACTGCAAGGAGGATAGTTGCCGTTTGCTTGCGATTTTTCAGGGTGCCGCATGCAACTACCGCATAAGCCCCACTCGCCGTGGTGTCGCAGCTCTCTGCGATCTCAGAACGTTGGGAACGTTGGATCATCGTAGAACTCTGCGACGTAATTCCTTGCGAAATTATTCAACATGTTGAATATTTTCGTGGAGAACCTGTGCGATTCCAGATGAGATTGCTTGCAAAAATGATTGCAAGGGACCCCAATTGTCAGTGTGAATGCTATACGATCAATTTCTCTAGCCTGCGATCATTTTCCTGCCTATGAGATTATTATCGTAGACATAGGCTGTGCGACAGTACCATAGCCCACGGCGAATTGGGCTATAGTGAATGTGGAATATAGCCTTAACTGATAAGGGCATTGGGTGGCTTTACTTTGATATTTTATTGTGAATCGTGTTTCAAATAGATAACACCTAATGACATTAGATAAGATGCACTTCATTTTACGACCAGTATAACGGTCAATATAAATGACAACATTATGGTACCCTATATATCATTAAATTGCTAATTGAATTTGTAGACGGATTTGGCACATAATAGGGAATACTATATGAAACTCAACCTTACAAGCATAGGACATATAGTGCAGTTACTTTGAAAATATTGGCTCTAAGTGTTGTATATTTGGTTTGTCTCTAGGAATCTATCAAGTTAAGATGTTATAATAAAATGACCTTGCCTACATAATAACCTCCTCCTTCCCAGAAGTTTATAATTACCTAAATATAATATAGTCCTAGTCAATTTAAGGTCGTATTCTACTAAACGACTTTGGCTGCGAGAGATATTGGCGACCAAGATAACATCCAAGATGTTCCGTATCCACAATCAGTTAAATTATCCACGATATCCCAATTCGATATGGTAGAATAATAATATCCACGAAACGATGTGCTTTATTTTCTTTTTTCAATTGTTTTTCAATTTTTCCAAACGCAGAACTGTTCCAATGTCCTTCCAAAAACTCTTTGAATATCTCAAGTATTTTGAGAATTTATAAATATATTTCCCTTGTAATGAATTTGCCTTATCATACATTTAAGCACTCATGGTGTGAGAATCAAATTCTTTCGATTCTATGTTAAATAAGGCCACAATCAAAAATCGGTCCTTTTTTAACCCTTTCCTGACGGCCCCATAGGAAATCGATCATATATGATCGATGGTCATTGTTTTTGATGTAGAATTTATAATTTTAATAGCTCAATGTTATTTTTTAAAAAGATTGTATTAGATGTGATGTCACTGCAATCAGATAATAATTTTTATCCAGTAATAGCTCCATTTTAATTTTGTAAGGTCTTTATGTGGGGTACCTTTAGCAATTCTGGCACTTCATTTGTAAGGGACCCTTAATTCACCCCTAAAAAAATCCGAATATTTAGTTTTAATTGTCATTTTTTAAATACCTATTTTATTTTTTTCTCTTTAATATAGTTTTAAAATCTAAAGTATCATCATATCTACATACCTCTGCACTTTTAATTTATTTTTACATTCATTTTCTTTGGCATAGTCAGATTTATTTGATACTACTTGACTGGAAAATTCTTAGGAATTACCCATTTTGATCCATTTTCAAAATGGCCGTCCATGAAAACTAGTATTTTAAAGTTTTGATCCCTTGTTTAAAGTAATTGTTGAATAATGTTGCACAAAACATCTCAAAAATGCCATGTATATGTCTGTTTTATCATTTTCATTATTTATTTGATCATTTCCTTAGGTTAAATTATTGTTTTCATCAAGATGATAATGTATATTATCAAAAATAGCTGTAATTTAGGGAAAACTAATGATTTTACTGTCACAACGTCCTCATAATTCACTCCAAGGCAAATACACAAAGAATGTAAATATCCTAAAGAATTTAGTATAAAATGATGGGCAATTGCATGGGGAAGAGCATTCAAATTCAAAATTTTTCTCTAAAATCAACATTTTTTAAATCCTGTTGTTATGGGTTGTACATCAATATATAACTTCATCATAAAAAATTAATTTATGAAATAACAATTTGAAAATGAAATCATCCATGCCAGTTCTCTTGGTTAAAATTCATTTTGGTGCCGTCAGCAAAGGGTTAACAATGTAACACACACTATGCGCAGACATGAGACCAATTTTCTGCAAGAATTTCGTAGTGTTGGTCTTTCCGATTTTTTCATGGTCACGATAGAAATTTCTATCCAGAAAATATCTACGAAATTCAATGGACATGAAAGAATATACTCAAATCATTCGGAATGTATCTATATTCACCTAAAATACTGTGTAATGTAGCTGAAGAACATTAGGATCATTTGGGTGTTGGATAAATTTGAAAATATTCAAAGAAAAGTCCATGAAAATTCTTGGAGGCTTAAATTCAACCATAAGAAATAGACCTATCGTGGATATTAAACTTTTCGTTGGATGTGATTTTTTGTACATTTGCTGTTCGGCCCCCACACTTTAGCAATTATTTTTTATGGGGAAATACTGTCATAAGTAGCGTTACACTCTGCACCCACCTGCCTCCGTCCAGGTGGCCGAGGGCCAGTTGTAGCAGACTTCTTGTTTCCAGTAGCTCTCCATCTCTCTACTTCTCCTCGCACTAAGAGTACACGGAATGAGATTTCAAAAAAGGCACTGCAGCTTATATATGCGTCATGCAAAGGAAGTACAGTCGACCCTGGCTAATGCATGCAGCAGTGTATCACAGATTTAAACATTAAGGTTTCATTTTCCTGATTGTCCTTCCTTTAATAATGGTTAGTAGGGGTGTGGGCAGGATAAGGGCAGTGGGTGCTGATCGTCAACTTTTTGTCTAGAGACAATTACCCCGCATTTTCAGCATTTCAATATCACCACCAACCTGAATAAGCCCATCCCACATTGTGCATTAAAGGGACAGATAAGGGTTAAACAAAGTGCTTGATGTGAAGCCCCAGTCAGACTAAAGCCTGATTTCCACGAAGCAAATAAATCCCATTGAGTAGAGCTATTCACTGAACGACCAGTGTTAAATCTTTTTAACCACAGCGGGCACAAAAGTGTGGGACATGCCGTCCGTAGAGCAACAGATGGCAACCACAAAAGTTAAATTCAAGAAACTGTTAATTGCCTAAATTGATCGGATGTGTTTATGAGTATTATGATTCCTCTGTGTCCTTTTGAATTCTAAGATTTTCTGACCTCATCGTTCATCACATTATTGTATCACACCATTATGTTATCACCAATGCAACTGGAAGATCATGTATATAGTATGTGAAGCTGCAATAAATAGACATTCAAAAAAAAATACTATGAACGTAGATATTTCCTGTATATATGTACATGTATACAGATCAAGGGTCCCTTGCTTAGAAGACATTCTCGTTAAGCTCCACTGATTTAATGCAAGTCACTCTTCAAGCATACTTTTGGAACTCGCTATAAATATAACATTGGAGAAGAAAGGATGGAATGTACATACGACATACCATTTTCTCTGAAATTATTTCAATTGAAATTTTGTCAACATCATGTCATGCATCACATGACACCCCCCTCCCCCCTTGTCATGTTTGGTCCCCCCTACCCCCTACCCCCTGATGCATGACGTCATTAATTTTAGGAACAGCCCCCAATGTTACATTTCTCAGTTTGTATTTCCTAGGCATATTATAGCAAATAGGGGTTATATCTAATCGAAAATTTACTTAAATTACAAGAGAAGACAGGTCCTATAATCATTTATCTGGACCAAGATCTAAACTACGTAGAAACGGGAAGGGTGGGCTGAGTTCACCAGAGGACAGAGTTCACCAGTAATAGTACGAAAACCCCAGGGCATCACCTCAGCAAAGACCTATAATAAGTTCTTGCTCCTTGAACTCAGCATTAAAAGTCATGTGCGGATTTAGACGGGGGCGGGAGAGCTTGCATGCCCCCCCCCCCCCCCCCTCCTCCTTTACTTTTGGCGGAATATTACACTTTTTAAATATAACATTCCTGCTTCTGGAAGGCAAGGTTAGAAATGTCGCCAAAGCATGTACCCCCTTTGTTTAACATTTTCTTGTTTTTCCTCAAAATTATCTCAACAATGATCCCTTTGAACAAGGAAAGGCTTTGCTGGCGGTATAGATGGGGGGGGGGGGGGGGGGGCGGGCGGGGGGTCCCACATTTCGTGTCGAATTTAAGGAAACGCCCATGTCGCCTGTCACTATACCTCAGTTTAGACCCATTTCCCATGTCGAATTTAAGAAATAAGTATGTCACCTATCACTATCATTTTAAAGCCCCTGTCCCATGTCGAATTTAAGGAATGGGCCATGTCATTTGTCCCTTAGTTGCCATGTCGCCTCTCGAATTTAGAAAACGGCCCTGTCACCGTGTCGAATTTACGAAGTGCCTTTGCTATTCAGCAACCGTTTATTTTTACGTTTGGTATTGTACATGTGTAACGAGATAAAGGAGAAATTAAGTTTTTGTTTATTTTTTTTTATTGAGCAAAACTATCACGTTTTTACAACACTTTTCAGATAGTAGGTATTATTATTAACACAATATATTTGTTAGTATACAATAAGATGAATATTGATGAATGATTGTAGCGCATTTCAATATATAGTCTTTGTCTCAAAAATATATACCAAAGAAGAAAAGATTCTTCAATGGTTGAGAAAATTCATATCCCTCATGTTTTCCAATCAAAGTTATGGACATCCAGTTTCTTTAATTGAATCTTAAATAAGTTAAGACTGTCTAATTGTTGCATTGTTCCAGGTATTTTCTCCCATAAAATGCACATTTGATAATAAGGACTATTCAACACATAATGTTTTGTACTGAACGGCCGTCTTAGACCCATCTTATTATCAGTCCTAAGTGACATTTCTCCTTTCTTAGGCTCCACAAATTTTTCATTTCTACTATATACATAAGCAAGAGTCAATAGTTTCTCCGAACAATAAGACTATCTAAGCCATATTCAAATTGTAGATCTTTCAAATCTTCACTACTTATATGGCTTCTACGATTTGAAATGATTCTAACAGCCCTATGCTGTAGTGGTTGAAGTTTCTTAACGCGATCCATACTACTACTATCAACTATGCATCCTGCATAGTCTAATATAGGTAAAATATACTGCTTATAAACAAGTAGGCTGGACTGTTCACTGAGATATTTCCGAATAAACTCCAATTCAAAAATACGATTATTTACCTTACTGATGATACTATTGACATGATTACGAAAATTGAGTTTTTGGTCTAAATTCACCCCGAGGTATATGTAATGTTCAACCCGATTAATACTTTTACACCCAATTTTCAAATCAGAAGCAGCATTTAAAGGTTTAACCTTAGGTACAAATTCCATATACTTAGTCTTCTTATAATTAATGGCCAAATGATTCTGGGTACACCATACATCAAGCTTACTCAGTTGAGATTCAAAATCGTTTTTGTCGTTTCAGAACTAATATTTGTAGATAATAGTGCAGTATCATCTTCATACAGTCATATTCAATTTTACTTGATCAGAAATAATATTAAACACATCATTGACATACAGTATGAAAAATAGAGGACCCAAAGTACTACCTTGAGGCACGCCGTGGGTTACCTTGATAACTGATGATACATTATTTCCAACTTTTGTACAATGAGTTCTGTCTATATAACTTCGTACCCAATTTACAAATTTCGTCTGAAAACCATAAAATTTAAGTTTCTGCAGAAGAATTGTATGATCTATAGTATCAAAGGCCTTGGAGTAATCCACAAAACAGCACTCATTTACCCTCAGGTGATTCAGATTATCAAATATATTCTGTGTAAGCTCCATAAGTCCAGTCAAGGTACTATGTCCCTTCCTAAACCCATGCTGATTTATATTTAGAAGATTATTACTTTCCAAATAATCAATCATTTGTCTGTGTATGCATTTCTCCAAAATTTTTCCTGGCAAGGGTAAATTATGAATTGGTCGCCAATTTTCAACTTTTTTCAAATCTCCAACCTTTGGGATAGGCGTTATTATGCTATTACTCCAAGACCTAGGAAACAAACTCTGTTTTATAGACAAGTTAAAAATATAAGTTAACTCTAAACTGCACATTTTAAACCCATCTTTTAAAACACGAGAATTTATGCCAGCTATACCTGAAGACTTGGTTATATCAATATTTTCTATATAACTTAATATTTCAGACTCAGTGATAAACTGTAATTCGAATGAAAGATCATTCAAATTCGGTATCCTATTTACCCAAGCTTCATTAGTTTCAGGTAACAATTTTCCAGCGATTGTTCCATAGTAATCGTTCATAATTATACTCAGCTGCTAAAAGTCCATGTAGCATTCCTGAATCTGTTTCTAAACATTCAATCCTCGTTTCGTTTTTCTTATCTTTCCATAAGTTTTTATTTACCTCCTTCCAAAATTTTCTTACATCCTTTTTATGATTACCTATTTCAGAAATTAAGTAATCTTGCTTACTATTATAAATAATAGATGTAGTCTTCTTTCGCTGCGGCTTAAAATTTTCCCAATCTGTAGATACACCACTATTACAAGCTTTTTGTTTTACTTATTTTTAGTAACAATATTAGACCTTACATCATCTGTAAACCACTTAGGTTTGTTCTTTTCAACAAGTAATTCCCGTACGGGACATATCATATCCAAATCTAATAGTATTTTTAACATATAGTCCCATAATAAGTCCATATCATGGGTTTGATTCCGAAATTTTTGCCATAATACATGTCGTTTGTTCATATAACAAATCAGGTTCATATAACAAATCAGGTGAATAATTCTTATAACTCCGTCCTAATACTTTTTCCTTAACAACAATAGCAGGTTTACATTTTTTTATGATGTATACCGCTTTATGGTCACTTATGATCTCATCCCCTACTCCATAGGCGACCACATTTGACATATTTGTAGCAATAACGTCAATTAGAGTCTTACTATGACTGGTTTCTCTGGTATAATTTTTAATATACTGCTTCAAATTATAATCCTGAAATAAATCTCGTAAACTGTTTGCATCAGTACAATTCCTTTTCTTCAAATTAATATTCAGGTCACCAGTCAATAGTATCTCTCCAGCCACATTGTCACACACATACATAAGGCTATTATTAAGTATATCAATACCATTTTTAGCAGGCGAGGAAGGCGGTCTATAAATTACACCTATCACCAATTTCTTTCGCATGGGTTGATCATACTTAATCCATAATTGCTCTATATTTAAATCTACAGATGATATTTCGGATATTTTAGTTACGTACGGGGCCCACTTTGATTTTATATACATTAAAACACCCCCTCCTCATTTATTTACAATCCCAGAGTCTCTATCTTGTCTAATAAGAACATATCCTTCATGTTTAAACAGACCACTGTTATGTTGCTTATTTAGCCACGTCTCCGTTAAACATATCACGTCAAAACCATCATATTTATCGAATAGTTCATCCTTATTTTTCAACAAACTCCGTATATTCAAGTGTACAATTTTAAACCCTTTCATCGCCATGGCAATATTTAAATACAAGAAACCGGATCATAATATATATGTAATACTATAATGAATGCGAACTACACACAGTAAATAATGCAATGGAAAAAAGATGATTATGGGGAATGATAAAATATAACCAGCTAGGCCAATTTTCACCACCGAAGAAGGCAAGACCTTGAGGAGTATCCCATAGACCATATGTCATTTTAATATCATCGTAATTAAAAGCGACATCAGCGTTACCATTTGGTTCAGTGTTAATTGAGATCTGAGTATTTTCTTTCCGTTTGAATCTTAGCTCATCGGGTATCAGGTAGGCAGTCTCAACATTGAATCTCGTCCCGTCGGTTTGAATTCTATCATGTTTTTGCCAAACCATTCTTCCCTCCTGCCTTGCTTTGTATGCTGCCTGACACAGAATTGATTTTGCTTCTCTCACTTCCGGGGTTTCGTCTGCTGCCACAATAATGTTACTGAATTTTTGTGAATCTTTCAGATTTTTCTTTTTTTGCAGAATGTCGTTTCTTCCTACTGATGAGATCAACTCAACCTTCAATGGTCTGGGCTTGGTCTGTAACCCAGTATTTTTGGTGGACCCTATTCTATATGCCTTGTTGAACTCGCCTAGATGAAGATCCAACCCCATATCTGAGATGATTTCTTGGACCTTTTCTATCTCTGATAGTCGTCTGTCTTCTGGCACTCCTATCAGTAAGATATTTCTATCAGGATGTTTATCGTGGTAGGTACGTTGCGCTTCATCTACAGCCTCCTTGACATTGTCACTGATCTCTTTATCCATTGCAGCCACGGATATATTCATCTCCGATCCCATATTGACATTTCTAATATCATCTTTGAGATCCTCTAGGTCTGCTTGATGTTTAATACCTTTCTCTTCAATTGAAAGTTGTAATTCATTCAATTCATCGTGCAGCTTTGCAATTTTCTCATACAGGTCTACATTTTTCTCTTCTAATACAGTGATCTTGGCCGTCGAGATTGCTGATTTTCGGGTTGCTTCATTGATATCAAGTTCCAAAGCAAAGGAATGATCCTCCACGATGTTTATGACATCATCTTTGGTTACAAACTTTTCAGCTATTTCCTGGCATAGACTCGACAAATCCATTTTCACTGTTTTCAAGTCATCCATTTTCCCATTCAATTCCTGTAATATCTCCATCATGGTTTTCTCACCAACCTGTTTGCTGGCTAATTCAGATAAGATGTTTGCAGGAATCTTTGCAAGATCTTTGATGCTATCATCAGTTTTCGATTCTGTTTCAGTTTCTTTTACGTGTTGTGGCTGTTCTGGTGATCCCCCCTCCACATGTAAAATGATCTCTTCCTCTCTCGCCGGCACACGTTCCGCCTCAGTTCCCATGTCCGCTGCTATAATTACACTGAGATCTGCAGCAGGTGTTCTGGGTGGGGACGTTTGTAAATCTCGTAGCTGACTGAGAGGCCTATCATCTTCCGATTCGTACCCGTCTTTATCTGCTTGCACAGTTTGAACATTTTCATTTTAATTCCGGTGATTTTCTTCTTATACTCAGGAGAAATTATACTCGACCATCAGGACTTATCCTTTTCTTTTGAGCGATCATGTGGACTGATATCACTCCAATTCCATTTTGAACCTGTTGCTATATCCGACTTTCCGGACGCACCCTTATTCTCTGCTTTTTTCTCGGCCATAATCACTGAATAACACACTCAGGAATGATTCAAATGTTTACCAAAATATATCTCTGGTACTACCACAAATAAGATAGTCATAATCACTACTTACAGTCTCTGTGCCTTTATGTGTAATATGATACGTTTTTGGATCACCAGCAGCCACTAAATACTTGCTTACAGGGGGGGTTTTAGCCGGGAGCACGACGCCACATGTCAGCAGTGTATCATAACAGCCACATTGATGGCTCAGTGACTGATATAAATACATGTACAGAGCTCAGAGGCGGATCTACAGATTTTCAAGGGATGCATCCTAATATAAAATTGTTCTCTAGACCCCCGGGGCCAACCATGTTACATTAAGAAGTCAATATTTGGCCAAAAATAGCGGAAGGGGGGAGGGGTGGCCGCTCCCTGCCCCCCCCCCCCTTAATCCGCCACTGGAGCTTTTGTTTAATTGTTGTCCAACTGTTTGTTATACACGATTACATGGTTCCACACTTTCGAGCACACACGGGGCCACTCTGGTGATTACACCAACTGGACTAATGTCTTGCAGGATGCTCTTGAGAGAATGAAATTTACTCGCCAAATGACGTCACATGCCCATATAAGGTAAACCGTACAATCGTGTACATGTATTACAATTGGCATTGTGCGATGGGCCACGGGAGAGGGTCTAAATATGGGGAGAGACAATGGAGCATCGCCACACTTAGCTGTGAACCAAGGAGTCAATTATAAATAAACCCTGTGCATTTAGGCAGGGATTGCTGAAACTGCATCTCCTCCAGGCAATTAAACCAAGACTTTAAGTACTAATCTTCGGCCGATCAGTGTAAAAATAACCCTTTCCATCCCGGACAACTAGTACTTCTTTGTGGCACTGATAAATGAGACCAGGAGGGTATTTCATAACAAAATAATAAGAAACAGGTGAATCTTAGTGCCTGAAATAAGATATTCTTAATTCAAAGTTGATGTTGAATTGTACAAAGATGCTTTTTAAGTATCAATTGATTCTTAACATCATGTTATGAAATACCTAGGTAAAATTATTTTCTTACCTGTGTTTTGCCATTGATATAACATTGACCATACTGGGTCTAAGATCAGGTTGTAGGTCTCTTTAATGAACAAAGATTTTTTATACAGCCTTTACAAAGAATTCTTTTTCTCTTCTTAAAACCTCTCTTATCTTTAAGAAAATCTTATTACAACAAAGAAAAAGAATCTTTAACTAAGATTTTGTTGTGAAAATGCCTCCAGACCACGCCACTTAGTGTGGAACACCAGGGACGGACCCAGAGTCAGCCATCCGAGGGGGAAGGGGGCGGACAAACCAACCCCCCTGTAAAAATAAGTAAAAATAAATACCCTCAGATTTGTATGAATATCAAATGTAAAATTTTAGAAGAAGAAAAATCCACTAGGGCTATGGGGAAGGTGGTCCCCCCCCCCTGGATCCGTCAAGCCTGGAGATAGTTAGGGAGTTTTAGCAACCACGACATATCTTGATACGTTAACGCATCGCAAAACTTTCAAGCTACATCACAGACTACTGGCGATATATATATATATATATAAGACATTAACTTATTCATTGATTTCACATGAAGAGAAGTCTACCCCAAAGGACATAATTTTGGCATCTGTCATTACAGCAGAGATATGAGATACATTGCATTTGCGTTACAGGATGCGTTGGGGGGTGCTAAACCTCCTTATATTTCTCTTTGAGCATATTGTAGAAGTCTGGGATCTATTTTATGTGTTTATAGTAGTTTAATAATGGTCACTTGAATAAATGGTCCTAGATGTAGTATATGTTTATGAAAGTACAGCCAGCATATACTAGTATTACTGCACATGAATATAATGATTGTGTGAGTATATCTAACATAAACTTTATGTAAAAATAAATGTAAAGGTATGGATAAGATTATATCATTTAGAAAGGTATAGAAATATGAAATTATTGTATAAGTTGAGGCAGCCCACAGATCTATTTTGTAACTGTCTTTGCCAGCTGTATGGGGGTCCTTAATACTCCTCCACACACTGGATGAGGGACACATGTGACATTGTATTGTGCATTCAAACTCAGATTGTAAAGGCCCCTACATGTCCAGAATGATGGTGGCTGTGGGCCCATGTTCAGTTACAGTATAAAATTGAGGGCTGTTCTCTCAGTTCCTCAGCCTTCTCTCAGCTCTCACAGAGTTCACATCAGTCTCCTGTCTTCATTTATTTCTACAAGAATTCTATGGGGCCCTAGAGGCCACCTATAGTTTACAATATGTTGGACAAAGGTAGAGAGTACTTCACTTTGCACATATAAGTAATTGTTCGAGATAAAATGAAGAGAACATCACCAGTTACACATAAGGGAAGTAAAGAAAATATTCCAAATTATATGAATTACCATATCATATAGTATAAATATAGCATGAGCTGCTGGTAGGTATAAATATACATGTCGAGCAGCAGCAGATAGGGCACACCTCCCAGCGAGCGTCAATGCTAGGGGAAAATCAATACCAGACTGCTATATATTGGGAAGAACCTATGGGTACGGCGAAGAACACTATTACGTTTGGACAACATGAGTCTTAAATATTCAAAGGGGTTTAGATAGCTACAAGTAGAAAGGACATCTGGTGACTGTTGAAGGAATTACTGTGTCTCTGTGATGCTGACGGGGTTAGGGGGAGTAGGGGGCCGGGAAGAGGTCAGGGGGACGGCCCTGGTCTCCCCGTGCGTTGCTCTGTGATGCTGACGGGGTTAGGGGGAGTAGGGGGCCGGGAAGAGGTCAGGGGAATAGCCCTGGTCTCCCCGTGCGTTGCTCTGTGGTGCTGACGGGATTAGGGGGAGTAGGGGGCCGGGAAGAGGTCAGGGGGACGGCCCTGGTCTCCCCGTGCGTTGCTCTGTGATGCTGACGGGGTTAGGGGGAGTAGGGGGCCGGGAAGAGGTCAGGGGAATAGCCCTGGTCTCCCCGTGCGTTGCTCTGTGATGCTGACGGGATTAGGGGGAGTAGGGGGCTGGGAAAAGGTCAGGGGAATAGCCCTGGTCCCCCCGTGCGTTGCTCTGTGGTGCTGAAGGGATTAGGGGGAGTAGAGGGCCGGGAAGAAGTCAGGGGAATAGCCCTGGTCTCCCCGTGCGTTGCTATGTGGTGCTGACGGGGTTAGGGGGAGTAGAGGGCCGGGAAGAGGTCAGGGGAATAGCCCTGGTCTCCCCCACGTTACTCTGTTACTAAAGCAAATTCCTGATGACTTGTGGAAGAAAAGAAGCTTTTGATAGGGTTTTCATGCCGATTTGAGCACTTTGAAAAAAATCCAAATTTAAAACATTTATGACTCCCAGTAGGAGTCAACTATGGGTCAAATGTGACTCTAAGGTTGTAGCCCCGAGTGAGAAGGACAATTCTATACATGTCAGAAAATTCTGTGATGATTACAACATTATCCAGAAATTTAGAAAGATTTTTCACCTTATTTTTATACTGAAAGACTCAACCAATGGATTTTGCTAAAATCTTTCAGAAATGATAATTAGGCCCATCTTATGCCAAAAATGTCCCCTAATTGATGGAAATCCTTTTACATATTTCCCAGCCTTTACTCCATGTCCCTGACCATCCCTCTATGAATAGCCACCTCTAGCCTCCTGATATTCTCAGGTTGCAAAGAGCTGATGACTTGTGGAAGAAAAGAACCTTTTGATAGGGTTTTCATGCCGATTTGAGCACTTTGAAAAAAATCCAAATTTAAAACATTTATGACTCCCAGTAGGAGTCAACTATGGGTCAAATTGACTCTAAGGTTGTAGCCCCGAGTGAGAAGGACAATTCTATACATGTCAGAAAATTCTGTGATGATTACAACATTATCTAGAAATTTAGAAAGATTTTTCACCTTATTTTTATACTGAAAGACTCAACCAATGGATTTTGCTAAAATCTTTCAGAAATGATAATTAGGCCCATCTTATGCCAAAAATGTCCCCTAATTGATGGAAATCCTTTTACATATTTCCCAGCCTTTACTCCATGTCCCTGACCATCCCTCTATGAATAGCCACCTCTAGCCTCCTGATATTCTCAGGTTGCAAAGAGCTGATGACTTGTGGAAGAAAAGAACCTTTTGATAGGGTTTTCATGCCGATTTGAGCACTTTGAAAAATTTCCAAATTTGAAACATTTTTGACTCCCAGTATGAGTCAACTATGAGTCAAAACTGACTCTGAGCTTGTAGCCCCGACTAAGAATGACCATTATAAACTAGTCAGGAAACTGTGAGACTAATAAAACATTTTCTAGAAATTTAGACAGATTTTTACCTTAATTCTTACAGTGAAAACCCCAACCAATGGATTTTGCTAAAAACTTGCATAAATGATATCTAGGCCTATCTCATGCCAACAATATTGTCAGATATATGGGCAGCAAATTTTCTTGGGGACAACTCATGGGTTAAGGATGGGTGCAGGTGGCCAGCCTAATACATCATAGTGGGATTGGATGTGTCCTTCTGGTAGGCCTGAGCCTCAAATCAAGATAGAAACAATACAGGAGGGGGGACGGTAGGTAACCAACCACCACTATAATGTAATGGGCCAGGTACCTGCACCTATCCTTGGTCCCTGAGGTGGGCCCCTGATAATTCAATGCCTGTAAATTCAACAACATTTTTTGTATTAGAAAGGCCTAATTATTATTCCTGGAAGGTTTTAGCAAAATCGACTGGTTGAGTTTTCCTTTGTGAAAAAAACAGTAAAAATCGTTGTGGTTTTCTAGATAATGTTGTAATCGTCACAGAATTTCCTGACATGTATAGAATGGACCCTCTCACTTGGGGCTACCACCTCAAAGTCAGTTTTCACCCATAGTTCACTTTTTTTGGGAGCCATGAATATTTCAAATTTGGAAATTTTTCACAGTGCTCAAATCGGCCTTAAAACCCTTCTAAATGATTCTTTTCTTCTAAATGATTCTTTTCTTCCACACTATTTTTAGATCCTATAGGCATTGCAAAATAACTGAAACTTAAAATTATAGTTTTTGTGTGGTATTGCCACTGACAGGGTTAGGGTGAGTAGGGGGCCGGGAAGAGGTCAGGGGGATAGCCCTGCAGGTCTCCCCGTGGGTTGCTCTGCAGTCTAGGCCTATACCAACACCTCTGGTCAGACATAGAAAGGGCTGGGAAATACTAAAATGAGACAACCAAACATAGTGCTAATTATAGATGTCCCCAGCTGGGCGGGTGTGGGTGGGTGGGGAGGCTGTTATGTAACCTTATGTAATGGGCCATACCATTGACACTGCAAGAGCCCTTACACATCCCTTACACTTCTTGACACGGTTTATAGCAAATTGATTCAAACAGGGCCAAGTCTATTAGTGTATTAGATCAAAAATTTCCCGTGCAACTGTTTGTTATACACGATTACACGGTTCCACACTTTCGAGCACACACGGGGCCACTCTGGTGATTACACCAACTGGACTAATGTCTTGCAGGATGCTCTTGAGAGAATGAAATTTACTCGCCAAATGACGTCACATGCCCATATAAGGTAAACCGTACAATCGTGTACATGTATTACAATTGGCATTGTGCGATGGGCCACGGGAGAGGGTCTAAATATGGGGAGAGACAATGGAGCATCGCCACACTTAGCTGTGAACCAAGGAGTTAATTATAAATAAACCCTGTGCATTTAGGCAGGGATTGCTGAAACTGCATCTCCTCCAGGCAATTAAACCAAGACTTTAAGTACTAATCTTCGGCCGATCAGTGTAAAAATAACCCTTTCCATCCCGGACAACTAGTACTTCTTTGTGGCACTGATAAATGAGACCAGGAGGGTATTTCATAACAAAATAATAAGAAACAGGTGAATCTTAGTGCCTGAAATAAGATATTCTTAATTCAAAGTTGATGTTGAATTGTACAAAGATGCTTTTTAAGAATCGATTGATTCTTAACATCATGCTATGAAATACCTAGGTAAAATTACTTTCTTACCTATGTTTTGCCATTGATATAACATTGACCATACTGGGTCTAAGATCAGGTTGTAGGTCTCTTTAATGAACAAAGATTTTTTATACAGCCTTTACAAAGAATTCTTTTTCTCTTCTTAAAACCTCTCTTATCTTTAAGAAAATCTTATTACAACAAAGAAAAAGAATCTTTAACTAAGATTTTGTTGTGAAAATGCCTCCAGACCACGCCATTTAGTGTGGAACACCAGGGACAGACCCAGAGTCAGCCATCCGAGGGGGAGGGGGGTGGTCAAACCAACCCCCCTGTAAAAAAAAAGTAAAAATAAATACCCTCAGATCTGTATGAATATCAAATGTACATTTTTAGAAAGAATTTCCCCTGGATCCGTCAAGCCTGGAGATAGTTAGGGAGTTTTAGCAACCACGACATATCTTGATACGTTAACGCATCTCAAAACTTTCAAGCTACATCACAGACTACTGGCAACATATATATAGAAGACATTAACTTATTCATTGATTTCACATGAAGAGAAGTCTACCCCAAAGGACATAATTTTGGCACCTGTCATTACAGCAGAGATATGAGATACATTGCATTTGCGTTACAGGACGCGTTGGGGGGTGCTAAACCTCCTTATATTTCTCTTTGAGCATATTGTAGAAGTCTGGGATCTATTTTATGTGTTTATAGTAGTTTAATAATGATCACTGGAATAAATGGTCCTAGATTTAGTATGTGTTTATGAAAGTACAGCTAGCATATACTAGAATTATTGTACATGAATACAATGATTGTGTGAGTATATCTAACATAAACTTTATGTAAAAATAAATGTAAAGGTATGGATAAGATTATATCATTTAGAAAGGTATAGAAATATGAAATTATTGTATAAGTTGAGGCAGCCCACAGATCTATTTTGTAACTGTCTTTGCCAGCTGTATGGGGGTCCTTAATACTCCTCCACACACTGGATGAGGGACACATGTGACATTGTATTGTGCATTCAAACTCAGATTGTAAAGGCTCCTACATGTCCAGAATGATGGTGGCTGTGGGCCCATGTTCAGTTACAGTATAAAATTGAGGGCTGTTCTCTCAGTTCCTCAGCCTTCTCTCAGCTCTCACAGAGTTCACATCAGTCTCCTGTCTTCATTTATTTCTACAAGAATTATATGGGGCCCTAGAGGCCACCTATAGTTTACAATATGTTGCACAAAGGTAGAGAGTACTTCACTTTGCGCATATAAGTAATTATTCGAGATAAAATGAAGAGAACATCACCAGTTACACATAAGGGAAGTAGAGAAAGTATTCCAAATTATATGAATTACCATATCATATAGTATATATATAGCATGAGCTGCTGGTAGGTATAAATATACCTGTCAAGCAGCAGCAGATAGGGCACACCTCCCAGCGAGTGTCAATGCTTGGGGAAAATCAATACCAGACTGCTATATATTGGGAAGAACACTATTACGGGGTACGGGGAAGAACACTATTACGTTTGGACAACACGAGTCTTAAGGATTCAAAGGGGTTTAGATAGCTACAAGTAGAAAGGACATCTGGTGACTGTTGAAGGAATTACTGTGTTGCAGTTGGATGTAAGATCAGGCGGACTCTTAGGAGAAAGCTTACTCTTCATTGATTGGACTTGTGATCTTAGGAATATTAACCATCATCATACTGGCTTTGTACGCATCTATGTGATCCACGAAATAAACCTGACTTTCAGCCAAGCATTGTTCACGTTGTGGAAATGAACGCCCATCTCGTGAACTTACCTACCACTTGACTAGCACTTACGGAAGAAGCGATAAAGGCAATAACGTTAAACATTATAAGAACAGTTCCCCAATTATTAAGTAACCACATAATAACAACTAATGTTCAATGTCTTTATGTCGTGTGTCAAACTTATGAAATGGTCATGTCACCCATCACTTAACACGCCATGTCGCTTCTCAAATGATGTAATGTTGCACGTCGAATTTAAGGAACATGCTATATCATGTCATTTATTTGTTCACTTTTGGGGCTAGGCCTCGTCAAATTGACTCGTGACATACAATCAATACAAAGAATCTAAACGATAATAATTTGTTTCATCTGTATCATACTAGCGCCAGTTATCATTTGCATATACGCATATATTCTCTGGGGTTGCATGGAAGTCTAGATCTATTACAGAGTATTTTAGGGAGGTTAAGCGAACACAACGCATCACGTAACGTAAACGTAACGTATCTCTTACCGAAAGAAATCTTACTTTCTGCATCAATAGCTCACAATAAATTCAAAGTTATATATATATATATATATATATATACTATCAAAGAATATGTAATGAATTTTTGGGAAATACAAATGCAGAACTGTGGAGAACAAAGAAGTTTCGCGATATGTTGATGTATTGTAAGATGCGGTGGGGTTGCTTAACCTCCCGTTTTACTAAAGAAGAGGCAAAACCGGGGGTCATACACGTTCTGCTAATGTAAATTAAAACTGACTATATAAACACAACAAGAGTGGGGGGGGGGGGGTGCGAGGGTGGTTGAATTGTCCCGACCACGGATGGCTGATTTACTGAATTATATGCACCTACAGGTTAATTTTGACAGATTTTGTAGACAAAAAACTATAGAAAATCTACAAATACTTGCTATGTATCTTTTTTAAGTGAAGGAATTTTCAGACCAATTTGAATAATATCAAAAATATATAGGTATAAAATGGAAAGAATTGTCAGTGCTAGTTTTCCATCATATATACAATCACAAGTTATTTCATTATTGTTGAAAATTCCTATACTTAAGCTTTGTGACGTGTCGACATATTTCCCAACATGCATCCTGTTCTAGAATTACCTGCAGGTACATCTTAAGAAATTGGCTATTCGTGGTAGGGAGAATTACATAGAGGGACGGGTGTGTCACAGCCCTAAGGTAAAACCCAGGGGTCTGTGCAATCTTAATGGACACCGGTACCGGTGGATTCTGACGGTTATACAAACAGGGGCGGATCCAGGAATTTGAAAAAAAAAAGAGGGGGGCGCGCCTATATAAAGGAAATCAATAATCAATAATATTATTCTATTTATATTAGTAAATTCAATATTTGACCACTAAAAAGGAGGGGTGAACGCCCCATGCGCCTACCCCCGCTGGAGCGCTCCCTGCCAAACATTGTCAAAACTTTGTACAAAATGCACCCAAAATGTATACATAGTGTACACAAAATGTACACAAAAGGAGCCTAGGACTGAGAAGACAGGATCTTTATATGCCCTGTGGCAATTAACCCCTCACTCTCCCTACGAGTATTAGTCCTTTCCTGACCAACCTACGTCTTACTTATTATTAGTTTGAATACCTAGCGGACTCGGACGTAATTACAGTCTATACGAGTAGTAGTAACAGTAGTAGTAGTAGTAGTAGTACTAGTAGTAGTAGTAGTAGTAGTACTAGTAGTAGTAGTAGTACTAGTAGTAGTAGTAGTAGTAGTAGTACTAGTAGTAGTAGTAGTAGTACTAGTAGTAGTAGTAGTAGTAGTAGTACTAGTAGTAGTACTAGTAGTAGTAGTAGTACTAGTAGTAGTACTAGTAGTAGTAGTAGTACTAGTAGTAGTACTAGTAGTAGTAGTAGTACTAGTAGTAGTAGTAGTAGTAGTAGTAGTAGTAGTGTCACACGTTACGTAATCACTGGTGAATTCCGACGAACTGTCTGGTGCAGTTCTAGACTAGTTACGTCCAAGTCCGCCAGGTCCTCACAAGAGGTATCTAGGTCATGAAAGGACTAGTACAGTTCCTGGAAATAGCCAATCGTAGCGGATTCATGATCACAAGCCTAGGCCTATATATGGCTTGACAATACTTATCCATGGACGGATTTAGCCCTCCCCCCTCTTTTTTTTTTTTATCACATTTCGTTATATATTTACATAACTATAACCAAATCTCTATTTCCTTTGGGGGGTGGCAGGGACTCTCTTTATTATTATTGCCCTCCCCTCCCCTCTCCCTCCACCCCTTTCTAAAATTATTGGGTAGCGCCTGTGCCCCAATGCTTACTTATCGTGATTGTTGTCTAATTTGATCGCTATATCAGGCCGTTTTCTAGACACCAAAAACAGCTATCTATAATGCTGTTAATCACGGGCATGAACCATGGCACCAGAGTTCCTGATTATAAGTATAAGAATAGACAGGGTAGCACACTCGCCATTTTGTTTTTAGCTGGTGCCTGTCAAAACCGATAAGCTGATGACCAGCAGACTCATAGAATTCACACAAGACCACAGTAAATGACCCAGATTCATTTGTAATTTAAATAGGGAAAAATCTTACTTATCATATTTGTCTAATTTGTATTGAAATAAATCATAATTATTACAGTTTGTTTTGTATTATTGTGTGGCCTATTTTACAGGTAAATGTAGCTGTATGTATACTTTCCCCCTCCAGTGCCTCTTTACTGGTCAGAATGCAACTCATTGACTATGTTGGTTGGTTATTTATAGTGCTAAAGGGGTTTCCCAAACTTGTTCAAACATTCTGGAAAGTAATCCCAAGTAGCAAGTTAGAAGCTACATGGTCATGCCATTTATGAACACCCTCCATTACTATGAGTCAAACTAGCCCAGTGGCTAGAGCTTAGAGCTTCAAATCTGAAAGTTGGTTATTCAAGTCCCACCTATGAACTTTCAATTTTACAAAGTCATTTTAGGAATATATATTCTTGTAAATATAAAACAGAACTAATAAAGCTTTAATTTATATATGTTTCTTAGGGTATGAATCATGTAATATAAATGGTTAGAATGATAGAAATTGAAAAATAACTAATAAGATGAACATCAGGGATTTGAAACTCCAACCCCCCCCCCCCCCCCACACACACACACAGGAAATGTTTCTAAAAGTTCCACCTTCCCCTCCAAAATTCAATGTAGAAACCCCTAAAATTAGTCGGAAAATATTGAAAAGTCCCACTTTTAACTGTTCACCACCCCCCTTTTGCAAGTTCAAATCATTAGAAATACATGTACAGGAAAAAGTTCCACTATTGAAACCTCACCCCCCCCCCCCCCCTCAGACCCTGAGTATAGGCCTGATCCATGAGTCATCAGGCGTCTATAAATCATTAACCCGAAACTTGGTATCAACATTTTCTCACTTACAATATTTCATGCTTTGCTGGACTCTAATAAAAGGTCGAATGTTGTAAATTGATTGGGGTTAAATAAAAAATCAGGCTTAGGTGACACAGATTATGTCAGGTGAATGACATGTTCCATGTAAAATATATAGCCGTTGTATGACATTGAAGATCAACAAAAACTGCTGTTTTGATTGTTCAATTGTTTTGATTCAACTTTTTAAATAGTATGACATTATGAACAGTTACCAGTCCCTGCAGCTTAGTCAATGCACCCTTATGACACATTTTTATTGATAGAAAAAGCATGTGCCATTCCTCCAAATGCTTTAGATTGAAAAAGTTGACCAAGTGAATTTAACTCAACCGTTAAGTTGAATTCACCCTACCACGGATAGCTGGTTTCCTGTGTTTAACCTGCAGATTATCCTGAATCATGTTGCATCCTGGGAAATATGTCGACAAAACACAAGGCTTCACCATAGAGATTTTCATTAATCATGGCATAATTTGTGATTTTCATTAATCATGGCATAATTTGTGGTTAAACATCATAGAAAACTCTCATTGACAATTTGTCATTTTGTATCAGTATAGGTTTACTATTTTTTTTAGGTTGGTTTGAAAATCCATTCATTAAAGATAGCTATATAGAAATGTTTTGTTTATTTCCTATATAATTCCCTATGTATTTGTCGACAAAATTGGGCCAAATTAACCTGCAGGTGCCTAAATACTGAATATCAGCTATCCGTGGTAGGCAGAACTGAGTTGTTCTTGTTCATATATATAATGCTAAACCAATGACCGTCAAATTTAATTCTACTTGTGCTACTGCATCATGGGATCTTGGGTTGGGCCTTAAGCCCCATACCCGCTATAGGTATGCTTAAAGAGAGGAGCTAGTGAAAATTCAATTCACATTATTTTACACTTTATACCTTAGATATAACACCAATATAGAAGTCTGCAATATTTTTCTTCCAGTGATTCATTCCTTCATGTGATTAATGTGATTTAAAGTGAAGAAATGTCTGAAGTCTCTAATCCTAAGGAAAACATAAGTCTATGTGTGACGTCACACACAAAAAACAGTTATATTTGAATTTTAAAATTATGAATTCCATATTAATTAATATTTCTTAACATTTTTTCCAAAAATCATTTAATTTTGTGATTGTAAACACTACTAGACTTATAAAGAACACTTAGGATAAATAAATATTGTTATGTTTACAGTTTTATAATTTTCATCTCTTCTGAGTGTGACGTCACACACAGACAAATGCACTGTGCAGGCTGCATCAGGTGCAAGCTGGCAAATTTATTTTCATTTATAAAAACATCTGTAAAACATAAACTACTAGAGATAGAACCATACAACTCGGCAGGATAATTACCTGTATGGTGGGGATCACAACAGTTTAATTTTTGACTGGCTCCTTACTTTAAGTGTGGTTGGTTGACTGATCAGTGCTAAAAATCACTTGATTCTACTAGAAAAGCCTGATCCCCACTATGGCGATTAGATTTTCTTACAATTCCAAATGTACAAAAAAATGGATGATAAGAAAATCAGTTGGCGCTTTGTCGCATCGTGGATCATTTTATGAATCAAGTGTATGGCAGGCATATTGAATGACGCCCACATAGCTTTGAATCCTTTAGTTGATTTGATTTATTTATAACACATTACCATGGCTGTTACATGATGATCGACATGAATACATCACCTTGAACAATCATTATACAGTTTATGTTCAAAAGTTGAATCAGGAATGCGACACTACAAAGTAGCATTTCACTTTTCAAGTGACAAGTTTGTAGGTAAGATACATACATAGTGCAGACCAAGGGGGAATAAAGCAATTGTAATTGCTCAGGTTTGCACATACTATTGAGGGCTTTAGCTCAAGACATAGATGTGCAAAGTGGGGCAATAACAATTGCTGAGAATGCCCGCAGTCTGTACTTGTTTTTATTCTATATGAATTACACAGATCACATTGAAATGTTTTCCATGCAACCCAAAAATTGGCAGTAGCATTCACAGACAAGCACAATTGCCCTCTAGGGCAATAACAGCTCTTTTATTCACCAAGAGGGCAGGACAATGGTGAAGGTATAGGGGCTGATATAAAAAAAGGACGCAAAAACACTGGACCCCGATACACAGTTATTTCAGTGTCCCCACATTTTTCACAAGCATAAAACACATTTTTCATGCAACACTTCGTGGTTTTAAAAATGTATAATTTAACAAATATTAATATATCAAAATATATGTATGTGACTAAGGAAGAACACTAAATAGTTTAAGTTTGATTTTTTAAAAACTTGAATAAAAAAACAAGAAGCATATTAGCTACAAAGTTCCGCTCATGGTCGTCCATCAGTAAACTAAAGGCCCTCCTAATACCAGAGGGCTATGTGTAATATGGATTAGGTACTGACCACCACCACTCATGCTGTCACACATGGCTCAGGGAGGGGTTTTAAGAAAGGGCCACTACTAGGTCCTAGTACTGAGTGACCTATCACTCACCCACCTGGGACTGCCCACCTGCAGGTGACAGTGGTGGTCCTAATTTGAAGGGGTAGGGGCTGTTTAGCTCAGGCATTGGTTATGTAACCTACTTCTAGCTTCTCACACTGCATGATTCTAACAACAATTGGAGGACAATGCCCTTCAACTGCTGAACATGAGATTGTGTAACCGGTCATTGAGAACAAAGAGAATTAAATGGTTAAAGACATGACTGATTGAGGGAGTCCCCACCATTAGCTACTGTACTATATAGATACTTAATCCAAAAAATATGTGTTTTTTTAACCCCCCCCTGGAAAAAAAAAACTGCTTCTCAAAAAATGAACCCCCTCTGAGAAAAGCTGGCTACGGGCCTGTGCGCTTCTGGTATAGCTGTTTCTTTTTCCTCCCGCTATGTGTAGAACACACTATGATCACATTTATTAAACAGCCTCCTTAGATCCTGTAATAGTTCTGATTTATATCGGATTTATCACTGGTTACATAGAGAATGTAAGGAACATTTTCAGTCTAAGCATAACAACTTGATGTTTTGCCTAGAAAAATGATCATGCATCATGGTACATAACATGTTCATGTTTGACATCTTCTATAAAATTGGTATACTTATCTAACAAATTCCACCAAAATTGTATCAAAATGGATGCTGACAAGTTGATCCACATATGGTATTTTCTGAGTTGCTAAGCAGAGTAACAAATGGAACAAATGGAAGCTTTTTCTCAGAGTATCAATGGAATGTTTTCCTCCTTAGCATAGCAACTTGATATTAACATATTCAACATACATTCAAGCCTAATAACTAGAAATAAATGGTCATTGGAAAAGGTAGACGTCATAAGAAAACTGCTGAACTCTCCCATTCATATGGTTGCTATGACAACTGTATTGTCATAGAAACTTCCTCCTTATGTGAAAAAATGATCTTGCATAAAGCTTTGATAATTAAAAATGATGATAAGAAGGTGAAAGTTTAAAATATTTTGTATAGTTGTTGCATATACAATGTAACAAAATCCATCAGAATTTGCCCGAAAATGGACATGGATGGCCATATTTCTTATGATGTTATTTTTGCGGTTGCTATGCAGACTAACAAATGGAACAAATGATGTTTTGACCAATAGTATCAAAGGAATGTTTTCCTTTTTAGCATAACAATTTGATATTTTGTCTTCAAAATGTAACGTTTAGTGATAGTACATTCAGGCCTCATTTCTAGAAATGAAAGGTCATCAGAAAAGGGGGATATCATGAGAAAATGGCTCAACTCCTGCTTTCATATGGTTGCTATGGCAACTGGAGTGCCTTGGAAACTTCCTTCTTCTGTAAAAAAAGATTTATTGTATCAAGTCTTCATCAATAATGATGATAAGCAAGTGCAAGTTTGATATGTATTGTAGAATTGTTATATATATCCCCAAAAATCCATCAAATTTGCCCCAAAATGGACACTGATTGCCAAATTCACATAATGACATTTTTGTGGTTGCTAGGCAGAGTAACAAATGGAACAAATGGAAATTTTTGTCATGGATACAAAATGGGGACTCTTGTGCTTTCAATAAATGTTAGTTTTATCACTCCTGTCCTAATTATTGTCATTATAACAAAAAGAACATAGGAAAAAGTAGTGAAAATGATGAAATTTTGAAATGTTTTTGGTTGCCATGGCAACCATGTAACCGTGACAACAAAATTCATTCTCTTTTCACATTCCCACCTCCATGGGCTTTCATTTGAGGTACAACAATACACGGTTTTGCACATGTACGAAAAATTATTTTGATATTTCTACTTTTTCACAATGTTACTTAAAATTCTGTTGTTGCTATGCGTTGCCATGGATACCGGCCAGATGTGCGTGTTGCGCAAATGCCAACACGTCAAAATGTAAACTTCAGGTTATGGGCTACGATTTAAAACCACTTTTAGATCCTCCGTCTTTTTGTACGAAAAAAGTCATTTTTTGGATTTGGCTCCTGGACTACTAGGGACTCCCAAAAAGAAAAACAAAAATATCGTGACAGTTTCTGGGATTTCCAGCCTTATGGAAATGCCTATTCATGGCTCTAGAGCCTTTGTTTAGCTTAGAAATCATAAAAATTATAAAAAATAAGCTAAATTCTTGCTATAAATAAAAAAATTCATAGTTTTAATTTCTGGTGAAAAAAATTTGGATTTTATTGCATTTTGTTGCCATGGTTACCGGACTGTTGATAAAATGTCCAAACATGCCCATATATATACTACAACTATGCAAATGTTGGTCTCCATGGTAACTTAAATTTGAAATTCTGAATCAAGGGACTGCTTGCCAAATTCAGCAAAAAACTGATTTCCCGAAATCATATTTGGGATTTCAATATTTTGCCTCAATTATATATAAGTTATATCTTTATGAACACCAAAGATTGGTCTATTTTACCATATTTAGCATATCCAACCTGTGTGTCTTCAAATTAACATAACTTTTTTTCTAATAAGAATATTTACCTAATTTTTTCAGTATTAGATTCCCCAAGACACCATCTTAACTTAATATTCCAGGCCATAAGACTGCTTTTCGCAGAGGATGTTATTATGGCGATAACATTTTTTGGTATCAAGGGATCTCTTCACCCTGGATTATCGCAAAATTGTTATGGAATGCTCCCCTGCAGTTATTCAAAGCTCAACAGCTGGATGAAAGACAAAAACTGTTTTTATTAATCTAAAACCACTTCACAATAAAATGTGATCTTAGAATATTTACTGGGATGATGACAACTATGAACATCAGACATGACAACACTCTCATGTAAATTGTGTTTATTTACAGATTGAGGTAGATAATATTCACAGTTTTTATCAATATTTTCAACCTTTTCATTGTTTTCAGCCCTGCAGTATCGATGTTAAGTAGGGAGGGCATTAAATTTCACCTTTAATATAGCACCTTTAATAAAGGTTGGATAACAGGGACTGTACATTTTTCTACTGTTTTGAGTGAAAGGGTTTTTGGGTTTGATATTTTGTTCACTTCTCAGGTTTTTACAAAAAGTCATTTCAATATATATCAGTTTCTTACTACATTAAAACAACATGCTTAAGGGTTGTTCTTTTCGCCTTCACTCTAGATTTTTAGGCCTATATTTATTTATACGTTTACTATAACCTGCAGAGTTATAAATTATTTTAATCTCTTGAAAATATTATATGTTTTGTTATAGGTAACCATTAATGTCTAAAATATTACTGGTGATATAAATGAGGGACAGGCAAAGGTCTATGGTGCCACCTATAGATCAAAGCAGCAAATTGGGAACTAAAAGGTACCTTTTCAAACCTTAAAACACAATAAATGTAATAGCAAGGCAAGTGTTCAATCAATCTTTACAAAAAGGGTATCATAAGAAAGTCTAGAAAATTATCTACCTCATGGTGTGTATTATTGTGGTATTTATATAGGATATTACCCATAATCCCTTGCAAAGCGAACAAAAATATATGGAAAAAACATCAAAACGTTATGACATATCTGTTCAGCTGGGATCATAATTCATAATTAATTCCTATGATCTCAATTTTTTACATCTTAAATGCACAAATGTCTCACACAGTTTCCATTAATGTCTTCCTTTTAATGATGCACCTTGTATTTGTTGATTTATCAAGATTTGTTTAGAAATTACGTTTTCCCAAAACGTTGCCATTTTGATACCTTTTGACACTGATGTCATTGATAATATCTACACTATTTCCACGTATTTCATGATAAATTTGATGATGATTTAATTAATTAAACAACTTGAAGGAGATATGTCAACTACAAACATGATTGCAGGTCTAAAGTACAAAATGTTTGATGTCACAACATGTTGTCATGTTTTTATGGTTAAGAATTAAGAAACAGAGGTCAAGGTCATGACCCAGTTATCTGAGTCATGGCCTGGTCATGATAGATTGGTAGCACAGTCTGATCAGAACAGATAAAATTGATGGCTGGAAACATTAATTAAGTCTGTCTTTTATATTTCTATAATTCAAACATATTACTAAACGTTTTCCTCAAGACATACTATTGTTTATAAGCCCTACCATTATGAATCGAGGGTCCTTGAGAATGTTTTTGGAATGTATCCTACAGATTTATAAGATTTTTGCTGAATCATAGTGTTTGAAAGGACCAACTTTTTGCCAGTTTTGGGATTTAGACACAGGTATTTGCCATTATACTGATAATTTGACCCAAAAAACGTCTTTGAATTAGATTTTTATTGTATGGTATCAGAGATAAGGACTGTAATATTCTTTTGAAACTCTTTGGGTTGAATAATTTGCTTTTATTTTGTTTAAGATGGCCTTGAATGTGGCTATTCCAAAGTTCCCAATTTGCTGCTCCGATCTATAGTGTTGGAGACATTGTACTAAACACTCTCCCACTAGGTTCTCTCTCATTATCTGTCCAAGCTTGGTTTCATTCACACCTATGTTACTCTACTTCAAGTAAAAAAAAATTTCTTACTAAATTAAACCCAAAAGTCTTTTTGTGCATATGAGATGAATCAAGTTCAAAACCTAAGTAGTATGGAGTAACTATGTACTTTTTCTATTTTGGTCACTTCCTATGGATATAGACCTTTTTTATTAGGGTGTGGTGCCCCCTGGTGAAGTAAATGGAACCAATGGTTTAGGTAATTTCCCATAGATAACCTATATGAGGGGAAGCATATAGGTTAACTATGGGCTTTGACCTAAACTGGTGGTTCCATTTACTTCACCAGGGGGTGCAACACTCTTAATGAAAAAGGTCTATACTATGTCAAAGCAACATTTACCTAGATCATTTTCGTTTTTACAAATCCAAATATATTAAGTTTTATATACAGCTTATTTATAACACACTTGTTGGGGTAAACTACCCCAACAAGTACAAGAGACATACAATTTTGCAAATCAACTGGTAAAACATCACTATCAACCTTGGAGATGTATGGCAGTACTGCCAGATGTCAGAATTTGAGACTATATTACCATTATAGCTTGTGCTAAACTAAACAGTTTCAGTGGTTGCAGATTATGTTTCCGGACATTCTGGACAAATCTTTCTAAACATATCCTCTTGCATAACTCTTCTAATGGGGCAGAGTGGCATGCCATTGAAGGTTCCAGCCTTACATAATGAATAGCAGCCGACATCGGGGAAAATCAGCCAGTCGCCTATCTGCAGTTCTGGCAGGTTGCAGCTCTCCTGCAGAAAGTCAGCAGAGTTACATGTTGGTCCCCACAACTTGGATTTGTACTTCGTATTGCCGGCATGTCCAGTCTGAAATCACAAACATATGAGTAAGCAGTAGAACAATAATAGAGAGGTACAAAATTTAAGTGAGATCTGCCTAGGAAAATACTTTTTTTCTTTCAACTTTGGTTTTTCTTTCCTAATAGCATAAAGTTTGATGATTAACAGAGCCTACATTTAACATTTGTTTTTCCGTTGGATATAAAGGCCATCACGAATAGGACATTCATATAAAACTTTGGACGCCAACCATAAGCCATATGACAGTTAGGTTTGAATCAGTGTTCATGGAAGATATAGTATTTGTTAAAGAAAAACAAAAGAATAGCAGAGTTGTTGCAGATGATATAAAAAGGGTCAGACTACTCACAGTGACGGGAATAGTCCTGTAATCATGGTTGTCGATGCCAATGTGAAAAGACAGGGCTCCACTCGCTGATTCGGAGAGGTAGTACTCTAGTCCAGCAGTTCCCTCATTTGTCTTCTCTGGATTGTTTTCTTCAAAATATAATTGTTAATTTGATAATAATTTGCAATTATTTCCGTAAAATGACAAAGTCATGACTAGCAACTGCAGATCACTGTCAGTTTTGGATATATGTATATCTGTGTTCCATGCATATAGGGAACGTCAAATATACTTCAAATAACAAGATAAATATTGTACTGTGGATTCATGTTGATATTATAATGTGAATCCTCTTGTCCATTTCTGTGTTGATCAATGTGAACAATTAAAGGTAAATATGGGTGTTTGGGGTGATTTTTAAAAATCCGTGACAAAATTCTGAAACCCACAGGGTAGTTAGGTGGATGTATAAGGAACATAAGGAAACTTTAAAAATCATATGTCACCATATCAATTTCAGAGATATGAGTATCTGAAAAACTGACTGTTTACTATTGGAGTCTATGGGAAAATGTAGTTTTTTCAACATTAAAAAATAAATAACCATGATTTTAACTTTAAATGCTGAAAATGTGTGGGTAGGACCTGGATGAGTATTTTAGGCCAAAGAAAACCTAAGGTCACCATGGAAAATTTAATTCTATTCCTAAAAATAGGGAAAAAAGTGATGAAAAACTGCTTAATCAACCACATTTTACTTCTTATACTTATATTTTTTCATTTACAACGTCATATCTATCATTCATAAGTGCTCCATGAAATATTTCTGAAATTTCAACAAAATCCTGCAATAGAAATAAAATCACACCAGGTGGCGGTGCTGTGGTCACCCATATTTACCTTTAAAGGGAATTGACCCCTAAATTTGACAGAGCGATATGGGCTTTTTTGGCCTTAGTTACATGCGAAATGAGGATTTGTTAAATTTGACAGACAATATGGGGATTTCTTATAATTTATGTGACAGGACGATAGTGATTTCTTGAATTTTACCGGACAGCATGGGGACTTCTTACAATGTGGGAACCTACCTTCTGATTTATTACAACTTTTCTTTATCCGTTTCCCAATCACACATGCTGCTAGTGCCATAGATCCCTCGACAAAATATCTCCCAGGCTCGCTTATGACCTTGACGCCACTTGTCTTTGGGAACAACAAACGCAGGGTTTCATTTATTGGACCGCACATCTGGAAATGTAAGAACAAAATGCATAAGAAGGTATTCAGGTAGGCAGGACCATATACAAAATTGATAGATTTTAAAAAGAGGTTCAGAGAAAGAAAATATACATCTTATCTGCCTTACATCATTTTTACTCGCAGACCAAAATAGGCCTGCTTTCTTATCCCTCCTGATCTTGTGGACTGTTATATTCATCAGTTTCCATCATTGGATTAATATCAATTTTGTATTTCACATAAAAAGGTTATCCGCTAATGAAAGCATGATGCATATGAAAAATAGCAGTCCTAAACAAATTTGTCCTGTTCATACATTCTTATCGGTATTATCCATAGCAGGTACACTGTTCCAAACCATAACAATCAAATCTTATTTACCCATCATATTAATAAAGACAGTACTGTTTTTAAAAACGACAGTATTATCTGTGACATTCCATGGGATTTATGTCAAAGTATTCTAGATGAATATCATATACCCCACAAAAATAATTAGTGTTTCTTCTTATCTGTGTATATATTTGTGTTTATAATTCTATTTGAGATATGACAATTTGGTTCGAGATCTTAACGTAAAGCTCTAGCTCAGAAAAATTGATTCACCTGAATAATTGATGATTATCTTTTGTATTTTTTATGAAAGATATATTTACCTTTTCCAATTTTAGTTCTGCATCTTTTGAACCAAAAAATCCTCCACCAATGTCCAGCAGATTCATGTGTATACCCATCTCTGCAGCAATGTCAAACACACGCTTCGCTGCTTCGATGTTTGTGATGTAGACCTGTGGATCACAGACTCCTGAGCCAGTGTGGAAGCTGAATGGATCATTGAAATTATGAATAAATAACCAAAAATGTAACACAAAGTATCAGTGAAAAAACATTTTGGTATTAAACATTTGAAGTGATGGAGGAGTATGGGAACTTCATATTGGAAACAAAGACATATTTTTAAATCCTCTTACCCTCCCAATTCTTTTCTTGTTTTTCTTTTTCAGGGGGGGGGGGGGGGGTATTAGTGGTTATTTCAGATGGATTGCCAAAAAGAATTCATTGCATGTATCTGTAGATATAATGAAAATTAATAGTCTATTTTTAGTGGTCAGCAAAGATGAGTGATTCAGTAACAGAATATAACATTTTAGCATTATTACCTTACTCCAGTGACATTTAGTCCAAGATTCTGTGCATGCTGCAGCAGTTCCTCGGCTTCCCGCACCTCACAGCCAAACTTGTTTTTGAGAGCGTACTGCACTGCAAAGTGAGCCTGAGGGGCTATTCTCAGCACAAGTCTGAAAAATGGGGTCATAATAAAAAGTCAATTTAATACAAATTTAGTGGGAATACAGTATCAACAAAAACACAGTATGTAAATAAATTCCATTTGCTTTGCAAAATTAGTTCTTTAATGACATTTGAGTTTTATACTGGGGCTATTAGGGTACATTAAAGGGCCACACCCACTAAGCAATCTACCCGGCGACTGGCGACTGGCGACGAGGGGTAATAACATAATCGACTGGTGGCCAGTCGCCCGGTGAGTAGAGTCTCCTGGCGATTCATCATGGGTATGGGGTGCTTTATGGACAACTGGTGACAGGATCGCCAGCAAAATCGCCGGTAAAATATCAAACTTGATTGATATTGCAGTCGCCTGGCGACGACAACGGCCGTTTTTACCGTCGCCGGACAACGGGCGACGCTAAAATTCGCCTGGTGGGTATGGCCCTTAAAGGTCACACAGAGATCTCCTAAAGGTTACCTTTCAAGAATATCAAAGGTCACCTGAAAGACCCTTGTAAAGGTCTTGTAAAAGCCGTGTAACGAGGACCTTTCCATTACCTTTAATGTACCTTATTTGACATATTTACACAATCTCGATTCATAAAGTGTCAAATATCACTGATTGATTCAAAAGAATGATAAGTGATCATGTACACTGATATAGAATATAAAAGGTTTTTCAGAGATTTCCTCATTATTCAAAATGCATAGATAGTAATACCTTTACCAACAGCTTCAATCCTTATTTTATCTTCACTATGGATGAATCAAGTGTGTTACATTAAAATGAATCTGATAAATATGTGTTTTTATTTTGCTGTTTGCATGTGTGCACAATTTTTTCTCGTTTATCTATGAACTATAAAACCAACCTTGCATTAGGAGCGACATCTTTTATCTTGTCAAGTTCATCTTTGTTGTCAAATGTCATTAGTGAGACCCCTTCGGAAACAGCATACTCAATATGGGACGGAAACTTTGCAGTATTTGAAAATATGATCTTTGATGGGGCTGTGCCTGATCTCAAAACATGTTCTATTTCTTTCTGCAAAAAGAAAATGGTATAAATTACTGGTGCAGCATAAGTTATTTGAAGTCCCTTTTCTTGGAATAAAACTGGCATTTCACACTTATTATACAAATGTATTGTAAACAATTGTTAACATGGTTTGTATTCTACCAATAACAATAATTGTATTTGATTTTTTATTGTTGGATATCAATATAAGACTTGGTTTTATTTTGTTTTGTAAAAGGCCTTTAGAATAAACAAATCTATTTTATTTATTTTATATCTTTAGGTATTCACACACTTAGATGAGGATAACTTTTGTAATTCTGATACAAAGTTGTATTTGGTGAATATTGGCACACCGTACCTCTTTTTATTTATTTGTATTTTCACTGTATAAGTATGTCTTGCACGAAAAGATCATGTCAATTTAATAGGTAAACAAATACGTTATGATTCTAATTGTGAACGTACATTTGATTAATTGGTAAGATCTCTGTATGTTTACCTTACTCGCACAATCCATGCCAGCTCCGAGATACGCTAGTAAAGCGACAACTGCTGGATCATCATGGGCCTTGACAGCTGAATGAATTGAGAAGATAGCAGATCAGGGTATGAAGCGTTAGTTCTATTCCACTGTATTCCTGTAACCCTGTTTGCCTTTTTTTTTCTCACTATTTTCCCTTTAAATCCTAAATCTAATGCAGAATCCTTTTCACATTTAGCATTAGATCCACTCTCTACTCCTTAATACCCTGTCCCTGCTAAATAGCCAAACTGGGTAACAGTGAAACGGAAATCAGACTGTATAAATACAAATCATTTCATGTAAATTTCCTATCCTTTCAGTGGCAAAAGACAACTAATGTTATGCAATTCCACATGGTTCCCCTCATAAACCCAACTACAGAGGTGAAAATCCACTCCCTGTTATGAAAGGTTATGTAACTCCCCATGCCTGCACCAGGGGGAGCTCGAGGCAAAGGGAGATTTGCATAAAATGATTTGTATTTATACAGCCTGTTTTGAAACACTGTTTTGCTATTTTGAAAGAGGAGGGAAATAAGGATTTAATAAGTATTTGGAATGGTTTAAATGTTAATTATGAAAAGGAGTATGCATTATGTATAACATTTAAGAGGAAAAATGAGTGAAAGTAGTGATAAAAAAAGGCGAATAGTGTTATAGTAAAAAGGAACTGACACTTCATACCCTGATCTTAGCAGATTAATCAGAAGTGTTTTTAATCTTTAAATTCTAAAAAGAATATAGACTAAAAGCAAAATACAGTGCATAATTTTGTTTTGATTTATGAAAACGTTGATACATAAAGCCCCTAATTTAAGCCAAACCAAACCCTGACTTAAGAGTTTTTCTTCAGACATTTTCCCATAATAACGTTTTATATATTCCATTTTTTTCAGGTTTGTATGAAACCCTTATTTAAGTTGCACCCTTAAGCCCATATTCCACATGCCGATTTGGCTGCCTATTTTTAAAAAATCGGCAGTGGGAATAAAGGTCAAATACGAATATGTTATACACGAATAGAAAGCTTTTACAATTCCATGTCAAATGATTATAGGATGTATGCTTTCATGTCATATTCAGAGAGAAAATTAAAGAAATGCAAAATCGGCAGCATCAAAATCGGTATGTGGAATACGGCCTTTAAAGTTCAGACCTTATTAGATTTATTTTCTGAAACTAACCCTAATATAAGCCTTGGCCTAAATCAGGGGTTCTACAGTAGTGTCTCTCAGCTTAGATAATTTATCAAAAGTTTGTTTTATCAATTGAATGTTCTCATTCTACCCATCAATTAATTTGACATGCTGGTTCTATTTGTACTCAAAGGAGTCAAAAATTCTATACAATTGCATATCTAGGTTAAAAGTTGATGAAAATGTCTTACCAAAATGAGGTTCTATGTCAGGGAAGCATTTCCGCCACGTGTTGTACCTTTCTATGACCAGGCCCAAGTCAAAGAGAGCGAATGACTCGTCATGTCTGTCAACCTGAAAAAATTTACCATCAATACACAGATGATTTCAGGCACAGAATGGTCAATTTCTTATTATATTCTTTAGTTTTTTTCAATCTTGTTATTCATTTTTCAAGACACAATCTAAGGGATTTGGCTCAGGCTTGGGTAAGGCTTACTGGAATCATGTTTGTAAATGGGACACTCTAGTTTGACCGAGGATCCCTGCAATTAATGTGTGGGTACCTATATATGGCTGCCTGGCAAATAAACCCCCAGTGCCCCGTCGCATAACGGGTCTCGGTGTAGCGAACATTGGCACATTTCAAAAGACCTCTCCATGTTCAACAGGGAGCGAATCCACCTTTCATCCTTACAGGGATGGTTTGACCACCCCTTTTCTTTCATGTCCCGGGGGGGACATTTTGGGGTGTTAATTTTAATATTCTGTTTTCAGCAAATAATAGCAGTGTCCCTCATCTTATAAAATATATAGAAGGTAAGTGGCGGAAATGTATTTATCAATCAATTAAATTAACTTCAAAGTGTGTGCAAAACCATCGCAATGGGGAAAATTGGCACATTCCAAAAACAAGGAGAGAAAAAAACAGCGAGAAAAAAACAAATCCATCCTTAATCGCTCCCTCTTGTGAGAGTTTGGTTATGCGACGGGCCACAGTAGATAATGTAAGCATTTAGGGCTGGTGGCCCCGGTCCTCATTGGGCTCACGAGGGGTGGGTTCCTAGTCACTATTTTCCATAGTTTTTGATAAGGGGCACTAAGTTAAATATATATACCTCTCTTCTGATAGTTATTTGGGATTCATACCTAAAATGCTAACTCGTCCCCATTCCTATCACTATTTTCCACAAATTTTAATGGGGAATAAACTAAACATAATTATATCCCTCTCTTCAAATAGTTCTTTAGGGTTCATACCTAAAAGGCTAACTCGTCCCTATTCCTAGTCACTATTTTCCAAAGTTTGAGATGGGGACTAAACTAAATATGTATCCCTCTCTTCTGATAGTTCTTTAGGATTTATACCTAAAAGGCTAACTCGTCACTATTCCTAGTCACTATTGTCCAAAGTTTATATTGGAACTAAACTATATTTATCCCCGAGAGCCCCCTACTAGGAGAAGGAGCATTCCTCGGGGTTAAATTGCCGGCACCCCATATGTATGTATAGTGAGCAGAGTTTCCACCAGGTGGTATCAATGACACCAACTGCAGAACCAAAGCTGCCTTCGGGACCAATAGCGTTAAAGGTACTTGTATCTATTCAGTAGGATTTTAACTTGTAGTGATATTTTATCCACACCTCCTCAGAATTTCCTTTAGAACCTCAGGAATACATAGCCAGAGTAATAACAAGTTTTACCGTTTGGTCTTTGAGTTAGGGCATTGTAAACATTTGAGGTATTTACTATAGGTTTCTATGGGAAATACCTGAGTTTTAAAATTTCAAAAATCACAGAAAAAAATGTTGTAGTGTTTTTTCTTAAAATTCCTACAGATTTTAAGTCTTGATCTTATTGATATCCTGTACAAAAATCAAAGGGTTTTACCGTTTTGATCATATACTTCTCTGTCATCCCTAAAGTAATAACTGACATGCTGTTTGTATGTAGCAGCAGTGTAACAATAGCACGTAGAAGGTTCAACAGGTATGCACCAGGTGGCAGTGCTGGGATAGGTTGGAAGTACCTTTAAGTGTCTCGACATAATTTTAATATCTTTTTGCATTCTAGGTAAAAACATAAAGTCATACAATGAACATGATACTTTTGAAATTATTTCCTAGGTATTAGGATGGTTAGGATGTCAAAAATACTGACCTGTGCTTGACGTATCATACTTTTCATTTCATCCATCATTGGTTTGTGTATTAGATCAAAACCAAGTTGGTTTGGGGAAGGCAGGATACAGTTCTCTGGAACAATAAAGGTTTCTAATTATTCATACTGTTATGTCTAGATAAATTATCAAGTTATGACAAAAACCACAAAGCCTCAAAGTAACTTATGACAGCCAGGAAACACAAAACCTAAAGGTAACTGAAACACAGAGTCTCAAATAAAATGTAACATGAAGTCACAAACAAACCATAAACAAAAATCTGAACTGTCATAATAGTACAATTGTTATGAGAATAATGTTAAGGTTGTTTTATGTAACAATTTGTGTGGTTCTTGTCACATGTCTTTTTTCAACCAATCAGTTTCATTTATCCTGTTGGTCAGTTTATAAAAGTTGGCTATTGTTTCGAATTAAAGCAGTGTCAATGTTAACTCAGGTGCTCACCTATTGTCGTTATTCTTAAAGGGAGCCAAAAGCGATGGTGTCAAAATATGACAATTTTTGCAAACCCAAAAAACTATCAAAATGCATTCTAAGAGTCTAACTTTAGGCATTGGTACAGTATAAACCGTGATAACTTGCTTAACCTTCTCTTGAATTATGTATGCCTGTAAACAAACCAATTTTGGCGGATCACCAAATTCATCGGGGATGGGTTCAGATTTATTCTAATGAGGTTAAGGCAGTTTTCACGGTTTATATTTTACCACATACCTAGGCTATGGCCCTAGGATGTATTTCAATAGTTAATAGTGTTTGGAAAATGTTGACCCTACATTGGTTATGGCTCTCTTTAAACCAGGGACAACACAACATGAAGGTGAGAGACACCCAAACGGGCCCAGTAGCAGACCTATGAGTGGTGATATCTCCAGTTTGGGGATTTACACTCTCAGCCTGGTGATTTTAGTTCGCGAAAAACCATTGTAAAGTCATATAGTGATTTTCCATATCAAATGGACATGTAATTTCTTAAGGTTGACTCCCCATGGATTATGGTATAATATAATTATTAATCTCTTTAGTAATGTACATGATCATGAATTAATATTCAAGTTCAAATATAAGCTGACTGTGAATATGTATTAAGATACTATTTTGTAGTAGTTCTAAGATCTGGGTACAAAGTCTCTGTATAGAAATCTTACAGCTGTGTGTGCAGAGATGCTTATGAAACTTTGTGATTAGGGGGATTAACCTGCCAGATATAGCTAAGCCTCATGTTGTATGTGGAGGGACCACCGGCCTATACATGCTTGTTCCCCATGATTTATATGGTAGATAAAGCACGAGTCAGGAGGGTTACGCGAAATAACCCACGAGGCAGTAGCCGAGTGGGTATTTCAAGTAACCCTCCTGACAAGTGCTTTATCTGACATAAACCATGGGTAATTCTTTTGCTTTTTGCTCAAAACCTGTTTAAAACTCATTGGATTACCAAACATTATACATTAAAATGTAGATGAGAACCTTGTGAAGCTATTTATGTATCAAACATTTGATTTCTAAAAGTATTTAAAAAATTTATGATTTAATGAAAAATAAAAGTAATGGAATGGACATACTTTTATTTTTCAGTTAATCATAAAAAATAGAAACCTTCTAGAAATTTGATATTTGAGCTATGGACTATTTCAAGAAGGTTCCTAGCTACATATACTCACTTACTATTTGTCATTTTGTTGACTATTAAAAAAGGTATATGCAAAAGTGTAACAGAAAAATGCAACAGCACAGCACCTGAGTCCTGTGGAAGCATGGTGTGTGCCGTGAGATTATAGGGTTCCGCTTCACTGGAGCCAATACGTAATATAACCACGGCCTAGTTTCTTTATTCTCCCCGTCCACCGTGGTTTATTAGGCAATAAACTACCCAGGCAGTTTGGGGATTTACACCTGTGAAATGTTGGCGGGAGAGGTTTGGAAGGGACAGGGGGTAAGTGACAGGACTTCTCCCTTTGATGGTAGGCTGGCAGAGGTGTGGAGGGGAGAGGTGGTGACTGACAGGACTTCTCCCTGTGATATGTGGCCGGGAGAGGTGTGGAGGGGAGAGGGGGTAAGTGACAGGACTTCTCTCTTTGATGGGAGGTCGGGAGAGGTGTGGGGGGAAGATATATATATATATATATATATATATATATATATATATAAACCACGGTGGACGGGGAGAATAAAGAAACTAGGCCGTGGTTATATTACGTATTGGCTCCACTGAAGCTGAACCCTATAATCTCACGGCGCACACCACGCTTGAGTTTTAAACAAGTTATGAGCAAAAAGCAAAAGAATTACCCATGGTTTATGTCAGATAAAGCACTTGTCAGGAGGGTTACTTGAAATACCCACTCGGCTACCGCCTCGTGGGTTATTTCGCGTAACCCTCCTGACTCGTGCTTTATCTACCATATATATATGCACATATATATATATGCACATGTATATATATATATATATACACCTTTACATGTTCTACATATGAATATATCTTGGTCAACTATGCACAAACGTGTCCTATACTAGAACTATAGACTCTGTCTTAAGCAGACCTCTGTCTGGAGTGGACAAATCTCCCCGTCCCATCAGTGTTCGCTAAAGACAGAGTCGACTGTATCTGTGTCTGTGTGTCTGTGTGTGTTTCCGTCTGTATGTGCCCGTGTGTGTCTTTGTCTGTGTCTGTGTGTCTGTAACACCTGGGTAGATGCTGGTCAATGTTGGAGACATCCTCATCACACCCCTATGGGCCAGTATGACACGCTTAGACGTGGTTCTAGAACACTGAAACCCAACAGTTTCGTATGGTAAGTTCTTAATGGAGCCAAAAGCAGCATCATATCAAAATTCGGCAAAATGTATTAAATATTAAATACATCTTATCCGTGAACCACCCAAATTGATTTGTTTACATTGCTATCTACGTGCAGAGTGGACAGGACTTTTGTTGATTTCAAGATAAATTCAAGTTAGTTTTCATAGCATTTCACTCTAAACCATGATATTCCCCTCCAGCACCCCTATACTTACATTCCAGAGTTTCAGTAAGGAAATATATAAGGTTGGTTTTACTTCACAGATGTCTTATACCCTAGGGAGTATTAGCAACCACGACGCATGTCGATACATTAACGTATCTCAAAACATTCAAGCAACATCATAGACTTCCGGTTTTATATATATGAAAGACAGGCATTTATTTGTTGATCCCAGTTGAAAAGAAATGTACCCAAAAAAACTTGATTTAGGTATACGTCATTACATCAGAGATAAGAGATACGTTGTGCTTTTAAGGGATGCGTTGGGGGTTGCTAAAACTCCCTAATCATTATCACCCACACAGCCTAGTGCGTATCAATAGGCGCATTTTCATGTTTCTCAACATTATCTAATACATTGTTTGGGTAATAAATTATAGGAGACCCTTTGAGGTCGTCCTTGGGTTGCCGTACAACCCATGGGTTTAATGCCCTCAGTACGTGACGGTCCGCTATGTGAAACCATTTCATGCTTGACCTAGAATGGGCATTCTATAAATCGTAACTTCTGGCCCATTTTGCATTCTGAGGAAGAGTCTGTTAAGAATCTTTTTCATTAAATGTGGCGCCGCCCTGGTATATAATCAATGATCGTACAAAGGAAAGATTTATGACTGTATTACAATTCAGTGTGATGTCCTTGTTAGTGGCGCCATCTATGAGGTTCCATGCAACTGGTTACGACACAGCCGTCATTGATGCCGTTTTCGTGATATCATTCATAGACGAAGAGACAGTGACGTCACAAAAATGGTAACAATGATGGCCGCGTGGTAACCGATTGCACGGAACCTCATAGACAGCGCTACTAACAAGGATCGATATCGATATATATGTCACGAAAATCGCGTAGGCGTTCACTTAAGTTGCCTCTCTTTGTGTAGCTGACCTGGTTACAAAAAACCCCAAAGGTAGGCAATGGTGTGGACTGGTGGGCAGGTTCTTCGGGAAGGTCTATAAACCGCTTTTAGGTGTTAAACTTTTGTCGTTGTTATGGTTAGTTTTGTTATTTGGTAATACAATCAAAATGTGGTTATTTCTAGGGCGGATACAGGATTTTCGAAAGGGGGGGGAGGGTGGTCAGCATAAAGGCTAATTACTAAAACTGCTTGCAATTGTCCCAGACGCGGTTCGACTGTGCGACTTGTTGTATTTTAGCCTACCTACAAGCTAAATCAAGGTGCATTATGGGAAATATGTTGACAAGTCCATTTCCTTTTATAAGCCTTTAACATATCATAATTAGTCATCTATGACATTCTCCTTTGTTTGAGATTATAAAAAACATTAGAATTAGGTACTTTTTCCTTTTGTTACTGTATGTACTTCAATTTCTGAAGTTGAATAAAAATATTTTCATTACATATTTTCATATTGCCATAAGATGCATTATTCCTAGTGATTTTCCAATCTTTTTGTCTACAAAATAGGCCAAAATTAGCCTGCAGGTCCATAAAATACAGGAAAACTTGGAACTGAGTCTGCCTGAATTGTGCGTACGTGAATGGCATTTACCCCTTCTTTTGCATTTTAGGGGTCCACCAAAATGGTGGGGGGAGGGTTCAGGACCCCAAGGACACCCCCCCCCCCTCCCTGGACACCCCCCCCCCCCCCTCTGGAATCTGATATTCAAATGTTATAGGCCTATACTCGATGTATGCTTGTCTTGATTTTATCAAACTTTGGTGTAATCGGTTACAAATAAGACCTCTGTAACTTTGGCAGTGAACAGTATCATTTTAGCGGAGAATACTGTATGTTGATGAAGCAATAAAACATATATACACCTTTCCAACAACCCTGCGCAGTGAACCTTCCCATAGAGGCCTTGTTCCCAAAACGTTTAGCCTTGGGCCATTGGACTCCATATCCCAAAACAGAGGTTCAGGCCTATACCGCTATAGCAGGATGCCAAACTATTGAAAAAGGTCCTTAAAGATCAGGGACAAATTTTCGGGCACCCCCACCCCCCAAATGTAAGGCAATTATTAGTAACTGAGTATAATGTCTCTGAAATGCTTAGATTATGCTGGACAGCTCCAAGATGTAAAGCTTATCAAATGTAACCACGTTGGAAACTAGGAAACTATGTAGTTAGTAGGGAGGTTAAGCAACACCCACGAATCTCGATATGCCAACGTATCTTTAAACGTTCAGGCTTTCTTTAGGAGTACATCTAAAGGGTTTATGGAATTTGAATGTATATCTTATGAGTATTAGTCAATGATAAAACATTCAAGATTTAACATTTTGTAACAATTTGACAAAAGGTAAGATAAGAGAGACGTTACGTTTACGTTATGTGATGTGTTGGGGGTGCATAACCTCCCAATTGACCATCATTGAAACCATATCATTACCATTAATCAATGTGATCTCACCTTAATAAGCTATGTGTGTAATATTAAGCTGTACAACATAGTTGGAATCCATCAAGGAAATGAATTACTTCAGAAATAAATATATAATTAATTATAACCATGAATCGAACGGAGTAACACGACGTATTAGCTTTAGTTATGGCTGGTCAAGGATGAATACTGGAGAAATCAGACTCTGGTGCGTGGTGGTGGGCCCACTACGGAGAGGGAGGGGGCGGGGCAGCAGTGGGGCCGACCGCCTTGGTTATGGAGAAATCCAACCCTTGACCAGGCTAAATAAAATCTTTCAAAAAATCACAGAATCTGCCTTACCCTTGTGCTGCCAGCCGGCCTGGGGCCAGTCGTACGTCACTTCTTGGGTCCAGTAACTCGCCATTCCGATGAAGTAATTAAGGGTCCTTGATCAAATGTAATGGTCACTCGGCAAGAGGCTAATTCGAGATATATATGATTGTGTTGCGTGCCTGTAGTTTACCTATAAGGGTCAGTTGTGTAAGTACAGCTGGAGTAGGGGAGCTTTTATACGTCGGGTGTGGTGTGTAACTACAGTCGTCCCCAGTTAGTGCGTACCCCAACGCATCTAGCTATATCAACATATCGCTAAACTACCCAATCATTATAGAAGAGTATGATTTCACAGTTTCGTGATAATAATTAAAGGGTTTATCATAGATATTAGAAGCAAGATTCTTTCTTATATATGTGTAAAATAGTCCAAACTGCCAATTCCAAACAATTATACAACTCATGTGTGCAAACTGTCTGTATTATATATAATTATATTGCTTTGATATCGCAGCTCAATGCTGTGTAGTGTAATGGGGTTTTAGGGGACTTCAGAAAAAGGTATGACTTGTCACTTAAGCAAACCACAATGCAAAATTATCAAAATTTAGTAAATTTTTAAAATTTTCAAAATCAATCCTGACATCTTCAACTACACTCATATAAATCATATTGCCAGTTAAAATCAGATATTGGTGGCTAGAAGTCGATAATTATGATCCTTGGAAAGAGGATCTGTTTGTTTTTGTTTTCTGGTCTGCAATCAACTTGTTGGGGAATCCCCCCACGTGACCCAACTGCCCCATAATCAGTGATGTCATCTTCAGGGTCAATAGGTCAATTCCTCCCCTTTCCTTTCTGTACTGAGCCAGGCTCATCCATGTTTGCCTCCTCTCAATTCCCACATCATTCTCCACCCAAAATAATACTCATTAGAGACTCTGCTAGCAGAGTGAAAATGCAGGGGGGATTCCGGAAATGACATTTTGATGATGTCATCAGTTTTTGGGTAAACAATCTAGGTATTTGTGTGGACCACACAACAGACCAAAACAAGTCAGAAAATGAGTATTCATGACAGTCTAAATCTGTTTTTGAATAGAATTTTGCATACCATTCTGTTATCAGATGACACATGATCATACATGGTTTGTAAACAAACAAAGTTCACTGAAAATTTTATTTGACAATATATAACTGATTTGCGTTGTGGTTTGCTTTAAGCAACGGTGTGTGTGCGTGTGTATGGTGTATGCGCTTAACCTAGCCAGGGGTGCGTTCCAATGTCCCAAAAGATATATGTCGTAGGTCGTATCGTGAATCATAAACCATATATTACAGAATTACGACCATTTGGTTCCAAAGTATTAACAAGGGGTCCCATTATGTAATCTCGTGGACCCCCTTGGCTCTAATAGCAGTCAAAAACCGTTGCTAGGTATGTCTAGAACAATCATAAATGTGTGGTAGACAGAGAAGATGTGACGAAATTCTATGACACCTATTTGTGTGATCGTAGTGGTTACAAAAACTACATAAAATGGCCTTTATAAGAAAATAATATTGAAAAATAGCATATAGGATCAAAGTGCACAATGTTGTTATGTTTTCATAAAAAGAAAAATACTGAAAAGTCTACCAAAATGAGATACAGATCTATCTAAAGAAAAAAACAAGGCTTCTACACAGTATTGTTCATATTGGGTTCCAATGTCACAGAGGCCTCCTTTGTCAGACTATTGGCGCCATGGTTGGCGCCATGACTAACAGGCTATCGAGTAAGCCATTAAAGATTGCATAATACAACCTACATTTCAGGGGTTAGTCTCATTTATTATGCTTGAGTAACCTCGATTCAATTTTTCCATTCACTCTCATGCCTCCAATATTAAGTTGTTTGAGATAGTCTTTTTAAGTTTGGAAAGCTCTTTCAATAAAGTAATTTTTTATACTAACTGGAATTTTCATAATGGATTCTGTTTTTCATAATCTTTACAATTATCAATTATCACTTGTTTTCAATACCATAAGGGTGTCAGCATGTCCTTCAAGAAATAGTCACCGGGCACAAGTAGTTATCCACTTGGGTGATACGACCTGGACCCCCTCCGTAACTTCCTACCTTGCAATGTCCATATGTAAATTGACCCTTTTGTCGCAGCGACTTACGGCCTGAAACGCTGTAGACATTGGAACGCACCCCAGGTATGTGAAACTACGACAACCGTGAGGTACCATCATCTTGGTTAAGACCTAGATTAAATCATGTTGCTTTTATTTAAAGCTACTCCTATAGCATATATTTTACTTACTGGGAACTTGATATGTATATGGTAAGTGAATTATGACCCCCACGGAACCCGCTTTCTACTGTGTTGATAACACTAATTAGTGTGCTACAAGGAAGAGCATTTGTAATGATTGTGGTTCAAAAAGAAAATGTGTGTGTGTGTGTGTGTATGTGTGTGTGTGTGTGTGTGTTTGTGTGTGTGTGTTGTGTGTGTGTGTGCTGTGTGTGTGCTGTGTGTGTGTGTGTGTGGTGTCTGTGTGTATGGTATATATATATATGTGTGTGTGTGTGGTGTCTGTGGTGTCTGTGTGTATGGTATATATATATGTGTGTGTGTGTGTGTGTGCTGTGTGTGTGTGCTGTGTGTGTGTGCTGTGTGCGTGTGTGTGTGTGTGGTGTCTGTGTGTATGGTATATATATATAAATATATATATATATGTGTGTGTGTGTGTGTGGTGTGTGTGTGTATGGTATATATATATATATATATGTGTGTGTGTGTGTGTGTGTGTGGTGTGTGTGTGTATGGTGTATATATATATGTATGTGTGTGTGTGTTAAACTTTCGTTATGAGCGGAATAAAACCCTCTATCGTGGTCCTACTGTAGTCGTCCCACCAAAGTCTCAGGGCCCTGTTCTCCTTCCAAATGTCGGGACACTTGAGGTCAGTTCCTAGGTTAAAGGCTTAATCTCAGACAATATTCTTTTTTTTTTTTAATTGTGTTTTTATACAGGCTGAGTTCACTTTATTTAATGTTCTTCCACTGCAGTCCTGTGGACTATTTGCAGTCCTGTGGACTATTTGGGCACGATTCCGTGCAGGGGTCATCCAAATGTCCCTTGCTGCACCCCATGGGACTCGAACCTATGAGGTGCCAATGCCAACAAGTGGTACCAATGCCTCAACGACGTTGGCCACCCCGACCCCCAATCTATCCCCTGATAATTGAGAAGTTGCATTCTATTTCATAAAAGTATTCAAGTGTGAGTTGTGTGTCATTGTGATTACTTGAAATAGGCTGCTCAGATGGCTCTTATTAGCGCGTATTCCAGTGTACAAATTATGGCACTAAATTTGTAGAAGGAATGAAGATGTTTGGCATTAAATGTCAAACATCGGCAGTCACTCTTTTTTTTTTTTTTTGCGTATATCTGCCAGAACATAATAAAGTGTAATATGCTAGAGACAGGAGAAACCGTAAAATGGATGTCATCCTAAGGATTCGGGTTTGAAATCAATGTTCCTGACTTTTGCCAACATGTTGATTATACCAGTATACTCATACTCCTTATCTTTCATACCAAAAAAGGACACATTTGCAATGTTTAGCCCCAACCTCTCCCGGTCTTAGATAGTCTCGTTGTTTTTCTAGTGGAATAAGGCTCTGTTTTATAAATTCTTATAAAAGAAAAATGGAAAAAAAGTTATCTAAAGGTAATTTTATATGTCTAGATTAATTACAATTCACAGGGTGGACCAAACATATCGTGGCCTATTAAAATAGGACTATTTTTAGCGGGACCAGTTCTGAGGCCCACTGAGCGTGTCATTAAAACGTTTGTACCTATTAAATACTAATTTCTAAACCTATAGTCCCTCCCCCATCCTAAACATGACATTATATTAATAAGACCAAATGTTTCGTTTCAAGTATTAAACAATCACTTTGGTAAAACAATGGGAGGAATGAACCCAGACATATCTGTATGGCTGTGTGTCCCTGACCAGTGTGGTCACAGCTGGGAGCAGTGGACCGTGTCCTAGGCCCAGCTGGCAAGCTACTACCACATAGTAATATGATGATAATGATTTCTTTGAGTTTAAAACACCATACCCACTATACTATAGTGCCAAAAGTCAGTCAAAATTGCCTAATAGGCAATTTTAGCTGAGTTGACCGACTCATTGGCCCTAAAATCGGCCGATTGTATCAGGATAATCTGCCAATTTTAGCAGTGATTCAGATCAAACCTGCACATTCCAATATACCATACTTACAGGCGACCTTAAAAATCGGTCGATTCTAGTCAGATGCCTGTTGCCGGTTGCCGGTAAAATCTCCTAGTGGGTATGGGGCTTAAGGTTTATTCAGCAATAATTTTTCAGTTGTAACAAGACCAACTCTAGTCTTTGGCTGTACAAATTACGAATCTATAGGGATGGCAGGGGCAGATACGGGATTTTCGAAGTGGTGGTGATGGTGGTGGTGGTGGGGGGAGGGGGGGGGGGTCGTATACAGGCTAAGTATTGAAGCCGTGTGCATTTGCGCATACATGTGCGGCATTTTTACCTCTGTTTTTTGCAGGTTAGGGGTCCACGAAAGGGGGGGGGGGGGGGTCAGGACCCGCAGGATCCCCCCCCCCCTCCCGATCCGTCCCTGGATAGAAACAAGGCAAGGTGGTCTAACAGTCAGTTCTCAGGATAGAAGCCCGGCCGGCCACGTGCATTACCGACACGCTAACCACTAGCCCTAAACTCAAATTTTACATGTTATGTGCGAATTGGTTTCACAAGAAATCACACATTCCTCCTTGTTTTCCCAAATTTCAGGTTATTGGCACTAGACCTGAAACGTATGTGTATAGACGTTGTGCAGATGACGTCCCAACTGCCCATAACGGCCTAGCCGCCATACTGGTGATCAATTTACTACCATTATTATGCGCTATTTTCAATCATTTAGAATAAATTTCAACACTAGTTTTAATTAAAATGGATTCACTGAATAAAACTAAACAAATAAAGCTTTGAAAATGTAAAACTTTTGATTTATTCCAAAAACATGTGGTCATGATCACCACGTGGTGATCACCAAAATGTGATCACGTGACCATGTCTGCCCAAGGTATATATCCTACGTGTATTTGTGGGAAGTCTTGAGGGTGATCGTTTTCTCATGTTTCTTCGCTCCTATAAAGCTGAAATTCTATTTCATAGTAACGATGAGTGTGCTAGAGCCAGTTTTTCACCCCTCATTTACGCAACAGACCCCAAATCCGCACTGAGAATGGGTTGTGACATAGGGGCTGATTGTATCATTACTAGAGCAAAGACTCTCTAATTTAATACTTCTCATTGTGACTGTCCGAGGCCGGCCTGCTGACCAGCTGGACCCAATGTGCCCCCATCTCTGGAGGCGGCATGCAGACATGGGGGCTCCACCATTCTGTTTTTTCCTGCTCATTTCATAATCGGGGGATATAGGGGATAATCATACACTTTTCTAACACTTATGACTCAACTGAGGGACCATTCCCTATAAGTAACTGTTTTGTCACATCTATATGTACCAATGTACACAAGGAACATTGCCTTAATAGTATAGACAAATAAAGAAATCTGACATTATATATATACAGACACATGGGATCTTTCCCAGAGATGACCATGGAGATGGAGGTTATTACCTTAGATAACAAGGAAATGCCTCATACAATGGACATATAAGGCGAAATAACCTTATAGTGTGAAATGACATTTTTTCCCTTTTCATATTTTTACCATTATCATATCATTTTCACCACCTGACTACTGTAGGAAGAGCACTGTAAAGTGATATAGTATTGATTCAATAAAAAAAATATATGAAAAATGATATCCATAAGAACATTCTAGAATGATTTTCATAGGGCCGATGAAAAAAAATAGTTGTGTTCAGGTAACCCTACCTACCCTCATTTTTTTGGCCCTAACCTAAAACTGGGGGTCTATGTTTGAAGAAAATTGTTATTAAGAAATGTACTGACTGCAAATTTAGTAGGTATTCTTATTATTTACTGATGACGGGTCAAAATGTCAAATCCAACTGAACTTTGCAAATTGCACTTTTCTGTAGGAAAAAATCAAATGAAAATAAAGCATTATTCTTTGAATCAATTTTCTATGTCTGAGTAATCAAAGGTGATAGAAAGAGAAATGCTACGGAATGATTAGAGCCACTTTTTATCAAAGTAATGTATCCATTGTACGTACTCCTCCAATTAGATATACCATTCATAAGATGTCTTCTCTATAGTAGCTTACTTTTTCATCTTAAGATATTTTTCCCTATTAATTTTCAAGGGACAAAATGGTTGTGTGCTTTCTCACCAGTCGGTGCAAGCTGTTCAAATGAGTGAAATAATATGTGCCACACCAATTGTTAACACCTTCTCAGAATATAAGGTATGTGCAAATTTTATTCCCTGCTTCACACATAGTTTTCTCACAGGTGCATCATTATAACTGGTAAGACTCCAACATTTAATTCCACTCGTTCACAAAAGAACTCTGTAAGTCTTATTTCTATTGATAGTTAAAACAGTCATAAGAGTGTTCCTCTGAAATGTGCAGCAAGTTACATCAATTCAGTCATACTTATTGTATCTTCATTGGACACAAAATATGCATATGTAGTATATTAATTGAAGGTTGTATATTATGTAGTTTTAAATCAATGTATTCAACGACATTATCCTATGTTCTATATTATTGGTGCAGCTTGTATTCTGGTATGTCCCGAGTATGGTATGGCGCATGTGACGTCACAAATACCAGTTACAATTCTTATCAGGTGGTGCATGGATCTAGCCTACCTGACTACTCGTTGATAGTCATGTGTCACCAGGAAAAGTTTGATAGTTTTCTTAATTATTAAGCAATTCTCATAATTTTTTCGCTGTATACTCATAGCATTAGTCTAGAAACGTTGGCACTGTACCACATTCTCTTTCTATCACCTTTAAGTGATCAACTTTTGAGAAAAAAAAATTCATGTCAAAGAAGCAACCGTGTATTGCATAGGCTCAAATTCTAGCAATTCTTTAAAGTGAACAAATCATAGAAATCCTATGTTGATATTTTCTATATTTTTGTAGGGATAGATACATACAATCCAAGTACAAGTTGAAATAGCTTTGAGAGTCAGAAACTTAGATATAGCAGTGTCCAAAATTACAGTGCACTGGTTCAATAACCATGCACCTGGTGGTATTTCTGCATGGTCATTTCTATTTAGACCTCGTGTGCAGGGTCACGCTTCAATTCACTGAGCTATAGCAACACAAAACCAGTTATTTCATGAGGGAGAGACATATGTTAACACCTGTATGGGCGGTCTGTTTTGTTCAATACAATAAGTTTGAAGTTCAAAAACATACTTTTCTCAACCTCTGAATGAGATTTTTCTATTGGGTCGAAGCTTAGAGGATTCTTTATCAATTCTTGTTAATATGTGCACTTCTTTTTGGCAGAAAGGCCCCTTCAAATTTCATGAAATGAAACTTTTGATATATTAAATGGTTTTCTCTGATGATTCCTGTTCATGTGTTACTGGCTATTCATTCTGAAAGCATAAACAAAAACTCTAACAGATATAAGAAAATTCAACCACCTAATTATAATGGTTACAGTGACGAGTCAGGTTTGATATATGGCAGACAAAAGAAATTCAAATAAAACAAAGATCCCTACCCTAATTTTTCAACCCATGTTAACTGAATGTAATTTTTTTCCCTCAGCCTAATCTAAGCCACCCTGTGGGGACCAGGCTTTAAGGTGCTTCTCCACTTTGCTAACAAAGGTTTTAGTTTTAGTCGACAGGCGATGAGTGTTAACACTTTTCATCAGCAGCGACTAGCACTACCAAGAAGCAAAAGTTGCCATGCATGGATAGAGAGGTAGTTGCCTGGCAACTAAAATCGTTGCCCGTGAAGTGGGAACTTAAAACTCAAATCTAAACACATGACAACCTGAGAGGAGGCCAAGGCTTGATGTAAGATTGAGCCATACAATTCTTAATGTGAATTCCATTATTATTAAAAGCATGAGAAGTGTCCGCAATCTGAGGAGAATTGTTCTACAAGCAAGAGAAATTTGTTTACAGCTAGATAGGGAGTATTCACACTTTTTAGTGAAATTTAATTCTAACAGAAGTAATAGTTTTTTTGCATGGAATTGCTCCCAAAAAAAACATATATGTAAATAAAGAAAAAATATCAAACATATTTGACATTCAGTCCCTTGAAATGTTTTCTTAATTTGTTTGCAGAGGTCTCTTGGTCCCAACTGCTTAAGAAATTTTCCTTTTTAGGGATCTGCTTGCTTAACATGAAGGGAGGATAAAGGTGAAAAAAATCATACAAATATTTTTCTGTGGACACAGAATTCCCTGATGTTGCTTCTAATGACATGCATTAGTCAACTTCTATGGGTTATTAATTGACTGTATATATTTTTAATTAGATGTGCTTTTTTTGTCCATTTTGAATTTGAACACAACCAATTATAAACTTATTCATGAACAACAGGTCCTATATGGACTTGTGTATGCCTATTATTATATCAACATGTTAACAATGCCTCCAATTTTCTGTAAGATATTGATACAACCGGAGAATGAGCCCCTACGTCTGTCGCATAATGTAGAGAATATTGAATGTAGCCATTTATTAAATGAAGATCATTGCAACATAATATATGGGTGTAGACCTCTAAAATGGACAGAGAGACCTGTTCACTGTTCATTGTTCTTTCAGAACTAGGTTTCTTTGTTTCTTTCTTCTCTTTTGTTTTAGTAAATAAATGAATTATTTTTTTGGTGTACCAGTATGATCAAAGTTTTTTATGCTTAAAGGTAAATGATTCAGACCATAAGTAAAATTATGCTGCCCATAAAGTTTGCCTCTTGTAGTATACTACAGGATGGCATCAGTTAAATGATTAAATTATGCTCCTTGTAATGGGTGTTACATTTCAATGACAAACATTATTGATCTACTGTCACACACAAAATATTGATAGATTAAGCACTTTATAATAATGTCCCACTTTGTTTTATCAGCTGTTGCCTCTTCAATCTAAGAATCATATTCCCCTTGAATTGTTGAGAGTATTCTTGATGATAATCATAATTATCACATATGGGACAATTATATCATAAAGGTAGAGCATTTTTGTATGGTTTCATACCATGCATTTTATTTTTGATTATAAAGAATAGTTCCTGATTCATATTTCGACACGACATGTTTATCAAGTAATTTTATCTCATGTTCGGGGTATGCTAATATTGTGTCAGCAAAAACCTTATTGCATTTAGGCCTATACGTTACTTGCATTTATGGATAAACTGGTTTGATAAAGATATATGCCAGCATGTCTCCAGTGACTACATTTGAACTATGCATTTGAACTATTTGTTTGTGCATTTTGTCCATTAAAGGAACTTGCATTAGTTCAAAATGAGTCATACTAACCTGTGCCCAACGTACCATCCTATTGCACTGAGGTAGAAAGTAATACCTCATGCATCAAGCTAATTGTATAGATTGGATAATGAATAAATGTGATGAGTTATATTCTGAAAACATAGCTAAAAATTGTGAATATGTTTAATGAAAGTATAGAATAGGCCTAAAGTAGGCAGGACAAGTCTGCAATAGCAGCTGATCTGGTTATAAAAGAAAAGGTAATAGTCAGCATCGGGCAGAGACAATACGAGTTAAGATCAATACTAATCTTGGGGATTCGGGAGCTTGGTAGTGAATACGCATGGAGTCTGTGGTGACATCTGGTGACCAACACGAGAACTATACCAGTCTTTGAGACTATACTGAGACAGGCGGACTAGCGATTGGGAAGCTTGCCTCCTATGTTTGGAAATAAATGCTATTTGTACATAAGGCTATTGGGCTCATAGTGACTACATCAGCGGTTGCTTACTTTCTGATACTCCGCAATAAACTTAACCTCTGCAAAGCATTGTTTTCATTTTGGATCTGAACACACCAACTGGGGAGGAGCTCTACTGCTGGCTAGCAATAAGAGATAACCATTGAATTAATCATGAAATATAGGATGTAATGAAGGAGTGATAACATCTACTGACCTTAAACACAAAAACTCACTAATAGTGTTCACTATGCATTTCAGCCATCATTAATTGTAATGTGTAACAGGTCAAAATGAGGCATACCAACCTGTGCCTCACATACAATTCTGTTTGTTTGATCCATTAAAGGAACTTGCATCAGTTAACACATGAGTCATACTAACCCCCAACTTACGTGATTAAAGACTATGATGTGCGAGGCACAAACAGCCGAATTAGGACCAAGTTAGGGTTAACAGACTTATACAAAATAGGCCAAAGAAAAGAAATAGTTGAATTCAGGTAACCCTACCTACCCTATTTTATTGGCCTACCCTAAAATTGGGAGTAATTTTTTGAAGAATGTTTTTTATTAAGAATTGTACTGTCTGAAGGTCTTGCCTATGTTGTTGACATGTATTTGAATTTTAAAGGCATAGACAAGTACTGAATCAGCTAGTGATTGATCATAATTATTATGATTATTAGAATGAGGACATGCAGGTCCATTTATTAAATAGGGTTGGCACACATTGTTTGTGATCTCTTTAAGGGCATATATACACCACAGAAGTGCGACGTCATCACCGCACGGTCACACGCCGGGTGGTTCAAATTACCCTCTATCCCCCGCCAGTGCTGTGGTCACCCCCATCATCCGATGGGTCAGGGGCTGACAACACACCAGGGTGTTCAATAAGGGCAGATTGTGTCTAATCTAAACATATTTTAAAGATTTCAAGAATGAATATGTGTTTCTCATTCAAATATATCAGGAGTCCTGTGAACAAGCAATGATTACATTAAGAGAAGATTCAATGTTGACAACTGGTTTACCATAGTTCAAACAGGGCCCAAATGGCACTATTTTGAACCCAGAGGACCCTGAAACCAGGGTTTCCCACCAAAATAACGTCACGGCTTCCGTAGTCTATAAGAAAAGTATGATTTCTTAAAGACCTCAAAAATTAGACAAGTCCTGAAACCTAAAGAGATGGCGACCCAAACAAAATCACAAATCTTACATCCATGATCCCAACATTTCGATTCTTAAACAAACACCAAAATTTAGAGTTGTGAAATTATTTTTGGATTAAAAACTCTTTATCAAATTGCAATTTTTTTATAATAGATTCAGAGAAGTGTTTTTATATAAATATTTATACTTTATACATAATTATTTTAATATAGACATTTACATTCATGACTATGTCAGACATCTTTTTTATCACTTCACGCAACCTTTTTTTACGATTTGTGTATGTTTTCGGGGTCAGTTTGTGGATGCATGTAAAAAAAAAAGAGATTTGTGATTTTTTTGTGGTCATCACCCTTTGTTGCTTAATTAGGGGCCTTTCATTTAGTACCTTCACATATATGTTCAAAAACCTCAGATCCCCCTTGAACAAAAACTGCACAAATCAAACAAAAAATTCCCCAATAAAACCACTCTGGCATTTCCAATGATATATATATATATATATAGATCACATCTGTAGGACGTGTAGTTTTTTTTTTATTTATATTATTTGTTTTATTTCCACAAAATCCTTCAAGTGTTAACTTGATCTTCCAAGATATTGAGTTTAACAACCTAAAGACAGGTTCACTTATTTGCAATATAAGGTTAACAAAAAGGAAAAGGTGCAACGATGATGGTAATGGTTAGTGAATAATAATGTTGATTTGTGTTATGTGAAGCCATGTCCTCCTCAAGTTAAACAATGTCCAGGTTCAAAATAAATCAAATAATTATATTGTTAATATCCATGATGTCTAAGTTCAGACATAATAAAATATATCATAGTAAGGACTACCATGGCACATCTTTTATCACATTCACACTATTTTAATCATCCAGGTACTTTGTATATTTCTTCTGTATGATAGTCTTGCATTCTGATGAAGTCACAGCCGTTTGTTCAAAGTGAGTAAGGCGATTCCACAATACACTTCCTCTATTCATAGGACTATTGATATACTTCTGGGTTTTTAAAGGTAGTAGTTTAAATTTGATCTTATCATGCTGCCTTGTAAATCTCCGAGATATCTTCAAATTCGTTATATCTTGCGCCCACCAATACATCATCGATAATAACTGCTTATCACGACATTGTTTCAAACTCAACAATTTCATTGTACAATGCAATTCCATTCTGGAGATGTCTACAATTCTTCTCACACCTAAAATACTCCTCAAGGCAGTATTCTGCAAGATCTGTAAATCACCCAATTCTTTCAAGGGGCCAGAACCATATAGAAAACTGTTATAATCTAAAATTGGAAGGATTGTTTGTTTATAAATCAAAGCTGTTGTTTTCTGATCTATTAGTCTTCGTAATTTTTTCAACTGAAATACTTTTAATATTGACTCTAATATATAGTGCTTGTACATGTGGTTTAAATGTCATTTCCTGATCCAAAATAGTTCAAAGGTAATTAATTTGCCCCCCACCCCTTGAATCTGCTAGTGTACCCATCCAAGTCTATTTTAAGGCTGTGTTTCTTAGAAATAGTATACTATACTGATGTTTCATAAATCCATATTCACTTTAATGCTTTAAAAAAGTATCTATGGAGTGTTTTGAAAATAGTAACGTTGGTTTTTTAATGTGTTTTATCGAATTGGCTCTTCCCATTAAAATCAATAGTCAAACATTTAGACCCAAAATCCAATAGCAAGTACATCAAAACCACAAGTTTGATTCTTTAAATAATGATGAGTATCAGATATATAAGTTGGTCCAATATTGATGTTTCACATGACATCAATTGGTGTTTCTACAGGGATATTTGAAATATCATTACCATAGTTACACGCCATTTCTTAGTAACATCCATGCAGGTTATGGTGTCTGCTTATTTCAATTTCTAGTGATGGTTACTATTCTGTGTTGAGTTAATTTTTGTTTCTTTTTTTCCCATCTTTTCCCCTGGTTTTTATTTGTCTTTTCTTCTAACTTTTTGGGGGCCACTTATTATATTGATTAATACTTGTGTGCTATTAATATTTTCTGTAATGTGATTTACATGAGGAGATCCTTTTAAGTCATCAAGTTTCTCATGATTCAGCAGACATGTATTTCTTTTAATTTGGAAATCATCTTCAGCTTAGGGTTCTCCCTAGTCTTTGAGAAGGTAGTAAATTTATAAGTATCTAACAACATGATATAACCATGTGACTGAACTATGGGGTTTAGTTTTACTGTTATTTCTACGGTTATGATTAAGAATTATGTTCCTCTTGTTATAACTATATAATAGCTAGTTAAATTTATCTTCTTCTCTTCAAAAACTGCAACTTGTCTCAAAGCGTTGTTCTTCATAAAGAAGAGGCGACAACACTTGCTTACTAAAGTAACATGACCTTGTCTCTAATAAGTTCATCATTGAACATGTTGGTTCATCTTTCCTGAATTGAAATTGTTTAATAGGTTCAAAAGATATAATTATATTTGGATTTCAAGCATAGTAAGAATGCTAACTATGTAGATGTAAGGGGACTTGGCCCCCATCTTGTGCCCCACCTCCGGAACCAATTGCAAAACAAACCTTACTACTGGAGGCAAGGAAACAATCCTGCAACTGGAACGGAAGATTGAGGATGAAGCATTCTACAAAAAGGCCAAAAAAAGGTATATTGTTTTCGTTCTATATATATCTAGTCATCATGATGACGTCACCTTGTGCATGAGAAGAACTTTGACAATGATGCCAATGTATTAACTGATCTTTCTAATTAGTGATTATTTTTTTCATATGAGAATCCTTGCATTAGAACAGCATTCTGATCTTCCCATTGATATGCTAATGTCTGCCGACATAAGTCTAACGGCATGACAGCCAGCCATGTGTTTTCCAGTTTTGGAACATAATCTGGTGGTATTATTGGTCAGATCAAAAATTTTATGCCAAAGTACGAGAGTTACAACATAGCCAGCAGTGACATTATCAGTTATCAGCCATGAGAACAAGGCTTTAAAGCTGTGCTTTCATCCAGACAATGGACATAAATTGATACATTGTTACCTCCTGGGTGTGGTGCCAAATTCCAACATGAGCAATGATGTTGCGCTATTACACTCTGAAAGGGCAAAACACAACACCAGTGTCATTGAAGCCCGTCCCCACTTTGGTGACCAAGGACGGCTACTAATGTTAGTCGCTGGATGATTAAGAAACAAGTAAGTCATCGGGCGACTAACTAAGTTGCTGGTGGAAAAAAAAGTTAATCGCCACGTTGGGACGCTTTTGCCATCAAACTGCCAGCGATTAGGGGTGACTTTAGTCCCCTAGCTCGACAACCAACTGCTCTAAACGACTGCGACTAGTGGAAAATATTAAAAACATGTCAAATATTTTGCCCAAAACACACGGCGACTAGTGGTTTGGTCACCAGACACGAAGGCGCCAGCATGGACTTGATCGCCGGGCTACTTACCATCTTAGTCGCCCGACAACCAACGAAATTTAATCGGCCAACTGGGGACCAGGCATTAGCTTACGCTGACAGATATTAACTTAACAAAGAAAGGACGAGAATGTAGCTTTAAAGCCTCATTGTCATTCATCATGACGTCATTATTTCCTATGTTGAAACTCCCATATAATAACAATGCACCCGTGGTGTGGACCCAGCGTGCACACTGATGTTGAATCAACATTTCCTGTATCACAATCCATTTTTTCTTGTAGTCGTTTAGGCTGCACTACCATAAATCCAGCTTTTCCATGTAACGCCAAGCTTCTGAAACACAGCCTCGAGCATACACACAGGTTAAATAAACTACAGTTTCACCTTCACTTCATGTCTTGTTCCTAGATTTACCAATACCCTAAAATATTGTAACATGGTGGCTAGCAGTGGAGAGATCATCTTTGGACAACTTTAGGGAATGAAGACTGTGAGTAATGTGCAGTTTTTAGGACATTTCTTGGGTTGAGTCTGCTGTCAACCACCTCCCCCAGCATGTGCTCCTGTCAACAAGCCTGTGTAACTCTTGAGTCCGAAACAACTCAACTAATCTTAAGAAATGGATTATAATTCCAAAAAGGACCATAGTTCAACTTACCTATGTCATTCAGTCTGAGAGCTCCTGAACTTTAAATTACTACCTGAGAAATAGTAATTGTACCTGCTATGAGTTAGTGTCAGCCTGACAGTGGCTCCTGTGTCAACTCTTGTGGTGCAGTGCACGCCGTACACCTCCTCTACTGTCACTACCTGTGTCACTACATACCAACATACTCTACCCAGTGTTACTATGCCACCCTGCTGTCCTGGTATTTTAGTAGTGTCACCCTGATGACCTGATATTTTAGTAGTGTCATCCTGCTGTCTGACCTGATTAATTCACCTGAACTGTCCCCTATATACAGTCCAGTGCTGTTGACCAATCTGAACTACTGCCACGGCAAACTCCAATGTTGAGGGCACTGGTGGTGGTGAAGGTGTGCCTGTGCCACCCTTGTTAATTACTCTACCGAATCTACAACCCCCCGGCAAGCTGGATGTCAAGTAACCTGGTACATGCATGTAAACGTTGGCTCAACTGGAAAGAAGCCTATGAGCAGTATCTCCTACTGTCGGGCACCTATGGTCAGCCCAAAAACTTCCAAGTGGCGATCATCCTGTAGTCAGCTGGTGTTGAGTCTAGTAAAATCTACAAAGGTTTCATATTTGGTGATTTGAGGCAAAAAACATTCCTAGAACGCTAATAACAATGTATGATGAGCTATTTCCTTAGTGAAGTGTGTGACTTCACCAAAGGTCTGAAATTCTCTCGGCACATACAGCAACTTTATGGGACATTTGAACAATTATTCCATTTGGCCTTTATTGTTGGCTCCCACTTCCTTTCTGCTCGAAGGTTAGTTCAGAAATCTTCCAAAAGTGTCGGCCCTTGAAGGCCTTGACAGTGTTTGTTTGTGTCTGATGACGTAATTGTGTAAGGCAAAGAGGTTGAGAAAGAGGTTACAATAACACAGCAATAACCAGCATCAAGAGAATGAGTTTAAATCCACCTTTGATTACAGTCTGAATTGTTGATAATGTTTTCAATAGTTGGACTTTAGGAACCTTGATGCCACCCCCATTACCCCACCACATAATAAATGGTATAATAGTGATGAAACAAAATGATATGTAGCAAAGACAGACACAAGCTACAGATGAGATTTTTATTTGAAATTAGAGCCGATCACAAGCTTAATTTTCTAACTGTTTGATTTTGTGATGGAGAATACATACAGAAATGTGTAGAGAAAAATAGTCATAAAAATCACTAACTTTGTTGCATCTGGTTAGAGACTGAACATCATTAAAACATTTTCATGGTGTGTGTAATACATTGTGAGTCTACCAGAGGATCAACACTTCCTGATAATTTTGGAAGATATCAGCACCCAAAAAGGGTAAAATGATAATATTGCAAAACATAGATATGGTGGGAACAGTGTGTTAATAACAATATGAATTAGTTTTTCACCATATTTGCATCAGTAGTTGTTGTCTGGGAAATATGTCTCCAGGATACCTTCAAAACATATCATGGATAGTTATGACAATTCTCTCTAGAATAGATAGCTGATTTACAATATTTTAAGCATCAACTAAGCTAATTTGGACTGATTTTTTAGACAAAGGCCCTTGATAAACTATAGGGAATAAACAAATGATCATTATATATCCATTAATAATATTAATGACAACATCTTCAAACCTAGAAAATATTAAACGTACATTACCTGGATACAATTAAGAAAAAATATTGGTTGTTAACTTTTCTTCATCTTTAACTACCAATTATGATATGATTCATGAAAATCAACATGCTTAAGCCTTCTAATTTGTTTACATAATTACCCATTGTGCATCCTGATTTAGGCTAACCTGCAGGTACAACTAAACACAAAATGGCTATTCTTGGTCTGGAGAATTCTCTCAGATTTTCTTTGATCCCTGTCATGGTGCAGGTTCTACATTTACAGTCTTGAAACAGAGTTCCAGGCTGCTGGTGCAGATGTGTTTATCGATGCTCCCTCATTAGTAAGTTGCCTCGTCATCACTCTATTGGTGCTCGCTCTTTAGTAAGTTGCCTCGTTATCACCTTATCAGTGCTCCCTTATTAGTAGGTTGCTTTGTCATCATCTGTCCTGTAAATGTATAATTATCAAATATGAAAAAGAACTAAATAATGAGAATATTACATTTGTAATTTACAATGTTAAGGAAAAAAAGGGAAATCACTTAAATATACTAGATGCTGTTCACTTAGATGCCATATGGTGGGATATCAGAGAACTAACAACTGATTGTAATAATCTGAATTTTTGAAGTTGGTACGTCAAAATAAAATGAACAAAACTAACATGTGATGTGAGAAAAAAAAGTTGGATATTCTTATGTAGCTTCTCCCCTCTATTTTTTGACACTTTATTTTTTCAGAAACAGTAAAAATTGAAATAACATGTGTATCCTGCTCCCTACAGTAAATAACTGCTGAGTTTCATAATGATAATGGTTCAAAGGTTTTTCACTGTGGGATACAAATGTGATTTTCTTCCATTAAAATCAATGGTGAAGGATGACTTTCTTCATTATGCAATCAATTTTTAACAAATATACTAACACATTTTTGGGGACATTTTTGAACTATGTCAGCACCACTTGTTGCCAGCTGCCAGTGGCCGGTAAAGTTGTCTATTGGGAAGGGGGCTTAGGTCTGCACAGAGAGGCCATGACATGCCCAAGAAAGAATGTGGTGCTATTATAACTTTGCAGCAACATTCTGTTAGTTTTGGTTTAGTGCTTGTTACATTCTATTGATGGTGCCCAAAAAAGTCTTTAGAATCTAATATTGCAACATTGCACTGTGATGTTATTGTCACATTCTTGTTAAGTTCTTCCACGTGAAAATAACATTACCATAATATTCTGTATGAGTAAGGTTTCAACATCAACAAAATGGTATGTTATTATAACATTCTTGTTTAGTGAATCTCAACCATACCTACAATAATGTAAATGTTAATGTAACTGTTAATGTAACAAGGAACAGACTAAACAAAAAAGTATGGTCACAGAATGTACCCATTTCATCACTACTTGCGAGGGGTATGATCAAAGAGGATAGAAGGAATAGGCTGACAGCTAGAAATTGACGTCCTAAGAAAAACAAACTTTAAACCTTTATCTCGTTTTACTGAAAATAATACTATGCACTACATGAACCATAATGAGCTCCAGTACACATTATGATTACATTAGAAACTGATCAATTAGATAGTCATACTTAGGCTTGCAAAAGTTTCCAAAAACAGGTGTCTTCACTCTCCGTCAACCTGCACTTCATTATTCAGTTTGTGCTGTGGAAAAAAACAGATCATTATCTATATGGAAATACATAGACAAGTAGCAGACCTTCAGCATACAATTTTGTATCAATCATGCTATTCTTTGTTGTTTTACATAAAGGAAAACTAGTGTTGAGTATTCTTTTTAATTTGTATTTATGATTAATTATTTTAGGTGGGTTTGAAATGTACCTTTCACATACAGAAATAGTTACAGGTGAACTGGGCCCCGAAGTGATCTGGGGCCCAGGTGATCTGGGCCCCTAGGTGAACTGGGCCCCCTGAGTCATCTGGGCCCCTAAGTGAACTGGGCCCCCAGGCGAACTGGGCCCCTAAGTGAACTGGGCCCCCTGAGTGAACTGGGCCCCTGAGTGAACTGGATAGGAAATCAAGTTATGATAGAACATGTGGAGACAAATGAATTTGTCTAGTATATAAGTCATAGAAACATCAGTGGGAAACAGGACTTGACATATTAAACTCATATTTTTCAACTTTTATATTTCTAATATGGATTTCTTATTTGATTATGACTTAATTATTATGAAGCATCTCAGGTATGTTAAAAACGTTGTTTTCCATGGATTTCTGTCTCCAAATTTGTAGGTCCTAGTTATGTTTTTTATTCAAAGAAGACAAAATAATCAATTATTGTTATCAAATATTTTATGTTTTTCATCTCAAAAAAATAACAAAACCTTAAATCAAAATCTTAAGACACCCTTCGCTTGGGAAGAACGTTTTTAATGTGCTTGGAAAGTCTTATATCCATTGAGGCATTATAAACTGAGAAATCTGTGTTCAAAAAAATAAAAGCAAAGAAACCCGTTTTTACTTTCTTTTTTCACTTTTCTTTTTTGGATGTCGATATTTTTAGTAATTCAGTTATGTAACAAATTATGGGGCCCAGTTCACCTGGGGCCTAGATCACCGGGGGGCCCAGTTCACCTGGGGACCCATTTCATCTGGGGGCCCAGTTCACTTGTGTGTGAAGGGGCCCAGTTCACCTGGGGGCCAAGTTCACCTGGGGCCTTGTTCACCTCGGGGGCCAGTTCACTGGTATTCATAGAAATATGGGAATGGAAATTTATTGATTTCCCATTGTTTTTTTGTTTCTAAGCAATTAGCCAACATTAACCTGCAGGTATTTTGAACAATGTAAATTTGATATCCATGGTAGCAAAAATTGGGTTGCTTCCTTGGAAATCATCCATTTTAAATTGCAACTCTTTTTCATTAATAAATCTCTCACAACCAGTAGTGATTGCACAATTGCAGTATTCTAACATTAACTTACCTTTTGGAAACAACAGTCAGCTTGCTGGGTATTCATGAAAGAGGAATAAAACAAAGTTATAATTACACATAGAAGCCTTTCTCAACAATCTGTATATTCAAAGCTGCAGGGGGGGACCAGAGTCCAGGGGTCCTTATACAAATGGGCGATGTTATATTAAATTATCATTGCTACACAAAGATGTATAAGTCTGATCATCACCTATTGGATTTTCATGACATTGTGGAGGGTGGTGCCCCCTATATGAGTCTGTGCTACAGGATAAAAATCAATCAATCTTTTTCAATCTTTTTTTTAAAGACAAACAGTGATAATGTCACAAAAACAGCAAAGAGACAGAGCTTTCAAACAATTTGCACAGACTGTCATAGGGGAGGTTACCATTGTAACATTTATGCTGAAACATCAAGAATTACAATATCTTTGCTTGCCTACAGAATCGTTTGTTTAAGTTCTTAGCTTATATATTTATGTACCTCCCATTATTTTTTCTAAAACCATGTATCTACCCCTGGCAGCTACACTTGACACCCTGCACCTAAACTCTTGCAGCCTGGCTCAAAATCCCTTTTTTTATTCTTTTATTCAACCTGAAGACAAGTTACCATAACAAGTGCTAGTATTCTCTAGTCTCCAAGGAACAGCTTCAAATGAACAATGTATACATATTTACAACCAAAGGAAAGAAAATATTTCTATTTACAGGAGTTGTTAAGGTACAAAATATTACTACGATCAAAGGATTGTACACATGACAGGTACATATGTTAGAGTATCTAGTTTATAAACATTTTCCAAGTGGGCACAGAAGGATTATACTTTGTTTAGAGTTAAAGTTATAAAATTTTAAATCATTATACAGGGTCATATAAGATATACATTGGCCCATAATGGTCCACATGTGCCTGCAGGCATAGAGTCTATACATCCAGATTATTAATAATTGATTTGAATTTCAGGTATGACTCAGAGTTCCTGTGTTCAACAGTTTGTGAATTCCATATCAAGGCTCCGCGATGATGTACATTCTGTTTAGCTTTTTCATATTTAGGCTATATACAAAAAAGCATCATGTGCTCTCGTTCTTTTGTTCATATTATTTACAAAATCATTGTCATGTTGTTTTACATATATAATAACAAATATGTTGATCTTCATACATTTAGTTGATCAATTTTACATAAGTTATGTAGTTGTAAAGTAGATCTTTGTACATTATCACAAATACAGGCTCTTAGTGCATTATTTTGGAATCTTTGCAACTTGTTGGATAAATTTGTATTAGCACCTTCATATATTATACTCTTACAGTCAATGACTGACAGTATCATTGACTTATACAGGTTCAATGCAGTGTAGAAATTAATGGATCTCCTCAATTTCCATAAAAAAGCTAGTTTATAAGACAAGGATATTATATAGATTATCTAAATGATTCTTAAAAGTCATATGACTGTCTAAGTATACACCAAGGTATTTGTAGTTTCCTGCTACATCCAGTAGAACACCATCAATGTTGACCGGCGAGGGTTCAAGCTTTTTGGCTTTGGAGTTTTGTACAAAATTAGCTGCTTTTGTTTCTTAATATTAATTGGCAACTTGTTTTTATCGCACCAGATTTTAAAATTTGTGCTGTAAACAGAACGACAAATCATATATATATATATATATACATATACATATACATATACATATACAACAAGAACAAAGTCAGTCCTAAAATCGAACCTTGGGGGACTCCATACTATGTTCAGGTAGCTTGAATTTATGCTATTGACAGTAGTATATTGGGTTCTATTTTCAAGATAATTCCTTACAATTTTCAGCAGTTTACTTCTTATACCCAACTTTTTTATTTTATTTACAAGCATATCATGATTCACAGTGTCAAAAGCTTTCACCAGGTCCACAAATATTGCAGTCGTGAACTGGCTATTATCAATCATAATTGTATAATATATATCATTTGTGAATTTCAATACAGCGTTTAGTCTTTACAAAAACCGCCTTGTCTTGAATCTAACAAATGGTTATTTTCTAAGTGATTTGTTTAATCGATTGTTATGATTTTTTTCCAGGTCTTTTGAGGGAAGAGGTAACAAAGAAATTGGTCTTTAATTGTTAACTGATTTTGAGCAACCAACTTTAGGAATAGGTATATCATTTGCACATTTCCAAATGTCTGAAAAGACACTTGCATCAAAACATTTGTTGAATAGGAGAGCAAACAAGTCTGACATAGTTATTTTGGCATCCAACAGAACTGAGCTCAAAATATTCTTAATAGATGAAGACATATTTCTATTAACACAATATTTTACAATTCTATCTGCAGTTGTTGTGACATCCGGTACCAGTATGGCAGTATTGACTCCATCATAAGTCCATGGAGTATTTAATTTATCAGCAAGTTTGGGACCAATTTCTGAGTTGTTTATATAGTTTGCAATGTCACATTGAGCAACAGGATTTTGTGTCCTATCATCTATTAGGGATATTGTTTTGCAACTGTTATTGCCCTTTGGTAAAATACTATTAATTGTTTTCCAAAATCTGTTACTATCATTCCTATTATCATGTAATTCATTTTTAACAAATTCATTTTTGGCATTTCATACACTTCTCAGACATTTATTTCTATTTATAAGGCAATATCTGCATCTTTTATTTAATATAATAGTTCAGGAGTGACCCATGGTTCTTTGTACTTTTTACTTTTTGAAAGTTTTTAAAGACACATATCATCTAAAATTCTGTGTGTATTTATTAGAAATTTTTCCCATATGGCCAATGGTGTGTCAAGTAGATATACTGTATCCCAATCAACATCATAATTTCTGTAAGAGGGACCACCAATTACACTGATTCACACATATCATATCAATACTCAGCACCCATGTACTTGACACAACAACCTTTACTATAATACTTCTCATTCTTTTCTAAAATACTGAGTAAGCAAGGGGCATATTTGAAATACTTCCCTCTTACCATTGCTACCTTAGTACTTTCAAAATCCACATTTACAATTTCATTATAATGCCCATTCAAAGAATAGGAATTTATATTGTTTTATAATGATAAGAATTGTATGGGCAGTCATAACATTGTTGAATTTGACATTACCCCAAACCCTATTTGTCAGATAAGACCTTTGGTCACTCAGTCAATGTTATTATGTTTGGGAAATTGACAGAGCTATAGCTAAAACTAGGCCAGGATGGTGGTACAAGGGGCCTTCTATTAACTACATACTCATCTAGGGGAGATGGGGGACCTGAAAATCTGTGTACATCCAATTAAAAAACCAATGTGTAATTTTGCCCAAGGGGATCAGGGATTTGAGATTTTTTTTGAAACACGCATAGGTTGAGGACAGAATTATCTATTCCTTCCAGTGAACATTCATACAAACATGTGTTTTCCTTTCATCTATGCCATCTATACCAATTTCCCAAATAAGCTCAATTATTACACTTATGATTCAAAGCAGTCAGAATAAAAAGATTGAACTTACACGGCGGAAACAGCACACTGCAGCCAATGCTGAAAGATGAATGACTAGAATATTACTTATTCAGCAGAAAGCATGCATGTTTATAAACTCAAATTGTCTCAATGAGTAAAGGTGTAATGAATGTAAGGGGCCTTCAACTAAGTATGCACACATCATGGAGAGGAGAGTATTTTCTACAGACGGTTTAAATGTGTGTATGTTCTGGTAAAAATCCTATATATATATATATATATATATATATATATATATATATATTGTTTGAGCCCAAGGGAGCGTTATCTTCTTGACTTAAAGAGAGCTGCCAGTCAAACTTCAATTCTGATTATTTTACACTTTATATGCTAGACATCATGCTAACTTAGAAGTATGCCAAGTTTTTATATCAATGATCCTCTGATCCTAAGGATAACACGAATCTGTATGTGATGTCACATAGATATCATATTCAAATTTTGAAATAAAGACTTTTCAAAAAGGCATTTGGAATGCAAATATTCGCCATGAAAGAAATTATTTTGTGATTTAAAATGATATAGGGTTAAGAAAAAAAACATTAAAATATCAATGTTATGTAATTTCTATTCTAGACTTTCATCCCATCTGTTTGTGATGTCACACACAGAAAGATGCACTATGCAAGTTGCTCCAGGTGTATTCATGAACAAGTCTTAAAATGTTTTTATTAGAAAACTGCACATTAAATAGAAAATATTATATGTTTGGATATAGAACACTCCCTGGACAATAAGGATCATGACAACATTATTTGTTTATATTCACTGGCCCCACCCCTTAAAATTTGCATACATGCTGTAGATCTAGACAGCAAGACACAATGTGATGAATTGCCTATTCATCTGTCTTAGAGGTATGAATAACAATAGTCTCAAAATAATAGTAAAGATGTAAGGTACGAATCAGGTACGAAAGTAAATCAAGCCATGCCATGAAAACAAAGTATGAAACCACATTGTAACCAGATATGACGTCAGAATAGTCACATGACTTAAGTGACCAATCAGAATTGAGTAAGAGAGTACAAAAGGGGTTGTGAAGGCTTGAAATAAACAGTCCCTTCTTGGTACTCTCTGTTCACAAATCTCTTCTTTAAGGACGGTTGTGCCATTATAGAAGTAGCATTTAAAACTTGCACAGTGAAAGTTATACCTGTATAGTTACCAAAAATTCTAAAATAATCATAGGTCACATGTGATGACTATTCAAATAATGACTTGCAAAATAAATTCTGAAATTTGATTTAATATGCTAATTATTTAGATAAAAATGTTACAATGACTAGCCTAATGTTATGAAAAATGTGTTCAGGTTTTCCCAATTGAGAGAGAAAGACTTTTGCAAAATTAGATGGCATTTTATGTCTTTAACTTGAAAATCTGCAAAATAAATCATTTAAAAAATACAAAAGTTCAAAAATAAAGTTCCACACAAAAATTTCTGACATTGAAAATGGCTCCAAAACTTTATACCATATGCCTATGGATATAGGCTATTCTATCAAGCCACAACATTTCTTGTGTTTAACCATTTCTAGCACCAAAACTATTCGTTTTGGATTTTTTTTTCATTTCATTTCTGAATTACACACATATTATTGAATGCTTCTGCAAAATATGAAAAAGATTGGAGAACTTTGATTTTTGGGATATCTGGAAAATGGCGCGATTGTCCTAATAAGTAACATAGCCCTCAAAGCGGCCTAAGTCAAAGCCTCATGCCTTAGCCTCATGCCGAACTCAAGAATCCACTCTGAGAATCCCGATTCTCCGACTGTCCAGTTAGTCCCCCCCTCGTGCACAAGGCAAGACTCTTAATCTTACACCTCAGTTTCTTGCTTGAACTCTTCAGCTTTGGACCAAAACAACCCGAACGTCCCTTCGTCTTAGAGATCGGAATCCCCGACTCACCAAGAAACGTCACATACAACATGCAGAATTTGATCCTGCTAAGTTTCGACAGTACTATTTTAGCTCCTTTCATGGCTATGAATATTAAAATATGCTAGTCTTGAAGGTTTTTGACAAATATAGATGCCATTTATCATGCTCTACTGTCATTTCTTCATAGAGTCATCTATGTATTGTACTTTTTGTACAGAAAAGTCACCATGCTACCACTTTTTTTTGAGCTATTTACTAGAAGTAGCATAAGGTAACATTCAGGCTCATACTCACTGAAAAATCATTCCTTTTTAGCTGTGTAATACAGCAACCTTATTGTACAAAATTAAGAAAGTGAAATTTAAAGGACCTGCATCTTTTTCTTTTTTTGAATTATGGTTCCCATTGTTATCAGGCGTTACAATTTCAAAGGATATTTTCTCAGTTTTTCCATATACTTGTAAAAACTTGAATAGAAGTGGCATACAAAGTCTCTTTTTTGACAAGATGGTTAAGAAACAGTTCAAAACATTACTAGAAACATTTACCTGGTAAGAATAACACCTGGTTAATGTCCTTGAACAGTTGAATACTTTTTCTTCAACTTTTCAAATTTGCCTAATGTTCCTAATATTATTGATTATTGCTTTCCAACTTTCAACAACAGCAGCATATCATAGCAGCATATCATATCGTTTTGCCTACCTTTAAGTGATTAACAAATCTAATGGAACAATGTTTTCTTTACATGTTTTATAATTCCTAGTTTCCACATTTTGATTGATATATTTATGATGACGATAACCCAAAGATGTGGAAAATTTGTACAGATAATATCATGTAAAGTTTGTCATCATATGCATGCTATCAGGAGTAACATGAGGCCTACAAAAGGGTTATCATAAGCATTTTAGCTGGATGAATAAACCCTTTTTAAAGTTGGGAACCCATAGAGCCATCCAACTAAGATTCGCTTGAATTAGACATAACTAGCAACTAATATCTAACACTGTCAGATATTTTTTTGGTAGACTGACCATAATTCACTGGGAATGTTATTTCTGGTCTTTTCTGAAATTACTACAACTCTAATTTAATTGCTTAATCTGTTGAGGAAACCTCAATTAGGGTGACCAGATTCTCTGTAAAAGGCTTCAAAAGTTCTGGAAAGGCTCCTATATGCAGGTTTTGAGAAAGAAAGCTTTACTTACATGCCTCCCTCCTTTCACGCACTGGCGGCACCTGAGAATATGTAAGCAACATACATTTTAAATTGGTGTAGAATAACTACCAGTGTCAAATGTCACCAGTTAGTAAAAATGTATACTTTCTTAAAGAAATTACAAATAGTTCCAATATTCTGCAATATTTTCTAAAAATACCCATATGTTAGGTAAAGGCAAAGAATTATAAAATTTCTGATAGTTTGGTTTGTCTGTAACTTACACAAAAATTGGACTTGTTGCCATAACTGTGATAACTGTCAAATTGTAAACAACTGCATCGTACAACCTCCCCTTGTCTCGTACCACCCTCCCGATGCGTCATACGGCCTCCCCCTGCATCATTCCACTCTCCCCCTGTCTCATAGGACCTCCCCCTGTATCATAAAACCTCCCCCTACATCATACCACTCTCCCCCTAACTCATACCGCCTCCCCCTGCATCATACAACCTCCCCCTGCATCATACAACCTCTGCCTGCATCATACCACTCTCCCCCTGCCTCATACAAGCTCCCCCTGCATCATACAACCTCCCCCTGCAACATACCGCTCTCCCCCTTTCTCATACAACCTCCCCCTGCATCATTCAACCTCCCCCTGCATCATACCAACTTCCACGTGCATCATACCACCCTCCCCGTCTCGTACCACCTCCCCCTGCATCATACCAACCTCCCCCTGCATCATACAACCTCCGCCTGCATTATACGACTCTCCCCCTGCCTCATACATCCTCCCTCTGCCTCATACAACCTCTCCTTGCATCATACCACTGCCCCTGTCACATACTGCCTCCCCCTGCATCATACAACCTCCCCCTGCATCATACAACCTCTGCCTGCATCATACAACCTACCCCTGCCTCATACAACCTCCCCCTGCATCATACAACCACCCCCTGCATCATACGACTCTCCGCCTGCATCATATTACTCTCCCCCTGCCTCCTACAACCTCCCCCTGCTTCATACGACTCTGCCCCTTTCTCATACCACCTCCCCCTGCATCATACCGCTTCCCCCTGCCTCATACCACCTCCCCCTGCCTCATACCACCTCCCCCTGCCTCTTACCACCTCCCCCCGCCTCTTACCACCTCCCCCTGCCTCTTACCACCTCCCCCTTCATCATACAACCTCCCCTGCATCATACAACCTTCCCCTGCATTGTACAACCTCCCCCTGCATCATACTAACCTCCCCCTGCATCATACCACCCTCCCCCTGTCTCATACCACCCTCCCGCTGCATCATACCGCCTCCCGCTCCATCATACCGCCTCCCCCTGCATCATACCACACTCCCCCTGCATCATACAACCTCCCCCTGCATCATACAACCTCCCCCTGCATCATACAACCTCCCCCTGCATCATACAACCTCCCCCTGCATCATACCAACGTTCCCCTGTATCATACCACCCTCCCCGTCTCATACCACCTCCCCCTGCATCATACCAACCTCCCCCTGCATCATACAACCTCCCCCTGCATCATGCAGTGTTTGCTGATTGTATTTAATCAACATAATAGTCCATATATGAATAGGGACTCAACTGAAACACTGCATAGAAATTGTAAGTTATTTAGACTAGGACATAGACGTGAACTTCACAGGTTACAATTTGCTCATTTACTATCAAAGAACAATAACTTACTAGACAAACGAGATATAATCACTAGAAGACATGATGGTAAATTGTTTTTATTACCTAAAATGAATCATCCGAAATTTAAGAATAACCCTAAATATATGTTGATGTCCGGTTGGAATGACCAAATGCTGGATCATCGAGTTATTGGAGATAAAATTAAATTTAAGACTGTGAAGAAAAATAGTATTGTGAATCCATATAGCAAAATGTTATAATAATTAATTATATTATTGAACACCCTGATTGATTGTTACAATTAAGAATTCTATAATTGAATTCATTTCATCTCATTTCATCTCATCTCATAATTCACCAAATGTCATTCTTATGACAAGCTGAGAGCATATGCCAAATTAGTGTAACTGTGAAACCCGCACCTATAATTTGAAATGTACAGCTGAGGGGTGCGGGTGGAAGATCAGCTAAGCTGAACCCATTTTTTGCCCAAATAAAACAATTAAAAAAAAAAAAAAAAAAAAATACCACCCTCCCCCTGTCTCATACCACCTCCTACTGCATCATACCACTCCCCCCCCCCGTCTCATTCAAACCATGTACCTCCCAACACCGGGTGGGTCAAGGGGGGAGGTATATGGTTGTTCACAGGGTGGGTCAAGGAGGAAGGTACATGGTTGGTCACAGGATGGGAAAGTGGGGAGGTACATGGTTGGTCACAGGGTGGGTCAAGGAGGGAGGTATGTTAAGACGCTATCCTACAAAAGATGCTATCCAATAAAATTTTGTCACTTAACATCTTTTTGTAGGATAGCATCACCACAAGCTGCTAAGCTACAAAAATGCTGCTAAGTGACAAAAGTGTTGTCACTTAGCATCTGCCAAAGATGCTAAGCTACAAAACAGCTGCTGAGTAACAAAACCAATTTTTCACATGAAAAAGTGCCCCATCTTAATATTGTGGTTTAGGCCTAATTAGCCTAACAAGAAATGTGTATTGTCCGCTTGAAAAAAAGCGATCTGTGGTTTTCTTTCACATAGGGGTAGCAAACTAAACCTTCTTTCCACGGACACTATGCATTTCTTGTTATACTATTTCATAATAGCCAGCCTACCCTACAGGTTGTTTATTATCACACCTTTACATAATTTTTTCAAATGACCTTTTTACAATTTCATAGTATCCCACTGACACCAAATGGTGTTAATCTACAGAACATGTATGATCTAACATTCTTGTCTTTAAAATATTTCATGATATCCCATACACGCTACATATTGCTTATTAAAAGCTAGTGTATCATCCTTGATACAGACATATTTTGATAAGTTGTAACTGTCTTAGGGTGGCCCCAAATTTGTGACGTGACCAATAACGTCGCCGGATTATGTTCCAAAAGTGGAAAACACATCACAAGCAACGACATCATTAGGCTTAGGGGTGGGGCCCCTAACGTTAGAAACACAAGGACAATACTCTGGCTTTCTTTTTTAACATTTCTTAATATCTCTCACACCCTACGTAAGCCTAGTGACACGAAGGCTGGAGATGTGTTTTGCAGTGTAAGAATGTAATAACGCAACGTACGTACGTTATTGGTCACGTCGCGAATTTGACGCGGTAGGATAGCATCTTTAGCTTGGTGCTAAGTGACAATAGTAACCTTTTTGCTGGATAGCGTCCTTTTGTAGGATAGCGTCTTAAAAAGGTATATCCATGACCAACCATGTACCTCTCTCACTGTCCCACCCTCTGACCAACCATGCACCTCCCTCACTGTCCCACTATGTGACCAACCATGTACCTCCCTCACTGTCCCACTCTGTGACCAACCATGTACCTCCCTCACTTTCCCATCATGTGACCAACCATGTACCTCCTTCACTGTCCCTCCCACAGTGAGGGAGGTACATGGTTGGTCATGGATATACCTCCTTCCTTGACCCACCCTGTGACCAATCATGTACCTCCCCACTTTCCCACCCTTTGACCAACCATGTACATCCCCACTTTCCCACCCTGTGACCAACCATGTACTTCCCTCACTGTCCAACCCAGTGATCTACCATGTACCTCCATCACTCTCCCACCCTGTGACCAACCATGTACCTCCCCACTTTCCCACCCTGTGACCAACCATGTACCTCCCTCACTCTCCCACCCTGTGACCAACCATGTACCTCCCCACTTTCCCACCCTGTGACCAACCATGTACCTCCCTCACTGTCCCAGCCAGTGATCTACCACGTACCTCCCTCACTCTCCCAGCCAGTGACCAATTATGTACCTCCCTCACTGTCCTCCCTCGTTACCAACCATGTACCTCTCCACTTTCCCTCCCTGTGACCAACCATGTACCTCCCTTACTTTCCCACCATGTGACCAACCATGTACCTCCATCAGTGTCCGACCCCATGACCAACCACATACCTCTATATTTGTCCCACCCTATGACCAACCATGTACCTCCCTCACTGTCCCACCCAGTGACCATCCATGTACCTCCTTCACTGTCCCACCCTGTGACCAACCATGTACCTCCCTCATTATCCCACCCTGTGACCAACCATGTAATTCCCTCCTCGTACCATCTACCTACAATGTACCTCCCTCACTGTCCCACCCTGTGACCAACCATGTACCTCCCTCCTCGTACCATCCTGTGACCAACCATGTACCTCCCTCACTGTCCCACCCTGTGACCAACCATCTACCTCCTTCACTTACCCACCCTGTGACCAACCATGTACCTCCCTCACTGTCCCACCCTATGACCAACCATGTACCTCCCCACTTTCCCACCCTGTGACCAACCATGTACCTCCCCCACTGTCCCACCCTATGACCAACCATGTACCTCCCTCACTGTCCCACCCGGTGACCAACCATCTACCTCCCTCACTGTCCCACCCTGTGACCAACCATGTACCTCCCCACTTTCCCACCCTGTGACCAACCATGTACCTCCCCCACTGTCCCACCCTATGACCAACCATGTACCTCCCTCACTGTCCCACCCGGTGACCAACCATCTACCTCCCTCACTGTCCCACCCTATGACCAACCATGTACCTCCCTACTTTTCCAACCCTGTGACCAACCATGTACCTCCTTCACTGTCCCACCCTGTGACCAAACATGTACCTCTCTCACTGTCCCACCCTATGACCAACCATATACCTCCCTCCTTGACCCACCTTGTGTTTGGAGGTACATGGCTGGTATGAGATGAAGGAAGAGTGGTATGAGACAGGAGGGGTGGTATGAGGCAGGGGTAGTTGGTATGAGACAGGAGGAGACTGGTATGATGCAGGGGAAGGTTGTATGATGCAGGGGGATGCAGCATGATGCAGGGGGAGGTAGTATGATGCAGGGGGAGGTAGTATAAGACAGGCTGAGAGTGGTATGATGCAGGGGGAGGTAGTATGATGCAGGGGGAGGGTGGTGTGATGCAGGGGGAGGGTGGTATGATGCAGGGGGAGGTTGGTATGATGCAAGGGGAGGTTGGTTTGATACAGTGGGAGGTTGTATGATGCAGGGGGAGGTTGTATGATGCAGGGGGAGGCTGTATGATGCAGGGGGAGGTGGTCTGAGACAGGGGGAGGGTGGTATGATGCAGGGGGAGGTTGTATGATGCAGGGGGAGGCTGTATGATGCTGGGGGAGGCAGTATGAGACAGGGGGAGAGTGGTATGATGCAGGGGGAGGTGGTATGAGACAGGGGGAGGGTGGTATGATGTAGGGAGAGGTTGGTCACTGGGTCAACCACAAAACTTCACCATCATCATCGTCTAAAGCAACAAACCAAGTATAGGTTTTTCCCTTTAAAACCAAACAAAACACTTTTGCCAATTCACTTTGGGTTGTCAAAGAAAAATGGGATTCAAATTTGGCAATGAATTCATGTGGATCTTCATTGTCATTTCCATAGAAATGTCCCGGAGCGTACAAACCAGATAAAGTGTTTGTATTACACACAGTGGAAATCACGGGAGTCAGGGTAATTTCCATGTCCCACGTGCAGACAGGACACTGCCGCTGCTGGGTTGCCATTATTGATTTTTAGGCTGAGGGCTTTCCTGCTGGTCGGTGGGGCGTCCCAGGCATGGGGTGCTGTGTGTCTCAATTGCAGTGTAAGCTGCAGCCGAATGTCACAGAAATATGTCCAAAATGTAGAATGTAGGCACTCAGGATCCTTTTGTCGGGTTCTCACACCATATTGTAACCGAGGTGGGGAGCAGGTCTCAGTTTCAAAGAAGACAAGTTGTTGTAGATTTTGAAGTTTAATGCACAAACACAATATTCTAAGGTCCAGAGTTCAATCCTAAATATTTCACAATATAGAACACAATCCAGATACACAATAATGTCCAGGTTATAGCAAATAGTGAATGTCCCAAATTGTGTAGTTTGGTTCCTTAATAATGCTCAGCAAATATCTAATAGTTCCTCATAGTCTCTCCGCCTCCCTGTATATAGTTGTAAACAGTAGTCCCAGCACAGCAGATCCGCGTGGTCGGGGAACACCTTTCTCCGGTGCTATCACTAAGTCCCAGATATTGCCGCGATGTTGGTGGCAATATCAGCTGACTCTGTCTTTGCTGTATACCGATGTGGTTGGCTTGGTGAACAGGGCTCAATAGCTCCTTGACTCCTTGACTCAATAGTTGAGAGTGAATATAAGCTGAGCCAAACTAAATATTCAGAGAGTTCTGTAAGTTACCAAAAATAGAACATAACATCACTTCGATGCTGGGGATTCCCTCACCAGCACATGACGTCAGTAGCCGTCACGGGCGTCACAGGCTGCGTACTAAGAAATGGTTCCTCGATATAAGGAAGAAAACCCATAAAGGACAGTCACTGGTCAATCCATCACTTGACTAAGCATGTGAACCAGGATGTTCCTTACAGAACACATGAGCTACAGAAAAGCACTGCTACATATAGGAGTATATGGTTAAATGTTCAGATTTGAATTAAAACATTACCACATACCTCTGCATGGAGAGTGAGAGTCACAACTTCCTTTCTGCCAAAGAGCCAATCAGAGTGTGGCTCTCAAGCAGCTTTGGCCCACCAGCCTCACTCTGAACTTGTTAGGAGGAGCCAAAGCTCCAACAAACTGGCACATTTTGCAGGCAAAAGAAGGAGATTATTGAAGGAATCCTTCGACCAAAAGGCACAATATGGATTAATCTGAACAGGGAAAGAACCAACACAGGTATGTTGACAGTTTGGGGCAGTGACATGTGAGGATTAGCTTGTTTCAGAAGATTTGGTGCTGTGAAAGTTGGGGCAGAACCCATGCTGACATTGACCATGGATTTTGAACAGGGGGTAAAGCAATCACATCGCTACGCTCCAGGGCGGCTTCGCCATGGATCGCTTTAAAAAAATCATGTACCATATATCCTTAGCACAGCCAGCATTTTCTGTAAGGGAGTTGCCAGGACGTTCTGAAGTGTTGTGAAAAAGTGGGGCTCCAAATGCCAGCACTTTCTGTAGGTGAGCCACCAAAACGTTTTTATGTGTTTTGACTTTTCCAATCCACGGAGGGCCGGTGGTATTAATGTGTAATCAAAAGCATTTTCCCCTCTATTTTCAATGTAAATGCTTGTAATCATTACACATGAAAACGTTTTGGCAAACGTGGGAAAGGTACTCTAATACACATTACCCTGACTTGGCACCTGCCCCAGGGTACCCCATTACTCTCCAAAACGTTTTGGCAGAACACTATTTTTATTTTGTTATATAGCAACATGAGCCTTGGACTTTTTCCATATTTTGATTGATTTATCTATAAGCTCATTCACTGTGTGATTAGAATTATATTTCACAGTAAAAATCCAAATCTCAAAAAGAATTATACATGGCTTATGTGCCCCGACAGAGGTCATTGAAAGGTCATACAATGAAGTAGATAGAACAAAGAGGGGTATTCATCAGAGTTTGACACATTAACCCCGGGATGTTTATGGTAGATCCCGGGGTTACATCCTGTGTGAACTTCAGGTCAAGGGTCAGTAAGGGCCTTTTCATGGGCCTTGGATTTTCATTCACAAGAGATTTTGTGTACCATTCCCTTTTCCCTTAAACATCCAGATAGTTCTACTTTTATAAAAACATTTTGAAGTGTATTAAAATCTGGACCTAAACTAATCATGCCAGAACGTTCTAAAACGTTTTCTGTTATACATTTGTATGATCTGTATAGTCATATGGTAGAGAAAACTCAATGCCAGAACGTTTTAAAACGTTTTGAAGGGCATTTTCAATTTGCATCTGTATGCAAGCCCCAGAACAGTCCAAAACGTATTCAGTTTTTATATTAATTATCATCATCCACCCTATGATACATAAGATAATTCTATATTTCTTTTGCAACACACATACATGAAGGTTTCATAGAAATGATTAAACTCTCAATTATTGAATTTATATACGATAGCTGTGTAATATTAACTCATTAATATAGCATGTTTCTTATTTAACCTTAAATTATACAATTATGACGTATTTTGCATCACAATATTTCCAAAGTCGTAATCTCTAATATATCAGAACTTAGAGTTAGACAAATATGATAGGTTCCTAATCTATAATGCAAAGTAATGGAATCATGGTGTGAATATTTAACATGATAAACACATGTTGAAAAGAGAAAAAAATACACAAATCCTGGCATTTGAGGATCCTTTGACCTGACAATTTGCTGGCATCTGAGGTGGCTGTATTTCTATACACATCAGAACGTTCTGGTAACTTGTACACACAAAGGGCTGGCGTTTTGAGGGCCGTTTTTTCTATGCACAACAGAACATTTTGGTTGTGCTAAGGATATATGTTTATTCACATATGATACATTTTTTTAACAAAGTGTGTCAGAAGGTCATTGGAACATTTTGATCATGGAAAAAGTTGGAAACAATTTAATAAAGAAATCCACAAAATTGTGTGGACACTAAAGACCCACAATATCAAATTGTGCTCTCATAAGTATTTTAACATTTCATGGATCCACAATTTCTGTGGATGTTTTTCAGTCAGCACCCCTGGCAGGTGTAGGTATGATGGAAACAAGAAGGTGCACTGCCCTGTTGCTGCTGCTGGGGACTTTGGTAGTGACATGTTACTGGATTGTCACAGACTATGACACTACAATCATGCTGTATGACCAGACCAGCCACAGGACAGTAAAAAGAATTGTCACCTGGACCACTTTCTTTGGGAAACAGGCATTTAGTGGATCATTTGGGGGAAAAGACCAGGTTCGTCTGAACTGCTCACACCCCTGCACCCTGCATGCTGGCCATGGTGACCCGCTGTCTTACGATGCCCTCCTGTTTCATGCCCGAGACAACCAGCACCGGCCAAAGTACCGCCGCCCTGACCAGGTTTATGTTATCTACGTCATGGAGTCACCAGCCCACCAGGGGCCCTACATATCTGGGGACTACTACAACTGGACTGCCACTTACAACCCTCAGTCTGACTTCTGGCTTCCCTACTTACGGTTCAGGAAAAAGGCAAAACCCGGCTTCCCTCCCAAGTTTATTCCTACTTCGTTACCCCAGATGACCTATTGGAGAGCACCTGGGGAGGCCATGGTGGCATGGGTGGTAAGTAACTGTCACACTGTGGCGGAAAGGGAGAAGTACATCCTTAACCTCCAATGTTACATCAAAGTGGACATCTTCGGTAAATGCGGGAAACAATGCTACAAAGATCAAAAGTTAAACGGAGGTGACTGTCATAAAAAGTTGGCTGAAACAGGGATATACAAGTTTTATTTGTCTTTTGAGAACTCTGCTTGTCAGGCATACATCACTGAGAAAGTGCATCACCCTTTGAGTACGGGCCTTGTACCAATTGTGTATGGCGGGCTCAGCCATGAGGACTATGTACAGCTCCTTCCTCCTCACTCCTTCATCGATGTACGCGAGTTCAGTACCCCTGCCACTCTTGCCAAGTACCTTTTTTACCTAGATGGCAATAACACTGCATACTTGGAGTACCATGCATGGAGGAGGGATTACAAGTTTGGGGGGAGGGCCGACTTCCTATGCTCTGTGTGTGACAGACTGTTTAACAGCACTGTGATGCAGCCACGCAGTGTGAACTGGGGGCAATATTGGGGTATAGACAAACAATGTGAAAAGGATATGTTGGGTAAGGTTAATGGCAGCTTTAAAGACGAAAGTTCAGTTTTCTCATTCCTGTGATGAAGTAATTTAGAAAATAGGAACATTGTTTCACAAAAAATATTCTTATAATATGGCGGCGGTGAGCGAGTGACGACGTGTCTGTACAGTGCTCCGTGGGGGACCCGATAATGTGATACTATAAGGCAGACTATCCTGCTTTTGGAAATATATGATCACTTGTGAACTATCTTGGATTACGGTAAAACTTTCATACATTTGATACGCCATAATTACGGGCCTTATATTACCACGGAAAGTAGCACAGTAAAGACAGCATGGTTTTACCAAAGGAACTCGCTGAGGCCCCGGATGACGATGCACCCTATGTCGGTAAACAAAGTTCGTTTCACCTAGTAGGCCCGAAAATAAGTAGTGTCGGCAATAATAAAACACCAGTGAGAAGAAAGTATTATAGAAATAGACGAAATATCACGAGCAAATGGTATTCTGGCATGAACGTAGAGGACCTGGGTGCCATAAACAGTGACTTTCCTGGGAAGACAGGTAGAAAGAGGGGCCGTACACAAGCTGCCGTCACAGCTCAGCGAACAACAACCTGATCGCGGACTCAAAGTGCTACTACAGGTATATACAAAACACCTTCTCCAATTCCTACCGGTAAAAGGCACTGTGCAAGGCCAAATGCAAAAGACCCTAGTGTAACAAATTCGCAGAAGGCTACGTTGAAGTCGATACAGTCTAATATAAATGATATGTGTTTTGAAAGTCAAACAGAAATAGCTGGTTTAAAAGAAATGGTGAATGACATGCAGCTTGATACAATATTCACGGGTGCAAATATGCTAACGCGAGACGACCTGAAACAGATCGAGGAAAATTATGCTAAACTTGCTGACAAAATCGACTCTCAAACTGATAGTGTAGCTGTGACCTTAGGGCAATATGACACGAAGTTACAGGCCTACAATGGAAACCTGTGTGAAACAGGGAACATTTTTGATCTCATACACTAAGTAAACTTGGCCCTGTTTGAATCAATTTGCTATAAACCGTGTCAAGAAGTGTATGTCTTACTCCACCATTAACCCTGTAACAGCAAAGTATCATTATACTCCATGCCCGGTTAAAATAAATATCCTAAACTTTGTAAACGGGCGTAAGTTTTACTGCACCAATTTAGTCCTTGATGTGCGTTCATGTTACAAGCCCTCCTTCAGTAACAGTAGTATTAACACCGTCCTAGCACAAAGTATAGTTTCACAGTGGCGTACCCAGGGGGGGGTTCCGAGGGTGTCTGGAACCCCCTCAGATTTCTCAAAGTTTAGACAATTAAACTACAAATATAGGGAATTATCGAAATAAGGGGTCTCTGGAACCCCCTCAGATTTATCAAAGTTTGTATATTTGAACTACAAATATAAGGGATTATGAAAAATAACTTGACAGAACCATCTCAGTTTTACATTGAACATCCTCAATTTCCCTGGAACCCCCTCAGATTTCCGGGCTGGGTACGCCCCTGAATTTTAATAAAATTTATTGCATTGCAGTAGGTGCGGCTTTAACAAATTTGTTAACGCCGCACCTACAACTCCAGGGTTTCAAATACGGTATAGATGCAGGCGTAACCCCCCCTTTATAACATATATAAAAAGGAATGAAAAAGGTGTGCGAGTCTCACGGTGACACTGGGGGATATGTGCTAGGCCAGCCTAGCTGAATTTAGCGGGATTCGAACAAGCTAGTTGCTCCAATTAGTACAGACTGTCTGCTTAGCCCTGTGTCGCGGCTTGCCGATAAGGACCTCTGGAGGGGGCCTCTTAAACAACAAGTACAAGGGCTGATGCAATGTCACGGCATACTACTGAGTTTGCTGACCTAATAAGAAAAGACGAGGCTGAAGCGCAGAAGGAGTATAGTGTACACGCAACTAGGATAAAACAGGGTTGTATCGCGCACATTGGTATATCATTAGCGCATTTTGTATTAATAGCCCTTACATATGGAAAAAATATATAAAATCACAAATAATTGATGATAATTGATGAAATGCGTCAAAACAGCTAGACTAAAGCATGATTTAACTTTATAACCTCTATGATTAATTAATAATCAAACAAGTTTTATTTTCTATTGCGCTGGGTGCGCGATACAAGCCTGTTTTAGGAATTATCATGAAATGAAAGTAATATTTTGGAGAAATCTTATGACATATCATAATCAATAATGGTTTTCCATCCCATCAAACAAACCGCACATGGTCTTCAATGAAAATGAAAATATACAATAACCTTGACTCCACATAAAACTATTGTTTTGTGAGATTTTTATTTTTTTACCCTTATTTAACTCTTATTCTATGATACATGCGCGATATAAGACATTATACTGGAACCGGAACCGGAACGACCTCTATACGGCCGAGACGGCTTTCGCTGGTTTCCGACGTCATCGTATTATTCAACCCGGTGCATCTTTGGCTACCAGCTAACTCGGTCGGACCCCGTTTCGAGTCCCCTTCATGCCTTACGTTTTTCGTTCAGATCAATTCTGACAATGACGATCATCAGGGTTTTTGCCGACGAGAGGGCCATCGAGCTGCAGGCTCAGGTGGACAAGCTGAACCTTTCGGACTCGCACATAGATGTGTCACACTTGCCGGATGAACTAATTGAACTAATGAGGGACAGAAGAAAGAAGAACTAGAGATAAATCAAAAAGACCCTGGTCGAACCCGCCCACTCCTCAGCTACTACTTTTAAAGATGATAATGGTAATGAGATTGATCCGGCTGACATTTATAGCCCTGACTATTTGTATATGACGTAGAATCAAAACAAATAATGAAATACATTTTTATCTATCCAGAAATGGCCATTTTATCTCTGTGGATAACGTGGATAGGTAGTTTAAGTTTATTTTTATCCCCTCAAAATAAGAAAAAGCGAACTAATATAACTTTTATGAGCCAAGATAAACCTGAAACCAAATAATTTGCAAAAGAATATTTTGCAGAGGCCAAGGGACAGGTTTACCTACATGGGTGCCGATAATACACTCCATTTCATGTGATGTCTTGTATCATCGGCATGGTTAGATTACTATTTCAAATATTAGGCTGGTAAATACACAATATGAGAAGAAACATAAATTGCATTAAGTATTGTGAAAAAAAAGTGTCTGAGAATGTGATGATATGTAATTTTGTAAGTAACAGTACACCTAGTATTATTTTATTTCAGTTAACAATAGCCATGCATGTTCAATTTAGGCTTAGAGAACACAGGAAGAAAATCATAACTTTGTATGGGTTACATTAGACTAACATTTTAAAAGATTAGATTTAATATTTGTGGTTCACAACGTTATAGATTCCAAAGTTAATAATGGTGAATATGATTCTTAGAGATATTGTTGATTTAGTAATTTCAACCTATAGATATTAGTCATTTATATGAAAGGTGCCGATAATACAAGACAGGTGCTGATAATACACTACAAAACATGAAAAAGTAATCAAACTCATATTTTCCACACAATTTTTTGAAATTCACTTAGAATATACTAAGGGGATTCAGATATATACAGTCTCTCCTAAGAAACGCTCATTTATTAAATTTTAAGGTAAACAAGCAAACATTGATATATTATGCCCTAAGGTGCCGATAATACATGCCACTACTCTAGTCATATTGCAGAGGGGCCCTAAATTAATTAGTTGAACGTACGCGTGTGAATTACCCGGGGAATTACCTAATAAAATGCATAGTGCAGGAAGGGGGGGGGGGAGGGGGGGCTGGCCATGGTGTACACGTGAGGACGGGGGTGTAACAGACTAGGCCAATTATGAATTGTTCCGACTAGCCCTATGACATCAAATTTTGGCAGTGGGTAGTAACCTTCAAAGAGTCAGTGCCCCCCCCCCCCCCTCCGGGCCTGAGGCATACTCCACAGTACTAAACCCCTTCCCAGTAAAAACTGGAAAAGGAGAAAGTGGAGGAAATTTGTAAAACATTTTGTTCACACTTTTTGTCAGAAAAAAATTTCACATCAGAATGTACTGAGCATTTGTATCTATTTTTCATTCTTAGTCTTAACATCAAGGAAAATATACATATTATGTGTTTTTCCATATGAAATATTTATATTTTTACATTCTGAATTTGTAGTCTTATCCCCCTCATGGGTAGCCCTGTGGTCAGGGGTGTCTGGTGACCAGATGGTTATGTGATCTGGGGGAAGGACGGGGGTTGCGCGATAGACACAGCATGTGGTCTCTGTTCTTGTGGAGCATAAAATTATTCCTAGAGTGAAGATAGAAAAGTCTTGAAATAATAAATGAAAGTTGGATTTTTTCTATGGAAAACATTCTTTAACATAATTGTGAACAAATTGATATGTTAAAAGTCAAAAATGAGCAATAATTAAGAGAAATACAAAATTCTGAGAATGTACCAAATAATAATATTTTGATACTTGACCCTCCCTTTATGCATGCAATTCTTCGCGCATGAATTTCCAGTTTTTTTCTCATGGACCACTTTCATCCCTGGAAGTCACCTTAGCTTATTATAGGGGTGCTAAACACTGGCTTTCCCTACCAAGACATATTCGTGAATTAGATAATATATAAAATAGAATTTAATCTGCAGTTAAAATGTTTTTTAATTACACAACTGAAGTTTGAGGTTTTGCTTAGGCTGAGGATGGTACGGTGAAATTTGTGCTCTTTTTGTGTCTGTGTCTGTTTGCAATCCAATTAGTTCAACTATGTCATGATGTATTTTGGTTTTTGGTAACTAACATACGAAATATCAGGGTGGTTGTGTCCTTTTCACAGTTGTCAAGAATTATACTGGTACTATTGTTCAAATTACCCATGGATTGATTGTTGTATATATATGTATTTGTCATTATATATATATATATATATACATATATATACATATAATCTGGAAGAACAGTTTTTGTACTGATGATCACAACTAAAATATTATCAAAAAAACAAAGGCGGCTGATTACCCACCAGGTGGCGTACTGCCGTATGACTGACGACACGTCGAGTTAACGTTACCAAGGCATTTCCAGGATTCGAACCCTCATAGTGAAAAACGCATCAGGTCGACAATCAAATGACTTATCCATTTGACCGCAGACCAGATGCTGCGGTTGATCGATTTTCAGATAGGTTAGTTCCTCCATGGTTCTTACGAGGGGCTCAAACATTGCCATATCCAGTCTCCACATCTTCACAAATCAAGGCTCCTGCGCCGCTACCACTCTGTCAGAATAGACCGGGAGGGAGGGACAGAGCCCTGCGTGATGGAGGATGAGTGTTCACACTCAATCCGGCCTTTGTTTTATTTATAGTTACCAATCTGTAAAAACAAGATGATTATGAATTGTTCCGACTAGCCCTATGACATCAAATTTTGGACACATTGCTTGTTTCCCTATCTTAGCATCTGAATAAACAAGAGACACTGGCATCACACTTCATTTGAATAATTGTCTCAGTCAAATATGACAATTAGTTAAGAAGTTCGATACACTTTTTAAGTAACATGACAACAAGCATTTTGGCTATTCTGCAGGAATCTCTTGTTTCCCTGTTCCCTTGGTTAACACATTCTGGATAACATTGAGAACATTTCATAATAAATCAGGTCCAGTCCAAACGGCGGCAAAGTTTCAAAGCGTCCATCATGGGCCACCTCTGGTGTTTAAGTGCAGCACTAGTGTGTCTTTATGTAATCGTGGTATAAAGGGTCATGGTTGTGTCCCTGCAAACTCGTGAAATTAAAAACCACCTCAAAATTCCAAGTGCCGTCCCCGCTAATTTGTTTTTCGCTTGTCTGCGTCCAAAACTATCGAGACGGGCACAATTATATTTAACTGTAGGGGCCTCTCGGGGCCCACTGGGTGAGTTTGATTCACCGGTCCGTTGCCGTCTCCCAACAGGAAATCATTGGGCTGAAATTTTGCAGATCAGCTTCCTGCAAGCCAGTCGAACTCAGAAGACAAGGTGGAGGCCAATAAGCAAAGAAATGTATTATCACCAAAGTTGGTTTTCGTTATTTTCAGCTGTACACGGTATGTCACCAATATTTCTCTCGACTTTTCGGAAGTACCCGTATTTTGTTCCTTCCCAATAGGCCCAAAATAATTGTTTATTTTAAATGAACTTCTTATCAAGACAAAATGGTTTCATTTTTGTGGGCTGTCAAGTGTTGTGTTAGGCTTTGCATACACTGATACAGGATTCGTATGTGTGTCTAAAAGCAATCCACACAGCGTGACAAAGTCCCTTTAGAAATAAGTTAACTGGCCGGCCTTAATCCATTAACACCCAAAATTACCCGCAAGCACCCCATCTGATGTGTACCCCCTGTGACATCTGACAAGGGCAGGGGCACAGTCTTGGTAATCACATAAGTCACACCAAACCGACTGAAGAGCGACACAGCTCTCACGCTGGGTGTCATCTGAAGGACTCCCGGCCCTTATCAGGGGTTAGTCATCGAGTTAACACCCTGCCCATGGGCCAGAGTTGCCCCAGAGAACCTGCTGGGTCGGGCACTTTCATACCCAACCTACGTCCAAAAGCTGAATATAACCTTTGCCGTTCTCATCTTAATAGAATCATAGAGCACTTGACGTGATGCCCATGAATTGAACAATATAGATATATTCCAACATTCAGGGCGGGGATCAAACATGCAGACAACGTTGCCATCATCGATGCTATTGTTAACAACGTGTGCATGGGCCCAGATACCCCCAGACCAGAGGTGTTAGGTAAGTCCCATCGGTAGCAAGTTTCCTTGTTAACTAACCTGCAGCTGTACAGCAGTGACGACCAAAGACATTTCACGCATCTTATGTCCATGATTCCAAAGTTTTGATCCGTGAATTAACACAAAATTTAAGATGCTTGAGATGCTTGAAATCTTTTTTTGGTGTCTAAATAGGCTCCACTTACATTGGAAATTGTTTCTTTGATATATTAAGTTATCCTACCAGTCATCTGAAAAAAAACCTTTAGTTCGATTATCTCGACAAAAAATATAATACCGGTGTAATGATGGTTTTAATTCATGAATAGTATGGTGACCTCACTTTGCATTTTTAACCTGTATTCCCTTGCTTTATTGCCTTTATTGCCTTTGTCGACTTAGTGGCTCGAGTTTTAAGCATACTTCCTATCCTTCCTTTTTTTCTAGCTGCTGCCAACACCTACTTCAAGACACTCCAAAGCAGGACCAGCAACCTGCGGAAGGGGAATATCAAGGAGAACAACAAAAAGTCTATCCTCCGTCACCACGTCGCCTAGGTAAATAAATTTTGGTTCGAAACTTCCTCTTTTGTTCTCAATATCAATGTTAACGTTGTTAGATTCAGGCAGGCCGAAATTCTGCACTTTTCAAATATATTCAGGTCATTTTTTTTTAGGAAAAGTGCAAAGCCGAGGAGAAAGAGTATTGTCTATAGTATAGGGGGTGGGACTTATACAGTTCTAACAATGAAACTTGGAAAACAATTATCATTTTTTTACATTATGAAATTTATATACAACACTGTAACCTTACTTTCTTCCGTAGACAATAATGTTTACATATCACAATTGAATGGAAATCACACAATTCAGCAAAAGTGCCTGTATATTATAGAGACCAACAATAGAGCAACGCTTTTGAAATTAACTACAGCGACCAGGATTTAAATTAAAGCAACTAAAATATTAACATACTTCTTGGTGTTTATTTGATGTTGTTGACCAAGTATGTCCTAACTGTATTAAAATAAAAATTGTCTTTTTAACCTTGCAGAAGCTCAGAAGACGAAGAGTGGGTTTGGAGAAACTCGTCACGTCATGGGACGAGCATAGGAAGTCTGCCGTGAGGGCCGTTCTGACACCAGACTACACGAGCGACGAGGATCGCAGCCTGCATTGTGTGGTTGACCCACAGGGCAAGACTGACGAGCGATACCACCGCCTCGTCAAACCACTTGTGTGGGAGAGCGACGAGCTGAGGGGCTACAAAGCCCACCTCGATGAAATTGAGTTTGCTTCAAACTCCAGACGTCAGTGGGGCGTTAGATTGGCTAAGCATCGGTGCACGGTCCCCGACCCTGATCCAAAACGCCAACAGCCTCCTCCCGGCGCCCCAGACTGGGCGGTGAAGCCCGCGTATCGGTCGGGTGTACGTGGCGCCAATGCACAGCTAATCTAACTTATTTCTAAAGGGACTGTGTCACGCTGTATGTTATATCATTGTACTTTGTTTACACTACGTTTAATTGTATAGTCGTTATATAAACTTTTATGAAAAGAACTTTGCACTTCTTGTTTTCATTGCGGCATGCTCGCTAAGCAGGGAAGTATTTATATAGATATATTTGTAGCCTAAAACTGTTCTTAGTCTAAAACCGTACGCGTTATCACGTTCCTTCTAATTAGTGAATCTTAAATTTATGAATACTTTTTATATACGAATACGAAACGCATTTAATATCAATGACGTGTCATTTTGTTGAAAACCCGAATGTGCTATTTCTTAAAGATAGACCTTGAACTTGAAATTGAGTACAATACAACACTTTTTTGATGAGTTTTATGGTACAACATCTTTACCTTTAGAAGAGCAATCCAATGACACCTGTGATCAATCATAGCATAAATCACTCATAAAAACTGTATTTTAAACAAACATAAGCTCGATATAAGATTTTTAAATGATGCAAGCATGATCTCTTCGTACTTATTTCTCAGTGAACAAAAAGTAATTTTTACATGAAGCCTGTTTTAAGAACTGTGACTTCTTTTCTAGTGGATCATTTTTAGTTATATTTCATCAGTAAGTTTGAAAAGTAATTTTTCTGAAATTTTATTCGGATCAAATACATCTCTGCCAGTAGCACCTATAACAATTTACACATAGGCTCCAAGTCTCCTGATGAACCCGAAATACTTTCTAGGATTTGTATCACACCTATTCTTTCTGTCAGAGGATAGAAACCTCCCGCATATTGTAACCCTTTAAAGAGGGAGTTCTCCTGGATTTCTGTCTTGGTAACTTGGAGCCTCTGTGTGATAGCAAAATTAATAATTTATAAAACGAACAAGTCGATATCGGTGTCGAGATTTATTCAGGGACGATAGCTTAATTAGCTCCAAAAATGTAATGAAAAATCGGATTTGTGTACTTAGTTCAGAACGAACTTTTTTTTCGAAATGCGACAGCTGTATA